>CM041782.1:70369908-70969908 GCA_023374045.1 Limonium bicolor | reverse complement strand
TCTTCACCCCTCCTGGGTGAACTGAATATGGCGCTCCATGAGCCTCCTGAAGGATCCCTACGCAGCACTGCATCGTCTGGCACACATACACGGCCTCTGAAACGCAGACACCCATCGCTGGAGACACTGAAGTCTGAACTCTGCTCTGAAGACAGCCCCTCTCTGATCCGACACAAAGCTGAATCTGCTCCTGACCAACCCGGATCCTGTCGACCAACGAAGACTGAACCTGAAGCGCTGCTATCACACTGGCACTGGCTGGTCTGACTACCCAAACCCCATACGCTGCAGCTCTAAGGCGGACCTCTGACTCCAGTCAGAGCACAAGCTACACCCGAAGCACCTCTCCGGCTCAAGGCATCTGCAACAACATTCGCTCTACCCGGGTGGTAGAGGATCTCTAAATCGTAGTCGTGAAGTAGCTCCAACCACCTCCTCTGTCTCAAGTTCAGCTCCTTCTGAGTGAACAAATACTTGAGACTCTTGTGGTCCGTGTAAACCTTACACGACGCTCCATACAGATAATGCCTCCAAATCTTCAGCGCGAACACTACAGCTGCCAACTCCAGATCGTGGGTAGGGTAGTTCTTCTCATAGGGCTTAAGCTGTCGGGAGCCATAAGCCACTACCTTACCCTGCTGCATCAACACATCCCAGTCCCTTATGGGACGCATCACAGAAGACCTCGAATCCCTCGGTCCCAGAAGGCAAAGTCAGAATCGGTGGGTCGTCAGTCTCTTCTTAATCTCCTGGAAACTCTGCTCACAAGCCTCGCTCCACTCATACTTGATCTCCTTCCTCAACAGACGGGTCAGCGGGGATACAATCTTAGAAACCCCTCAACGAACTTCCTGTAGTACCCAGCTAACCCAAGGAAACTGCGAATCTCAGCAACATTCGTGGGCCTCGCCCACTCCATCACAGCTCTAATCTTCTCAGGATCCACTGAGATACCGTCCTTCGAGACCACATGTCCCAAGAATACCACGCGATCAAGCCAGAAGTCACACTTCTTCAACTTAGCATACAAGCTCACGATCCTTCAGCGTCTGCAAAACAATCCTCAGATGCTCCTCATGCTCCTCTGCGCCTGGAGTACACCAAGATATCATCTATGAAGACCACTACAAACTGATCCAGATAGGGTTTGAAAACCCGGTTCATCATATCCATGAATACTGATGGAGCATTAGTCAACCAAAAGGCATGACTAGGAACTCGTAATGACCATAACGAGTCCTAAAAGCGGACTTAGGCACATCCTCGGCCTTAATCCTCAACTGATGGTAGCCTGAACGAAGATCTATCTTCGAGAACACTGTGGCGCCCGCCAACTGGTCAAACAAATCATCTATGCGCGGAAGGGGATAGCGGTTCTTGATGGTCACTTTGTTCAGCTCCCTATAGTCGATGCACAAAACGGAAGGTCCATCCTTCTTCTTCACAAACAGCACTGGCGCTCCCCAGGCGAAACACTAGGGTGTATGAAGCCTTATCTAGCAGCTCCTGAAGCTGAACCTTCAGCTCCTTAACCCGCCGGACTCATACGGTAAGGGCCCTAGAGATGGGCTGAGTCTCTGGCGCTAAATCGATGGTGAACTCCACCTCTCGCACTAGTGGAAGTCCGGGCACGTCCTGGAAGACCTCTGGGAAACTCTCTGACGATCGGGATGCTCTCCAAGCTAGATCCCTCACGCACCTCTGGCAGATAACATAAGAAGCCCTGGCAGCCCTTCCTCAAGAAACTGGCTGCCTGCATCGCCGACACAATCACAGGCGCACATGGAACTGCATTCCCAGAGAAAGCAAAGCGAGACCCGTCTGGCAAGTCGAACACTACCTTCCTCGCTACACAATCTATATGGGCATGGTGCTCTGCTAGCCAATTCATGCCCAGGATCACATCAAAACAGGTCATCCGCATCGGGGTGAGGTCAGCAAAGAAGGTCTTGTCCCTAACTACTATGGGACAAGCCTTACACACAGAATCCAACACACAAGGGGCAACCCCACCTAGCGGACTACTCACACATAGGTCTACCTCACTAGGCATAGCAGTCAGTCCAAGATCACCCGGTAAATCATAGCAGACAAAAGAATGCGTAGCTCCAGAGTCAAACAGACAAAATACATCTCGAGAATGGATCTGGAGAATACCTGAGATGACGCGATCACCAGCACGATCACGCTCCCCCGCCATAGCATAAACCCGGGCCTGAGTCTGAGGCTTCTTCTGATCGGACCTCGCCCCTGAATCTGAGCCGGTGCCTCTATCTCCTGAACCTCTACTGGATGCCTGAGGGCACTGAGCGATCCGGGCTCCATCGACCCGCACTTAAAGCAGGCACCAGTTCTTGTAGCACTCCCTACCAGGATGGAGCGACCACAAGCCCCACACTTCGCCCCAGCTGACGAAGATGAAGAAGCTCCCCGACGGTTCCATAGGTCTGCTTCTTCTGAGGAGGAGCAGCCTCCTTCTTCTGAGGCTCTTCAGCACGCCTCTTCCCCTTATGGTCTTTGCCTGCCTGCCCGCCCCTGATGTCAGCCTCTACCAGCAGGGCGACATCCGCCACATCTCTGAAGGTCCGGTGACGAAGAGGTGTCACCGCCGACCTGATGTCTGGCCTCAAAACCGCTCTCGAACTTACGAGCCTTCCTATGCTCATCTGGCTCCGGAGCATACTTCAACAGAGTCACGAACTTCCTCACGTACTCCTCTACGGTCATATCTCTCCCCTGACGCAGCCGGTTGTACTCATTGATCTTCTGGTCCTTGTAGACATCCGGATAGAACTGCTTGTTGAACTCCAAGCAGAACTGATCCTAGGTCCAAAGGCTGGGGATGTCTACCCATCACCATGCGCCACCACTCCTTCGCCTCCCCCTTGAAGAGGAACGTGGCGAAGTCTACCTTCTGGTCGTCCTCCGACCCCATCACTCTCAGCAGGTCCTCGACCTCAGTAATCCAATGACTCGCCTCCTGAGGGCCGCCACAGCGTCGAAGGAAGGCGGCTTTAGCTTCATGAACTCCTGGAGTGCTCGGACTCGGCCTCCCACTGCATTCGCCCCTGCTGGGCCAGCACCACCAGCTCCCCCAGCAGCTACAGCCATCGTCTGCATCAACTGCGTCACAAACTGCTGCACTACATCCGCAGCATCTCCCTGAGGGGTCACTGGTGTCCTACGAGGAGCCATTCTGAGATATACAAATCCAAAACTTGTCAGAACTAACTCATACTGTCAACCACTTCACAACTGACTCTCACACAAGCAAACACACCCACAGACACCAAAGAAAGCCAAACCTGGCTCTGATACCACTAAATGTAACACCCCTAAAACCGGCCTAAGAGTTAAGGGTGCTACACGTGTTGGGATAAAACTACACTGTAATTAATATAGAATTATAACAAACTATTAGGCAAGTGTACCTATTCGTAGTAGTAAAACAAGTGTCGTATCCACAAGGAGATTGTTTAATTATCCTAGTTTAGGTAGTTACTAAAACTGTAAAAGGGGTTTAGCCGGAGGCAAGCTTGATTTTGTTGTTGGATTATTAAAGAAATAATAAAAACAGTAAAAACGGTTGTGGATTAAGTGGATGGAAACTGTGCTAAGGAAGGTGAAATCGCCCGGTTATAACTCAGATAATAAATATAATCCTAGTTTGCTCTTATTTGTCTGTTAAGAATTTTATCTTGTGACCTTTCTAAATCATAGATAAGGACAGCTCTTAATTAATTCATTAAACTTCTTACAATCAGAAAAAGTCTAAAATCATTAATTAGCTTTAAGTGAGAATTCTTTTTATAACAGCGATGGATTTTATCTGCTAATCAAGGAGAATAAAATCTAACGTTTGTCTCTCTTTGTGGTCTATTCTCTAATTTTACAAAATCATTGAAATTAGAGAAACCGTAAATGAGTAAAAATGATCAGTTCTTAAACATTTAATAATAGAGAGAGACAAAACAAATATTATAAGCAAACTCGGTATTATAGATACGCTGAGTTATTTTGGGTTAAACACCCATCCTAAGCACAATTATGAGATTACTCAGCCATTGACAGAAATAAAAACAGAGTAGAGATTGAAATAGACATTATTCAGGAACTGCGGAAAACGGGTCTGCACTCGCCTGCCTCTTTTCTCTCTTTGTAAATATACTGCTTCTGTTTGAGTACGTACGTGAATGAGGTGAAATGGTAAAAATAAATAAAAGATGGAGAAGTGTGGTGATACGGGAGGAATTAATTGGAAGAGAATGGAGTGTGGAGCTGTTTGTGATTTTTCTCAGCCTCTGGTCGTACGTGTGTGTTTTTTTGCAGTAGTGGGTTTATATAGAGAATTGAGGAGGCAGATCCGTACGTTTTAATTGTCTTAGCATTGATTGCACTGAGTGCTTCATTTATTGCAGAGGGGACAAAGATCTGGAGTGATTTAAGGTAGGCTGGCGGTGGGTGGAGTAGATGGATAAGATAATCCATTTGCAGAGCGACGAGGAGGAAGGAGAAGACTAGCGCGTCCCCTTTCTGCTGGAGTCCGCGTGCGGAAATTTGGTGAAATTGGTCCGGGACTTGGCCAAGAGTAGAAGTCCCGGACCAAATGTAATAAAAACGGTTTAAGCATTGTGTGGTCCGGGTCTTGTCAGGACATAGGTCCCGGACCATGTGCTGAAAAGTCCTCGGTTTAAATCTCATGTGGTCCGGGTCTTGGGACTGGGTTAGGTCCCGGACCATGTTTTGTCATCCGTTGGTTTCTCAAGTGTTGTGGTCCGGGACTTAAGTCTTGGAACAAGTCCCGGATCACATTGAATTCAGCCGAGAGTTTCTTATATGTGTCCTAGCTTTGAAGGTTTTAACCAAGCTAGGACATGACTTCAAAACCTTGTAAATCTTCGTTCTGACTCCGTTTTCTGAACCGTCTGCGGCTATGCGTTCGTCTCTTCATGTTCTTTGCTTCTAGCTTGGCTTTTTCTCATGTTTAACCTATAAATCTGTAGACAACCAATAAAACATAAACTAGAGAAAAGCTAAGATAAGTGGAGAAATGAGCAAGAAAAGTGCTAATAATATATATGAAATACACCTATAAAACATGCTCATTTGGATACTTATCACACCCCCACACTTACCTTTTGCTTGTCCTCAAGCAAAACCATGTACCCATAAGTAGGGAATGCTCAATATTAATAAATACTATTATGAAGGGTAGGATAAAAAGTCAATAGTACATGATCTTAAACTTTTAGAGGAGTGTGATCCATCACCTACTGGTGGCATAGGTGTACTCAGGGAAAATAAAAATAAAAATAGAGTTTCGGGGTATGATCCGGAGTACTTCAATGCTTCTTGTTTTGGGTGACTTGAGAACTTTTACCATGGCCAACTTCTCTCAAGAATGGGCATTGAGGAGAAAACAAAAGGAAAATAGATTATGCATTTGTTTCACTTTTGCATACGAGATGAGAAGATAATATGTAGGCATCAAGCCTTTGTATTTAAGAACACTCAACTCTCTTTGTTGGTTACCAATGGTGTCTCACAAGTCCCTTATTTATTTTTTCCTTTTTGACAGAGAAGCACCCCTTAGCAATCCCTAAGAAAGAAGACAGAAGGAACCCCTGAGTAATAAAAATCCATCCATTTCAGATCATTTGGTCACACCGCATAAAAATGCTCCTCAAAAGTAATCAAAATTTTAAAATTTTTGTACCTTTTATGTACCATTTATCCCACAATTCATAACAATATTTATTCCTAAAGAGAACAACCCACATATACAGGGTCCACATATTGATTGAAACGCAAGATAAGCAGAGAGATTAAGCATTTAGCAAAATTCACCGAAAAGGGCACACTCCCCCACACTTAATTTGAACAATGTCCTCATTGTTCACCAGAAAAACAAGGGAAAGTTTCAGAAGGCCTTTCGGTAAGTAGATAAATAGAGAGAACACGAAGCTCACGAATATCATTTAAGCATATAAATTCTCCTCTGCATATTTTATTTAAATAAAAGCATAAGTAAAGAAACTGGTACTCCCCTGTATTTTTTTGCTGCGTTATTGGAGTTCCCCCACACTTGAGCTTCAGCCTCAAGTAGCGTAGCTTGGTTGCGGTGTAGACATGAATTGCACCTGCATAAGACACTAGAAGCAACCATACTACAAACGGGGTTAATAGTTAGCAAAAAAAAATAAAGGGAACTGAAATTAAAAAACAGCATAAAAGCATATAAAGATAAGTTCGTCCGGGTTGCCTCCCGGAAAGCTGCCCTTGTTTAACGTCTTTGGCTAGACGCTTTGAAGTACTCAAATCTGAGTATCATGTAGGTTTATTGTGCGAGCATCAACTGTCTCAAGATTACCACCCTGGTAATGCTTTAGTCTAGATCCATTGACCATGAAAGTGTGTTTTTTCGAATCCACTAACTCAACGGATCCGTATGGGGTGACCTTGGAGACAGTAAATGGTCCAGCCCAATAGGATTTGAGTTTACCCGGAAACAACTTTAACCTGGAGTTGTACAACAGAACCAAATCTCCCTCATGAATTCCCGCTTAAGGATCATCTTGTCATGCCACTTCTTGGCTTTCTCTTTGTAGAGGCGGGTATTTTCATAGGCATTCTCTCGAAATTCTTCTAATTCAGTGAGCTGGAATTTCCTTTTGTCACCTGCTCTTAGAAGATCAAAGTTGAGGGCTTTCACGGCCCAGAATGATTTGTGCTCGAGCTCGACTGGTAAATGACAAGCTTTGCCGAAGACTAGTCGATATGGGGACATGCCGATGGGCGTCTTGTAAGCTGTCCTATATGCCCAGAGTGCATCATCCAGCTTCAGGGACCAATCTTTTCGGGAAGAATTAACCGTCTTTTGTAGGATCCACTTCAATTCTCGGTTAGAGACTTCAGCCTGGCCATTCGTTTGAGGGTGATAAGGTAAGGCTACCTTATGTCTCACTCCATATTTGGTCATCAAGGCTGTGAACTGCTTATTGCAGAAGTGGGATCCTTGGTCACTGATGATAGCACGTGGGACTCCAAATCGTGTAAAGATGTTCCTCTTCAAGAACCTGAGTACTACCTTTGCATCATTTGTGGGAGAGGCGATAGCTTCCACCCATTTAGTGACATAGTCGACTGCCACCAATATGAAAAGGTTCGAACAAGACGAAGGAAATGGACCCATGAAGTCAATACCCCACACGTCGAAAGGTTCCACCTCGAGTATGATGTTGAGAGGCATTTCGTGTTTTCTGGAGGTGTTCCCAAGTCTTTGGCACTCATCGCAGGAGGCTACAAAGGAATGACAGTCTTTATGTAAGGTTTTCCAAAGAAACCTGATTGAAGTACCTTAGCCGCTGTTCGAGCTGGCCCATGATGTCCTCCTGCTTCAAGAGAGTGACAATGTCGTAGAATGCTGTGGATTTCATCTTGGGGCACACATCGTCTACCATCCCGTCTGCACAGACCTTGAAAAGGAGAGGATCCTCCCAGTAATAATTTGACATCGGAAAAGAACTTTCTTCTGTTGGTAGGTGAGTGTGGTATTACTCCTCGTGCGAGGTAGTTGGCCATGTCAGCGTACCATGGTTCACCGGTGTCACCAATCATAAAAACGCACTCATCTGGAAGAATTCATTGATGGAAGTGCCATCACTTGGTGCCTCTATGCGAGATAGGTGGTCTGCTACTACATTCTGCACTCCTGGCTTGTCTCTGATTTCAATCTCAAATTCTGTAGTAGGAGTATCCACCGGAGGAGTCGGGGTTTGGCATCTTCTTTGGCAAATAGATACCTCAGAGCAGAGTGATCGGTGTGAATTATGACTTTGCTCCCCAAGAGGTATGATCGGAATTTATCCAGAGCAAAGACTACTGCTAGAAGTTCCTTCTCAGTAGTTGAATAATTCTTCTGAGCGTCGTTGAGGGTTCTACTTGCATAGTAGATGGTTCTCAAGATCTTCTCCTTCTTTTGGCATAAAGCGGCGCCCACGGCATAGTCGCTGGCGTCGCACATAATTTCAAATGGAAGGCTCCAGTCTGGTGATATCACAATGGGAGCGGAGATGAGGCATTCTTTAAGTGTGTTGAAGGCTTGTAGGCATTTGTCATTGAAGTCGAACTTGACGTCTTTAGCTAGGAGTTCACATAGAGGTTTCGAAATTTTGGAGAAATCCTTGATAAACCTTCTATAGAACCCAGCATGGCCAAGGAAACTTCTGATGTCTTTTACCGTCGATGGTGGTGGTAATTTTTCAATAACTTCGACCTTGGCTCTGTCGACTTCAATGCCTTTTGAAGATATTTTATGCCCAAGAACTATTCCTTCTTTAACCATGAAATGGCATTTTTCCCAGTTAAGCACAAGGTTAGTTTCTTCACATCGGGCGAGGATGGCATCCAGATTATTCAGACAGGTTTCAAAGTGGGACCAAAGACAGAGAAGTCGTCCATGAAGACTTCGATGCTCTTCTCAAGATAGTCGCTGAAGATTGCCATCATGCATCTTTGGAATGTTGCTGGGGCATTGCATAGACCAAAAGGCATCCGATTGTATGCAAATGTCCCGTACGGGCATGTGAATGTGGTTTATCTTGGTCTTCAGAGCAATGGGTATTTGAAAGTATCCTGAATAACCATCCAGGAAGCAGTAGTAATCTTGCCCGGCCAATCTTTCAAGCATCTGATCGATGAAAGGTAAAGGGAAGTGGTCCTTCCGCGTTGCGCTGTTCAGTTTCCTGTAATCGATGCAGACTCTCCATCCCGTCGTGGTTCTCTGAGGAATTAGATCACCTTTGTCGTTGGGGACCACAGTGAGACCTCCTTTTTTCGGGACCACTTGAACGGGGCTCACCCATTTGCTGTCGGAGATGGAGTAGATTATCCCGGCGTCGAGAAGTTTGAGCACTTCTTTCTTTACTACTTCTTTCATGTTGGGATTCAGCCTTCTCTGTGGTTGGACTAAAGGCTTGTAGGTATCTTCCATGTATATGTGATGTGTGCAGAAATGGGGGTTGATACCTTTAATGTCCGAAATGGACCAGCCTATTGCCTTCTTGTGGCTCTGAAGGATCTTCACAAGCTGTTCTTCCTGTGTACTTGTTAGAGATGAAGAAATAATAACAGGCAAAGTACAAAAGTCAGAAAGATAAACATACTTCAGATGTGATGGCAATTGTTTCAGATCTACGAGAGGGGGTTGTTCAATGGATGGTGGTAATTTCTGAGTAGCTCTAATGGCTCTGGTGGTGGGTAGCATGATTTCTTGTATGATTTTACTCTATCCAGAGCTGCTACCATTTGGATTGTGTCAGGGTATACTAATCGGTTATCACAGATTTCAGACAAGGCATTTTCAAGAGCGTCATTACGAATAAAAGCAGATGAATTATCCTGCACAATAGAGTCGACAATATCTATGGAAAAAGTATCTTCTAAATGAGCGGGTTTCTTTATAACCTTAGACATGTCGTATTCTAGAGTTTCGTTATGCAGCCTTAAAATGATTTTTCCTTTTTCAACATCGATTAGTGCTCTAGCAGTTCTCATGAAAGGTCGTCCTAAGATTAAGGGCACCCTAGTGTCTTCTTCCATGTCAATTACAATAAAATCAGCGGGGAACACAAAGGTTCCTACAGTAACAATCAAATCTTCTATTATTCCTTTTGGGAAATACTAAAGATCTATCTGCTAATGTAATTGAATAGAAGTTGGTTCGCATTTACCAATCTTAAGTTTGTTGAAAGTTGATAGTGGCATTAAATTGATACTAGCTCCTAGATCACATAACCCACTACCACAATCAACATTATCAATTGAACATGGAATAATTGGCAAACCTGGGTCTCCAAGTTTGGAGGAAGACTCTTGAGAAGTACTGCTGACACTTCCTGTGTAAGGTGTACAGTTTCCACTTCCTGCAACGATCTTTTGTTGGTGATGATATCCTTCATGAACTTTGCGTATATTGGTTTGTTTTAAAGCATCGGCAAAAGGAATATTGATCGTCAGCTTCTTGAAGTGAGTAAGAAACTTTCCAAACTGTTCATCTAAATTTTTCTTTCTCATTCTGTTTGGAAAAGGAAGTGGGGAAGAATTTTTGTGAGAGGGGAAGGAGTAGATTCAGGAACTCCTTCTCCTCGAGATATTTTTTGTAGGAGGAGAGGCTTCTTCAGCATCTTCCTGTTCTTGTTCTGAATTTTCTTGAGGTTCATGAGCTTGCTGCTCTTGATTATCAGTATCATCTCGGGAAGAGATGAGTTGAGCGGCCTACCACTTCTTAACGTTACTGCCTTGGCCTGTTCCCTTGGATTTGGATCTGGCTGACTAGGGAAGGCACCGGGTGGCCTTTGTGCAAGCTGCTGACTGATTTGCTCCAACTGTTGGTTGGTTTGCTGTATCTGGGCTTCAACCCTTCTGTTAGTGGCTTCTTGATCCACGAGCCTGGTGTGGGTTGTAGTCACGAATCCTTTCATTAAGTTCCTGAATTCCTCATTTGGATCAGAAGAGGTTGTGGTTAGTTGTTGTTGCTGCTGCTGGAAACCAGGAGGGGCACCTAGTGCTCGATAACCCATGTTAGAATTTGGTTGGGGTCTGTTCCCCTGATAGGTATTTGAATTGTTGTTCTGGCCTCCTTGGTTTTGATCATTATTTTTCCATGAGAAATTCGGGTGATTTCTCCATGGATAGTTGTTGTTGAAGTTGTTGTAGGAATTACCGGGACGGTTTCCTATGAAGTTTGCATCCTCGTACTGTCCTTTGCCTTCGCACTGAGGGGTTTCATGAGGACCGGCGCATATGGCACATCCTTCTGTTGGTGGAACTGACGATGAACTTGTAGGTGGGGAAGCTATTGTTTTTACAATTTCGTTTTGTGATGTCGTTAGCTTTTCCACCATCTTTGTAAGGGACGAGATCTGAGCCGATAAATGATCTGTAGGCTCGACGTGGAGTAGACCTGCTGCTCGTGGTGTTCTCCCTTTGGATCTCGTCCACTGTCTCGTATTGCTCGTCATGGTTTCGAGAAGGTCCATTCCTTCTTTAGGAGACTTCATCATGAAACTCCCTCCTGCAGAAGAATTGACGAGTAGTCGGTTCCCATCATCCAGACCGTTGAAGAAGGACAGGCAGAGGGATTGATCGTCAAGACCATGGTGGGAACACTTCATAAGCATATCTTTAATCTGTCCCATGCGTCTACAACGTTTCTCTCCGGCTCCTGACAGAAAGTATTGATTTCACCGATCAATTGCCTCGTTCTACTGGTTGGGTAGTATTTGGCAAGGAATTTTTGGGCCATTTGAAGCCATGTGGTTATTGATCGGGAGGGAAGACTTCGATACCACCGGTTTGCTGAATCCGATAACGAATGAGGAAATAGTTGGAGTCGAATTCTTTCCTTGACGTTGCCGGTTTGACCAAAGGAATTGCAGAAGTCTAGGAAGAGACTCAGATGATTTGGGGCTTCATCTGGGTTTGCTCCACTAAACTTCCCTAGATCCCGGACGGCGGTGATGTAGTGGGTTTTGAAAACCCATCGTCCGGCTTCTTCTGGTGTTAGTTCAGGGAGAACTATAGCTGATGCTCTTCCTTCGGTGTTCGGTTGGTGGTAATCAGATAGGGCACGGTGTTCTGGCTGAATTGCATGGTCCATTTCATTTATAACTTCGTTATTGGCCATGGCTTGGTTTCTCAGGTTTCTCTGCGCTTGTAATAAAGTGCGCTCGGGTTCGGGGCTCGGACTGATTGGTGGAGAGCCTCGGTTCGAGTATTTGGCATGCACAGAAGATAACTTGTGGTTTGTGAGAAACTGCAAAATTAGTTAGTAAATAAAATAAGAAAGACAGAAATATTGGTTAGGCTGATAAATGTTAGGGGTTAGTATACAGAAATTATAAGTTAGTAGTTAGTATACAATGGAAAGAAATGTTAGTATACAATGGAAATTAAATGTTAAGGACAATGGAACGAAAAGTTAAGGACAATGGAACGAAATGACAAGAAATTTTAAGTTAGTAGTTAGAGACAATGGAAAGAAAGGACAATGGAACGAAATGACAATGGAACGAAATGACAATAATATTAAGATGTTAGGAGTTAGATGTCCAAAGTCCGAAGTCAAATGTCCAAGTCAGGTCCGAAGTCCGATGTCCAATTCAGATGTCCAAGATTAAATTAACAGTTTTTTTTAATTTTTATTTATTAATTAACAGATTATTATAATATAGCTAGTGAACTACCGGAAACTAGGGAAATTGATGGAATCAATCTCCCCGCAACGGCGCCAAAAACTTGTTGGGATAAACTACACTGTAATTAATATAGAATTATAACAAACTATTAGGCAAGTGTACCTATTCGTAGTAGTAAAACAAGTGTCGTATCCACAAGGAGATTGTTCAATTATCCTAGTTTAGGTAGTTACTAAAGACTGTAAAAGGGGTTTAGCCGGAGGCAAGCTTGATTTTGTTGTTGGATTATTAAAGAAATAATAAAAACAGTAAAAACGGTTGTGGATTAAGTGGATGGAAACTGTGCTAAGGAAGGTGAAATCGCCCGGTTATAACTCAGATAATAATATAATCCTAGTTTGCTCTTATTTGTCTGTTAAGAATTTTATCTTGTGACCTTTCTAAATCATAGATAAGGACAACTCTTAATTAATTCATTAAACTTCTTACAATCAGAAAAGTCTAAAATCAATAATTAGCTTTAAGTGAGAATTCTTTTTATAACAGCGATGGATTTTATCTGCTAATCAAGGAGAATAAAATCTAACGTTTGTCTCTCTTTGTGGTCTATTCTCTAATTTTACAAAATCATTGAAATTAGAGAAACCGTAAATGAGTAAAAATGATCAGTTCTTAAACATTTAATAATAGAGAGACAAACAAATATTAATAAGCAAACTCGGTATTATAGATACGCTGAGTTATTTTGGGTTAAACACCCATCCTAAGCATAATTATGAGATTACTCAGCCATTGACAGAAATAAAAACAGAGTAGAGATTGAAATAGACATTATTCAGGAACTGCTGGCGAAGAACGGGTCTGCACTCGCCTGCCTCTTTTCTCTCTTTGTAAATATACTGCTTCTGTTTGAGTACGTACGTGAATGAGGTGAAATGGTAAAAATAAATAAAAGATGGAGAAGTGTGGTGATACGGGAGGAATTAATTGGAAGAGAATGGAGTGTGGAGCTGTTTGTGATTTTTCTCAGCCTCTGGTCGTACGTGTGTGTCTTTTTTGCAGATGTAGTGTTGGTTTATATAGAGAATTGAGGAGGCAGATCCGTACGTTTTAATTGTCTTAGCATTGATTGCAGCCTGAGTGCTTCATTTATTGCAGAGGGGACAAAGATCTGGAGTGATTTAAGGTAGGCTGTGCGGTGGAGTAGATGGATAAGATAATCCATTTGCAGAGCGACGCGAGGAAGGAGAAGACTAGTCGCGTCCCCTTTCTGCTGGTCCGCGTGCGAAATTGGTGAAATTGGTCCGGGACTTGGCCAAGAGTAGAAGTCCCGGACCAAATGCAAGCAAAAACACACGGTTAAGTCATTTTGTGTGGTCCGGGCCTTGAACAAGGACATAGGTCCCGGACCAATGTGCTGAAAATGTCCTCGGTTCTGAAATCTCTTGTGGTCCGGGCCTTGGGACTGGGGTTAGGTCCCGGACCATGTTTTTGTCTCATCCGTTGGTTTCTCAAGTGTTGTGGTCCGGGACTTAAGTCTTGGAACAAGTCCCGGATCACATGTTGAATTCAGCCGAGAGTTTCTTAATATGTAGTCCTAGCTTTGAAGGTTTTAACCAAGCTAGGACATGACTTCAAAACCTTGTAAAATCTTCGTTCTGACTCCGTTTTCTGAACCGTCTGCGGCTATGCGTTCGTCTCTTCATGTTCTTTGCTTCTAGCTTGGCTTTTTCTCATGTTTAACCTATAAATCTGTAAGACAACCAATAAAACATAAACTAGAGAAAAGCTAAGATAAGTGGAGAAATGAGCAAGAAAAGTGCTAATAATATATATGAAATACACCTATAAAACATGCTCATTTGGATACTTATCAACACGCCGCGTATTACTACCTAATAACGCAAGGCTCTAAAACACTCGAACGCAATAAAGGCCCAAAACAAAGTCTACATAATCATTGTAAACCAATGTATTCAAATACAGCGAAAGCAAATACCAAAATCCCAAATACGTAACTAAGTCAGAAACAGGAGCCAAAAGTGTAAGGCCCGAAGGCTACAATATCTCAAACATCAAACTGAAAGAACATAAAAGCTAAATGCTATAGCTCCAGAACTTAGGATGATCCTCGCTGATCAATCTGCAAAAATGTTAGAAGTAGGGGAATGAGCACACAACTATGCCCAGTAAGCAGCGACCGTCATCAGCAAGGTCGCTCAAAACAATTGAAATCAGAAGAAGGAGAAGATAAATATAATAACCACAATCTCCAGACTCAGGAGCTTTCAGAACAGAAACAGAGAGGAACTCAAGGGGTTCCCATATCAGAAACAGTCAGAGCACTTAAACAGAAAGGGGGGACAAAACACAATGCACACACTCAGAAGGGTCGAAGACCCATAGACCATACCAGGTCTCTCGGCAACGCAGAAATGACTCGAAAGAGCCAAAGGGTTCGTCAACCCCACAGAACAGAAAGGGAATGACCCACACTCAGAACGACGTCTACATGGTATACCACGGAACAGCTCGACCCAGCCATTCACGGCTCAGAAACAAAGTGTAATGTCCCAAAACAGAAGGGTTGCTTAAACAGAAGCAAAGTTGCATTTAAATATGTCAAAACACTCATAAATCAGTAGTACAGAACATAAGGAATCCAATGCCGCAGACGGCACTCAAATCGGAGTTCAAACGAAGAAGTTCGCTGAAAACAGAGGGGTCCGAACTTGTGTCCTAACGTCGAAGTTCGGACACAAGTCGAGACTCAGAAACCAGAGAATGCCAAATGTCCGAACTTGTGTCCGGACATCAATGTTCGGACACAAGTCGAGTTGAAATCAGATAGAGGAATTCAGAATGTCCGAACATCCAAGTTCGGACGGATGTTCGGACAAGTTACGGAAATAAATACGCGGGATGTCCGACCTTGTGTCCGGACATCGAAGTTCGGACACAGGTCGAACTTAAATCAGAAGAAAACCTAAGGGTGTGTCCGAACATCTATGTTCGGACAGATGTTCGGACATACCCCGAACTTGAAAATCATTAAGGCAAAAACGCACTGTCCGAACTTCAAAGCTCGGACAGAAGTTCGGACAGTGCAAAAACTGCAAATTCCAGAAGACGAACAGAGCAGAAAAACAACGCAATTCAACACCACGAATTGCCAATTAAGCACACACACCAAATCAGACATTAAAACAGGAAACCATGGGGGTTTAGCCATCCAAAAATCACAACAAAACGCTAATAGAATCACACACAGAATCAGATAACGCTCTTGCAACACCCCATGGCTGAACTTCCAAACTGAATCGAGTAACCACCTACCTCAATTAGCAGCAGAAAAAAACGATCTGAATCTACCAGTGCAACCCGAACAGCTCTCCAACCAGACACGAACACAATCACTGAATTCTCACAACAACGATAATCCCAAATCAGAAACACGGAAGAAGAAGAACTTGCAATTAAAAACGTAACATCTATGCACACACAAACCTGAATCAAGACCAGATGTAGTACTGCAGCAGAAACCCAATCCGAAGGCAGCCAACGACAACTGATTCGAACACATTCAGAACCCTCAATCAGAAAAACTGAATAAGAGACGAGAAAACAACGAAGTCCTAATTCTGCAATTCAAACCTGGAATCGAAGGGAGAACCACACAAACGAAGATCGCCAATCTGATTGCAGCGGTAGAGCCAAAATTACAACGTAGGAAAGAGTGAGAGAGAGGGAAGAAGAGAGAAAACTGCCGCTCTGCACCACGATGAAGAGACGCTCCCACGATTCAGATTGATGAGGAAATAATGATCGCTAAATGGATAGGAAATAAATAGATAATTCTTTACTTATTCACTTAATAAAAACAATTACCTTAATTGTTTTATGGAAAGACTTCTTGCCCTCTACAAATAAAACAATACCGCCGACGTCCCAACTGACAACAAGGAAATAGATAATCCAACTTAGAACAACATTGCAACTGATATAATATAAGGTAGGAATTATACGGGTTATAACAATAACAATCCTTCAGCTGCTGTCCAAACTCGGGTGGATAAATTTGAACCCACACTTGTAACGTTTGATACAGATTGTGACAGCAAATCAGATGGAACAATTTCCTCCGACAGCAACCCATCTACACCAGCCAGCTCATGTTCTACTGCATCAATTTCTTCACCAGAGTCACCTCCTTTAAGATATCGTTCTATGAATGAAATACGTGAAACTTGCAACTTTGCTTTAATTGTTTCTGACCCAATTTATTATGAGGATGCTGCTGTAAATCAGGTTTGGCAAGATGCAATGAATGTAGAGCTGCTTGCTATTGTGAAAAACAATACTTGGGAATTAGTTGATCTGCCAGAGGGAAAAATGTGATCGGTCTCAAGTGGGTCTACAAAACAAAATACAATCCAGATAGAAGTGTCCAAAAACACAAAGCAAGGCTGGTTGCAAAGGGATACTCACAACAACAAGGTATGGATTATGAGGAAACATTTTCCCCCGTTGCTAGATTTGAGACAATGAGAATCATATTAGCTTTAGCTGCTCAATTCAGGTTGCCTATTTATCAGTTTGATGTTAAATCAGCCTTCTTGAATGGTGATTTAGAGGAAGAGGTTTATGTTTCACAACCTGAAGGCTTTGTTATTGAAGGCAGTGAAGGTAAAGTTTATAGGCTGAAAAAGGCTCTTTATGGGCTAAAAGCAAGCTCCGCGTTCATGGTACAACAAGATTGATTCCTTCTTTTTGATGAATGGATTTATAAGAAGTGAAAATGAGCCTACACTCTATCTCAAGTGGAATGGTAATGATTTTTTGGTGGTCTGTCTTTATGTTGATGATATAATCTATATGGGGTCATCTAAGTGTTTAATTGATGACTTTAAGTCTTGTATGATGAACACTTTTGAGATGACAGACCTTGGCTTGCTGCAATATTTTCTGGGTCTTGAAGTTAAGCAGGTCAATGATGGCATCTTTGTATGTCAAAAAAAAATATGCTGAAGATCTTTTGAAAAGGTTCAATATGTGCAACAGCGAAGTAGCAGCCACACCAATGAATGCTAATGAGAAACTACAACATGTAGATGGGACTGAAACCGCTGATCCAAGACTATATAGAAGTCTGGTTGGAGGTTTGAATTACCTCACACACACCAGTCCTGATATTGCTTTTACAGTTAGCATGGTTTCTAGATTTATGCATAATCCTACAAAGCAACACTTTAGAGCAGCCAAAGGATTATGCGTGTAATTTGCAGGAACTGCAGAGTTTGGAATAGGTATTCTAGAAACTGCGAATTTCAAATTGAATGGATTCACTGATAGTGATTGAGCTGTTGTGTAGATGATAGAGAAGCACTTCTGGTAATGTGTTCAGTTTTGGTTTGGTGTTGTAACATGGAGTTCAAGAAGAAGAAACAGTGGCTTTATCATCTTCAAGGCTGAATATGTAGCAGCAAGTGCTGCTGCCCGACAGACCCTATGGTTGCGAGAAAATCTTGTTGCTTTCATTTTGAGCAGACTGGAAGCTACTGATTTTGTTTATGATACAGGTCAGATTGCTATGGCTAAAAAATCCAGTGTTTCATGCTCGGACCAAGCATATAGATGTTCACACATTTCATTCGAAAGCTGGTTGCCGATGGAAAAAATATCTCTGAAGTTCTGTGGACAAATCAACAAACGGCAGACATTTCACGAAGGCTCTCCACAAGCAAAGCATGATTTCTTCAGATCCAATTGGGAGTTTGTAACTGTGAATCAAGGGTGGTGTTTAAATGAATTATTCAAAGTTTTACACGTTTATTAGATTTATGAGTTTATTTATTGTTTAAAGTAGTTAGTATTAGTGGGAGTAGTGGAGATAGTGGGTCTATTAGTTGCCTTATTTTTTGGCATTGATTCGGATAGTTTCCATCTTTTTAGGATCTGAAATTATAGTTTACTATCTATTTTAAACCTTTGTATTCACTCATTTCAACATAGTGAAATATATCTCGTCAATTTTACTCTCTGTTTTTTCCAACAACCCTCTATCTCCCCGAAGTAAAAAAAGAACCACCATGAACACTCCTTGAAGATCTCTACATGAAGGCTGCCGAGAGTTTTGCTTGACAACCCTCCAAGTTCCACAGTAACAACCTGTTGTAAAGTTCAAGGAAAGATTGTACTTATCACCCTTATAGTTAACACCAAAACAAGCATTTTACATAACCTTTCTCCTCTGTTTACATATGACGGTAGGGAGACTCATTCCTCTACCTAAAGTGCCGAGATATGAGGAGTTAATCTCCCAAGGATAAATCAAGTTAAGAGGTAAATACATCTCTAACCACATAAGGGACTACTCAATTACTGGAAAAAGTTTCAGAAACAGAAACACTTACCTGGGCAGTCTAACTATACAGAACCGTGAGAGTGCAAGGTAGAGTGGCTGGAAGGTGGTGGAAAAAGCCTCTGACAATTAGACAAGGTAAATCCCACATACTACCTTGTTTATGATGTAGAGTAAAACTGGAACATACTGAATGATAGCATGCTGTTAAAAAAATATGCAATGCGTGGAAAAGAAAATGATGTGCAGAAATCTGCAACGAACCAACAATATATGCTCTGTATGTGGGTTAAGGTGACGATATGTGAAGAATACATCTAGTCCGCTGATGAGTATTAGTGAAGGAAAGCAAGTCAAAACTGTTATGCAGAAATATATCTGTACATAACCGAAACTAAATACCCATGTATATACTGTATAGGTGATGATGTTGGTGGAAGAATAGATGTATGATAGGTAAATAAGTCTAGAGGGTTATGGAATTGTCAAGTGTTACGTTTAGATGTACAGAGATCGCATGTAGTGGCCTTCTGCTTACAAAACAATCCTCATCTGTTGCTAACTTAAACCGTTGGCTGTTGAACTAATTCATCAACTATTTTAGGAAGGAATCATGAGTATAGGTGTTGGCTAAAATGGTTGTGGCTTATTAAAATACATTATGCAGATTAATGAAGAGGAAAATGTGATAAAAATGATATGTAGAAATCTGTAGAAAACCGAGAGAAGGTTCGTGGGAATACCCAATTTGAACCTCTAGTGTAGAAAATTAAGGAGTTAGTTTAACTAAGTATCAATACAATATTTAATTAAGTTATGAAATTTAGTAATGGAAAAAAATGTGTGGAAATATTGGAAATTAACTGTACAAAAACAAACCGTGAGTGAATTTTACATTGTAAGGCATTTTATTATCATTTTGTGAACAATTTTACGATATGTTAAAGCCAAATATTTTAAGCCATCTTTATTATATTTCTTTTGAACCCTTAGAATTGATTATTAATTTTAAAGTGATTAAAGGAATTATATAAATTTCCGATACAAGGATATAACTTTAAAGATTTTAGAAAATATAAAAATACAATTTTATAACATTAGTTTGTTAAATGTAAAAATAGAGGAATAAAAAGGGTATTTTCGTAATTATAGTAAATATGGGTCAAAGGAAATAATTGGGGTGTTCAACATTGACCACATATGAAATTGACCAAATTAGAAAGCAGAATAAATTTATTTGATAATTTGAAGAAAGGGGTAAATTAAAAATGGAATTTATAAAACTATATGGGTGTTTTTGTAATCACCGAAAAGAATGGGCGATATTTGTAAATTTACTAAATTAGTAGTGCTGTACACAATTTAGGAAAATTTTAGGTTATAATGTTATTTAAATAAATGGAATGTATAATATAAAGTTTTAGTATTAAATTGTAAGGTTATAAATTAAATAAGGTATTGAATGTAGCAAATATTACATCCGGTTGAAATTGTAATCAATCAAAATTAGGTGGGGAAAGTATGAAGATTTCCGAAAAATATAATGATTGGTTGGGAATTAGTGGAGAAATTGTAAAATAAAGTTACAATGTTATAATATGACAATTTGTTAAATTATAGAAGTACATTGTTAAGGGATTAACATGGTACGATTATACCTTGTAAACAATTACGCAAAATGATAAGTTAAGTTGGAAATTATTAGAGAGCATAAAGAAATGTAAATCGTAAGATGCATAACAATGCGTAACCGTATATTGTAAAACCGTGAAATCGGGTTTTAATGAGATATGTATGGATAAACGGTACAGATGAACAATATACATTCTACATGGAATGACAAGATAAGATTAATATGAAATGTTAGTAGGGGATGGAAAATGTCACATGACCTTGTAAGACATATATATATAGGTAGCACATACTACGCGCAAGTGTAATATATATAGAGACTTATGAAATAATGTGACATGAAATGTAATACAAGTAAATACGAAAATGTATAAACGTTATATGTAAGCATACACATGCATAACCATACAAGGAATGAATAACGTAGACCGTTAAGTAATTACCGTCACGTAACGTGCAACGAAATGTTGATGAGTATTACATACCAGTATGTACGAATCTATAAACGTACATAATATATATATATATATATATATATAAACCCGTGAGTATTACTACATACACGTAAATGTAAAAATACGTAATTATACAAGGATGAATAACCGTGACGGGTATCTTGACAACCGGGAATATAACTTCCACGTAGTGAATGAAAGACGACATTGAACAATGCATATATATAAGTTAAACCGTACGACACAATATAAATCGAAAACGAGGATGCTGATAATAGTTACATATTACAGTAGATCGGACTACGGGATTCGAACTTCAGGAGAGCAAGAGATAGGCGTGCACTCATCACGATAGTGCCACTCGTCGGTGTACGGTATATGAACTGTGTGGTCTGAAAACTCTAAGGGTTTCCTTGGGTTCCAGACACAATTGTGTGCTTGCATGTCAGATAATAAATGTTATGCATGTGTTGGTATGTGATTAAGTATTTTGATCGTCAAAGCGTTTATTAATTGTGCGCTTACGTCATTCGGACTTGTGATACCAATTATCACCTAACTGTTATGAGAAACTCCAATTATCATCTGTTGAGAGTGAAATACTCCTAGCACCACTAAGTGAGGACTTAGTTTAGAGACCCGTATTAACCGTCTCTAGAGCGATGACTCGACCTTTGAACATCACCTAGCAGACTTCTAGGCATGTGTAAGACCCTTTGGGCATCAAATAAATGTGTTCTCCAATAACGAGATTAATCTCAAGGAGATTAATTAAAATACACTAACAAATGAGAGTGTGATAATTAATGATACATTGTTAGATAAATCCTGGTCTGCATTCGTTCCAGCAGGTTGCGCATAGTGATCACTAGAGCTTAACACCCATTTAGGATCTACTCTTGTTTATCTAACAAGCCGGATACGATTGTTAGTCGGAGTGTGTTACCGATGGCACCAAGGCTTCGGCCTAATGGACATCTACCACTGTAGATCAGTTAGTCCATCTACCCACTGTAGACAGCACGGGACTACTGTCCCAAATATAATGTGTGAGGCTAAATGGGAAATTGTATCTAACATGACACCCGTATACTTATGTGAGATTGTTGGAAGCGGGGCTTCATATGAAGGAAGTGAACAAGTGAGACTAACTAGACCTCAACCAATTATTAACTCGAATCCATTATTCAATTGTGATTGTGTAATAGCATGCTTTGTTGTGTGACTATTGAAGTGCTTGTCGTGTGTGTAAATTTTGTTTTTACAGTTATGTTATAAGCATGTAAACGAAACAGCATGTAACGAACTCCATGCTAATCAAGATGGCTAAAATGATCTAAGTGACCTAAAGGGGTCTAGGATCCCACACTAGCCTACTCAGCGTGTTGCTGAGCCTTTATGGCCTCACATTACAGGTACATGACTGTTGGAGATCGATACGCGAGAGCAGGAGACTTTTGGGAATTAGTTAGCAATATACTTCTCGATCTTACCTTAGGATTTAGTAATCCGTTTTTGAACTATTGGTAAAGATAAGTAGATTGCTCACTAGTAGTTTTTGGGAATTTTATGAGTTGTATCGGTTGAAATAAATTTACATTTCCGTCATCACAGTGGTTGTATAATTATGGGATTGATTGTAGGATAGTCATTTCATTATTCGCATGAGCGGGTAATGGCGAGTAACACCCGGATTAACGTTTAAATTAATTTCCGCTACGACGTCTTTTATTTCTACTACGACTGCATTTAGTTAATATCGTATTAGGAGCGTAATTTACAAGGGGTGTTACAAAGTTGAAGGAGATGATAAAGTTGGTACTTCAGTATTTCAAGTGTGTGTAAGTGTATTTTTGATGTGTTCAATTCATATTCATCTGCTGAAGCTTATGTTGCTGAAAAGTGAATCTATTGTTGTTGAAAAGTGAATCTTATTCGAGTACAATGTGAACAATAATTACTGTACAGCTGAACATTAAACAATGTGAATTTTTTGTTTGAGAAAAGTGAATATTTTGTAGCTGAAATTTATAAAGCTGAAACAAACGATGCTCAATGTGTTCCTTTAGATGTAGTTGATAGTTGACAGGGGTAATGTAGGAACTAAAGAGATTAGTCCTATTTCGTTTCCTGATAAAGCTGGTAAGTCTTTGGTGTTTTACTGTGTATTCTTAGCGTGTGTTTTCAATATGTTCAATTCGTAATCTTCAGTTGAAGCATATAAATATGAAACCAAAGTTGCTGAAAGTCTTGCTTTTGATGTAGCTGATGAAGATGACAATGAAGATATAGGAACTGAGGACAACAGTCCTATTTCAGCTCCTAATAGTGCTCATAAAGGTGATAAAGTTGGTAAGTTTTCAGTGTTTTTAGTGTGTATTTTCAATGTGTTCAGTTCATATTCATTGGCTGAAGCATAATAATCTGAAACTAAGGTTATTGAATGTCTTGCTTTTGATGTTGGTGATGAAGGTTACAATGAAGATATAGGAACTAAGGAGAGCAGTCCTATTTCAATTCTTGATAATGCTGATAAAGCTGATAATGCTAGTAAGTCTTCAGTGTGTTTGTAATCTAATGCCATTGATGATGATTATGCTGAATGTGATTGCAATCCCTGATAATGCTACTGATAAAGATTATGATTTTGAAGCTTTGCTTGTCAAACGGACTTGTAGACTTTCAAAAAGGGTAGCTTCCACCGTTTGATTGCTGGGCTAACTGAAGAAGGATTACGGAGCGAGGAATTGCATCATCTTTACGGCGATCGTATCCTCACGAGATTTTAAATCGCATTCCGTTCCATTTCAAGATGGGGATCTCTCTCGGTTATGAGGTGATTTGTGATTGGCGATCATCTTCTCTCAGTTAGTCCTTCCCCTTAATCAAATTTTGCTTTGCATCAGTGATTTGTGATCTTAGATCGTCTTCTCTCAATCATTTCTTCCATTCAATCAAATTCTACTTCCCGTCCAAATCTCATTTCTGTTATTCAAAATGCAATGCACATATTCTATTCTTGTTAATTGTTATGTTATTCAACACACAACCCGTATGTTCTATTCTTCTTATTATGTTTTTTCAATAGCTATAGCACACTTGGCATAGAGGCCACCGACTACCTTGGCGCTAGCGTCAGAGTTCTGTTAGAAAATTGAGGTATTTAGTTAAGAATCTATGAGAGAAAGATGACAATGCCCGGTTCGTTTATGGTATTTATGTTGCATTTTGAACTAGTATTTTTGTTCGGCATAAATGCCACATTTTGGTATATTTTCCTTTGTATATTTGTGTAACACCCTAAATTTTAAGGTCAACTAAACTTTGTACGTTAAGCTAACAACGTTTTATTTTTGCAGCGGAAGTCTTACAAATACGATTTGGGATGCTACAGCCATAACCGCCAAACTAGTGATTGCTAAGGCTATCCACCACCACCACCTACTTCGCACACTAAAATTTGTTAGTCTTCTTAACACATTACAACCGAAACTAACCAACAACTTCCACCACCTTCCACCCTTTTCACTAACTTCAACTGGTTAGCTTACACTAAAACTAAAGAGTTCCCAACACATTACATAAGATCCCTATTTGAATAACTAAACCGCCTTCTCACTTCCTCCACATGCAGCACCCACAGCCTGGTATGAGTGCTCACCTGGCGGTACTTCAACAAATGCTAAGCTTCATTCCTAACCACCAAGACTTGAACTTCATCCCTTAACTTAAGAGCATTTACTAAGTAGATATGGACATAATAGTTGAGGTTGGTGTCTTCCCAGGTCCATAAAGCTAACCACATATAGCTAGTAGTCTGCAACCATAAAATCACTCGCATAGGAAAGGGTTGCAGTTGAAAATCAGTAAATTGAGTAACCCTTACCCCACCATGTAAAATACATTTTTAACTTTGTAAAACTATTTTAACTTGAACAAAAATAACAGCATAATAGCAACATATGTAATCATAGGGCAATTCACACATAGACTTGTCACACCTACACCATAGCTAGTGCACAACATGCAAGAAATCATAGGAGTGTTAAAAGCATGTTACCAAACAACTTACCCTTAGCGAATGGGATACTCATAACCTCTTAGAGAAAAACAATATTATCATCCACCCATTATCAAAATCCATGTCAAACAACAAGTTCCATTTCAAATACCAAGATCCATATCAAATGTTAAGTATCATGGAATAACCACTACCACAATTTAATTTTCCACTAGTCCTTAGACTCTGGTCTTTCGACAAAGAGCACTGTGACTCTCAGCCCCTTGGATAATTCACCTCACCCCACGTCCTTTAGTGTGCACACCCCCAAGGTAAAACGTACCATAGAGTAGATCATAATGGCTTATTGGTAGGAGTAATAATCAATGAACAACTTTGCCAACTTGGCTTAGACATTTCCTTGTCTCCCACCACACTTCCTTGTACAAGAAAGATATGTTTCAACCTTATACTCAGCCAAAGAAATCTACCAAATGATTCACCAAACAAACTGTTGCAAGAACATGCAACCATCACAATTTGTGGAACAATAATCATGTTTTCAATTTTACACTTTTCCAATCTAAGTTATTTCATCAAGTTTGCACAATCTAGTTGTTCCTCCAGCTTTGTACAGTCAATTTAAGCCTTGATGATCTTAGAAACATAGTAAAACACACTCATGTAACCTCCACCCAATCGGCCAATCTAGGAACACAATCACAGTTAAATCCAAAATCTTAACCAAGTTACCTTAGAATTTTTTTATCAAGAAAGCTAACAATCCTTCATACCCTCTTCAACTTAATCATCAAACCAATTCAACAACATCTTCACATGAGCACAATAAGCTAGGAAAACAGAAGAACCCACCCAGAATACATGCACAATTTTTGGTTAAAACACAAGAACCTTAAAGCACATTTCTCTTCCCATAATCTTGATCCCAACTTACTTAACTTACCATCATACAAGACCCATAAAATTTTACAAAATATATAGGAAGATATAACCCCTAAATCCTTGCTAGAATCAAGATCAATAGCCAAAGAAAGAATCACTAAAGGTTAGTGCTAGAAATAACTAGAAAACTAGGTGTAAGCTCCATGGATGTGCATAAGAATTACCTGATTCCTCCTACCCATTTCCTCACTTGTTTTATCCATTTTCTAAAAGCTAAAAACCTCTTTATTCTCTACCAGAACCAGCTACGCAATCTCTTAGCTTCTTCCTTCTTCATCCTAGGGTAATTTCTTCCTAGTGTTTCCAGTTTTGGGATGCTTCTATGGTTACCGATTTCATCTAGTTTCTAACCCTCCTTTCTAGCTCTTTTTTTTCTTGTAGAAACAAGGTTGATGGTAATATGTTTTGTGTGTGGAATAGATCTGATCTATGGGCTATAGGTAGCCGAATTGGCTTGACCACCAAGATAACCAATTGATAGGAAGGTGACAGCTAGATCTTTTATTAATTGCTCCTAATCAACATGCTAGCTTATTTCATCTTGTTAGGACACCTAGCAACACATTTGATCTGGTAATACCATCTAGCAACCCACTTAAATTAGATTACAAAATCTTATATTATTATAAGATAAACATATGTGAGTGCTATGCTTAAATATGGGCGGTTGGATTAGAAAATGAAGGGCTAAGATTTCTTGTTGACTCTAAGACTTGTTTGGTCTATGGCTGTGGAAAATAACATGTTACATTAGACAATACTTCTAGCTTAATACCTTAGGTTATATTATGAAATACCTCAAACCTTAATTACATTAGATAACCATGAATTAATTAAATAAAATAGTTGATCAATGGTTAGTCATTGAATAATAAGGCTAAAAAAGATTATTGAGGAACAGTCTAAGATCATATATAAGAAAAAATGTTCTTTAAGAAACCTAAGAGAATGTGTAACCTCAATCAGGGTCCAAAGTCGATTCCTAAACCTTATATCAAAGGTAAGAACAAGGTAAAACAATTAACAAAGAAAACCAAGTCATAAAATGTGTTAAAACACAAAAAGGAGCCTTAAGACTCATTAAAACATTTTTATGAAATTGTCCCAGAAATTAACTTTAGGAGGTTATTAAGGCTTGTGTGCATCATAGGGAACTAAGGAACTATAATGTACCACATGGGGAAGCTTAATTAAGAAAAAGAAAAAAAATCAGAAATGTGTACTAATTTGTTAATAGTGTCAAACAAGGTCCTATTCTCATTTGACTTGGTCAATGGTCAAACTAAACCCATCAAAATATCTTAGATTGGCTGGATGTCCCTTAGTGACTCACCCTATCAAATTCAATCTTTCTTCCTTAAGTAAGAATGCATTAAGTGATCACTTTACTTTTTACATCTTAAGGCACCTCACCAAACTCTCCCTCCTCTCTCCTCATTGTTGAGTTCCTCCTTCATCTTCTACCATCTTCTTCTTCATCCTTTTCTTGTGAAATTCAAGAAAACGTCAATGGAAGCCATGGTGAAGTGAGCTTCTTACTCATTTTCACTTAAAACCTTTTCTTTTCCTCATCTACTAGCTAAGGAGAGTAAAGATCCATCTTGTCTTCACTCAAAATCCAAGATCTACACTTTTTTAGTTCTGAAAAATATTGCATACATGGAGGAAATGAAACCAAGCTAAGCCTACACCATCTTAAGGTATAAAATGTGCTTTAAGCACTAATCTCTCTTATGATCAATACATGACTGAAAATTTGGGTTATCTTCTAATCTATTTTCCTCACTCTTTTCATACACAAAGTGATATTCTCTTCAAACCCCAACAAGGACGAGAACTACAAGAGTTTCTCCTTAAGGTAAATTCTTCAAAATTGTGTTTTAAGAGCTTAAGCCTTGTTCTAGTCATGGTTCTGCCTAAAAGAGCTCATTTCCTACATTACTTATACTTGGCGAGATTTTGGAACAGTGAGAATCATCATTCTTGAGCTATAAGGTAATGTTTCAGCCGTAGAACATAATTTAGGCCTTAAAGCCTTAGATTCTTCCTTTGATTAGTTATGGTGTCCATAGACCTTAACCTTGTACTTCATTCTCTTCTTATTCATGTGGCCAAACTGGATTTTTAAAATCCCTAAGGTGTTGGCCGAAAGTTCATCAAATTCAAGAGGAAAATCTACTTTGAGAAAGTAAGCTACTAATCCAAGTCCTTAGTGTATTAAACCTTCATTAATCACTTTAGTTGTGCAAGAAACTCATCCTAGACCCTTATATTAATTTAGGGCCGAGAGGAAATCTTGGAGAAATTAAATTTGGGCATAAAGAGGTAAGTCCCAAAGTTTAAGGTTGATTTTATGTTGTTAAGTTGATTTATGTTGGATTTTGAATCTTGGCTGAAAGCCTAGGAAGAAAATGATCAAAATTGATCAAGAAATAAACTTTAGACTATGTTGGAACATTTGGCTAAGTTAAGTGGTGATTAATGTACAAAAAATTAAGTTAAAGGGGTTAACATGGAATTTTTGGATACTTTGGTATAAATTTAATAAAGCCTAGAGTGTGCTGATTTTAAATGGTCTATAATGACCTAAGTATGTGTATAAATCGTGTTAGAATACTTGGTTAGTTAACTAAGGATTAAGGATTAAAATCACAAGTTTATAAAGGTTATGTGGCAAGAATGTAAAATCTGAAAACTTTGGGGTATATATATATATACAAATAAGCCAAGAAACAGAGCTTATTTTGTGTGTAATGATGTCACACTTTAAGCTATATAAAAGTTGGTATTATAGCCACTTGTTTAGGCTTGTAATTATAAGGTTTCTGTAACATAAAATGCTATAAAACTATAGGTTATAAAATTTGGGGCTATGTATGACAATTTAGGGGTCTTTGGGTAATTTAAGACATTTTGAGAACTTAGGAAAAATACCTAAGAGATTAGAAAGTGTTTGGTGTATTCAAGTACAAAAGTAACCTTAAAATGAATTATAAAGTTTATATAATGAATTAATAAACTTTAGACTAAGGAAAGGTCATTAAATGAAAAGAAATTAAAATTAGTGTAACACCCCTAATAATCCGGCTCCTAATTATAGTATAAACGTCATACATAATAAATAAATCGTAGCGGTAAATAATAGACTGACGTTCTAATGGTGTCACTGTTATCACTCGCCCATATGGGTGATAACGAGTTACATGATAATCAACATACGAAACGTATTCCCGCAGTGACCACAAGAGATAGATAGTGGTGCTAAAATAAAACTAAAATATATACAACAACAATCCGTCTTATACATAAACCGTACACGTGAGCGTCTAACCAAATATACACCTCGGTTCACAAAACCCGAGCCCAAAATAACCAAAGTCTCAATCCGTACCAAGTCTAACCAAAAAGTCACTAAAACTGTCGCGCCCTGCGTCGACCCTCCAACTAGTCTCCTGAAAATAAAAATGGTTGTGGTATGGAATCAGCCCCTGCTGAGTATGTTATCACATGCCCCGTCATGCCTCCTCAAACCCCTCAATTAATTGGTCGAGAGCATGAGATTCGTTACATGTAATACCGTTTTAATATTTAAACTGTAAAACATTTAATAGTAATAACCATACAATAAACACAACCATCAACACACATAATATAATCCACACAGTATAACCAATGAACAACAAGGCGAAACAACGAGAATAATAAACAAGTATTAAATCCCGTCCTTGGCATAAAGTCCAATATTGTTCGCCAATGTACAAGTCTCAACTGTAATAAATGTTCGGTTATACCTAGTGACAACGTCTCGTTACAAACGATGAGTCTCTAAATTACCCATATACTATGGCGGGTCACCCACGGCAGTAGCCACTCCAGCGGTAGAGTCTTCGACCAACGAACCGTCCTAGTTCGCGGGAAATTTTCTTGATACTTGCGGACCCGTACGCGGACATCCTGGTATCGTTTTTGTGATCACAGCGCGCACCAAGAGCCACATCCTCTTGGCTTTGTTATGTTAATTAATTATACCATCGCATCGCATTACCAATTTTACTAACACAGCAGACAAAGGTCATTAGTCCAATCCAGGGTATGTAAACTCGGGATCCAGTGTTAGATACGAGAGCGGCGTTAGAAAAGGCCCATGCTCCGTATTAAAGTCTCGGATAATATATATCTTATTATCCCAGTGCTACAACATTTTTCTGACGATCCTTATATTACATATAAGATAGCACCATAGCCGCTAGTTCGTTTTATATATATAGGTCCACATATACGAACCAATACTGTTAACGCAACAACAGTAAATAATAAGCAGCTAAAATATACAGTTCATGCATATTTATTCACACAATCAGACAAACAATCTTATCACAGATTACACAGAAGTCTGAACTGAGGAAGCCCTCAGAGACAATCAGAGACACGTAACAACATACCGTTCACCCTGATTATATAACCATGGAGTATGAATCAGCTAGATCCGATGCTCCTCGTGTCGTCTCTATCAGTCTAATAATACATAATGCTACAGATTAGCATCCCGTATAACGACATAACTCTGCGGTACCCCGTACCGTCACTAACACCTCCCGGTTTATTCCCCGTTATTTAACTAACAACGTTTGTCGGGTTTTTCGGTTTAACTCGGGATTTGGAAAAACGTTATATTACATGCGTAGACTCGTCTCGTATATTAATATACTTAAAGTTTGAACTTGGTTATCGCATGTAATTCAATATACACTTGTATATTATATAGTTTGTTTCTATATTGCATGTATAATTCTTAGTCATCTATTATACATTTCACCTTAGTATTTATTTTCCTAAGGTTATTTTTTTCCAAATTTAATGTAGTATAATTCATATGTAAAAATACTTTGAATTATATAAATCCTTATTGAAATACCCCAAACCTTAATATATTGTTTAAACACTTAAATATGGTGTATTAAGACTAAAAAGAGTCTTAGAAACATTAGTAAACAAATTTAAACAAAAGGAAACACAAAATGTGCTTTAAAGTCAATAAGAGCCAAAATGTGCTCTAAGCTTGGGATAAACTTGGTTAAGACCTAATGAACTTACCAAGACCTCATTTATACACTAATGAACATATTAAATCAATTACCAAAGAAAACCAAGCTTGAAAACAAGTTTAAACACAAAATGTGCTTTAAGGAGTCTTAAAGCACATTTTGAAAAATTGTCTGTAAATGAGTTTTGAGTGGCTAGATGTCCATCATTACTCTTAAATACATATGTGTACTATATAATATCACATTTGGGTGTCTATATTAATGGGAAATCAAAAATTTCACTTCTATGTGCCTTGTTTTATGAATAGTAACTTTTATAAGCTATTTTGTAACATATGTTTGTATAAGTAATTAAATTGACAAACAAAGACTATATTACCCTCATTATATTTAGGGGGCCGGTTTTCTAAGGTTTGGTGACTCACCACCCTCTTGTTAATTTGTTAAGTAAATAATGATGACTAATGAATGTACTATTTGCTTTTAAACTACAAATATCTTCTAAAGTTAAACCAATCTTCATTCTCTCATTTTCTTTCCTTGCTCACACGGTTTCCCACCTCTCTTCTTCCTCCTTCTTGCTGCTCTCTCACGGTAATACTACTACCTCCATTGAAACTCCCACTTTGATCTCTTGTAAAACCTTGCTCACTTGTCCAAATCAAAAACAAACACCACCAATCTCTTCCTCTCATCAAGCTCTTCATTCCTATCTTCTCAAAAGTCCAAGACAACCATTTCGGTGCCATGGAGTTTCTCCATTGAAGGAGCTTGAGCTTGTATTTTTACATATTGTTACTCTCCTTTGCTTCTAGGTAAGGAATCAAACAAAAATCAAGTTTCCTCCTTGTTTTTGTCATGTCCGAAAATATATATTGAAGGAGCTTTTTATGTGACTTTGTTCTAGCTTCATTCCAACTCTTCATGGACTAGGTGGAGTCCTCTCTTGCTAGATATTCAAACTCTCTTCAAAGAGCAAGGTAAAACAACTACATTAATGTTTTTGAAACAATGTAAAACTAGGGTTTACAATGAGATGGAGCTCATTGCTTGAATACTCATTATAATGTATGTATATTGTTTAGAACTTGTCAAAGAATCAAGTACTCTATCGGTTTTCTAAAGGAAACAAGAAAGAAGTTATTTTGCAAAAGAGGTAAATCTACTAACCTAATGTTGTTTTTAATGCCTTAGGAGAAATGAGCTTATAAATGCTTATTTAAACTACCTAAAGAGCCAATGGTGAACGACTTAGTAAAGTGTTCTCAAGAGCTTAGTAAAAGGCATATGTGTTGTTGAGTGTATTTGCAGGTTAAAGGCAAATATATTGTGGAAATTCAGTGTTTATGATTTGTGCATCTTAAGGGCCTAAGAGCCATGTCATTTAAGGGCCTAAGTGCCATGCAATTTAAATTATGCACTATATTGTGAAGTAGTGCTTTGTGAGTAGAGTTTGTGTATAATAAGTACTTGATGGATTTTTAGTGTTCTTGGTTGTTTGTTGGTGAAAAACAATGTGTTTTGGTTTAGTAATGTTCTAGGAGAACCTATGTCGAAATTTAGGTAACAAATGTGAAGTTCTAGGTGTTAAAATGAGTTTGATAAGTTAAGGAGTATTTAAAATGGTTAAGTGTTGTTCTTGTGTAGGAAACATGCATTAAGGTGATTTAGGATGTAACTAGGACTTAGGCATGAGCTTGAGATTTTAGTATGTACCAAAGTCATTTTGGGACTTAGGTAAAGACTTAGGCAAACTTTGGTAAATTAAGGAGAAAGTATGAACTTGAAAAAAAGGAATTGTTAAGATGGATATAAGGAGTTAGTTGTGAGAGATGATGCTTGGGAAATGATGTTAAGATAAGGAGAAAACATTTTGGGATAGTAGTTATCATAGGTGAGAAACACCATTTAGAAACCTAGTGTAAAATGTTGTAAGTGTTAGGAATTTTGTGAAGAAATAAGTAAAGGTTTAAGGAATTAGAAAAAGAGTTGTGTGAGTATTTAAGGATGGTTTAAGTTGTGTTTGAAGTGCCCAAATGAGGTTAGGGGGTACTAGGTTATATGGGGTGAAGTTTGGAGTTGAATGTAAAAAGGAAAATAAGGATTTGGGACAGACCGGACTTGCGACCGGACTTGCAAGCCCGGTCGGGCCCTGTTACACTACCGGAAAATGTTTCTGGAATCGACCGGACTTGGGGGACCGGACCTACAAGTCCGGTCGGACTTGTTTTTGTGAGGGAAAAATGTTTCTGGAATGGACCGGACATGGGACCGGACTTGTCAAGTCCGGTCGGCATGAATTTTGTACGGGTTATAAGTCTCTGGAATCGACCGGACATAGGACCGGACATGTAAGTCCGGTCGGAGTGAATTTTCCAACGGTAAAAAGAGGTACTGGAATGGACCGGACTTAGGCAAGTCCGGTCGGCAAGTCCGGTCGGACCAAAACTTGTAAAAAAAAAACAGAAAAGAATGTGACTTATGTAGTTAACCCTAGGCTGTATAATGAAGGTAACCTAGGGTAAAGATAGACATTAAAACATGTCATACAATTATGTTAAACACTTAGTAAATTTGGAGGTTAAGTAAGTTAATTAACCGACGTTCTTGAATTATGTATAGGAGTGACCTACGGAGGAAACCAAACGAGGCAAGGACCAAGGTATGGTTTTCTTGCAGTCTGTTGTCTAGCGGTTTACACCGGTTTGTGTGTTGTATGTTTTTCTGTGTGTTTACAACGTTATAAGATTTAAACATGTAATGAGTTTACAGTTGTTCATATTATTGTGATGTGATGTTGTGACTCATTTCCCTTGTGTGCCTAACATGACTTACCACCTATTGTGTGTTGGTTGTTAAGTTCCCTATGAACTTCTAACAAGTGTTAACTGGGAAGTGAGGAATCCGGTTGTCCGGTCATGCATGTAAGTTAAGAGTAGATATCTGAATCAGATTCGACTCTTATGTTGTTAAGATTGTTCACCTTAAGTTGGCGTTCGATCTCCCGTTAGCTTCTTCCAAAGCTTACCTATTCTGACTTATGATCGGTTTAGTGGGAACCTGTGTTTGTGTGGTGTGTTCGGGTCACTAAATCCGAACCATCTGTGACTTAAGTTACTCGTTCGCCTAACAGAACGGTAATGAGTGTGTTTAACGAGCTTAACATGAGGGTGAGTCACTCTCTAGGCTCTTATGTTATTTGACCCTTGTGGTTTGTTATTGTGGAACCAAGATCCACCGTGTATGTGATGATGAGCTGTGCACTACTGATGCCATGCTCCATGTTATGTTATGTTATGTTATGTATGTAAATAAATGCCATGTTATCATGACAATTAGCTGCGCGTATCCCGGTAGCCGATGGGCTGCGCGTTAGCCATACCAGCCAAAGGTTGCTGACCCCCTCGGGGGATCCATATTTCTTGTACTGCAGGATGAGGATCGAAGAAGCGGAGTGGCTTTAGATCCTAGGATGTGATTACTTTTGTATACTTTTGGATGTTGGCCCGGGATGCGCCTGTGCTCCTGTGGCATTATATACTTTGGATGTTGCAGTTTACAGTGACTTGTTACAGAGAAGGATGTATGTAGTACTCGGTATTGTATATAATGTATTTATGTTTTCGTTTTATGCTCGGGAGTCTGATCATCAGACCGGTACAATTGTATTTGTTCTGCCTTGTCAACCACGTGGGTGGTTGACGGCGTTGTAGCACCGAAGCGTTAGTTACTGTTTAGTTGTTTAATTCCGCTGCGATTTCATTTAGTATCATGTGCGTAATAGGGGTGTTACACTTATTATTTCATGTATACTCCTGACATTAGAATTTCCTTATCTAATGTTCTTTTCTCTTTACCTTATATCATTTTAATTATGATATTATATGGTTATTGAACCATATTGTATTTTTCCACTCCACAACATATTTTATTTATATGTATTATGGGACTATTTGTTATATGGTAAGTCTTTATATATATTCATTCTCTTTTAATGAATATTTCTTATATTATAAATGTTACAACCCTTATAACATTAAAAACCATATTATAAATTTTCATTCAAAATGCCCATATTACCGAACAACACTATTTTCTTAAATATTTACAAAATCCCCACATAATTTATATAATGTTATATTATAGTTATACAACATATATTATGACATTTATGTCATTAAAACAATTATAACCTATAGTTATAAATTGTTATAAAATACCAAACAGCCCTTATACTCTCGGTTTTTATTATTCCACTATACTTCCATAATTACAAATCAACCCCAAATTATATTCATTGTTACACTTATAATATATACTTATATTATAATCCTTAAACCTTAATATAATTATAACCTATAGTTATAAATTGTAATTGCCGAACAGACCCTAGGGTCTGTTTAATTTAATTCCTACCACCTAACTTTATATTACCAAATCTCCCAATTTATAATATAGTTTCCTAATGTCATTAAAACTATATATTATACATATATCTTAATAAAACCTTATATATAACTCCAAAAATTACCAAACTATACCAAAAGGTTATAAATATCATTCCTAACCTTATACTTTCTATATTTCGGTTTATACCCATATGTTACCCATTTGTAACAATGATAAAAATATCATATATTATACTTATATAATTCATATTAACTCCAAATTTAACCAAATAAACTTCTAAAAATTCCTAATAACCCAAGGTCTGTTCTAAACTCCATTTAGTACCCCAAGTTTCGGAAATCACAATATCACCCCACTCTTATAAATCTTTTACAATTTAATAACTAACTTATTATAAGGTAGTATTTTAATTCTTAAACTCTCCAAACTTGGTCAAAGTCTCCTATATAGTCAACTTTGACTTCTAATCCAATTGGACCCAAACTCGGTAATTACTACTTATACCCTATACTTTTCTATTTTTACAATTTTGACACAAAACTTTATAAAATGTTATAATTTTTATTAAATTCATTTAAAAACCCTAAATTCCTCTTATTTAAGCCCACGGCTTTATATTTTACTAGTAATTACCGTTTGACCCCAAACTTAATATAAGCATAAATTAAATTAAATAAGCTTTAAACTTAAATTAAAATGGCCTAATGACATGGCCTTATTACAACTTTGCTTTATAACATAAAATTACACATAAATAGCTCAAAATTACTATAAACTCTCGGCCTTGTTGTACTTATTATTTTTCCACATAATGTCATAATTTGACCATTATGTTAATTAAATCCTTAAATGACTAGCTTAATTTATCTAAGTCATTTTTTTCCATACTTAGGTTAAAATCACCCATTTAATTAACTCCACTCTCGGCACATATTTATATGAGCTGAAAAATCATAAAATCATAAGTTTAAGGTGTTTATACCTTGATTTAGGTCTTAATGCCCTAAACCAACTCGGCAGCTTGGAGGAAAAATCACCCACACTTAACATGTTTAATACACCAAAATAAGATATGGTTACACTCCAAGCATGAGCTAACCATAAGAACAATTAAATGTAAGATTTAAGGCAAAAATCACCTTAAAAAGGAAGGTAGTCTCAAAGGGTTTCGGCCTGAATCAAGAACACCACATGGTGTTAAATTCACCATAAAAACATGGGGAATAGCTAGACAACACAAGGTGCTATGGTAATAGATTTTACCTTGGCAAAATGCCTTAAAGAATGATTTTTCTTTGATTTTCGGCCACCCTTGCTCCAAGTGGTTAACACACTGAATCAACATGAAATATGAAGATTATGAGTGAATAAACTCATAGAAAACAGAAGGAAAACCGGATGGAGAGTAAGAATCCTTAAGGTATGTTTTTACCTTATAATGGAAATTTTGACCACCTTGGTCCCAAAGCTTGCTTCAGCCGAGAATGATGTTGTTCAAGGTTTAATACTGAGAATAAGCCATGGAAAGTGATAGATTATAAGCTCCATGTGTAGGTGATGAAGAGATGAAGAAAAAGAGCTAAAATATGCCTTAAACCATTACCTTAGGTGGAAAAGAGATTGATTTGCCTTGAATGCTCAAGAACACAGCTTGAGAGGTTTAGGAACTGCTAAGGCTCGGCTGGAATGGGACAAGAGGAAAGAGAAAGAAAGAATTTGTGTTTTAATGAATGAAAAGTAGAAAATGGAATAGTAAATGGTGATTCACCAAATTGGCTAGATATTTTGATTAAAGTTAATGTGCTGTCCTCCACCCTTAAGCTGCCGCCTCATTTAGGATAAGATGAGTCAAGTCTTGACCATTGACTTGACTTAGTCAATTTGCTTAAAAATGCACTATTTGGGTTACTATTCACAAATGAATGCCATATTTCTGATTTTTTTGAAATCTTGGATTTAGACCTTCTAATGTGGTACATTATAGTACATTAGTATAAAATCTAATCCAATGCCTAACACCACTCAAAACCCACTCAGAAAGTCAATTTTCTCAAAAACGTGCTTTAAGGAGTTTTAAAGCACATTTGTGTTAGAACATGTTTTAGAGCTTGGTTTCCTTTGAGAATAGTTTTATAGTGTTCATTACTTAATTATAATACTTAGGAATCCACTTTGGATCCTATTGAGGTCATACAATCTCTATGGTTCTTAAAGCACATTTTTGGCTTTACCGATCTTAAGGCATGTTTTGCCTTGTTGAGATCTTTAGATTGTTCCCCAATGGTATTTAATGTTTATTAACCATCTTAGATCATTAATAGATCATTTAATTAAGTTTTTAAGGTTAGGGGTATTTCAATCTACCCCCGCTAAAAAGGCTTCGTCCCGAAGTCCTTACTCATATACAGTTCACCTAAGGAATCCAGTTCCACTAAGTAATCAAACAGACCATCGCTAGGGAGTAACTCCCACTAGGTTCAGACCTAGTCTATATGTATCATAGTTGATACAACACATATCAAGTAGCCGAAACTCATGGCATAAACTCATTCATATCATAGCACTAAACAAGGTGCACATCCAACTTACCAACAAAGTACTCAGCGGTACTATATATATATATTCAAACAGGTGCACTAAGGCACATACATAAGATGTATCAAACATACAATCATCCAAACAAACATGTATGACGCAGCATACCACCAAAACACACCACAAAAACAAGACCTAATGCATAACATATGCGCAAGCCAAGTGGCGTCTACCCCCCTTAAAAAGGGTTTGACCACGAACCCGTATAAGTATCACAGCCACTACTCGAAGAGTGCTGGATACTTCGCTCTCATGGAGTCCTCTAACTCCCATGTAGCCTCCTCCACCTCATGGTTCGACCAGAGAACCTTGACCATGCTAACGGTCTTGTTCCTAGTCTGCCTCGTCTTCGTATCGAGAATGCGGAGTGGTACTTTCTCATATCGTAGAGCGGGGTCCAACTCTAAAGTCTCTGGCTGTAAAACGTGCGATGGATGGGGCACATACCTCTTCAACTGTGAAACGTGAAAGACGTCGTGCACCCTCCCGAGCTCTGCTGGCAAATCCAGTCTAGGCTAACGGGCCCACTCGCTCCCTAATCGCATAAGGTCCAACATACTTCGGGCTCAACTTGCCCTTCTGCCCGAACCGGAAGATCCCCTTCATGGGTGACACTCTAAGGAATACCATGTCGTCGGTAGTGAACTCAATGTCCCTCCTCCTGGTGTCTGCATATGATTTTGCCGGTCCTGAGCTGCCCTCATGTTCCTACGAATCTGTAGGACATCCTCCTTGATCTGCTCTAGGTACTCTAGTCCTAGAAGCGTAGTCTCGCTGGCCTCATCCCAGCATAAAGGAGTCCTACACGGTCTACCGTAAAGTGCCTGGAACGGTGGCATCTGTATCGAGGAGTGGTAGCTGTTGTTGTAGGCGAACTCTATCAGATGTAGACGCTCTAACCAGCTCCCCTGAAAATCCAAGGCACATGCTCTCAGCATGTCCTCCAGTGTCTGGATGGTCCTCTCACTCTGACCGTCGGTCTGTGGATGGAATGCCGTACTAAGCTTCAACTTCGTACCCAAGGCTTCCTGAACCTGACCCCAGAATCTGGACAAAAATCGAGGGTCCCTGTCAGACACAATGGTCTTTGGCACACCATGGTGCCGGATCACCTCCTTCTGGAACAAGTCCGCCAACTTCGGGACCTTCCAGGTATCCTTCATAGCAACAAACTTCCCTTCGTAAGACGATCTACAATGACCCAAATCGTGTTCAGTCCTCCCTTAGTCGGTGGGAGACCGACAACGAAATCCATCGAGATGTCCTCGAACTTCCAGCAAGGAATAGGCATAGACTGCACTAAACCGCCGGGTCTCCTATGCTCAAACTTAACCTTCTGACAGGTCAAGCATCTAGCCACGTAGTCGGCTACGTCCTTCTTCATCCCGCTCCACCAGAAATGGACCTTCAAGTCCTTGTACATCTTCGAAGAACCGGGGTGGACGGATAAGGACGAGCAATGAGCCTCCTGGAGTATCTTCTCCTTCAGGTCAGGAGAAGACTCTGGAATACATAACCGGCCATTCAGTCGAATCATGCCATCATCACTGTTCGAAGTCATACTTCTGACTCTCAAAACAACCCTCTGACATCTTCTGCCTGATACTCTGCATATACTGATCACTCTCCTGTGCAGCTCGTATCTCATCAACTAGACTGCTGCCCGCTAAAAGTGTAAACAATGAATGAGCTCTGCGGCTCAGGGCGTCGGCTACACATTCGCCTTGCCCTCCTTGTACCTCAGGTCTATGTCGTAGTCCTTCAAGAACTCGACCCATCTTCTCTGTCGCATGTTCAGCTCCTTCTGAGTGAAGAGATGCTGTAAACTCTTGTGATCAGAGTAGATGGTGACTGTCACACCGTAAAGATAATGTCGCCAGATCTTCAAAGCGAAGACTACTGCGCCTAACTCAAGGTCGTGTGTGGGGTAATTCACCTCGTGCTTCTTCAGCTGTCGGGATGCGTAGGCAACTACCTTCCCGTGCTGCATAAGCACACAGCCTAGACCGGTTCCAGAGGCATCACAATATACCTCGAACCCATCGGTGCCCTCAGGGATAGTAAGGACGAGCGCCGATGTCAGGAGATCCTTCAGCGTCTGAAAGGACTGCTCGCACTCGGCAGACCATAAGAACTGGGACTCCTTCTTCATGAGATTCGTCATCGGTTTGGCCACCTTGGAGAAGTCCTTCACGAACCTTCGATAGTAACCGGCCAAACCCAGAAAGCTGCGGACGTCTGTAACCGTCTTCGGCCTCGGCCAACTCTTCACTGCCTCAATCTTAGCAGGGTCTACAGATATCCCGCTCGCTGATATAATGTGTCCAAGGAATGACACGCTGTCCAACCAGAACTCACACTTCGAGAGCTTGGCATACAGCTGGTTCTCTCTCATGATACTCAAAACCTGTCTCAAATGTAACTCATGCTCCTCCTCGGTCTTTGAATAGACCAGGATATCGTCGATGAAGACCACAACTGAACTATCAAGCTGCTCTCTGAAGAGACGGTTCATCAAATCCATGAAAATGGCTGGCGCATTCGATAACCCGAATGGCATAACGGTGAACTCGTAGTGTCCATACCGTGTCCTGAAAGCTGTCTTCTCCACATCACCCTCTGCAATCCTGATCTGATGGTAGCCAGATCTGAGATCTATCTTCGAGAACACACTGGCCCCTCTCAGCTGGTCAAATAAGTCATCTATCCGTGGTAACGGGTACTTGTTCTTGACCGTGACCGCATTAAGCTCGCGGTAGTCGATGCAGAGTCGCATACTGCCGTCCTTCTTCTTGACGAACAGTACTGGAGCACCCCAAGGAGAAACACTAGGTCGTATGAATCCCTTGTCGAGGAGGTCCTCCAGCTGTAGCTTCAGCTCCCTCATCTCAGCCGGCGCCATACGGTAGGGCGCCTTAGCAATAGGGCCCGTACCTGGCAACAAGTCGACGGCGAACTCAACCTCGCGCACAGGCGGCATGCCTGGCAGCTCATCAGGAAACAAGTCGGGGAAATCTACCACGACTGGAATGTCTGAGTCCATCACGTCGCTCTGTCTCGTGTCCTGTACATAACAGAGGAAGGCCTGCCGGCCCTTCCTAACGTCCTTCATCAGGGACAGCGCTGACACGATCTTGACAGTCGGCTCTCTCCTCACACTGCGGTATGACACTGTCTTGCTGCTCGGCCCCTTCAGCAGTAGTCGATGCTCTGCACAATGTAGGCGGCCCCTATGCTTCTGCAGCCAATCCATGCCCACTATAACGTCGAAGCCCAAGTTCTTGAACTCGATCAGGTCGATGGGGAAGGTCTCAGTCATGATGCTGATCTCTAACCCGTGTACTGTCTGGTGCAACCAACTCTCTCCTTCGAAGGAAGGGTGACTGAAAAGTCAGAGCTGTTCGGGGGCAGCCCCCAGCTTCTTAGCGAATGCCGAGGAGATAAAAGAATGCGAAGCCCCTGAGTCGAACAATATGGAAGCACTAACACCATCGACAGGAAAGGTACCTGAGATCACCTCTCGTATTAGCATCGAGTCCCAATAAATCACTTATTTACTGTCGGTTGTTAATTGTCATACCTGTGATGACATTACCGGACTCCTTGGCTTGCGCCATATCTATGATGCATATGGTACCCTCCTTTCCATTTTCGTGGCCTGAAGTTATGAATTAACGGTATCAACAAACTGAACACATATACTTGAAGGTACAAAAACTCTTATTTCATTTATCCAACTCGTATTACACGAGGTTACATACTTAGCTACAACTATTACATCAGTATTGTCTGAAAGTTAAATTTTGACGGCCAGGTCGGATGTGGGTCTCATTCACTAGAGCTGGTGGGGCGGTATTGAGCTTAATGCTCTTAATCCCATGATATACTAGCCTCGACTCTCCACCAAATACCAACACATCCCCAGACTTGAGGATGATCTTGCTTGCTAGATCCATCCTCTTCTGGTCTCCATAGATGAACTCAGCATCATCGCCGATGGAGAATGACACAACCGGTATTCCTCTGGTGATGGACTCGGTTGTCTCATCACGGTCCTGGTGCATCCCAAGCCTTCCTCCCTGCTCGTAGTAGTTGACGATGCAGATGTCAGGTGTCATGTTGGGTAATGGGTAAGTCTCACAGTCTTGAGCAATATCCATTGCATTTCTCACCAAGGTTAGGAAACTCTCAGGTATCCTAGGTATTGATACGCCACCTACCATCCTCGCCTCTCGGCAAACCCTAGCTTGCGGATCCCAATATTTCCCTAAGCACATCATGTGCAATTTCATTTTAGAACCACTACTAAATACAGGGGTATAAAATCCCCCCATGCCCTTACCCAAAGCTCTACACTCATTCACTATGGCGATTTGCTCATCTAGGGTTAGGAACTCTCTGAGAAGTATCATGCCCGGTCAGACCACACGACACAACTCGCCAGGGTACTCCCGTCTTTCTTCCATGGGTCTAGGTGATCTCGGTCTTGTGAGTGTGGGATAGCAGATATCGAAGTCTCCTAAGAGATAAAAGGTTTCCTAGGTAAGTCGTTTATCTAAAGCGGTAATTAAAACACACATTCATGCTAAGATAAAGCGTTTAACACTTAGTCATGCTCTCATACAATGGTTAAGGTTTCAAAAGCTAACCTTCACCGCGCTGGGTACTAGTACCAGCGCCTGAAGCTCCCGCTGCGTTCAGCACACGGTTGCCCGGAGGGTTCCCTAGGTCTCCTGATGCTGCTGCCCCTTCTGGCTGGGGCGCCTTCTCCCTTCTGGCCACCTCAAGCTCCACCCTCCTCCAGCAGTGCGCTCTGAGTCCCCTTCGACGGGTGGTACGCTCGGCTCTCCGATTCGCAAAGCCTTCGAACGCTATGACCTTTCTTCCCACAGTGGTGTCAGTCCACCCGCTTGCCCGGAGTCAGTCACACCCGGTGGTCTTTACCACAACGCTTGCAGTGAACGTGGCACTGGGGTGCAGAACCTATTATCATACACAAAATCTGATAATACAAGGCGGTAATGGATAGTGTAATCACAGCTCATTCACGAGGTTTAGACCTCTTACCCTTAGGGGGTGCAGATCTGAGAGGCTAGGCATCATAGTAGGTCCGGTCAACATCGTAACCTTCTCCTTGCCCTTCTGGCTAGCCTTCTCCTTCTCTTCTCCCTCAAGAACTTTTTCTTCCTGTTATCGTCAAATAGTTAGGAATTGCAGGTAAAAAGTAGGCACTCAAGTAATAATTTAAATAATTTTAAATACTTAAAAACGGTTCTTACTCCCCGCCCTTGCTGCCTTCCCCTCCACTCCACCCAACCTCAGCCCTCCTTCTCTCGGGGCCTTACGCTTCTGCCCCTGGCTGTCATCCCGCTGTTTCCCAACACTCGGTCCGAGAAGCAGCATCATAAGCACTCTTACAATGCATCATGAGTTCCCCGAAACTTGTAATAAATCAAATGAGTTCAGGGTATAAACTTCAACTAATTTACCTGAACCGTAGGGTATAAGCAGCACCATGCGGCCTTGATAGCATATCGTAGCCCACCTCTGAACTTCTCTCTCCACCTTCACGGTGTCAGATAAACAACTCCTGGGACAAAGTCCAACAGCCCAAGAATGAGGAGTAGTACTGATCCACTGTCAGACACCCTGCCTCAGAGCCTCGAACTCTTCCTCCCTCTTCCTCTGCTTCAGTGAGCAGGTAATACTTCTCTCTCAGCAACTCCACAAAACCCGTCCAACCAAAACCCTTTATAGCAGTGTAATGTGCCTTCACGGACCTCCACCAAGTACTGGCGGCGTCCCTCAGATGGAAGGCTGCTATACCTACCCGGTGCTCAGCAGACACATGAATGGCGTCAAGGCCTTCTCGTGCTCGATAATATTCCTCTCCAGGACGGTGGGTCAGCTACTCCTCATAAGTAGGTACTCTCGCGTGTCGGCGACGCTCTTTAGCCCTTTAGACTTTGTTTGGCTCTCTCGGTGCGGGTACGGGTGGGACTATGGGTGGCGCTCCGATCTGGATGCCTCCCATCTGGGCTAGCTGAGCATAGACGGCAGCTACCGTCTCAGCAACGCCCACGGCATGGGTCTCAGGAGGACCTCCTCCAGACCCGCCGCCTCTACCTCTACCTCTGCCTGACGGACGACCTCTAGTAGACATCTGAAGAATTCAGAATTAAAGTCAACACTCGGTAAGAATACCGTACTTTCCTCAACCATAAGTTCACATAGCCCTAAAAAGGCATAAAACACATTGTCCTTGACAATCTCCTAACTCATCTCGTTTCCAACTTCCTCATTTGTACTCGTATATGAATAACCTAAGCTCATGGTACTTGGACTACTATCTCTTGTAATCAGAGCGGTACTCCGCTCTGATACCACTTTTGTTACACCCCTAATAATTCGGCTCCTAATTATTGTATAAATGTCGTACTTAATAAATAAATCGTAGCGGTAAATAATAGACTGTCGTTCTAATTGTGTCACTGTTATCACTCGCCCATACGGGTGATAACGAGTTACATGATAATCAACATACGAAACGTATTCCCGCAGTGACCACAAGAGATAAATAGTAGTGCTAAAATAAAACTAAAATATATACAACAACAATCCGTCTTATACATAAACCGTACACGTGAGCGTCTAACCAAATATACACCTCGGTTCACAAAACCCGAGTCCAAAATAACCAAAGTCTCAATCCGTACCAAGTCTAACCAAAAAGTCACTAAAACTGTCGCGCCCCGTGTCGACCCTCCAGCTAGTCTCCTGAAAATAAAAATGGTTGTGGTATGGAATCAGCCCCTGCTGAGTATGTTATCACATGCCCCGTCATGCCTCCTCAAACCCCTCAATTAATTGGTCGAGAGACAGAGACATTATTCACATGCAACCGTTTTAATATTTAAACTGTAAAACATTTAACAGTAATAACCATACAATAACACAACCATCAAAACACATAATATAATCCACACAGTATAACCAATGAACAACAAGGCGAAACAACGAGAATAATAAACAAGTATTAAATCCCGTCCTTGGCATAAAGTCCAATATTGTTCGCCAATGTACAAGTCTCAACTGTAATAAATGTTCGGTTATACCTTGTGACAACGTCTCGTTACAAACGACGAGTCTCTAAATTACCCATATACTATGGCGGGTAACCCACGGCAGTAGCCACTCCAGCGGTAGAGTCTTCGACCAACGAACCGTCCTAGTTCGCGGGAAATTTTCTTGATACTTGCGGACCCGTACGCGGACATCCTGGTATCATTTTTGTAATCACAGCGCGCATGATAAGTGTCCAAATGAGCATGATTTATAGGTGTATTTCATATATAATATTAGCACTTTTCTTGCTCATTTCTCCACTTCGGTTAGTTTTCCTCTAGTTTATGTTTTATTGTTTATCTCACAAATTTATTGGTTTAACATGAGGAAAACCAAGCTGGGAGTAAAGTAGATAAAGAGACGAACACATAGACGCAAACGGCTCAGAAAACGGACTTATAACGAAGAATGTAGAGCCGGTCAAACAGAGGCACGCGAGAGTCACGCGGTGGACTGTGCAACCGCCCCCCTAAGTCGCGGACGTCACAAGAGCAACCGCCGGGCGGAAGAGGCTGAGTCAACCGCCACTTAATGGGCGGTGAAGGAGGCGGACGTGAGAGCAGCAACCGCGGTCAACATAGAGGCTACCGCCTCTTAACTCGCGGTCACCACAGAGGCTACCGCCTCTTTATCTCGCGGACAATACAGGAGTTACCGCCACTTATTGGGCGGTACTACCAGGCGGACACCAATAACCGTGACTAATTATCAGTCGCGACCAGTATCTTCTTCGCGCCGTCGTCGTCTGCAACTCGCCCGACTCGCCCGCAACTTATCCATCTACTCTGCACACGCTCTGTCCCCTGCAATCAATGAAGCAATCAATGCTCTTCTTCATCTGCAATCAAATTCGTACGGATCCAAACCTCTATATAAACCCACCACCTTAACTGCATACACACCACGCACGACGGGAGTCTGAAGAAACCATTCATCACACTCACCCATTCGCTTCCACTTATATTTCCTCCCGTATCACCACATCATTCCACACTCACGCAGTAACAAAAGAAATAGAAGAGCAGCAGTGAGAGCGAGAACAGACCAGTTCTTCCTCTGAATTAATGTCAAAATCTATCTGTGTAATCTTCTTATCTCCGTTAATGTCTGAGTAATTTTCATTTGTATCCTAGGATGGGGGTTTGACTTCTAATATTACGTAAATTAATATTTATCACCTGTTTCTCTCATTTAACTTGTTTTAATTCCTTTCAACTAATATTGCTAAATGCTTTGCGCGACAAACGACTGCATTTATTTGGTAACTATCAACATATGATTTTGAGATAGTCTAGGTACCACAAAGGAATTAATCTTAGTATTTACACTTCGGACTGAGCAGGAAAATATTAAGGCTTTTATTAAGAGTTCGTAACTGACAATTATTAACTCTAATAGGCAATAAATAATTGAGACATGGTTATAAATATGGTTAAGTAATTTAGGAAATTCCCCCGCTATCCTAGGATACATTTTTCCATCCACATCACTTAATTCACCTTTTAACTGTTTTTATTATTTCTGTATTAATTTAACAACAAATCAAGCTTGCCTCCGGCTAACCCCTTTTTACAGTTTTTAAGTAACTACCAAGACTAGGGTAAATTGAACAATCTCCCTGTGGATACGACACTCGTTATACTACTACGACCGGGAATTGTTTGCAGCCCGACGTTTATAATTTGAGTTTTTAATTTCTTTCTTTTATGTAAATTACACCTGTTCTAAACCACTCAGAAATAACACTCTGCAACAAACGGCTCAGAAAACGGACTTATAACGAAGAATGTAGAGCCGGTCAAGAGGCACGCGAGAGTCACGCGGTGGACTGTGCAACCGCCCCCCTAAGTCGCGGACGTCACAAGCAACCGCCGGCGGAAGAGGCTGAGTCAACCGCCCTCAATGGGCGGTGAAGGAGGCGGACGTGAGAGCAGCAACCGCGGTCAACATAGAGGCTACCGCCTCTTAACTCGCGGTCACACACAGAGGCTACCGCCTCTTACTCGCGGACAACACAGAGTTACCGCCACTTATTGGGCGGTACTACCAGGCGGACACCAATAACCGTGACTAATTATCAGTCGCGACCAGTATCTTCTTCGCGCCGTCGTCGTCTGCAACTCGCCCGACTCGCCCGCAACTTATCCATCTACTCTGCACACGCTCTGTCCCCTGCAATCAATGAAGCAATCAATGCTCTTCTTCATCTGCAATCAAATTCGTACGGATCCAACCTCTATATAAACCCACCACCTTAACTGCATACACACCACGCACGACGGGAGTCTGAAGAAACCATTCACCACACTCACCCATTCGCTTCCACTTATATTTCCTCCCGTATCACCACATCATTCCACACTCACGCAGTAACAAAAGAAATAGAAGAGCAGCAGTGAGAGCGAGAACAGACCAGTTCTTCCTCTGAATTAATGTCAAAATCTATCTGTGTAATCTTCTTATCTCCGTTAATGTCTGAGTAATTTTCATTTGTATCCTAGGATGGGGGTTTGATTTCTAATATTACGTAATTAATATTTATCACCTGTTTCTCATTTAACTTGTTTTAATTCCTTTCAACTAATATTGCTAAATGCTTTGCGCGACAAACGACTGCATTTATTTGGTAACTATCAACATATGATTTTGAGATAGTCTAGGTACCACAAAGGAATTAATCTTAGTATTTACACTCCGGACTGAGCAGGAAAATATTAAGGCTTTTATTAAGAGTTCGTAACTGACAATTATTAACTCTAATAGGCAATAAATAATTGAGACAAGGTTATAAATATGTTTAAGTAATTTAGGAAATTCCCCCGCTATCCTAGGATACATTTTTCCATCCACATCACTTAATTCACCTTTTAACTGTTTTTATTATTTCTGTATTAATTTAACAACAAATCAAGCTTGCCTCCGGCTAAACCCCTTTTTACAGTTTTTAAGTAACTACCAAGACTAGGGTAAATTGAACAATCTCCCTGTGGATACGACACTCGTTATACTACTACGACCGGGAATTGTTTGCAGCCCGACGTTTATAATTTGAGTTTTTAATTTCTTTCTTTTATGTAAATTACACCTGTTCTAAACCACTCAGAAATAACACTCTGCAAATTGGCGCCGTTGCCGGGGAGATTGATTCCATCAATTTCCCTAGTTTCCGGTAGTTCACCTGTTTTATTATAATAAACTGTCAATATTATCTTGTTAATAATCTAACCTTGGACATCGGACTTATAATCTGAATTGGACATCGGACTTCTGACCTGACTTGGACATTTGACTTCGGACTTTGGACATCTAACTCCTAACATCTTAATATTATTGTCATTTCGTTCCATTGTCATTTCGTTCCATTGTCATTTCGTTCCATAGTCCTTTCTTTCCATTGTCTCTAACTACTAACTTTAAATTTCTTGTCCTTTCTTTCCATTGTCCTTAACATTTCATTTCCATTGTCCTTAACATTTCTTTCCATTGTATACTAACTACTAACTTATAATTTCCAGTATACTAACTCCTAACGTTTATCAGCCTAACCAATATTTCTGTCTTTCTTATTTTATTTACTAACTAATTTTGCAGCTTCTGACAAACCACAAGTTATCTTCTGTGCATGCCAAATACTCGAACCCGAGGCTCTCCACCAATCAGTCCGAGCCCCGAACCCGAGCGTACTTTATTTCAAGCGCAGAGAAACCTGAGAAATCAAGCCATGGCCAATAACGAAGTTATAAATGAAATAGACCATGCAATTCAACCAGAACACCGTGCCCTATCTGATTATCACCAACCTAACACCGAAGGAAGAGCATCAGCCATAGTTCTCCCCGAACTAACACCAGAAGAAGCCGGACGATGGGTTTTCAAAACCCACTACATCACCGCCGTCCGGGATCTAGGCAAGTTTAGTGGAGCGAACCCAGATGAAGCCCCAAATCATCTGAGTCTCTTCCTAGACTTCTGCAATTCCTTTAGTCAAACCGGCAATGTCAAAGAAAGAATCGACTCCAACTATTTCCTCACTCGTTGTCGGATTCAGCAAACCGGTGGTACCGAAGCCTTCCCTCCCGATCAATCACCACATGGCTTCAAATGGCCCAAAAATTCCTTGCCAAATACTACCCAACCAGTAGAACGAGGCAATTGATCGGTGAAATCAACACTTTCTGTCAGGAGCCGGGAGAAACGTTGTACGACGCATGGGACAGATTCAAAGATATGCTAATGAAATGTTCCCACCATGGTCTTGACGATCAATCCCTCTGCCTGTCATTCTTCAACGGTCTGGATGATGGGAACCGACTACTCGTCAATTCCTCTGCAGGAGGAAGTTTCATGATGAAATCTCCTAAAGAAGGAATGGATCTTCTCGAAACCATGACGAGCAATACAGACAGTGGACGAGATCCAAAGGAAGAACCCACGAGCAGCAGGCCTACTCCATGTTGAGCCTACAGATCATTTATCGCTCAGATCTCGTCCCTTGCAAAGATGGTGGAAAAGCTAACAACATCACAAAACGAAATCGTAAAGACAATAGCTTCCCCACCTACAAGTTCACCACCAGCTCCACCCACAGAAGGATGTGTCATATGCGCCGGTCCTCATGAAACTCATCAGTGCGAAGGTAAAACCACTACGAAGATGCAATTCATAGGAAACCGCCCGGTAACCTATAACAACAACTCAACAACAACTATCCATGGAGAAATCACCCGAATTTCTCATGGAAAAATAATGATCACCAAGGAGGGCAGAACAACAATTCCAACACCTATCAGGGGAACCGACCCCAACCAAACTCTAATATGGGTTATAGAGCACAAGGTGCCCCTCCAGGTTTCCAACAACAACAACAACAACAACAACAACCATCATCATCCTCTTCTGATCCAAACGCAGAACTCAAAGAGATGATGAAGGGTTCATGTCCATAACTCAGAACCAGCTCTCTGCACAAGAAGCCTTCAACCAGAAAATCGAAGGAAATTCAATCAACTTGCAGAACATCTTGCTCGAAGACCGCCAGGGGCTCTCCCCAGCCAAAATGAACCAAATCCAAGAGAGCAAGCCAAGTGCATCTATGTGAAGGAGCACGATGAAGAAAAGACGGAGGTGGCTACAACAGCTAAAGTTCCAGAACTACACCCTTCCCTCCAAGAGTGGGTTGTAGCAATTGAGACTTCCAAAAGGAATGTAGCTGAACTTGAAAGCACCGCCAAAGTCTATAAAAATCGCATTCAATCTGAGAATACCTACCTCGAGAACTTGGTAGCCGGTTATGAAAAGAAAGCTCGAATTTGAAGAAGAAGAAGGTTAAGGCGATAACCTTGAGAAGCGGTAAGAAAACCGACGAGATTCACATCCCGCAACAATCAGAAGAATCCAAAGAGGATAGTGAAGAAAAGCTGAGTTCCAGCAGAAAAGACATCTCCAAGCGTCCTCACTATTCCACCAGCTTCAGAACCTCCTTCACAAGAACCGCCTATACCATTTCCTCGCCGACTCCAGAAGCAGAAATTGGATAATGAATATGGTAAGTTTCTGGCAATGCTGAAGCAACTAAACGTCAACATACAGTTTGTAGACCTCATTGCCAAAATGCCAAACTATGCCAAATTCCTCAAACACCTCATATCCAACAAAACTAAATTGGCCGAAGTCGGTACGGTACCTCTCAATGTAGCTTGCTCAGCTACTCTACAAAAACCACTACCATCAAAATGCAATGATCCGGGCAGCTTCACTATTCCAGTCACAATTGGTAGCACCTCATTTCCATACTCCCTATGCGATCTGGGTGCCTCCATTAATTTGATGCCCCTCTCCACTTTCAAAAAGCTGGGAATTGGAGAGATGAAAAAGACTAAGATGACCCTGCAACTGGCAGATGGTTCGGTAACATACCCAAGCGGAGTGGTGGAGGATGTTATCATTAAAGTGGAGCACTTATACTTCCCATGTGATTTTGTCATTCTAGACATCGAAGAGAACTCCACTACACCTCTCATCCTTGGACGACCATTCCTTGCCACAGCCGATGTGCACATTTGGGTAGCCCAGGGGAAAATCACCCTTCAAGCTTATAACGAAAAGCTGGAGTTTGCATCAGGAAGATCTCCAGATAGCAAATCCAAAGATCTCAAGTTTGTGAGGGATACTCAATCATCATCATCCCCACTTCTGTTTATTACCCTTCCAGACGGCATGTCTATCACAGAGATACCACCACCAATCCCGGACGAAGAGCGGGATAAGAAAAGAAAACATGCATCCAGGTGGACTCTCAAAAAAACCATCGAGTCATGCTTTGGATCTCCTCCTCATAACCACCCCCCATGATCGATCTAACGAAAAAGCGTCTAGCTAAAGACGTTAAAGAAGGGCAGCTTTCCGGGAGGCAACCCGGACGAACTTATCTTTTATATGCTTTTATGCTGTTTTAATTTTCAGGTTCCCTTCAATTTTTTTTTGCTAACTTTTAACCCCGTTTATAGTATGGTTGCTTCTAGTGTTTTATGCAGGTGCAATTTCATGTCTACACCGCAACCAAGCTACGCTACTTGAGGCTGAAGCTCAAGTGTGGGGGAAGTCCAAAACACTAGCAAAAATAATCAGGGGAGTACCAGTTTCTTTAAACTTGCTTTTATTTAAATAAATATGCAGAGGAGAATTTATATGCTTAAATGAATATTCGTGAGCTTCGTGTTCTCTCTATTTTATCTACTTACCGAAAAGGCTTCTGAACTTTCCCTTGTTTTTCTGGTGAACAATGAGGACATTGTTCAATTTAAGTGTGGGGGAGTGTGCCCTTTTCGGTGACATTTTTGCTTAAATGCTTAATCTCTCTGCTTATCTTGCGTTTGTTCAAATTCAATATCGCGGACCCTTTTTATGTGGGTTGTTCTCTTTAGGAATAAATATTGTTATGAATTGTGGGATAAATGGTACAAAATGTACAAAATTTTAAAATTTTGATTACTTTTGAGGAGCATTTTTATGCGGTGTGACCAAATGATCTGAAATGGTTGGATTTTTATTACTCAGGGGTTCTTTCTGTCTTCTTTCTTAGGGATTGCTAAGGGGTGCTTCTCTGTCAAAAAGGAAAAAATAAAATAAATAAGGGACTTGTGAGACACCATTGGTAACCAACAAGAGAGTTGAGTGTTCTTAAATACAAAGGCTTGATGCCTACATATTATCTTCTCATCTCTATGCAAAAGTGAAACAAATGCATAAATCTATTTTTCCTTTTGTTTTCTCCTCAATGCCCATTCTTGAGAGAAGTTGGCCATGGTAAAAGTTCTCAAAGTCACCTTAAATCAAGAAGCATTGAAGTACTCCGGATCATACCCCGAAACTCTATTTTTATTTTTGCCCTGAGTACACCTATGCCACCAGTAGGTGATGGATCACACTCCTCTAAAAAGTTTAAGATCATGTACTATTGAGTTCTTTATCCTACCCTTCATAATAATATTTGTTAATATTGAGCATTCCCTACTTAGGGTACGTAGTTTTGCTTGAGGACAAGCAAAAAGATAAGTGTGGGGGTGTGATAAGTGTCCAAATGAGCATGATTTATAGGTGTATTTCATATATAATATTAGCACTTTTCTTGCTCATTTCTCCACTTCGGTTAGTTTTCCTCTAGTTTATGTTTTATTGTTTATCTCACAAATTTATTGGTTTAACATGAGGAAAACCAAGCTGGGAGTGAAGTAGATAAGAGACAACACATAGACGCAAACGGCTCAGAAAACGGACTTATAACGAAGAATGTAGAGCCGGTCAAACAGAGGCACGCGAGAGTCACGCGGTGGACTGTGCAACCGCCCCCTAAGTCGCGGACGTCACACGACAACCGCCGGGCGAGGCTGAGTCAACCGCCACTTAATGGGCGGTGAAGGAGGCGGACGAGGCAGCAACCGCCTCGCGGCATAAGGCTACCGCCTCTTAACTCGCGGTCACCACGAGGCTACCGCCTCTTACTCGCGGACAACCAGAGTTACCGCCACTTATTGGGCGGTACCAGCAGGCGGACACCAATAACCGTGACTAATTATCAGTCGCGACCAGTATCTTCTTCGCGCCGTCGTCGTCTGCAACTCGCCCGACTCGCCCGCAACTTATCCATCTACTCTGCACACGCTCTGTCCCCTGCAATCAATGAAGCAATCAATGCTCTTCTTCATCTGCAATCAAATTCGTACGGATCCAAACCTCTATATAAACCCACCACCTTAACTGCATACACACCACGCACGACGGGAGTCTGAAGAAACCATTCACCACACTCACCCATTCGCTTCCACTTATTTTCCTCCCGTATCACCACATCATTCCACACTCACGCAGTAACAAAAGAAATAGAAGAGCAGCAGTGAGAGCGAGAACAGACCAGTTCTTCCTCTGAATTAATGTCAAAATCTATCTGTGTAATCTTCTTATCTCCGTTAATGTCTGAGTAATTTTCATTTGTATCCTAGGATGGGGGTTTGATTTCTAATATTACGTAATTAATATTTATCACCTGTTTCTCTCTTTTAACTTGTTTTAATTCCTTTCAACTAATATTGCTAAATGCTTTGCGCGACAAACGACTGCATTTATTTGGTAACTATCAACATATGATTTTGAGATAGTCTAGGTACCACAAAGGAATTAATCTTAGTATTTACACTCCGGACTGAGCAGGAAAATATTAAGGCTTTTATTAAGAGTTCGTAACTGACAATTATTAACTCTAATAGGCAATAAATAATTGAGACAAGGTTATAAATATGTTTAAGTAATTTAGGAAATTCCCCCGCTATCCTAGGATACATTTTTCCATCCACATCACTTAATTCACCTTTTAACTGTTTTTATTATTTCTGTATTAATTTAACAACAAATCAAGCTTGCCTCCGGCTAAACCCCTTTTTACAGTTTTTAAGTAACTACCAAGACTAGGGTAAATTGAACAATCTCCCTGTGGATACGACACTCGTTATACTACTACGACCGGGAATTGTTTGCAGCCCGACGTTTATGAGTTTTTAATTTCTTTCTTTTATGTAAATTACACCTGTTCTAAACCACTCAGAAATAACACTCTGCAGCGCACCAAGAGCCACATCCTCTTGGCTTTGTTATGTTAATTAATTATACCATCGCATCGCATTACCAATTTTACTAACACATCAGACAAAGGTCGTTAGTCCAATCCAGGGTATGTAAACTCGGGATCCAGTGTTAGATACGAGAGCGGCGTTAGAAAAGGCCCATGCTCCGTATTAAAGTCTCGGATAATATATATCTTATTATCCCAGTGCTACAACGTTTTTCTGACGATCCTTATATTACATATAAGATAGCACCATAGCCGCTAGTTCGTTTTATATATATAGGTCCACATATACGAGCCAATACTGTTAACACAACAACAGTAAATAATAAGCAGCTAAAATATACATTTCATGCATATTTATTCACACAATCAGACAAACAATCTTATCACAGATTACACAGAAGTCTGAACTGAGGAAGCCCTCAGAGACAATCAGAGACACGTAACAACATACCGTTCACCCTGATTATATAACCGTGGAGTATGAATCAGCTAGATCCGATGCTCCTCGTGTCGTCTCTATCAGTCTAATAATACATAACGCTACAGATTAGCATCCCGTATCACGACATAACTCTGCGGTACCCCGTACCGTCACTAACACCTCCCGGTTTATTCCCCGTTATTTAACTAACAACGTTTGTCAGGTTTTTCGGTTTAACTCGGGATTTGGAAAAACGTTATATTACATGCGTAGACTCGTCTCGTATATTAATATACTTAAAGTTTGAACTTGGTTATCGGATGTAATTCAATATACACTTGTATATTATATAGTTTGTTTCTATATTGCATGTATAATTCTTAGTCATCTATTATACATTTCACCTTAGTATTTATTTTCCTAAGGTTAGTTTTTTCCAAATTTAATGTAGTATAATTCATATGTAAAAATACTTTGAATTATATAAATCCTTATTATTTCATGTATACTCGTGACATTAGAATTTCCTTATCTAATGTTTATAATTCTTTTCTCTTTACCTTATATCATTTTAATTATGATATTATATGGTTATTGAACCATATTGTATTTTTCCACTCCACAACATATTTTTATTTATATATATGTATTATGGGACTATTTGTTATATGGTAAGTCTTTATGATATATTCATTCTCTTTTAATGAATATTTCTTCTATTATAAATGTTACAACCATTATAACATTAAAAATCATATTATAAATTTTCATTCAAAAATGCCCATATTTCCGAACAACACTTATTTTCTTAAATATTTACAAAATCCTCCACATAATTTATATAATGTTATATTTAGTTATACAACATATATTATGACATTTATGTCATTAAAACAATTATAACCTATAGTTATAAATTGTTATAAAATACCAAACAGCCCTTATACTCTCGGTTTTTATTATATTCCACTATACTTCCATAATTTACAAATCCACCCCAAATTATATTCCATTGTTACACTTATAATATATATCTTATATTATAATCCTTAAACCTTAATATAATTATAACATATAGTTATAAATACTTATAATTGCCTAACAGACCCTAGGGTCTGTTTTAATTTAATTCTTACCACATCACTTTGTATAATTACCAAATCTCCCCAATTTATAATATATAGTTTCCTAATGTCATTAAAACTATATATTATACATATATCTTAATAAAACCTTATATATAACTCCAAAAATTACCAAACTATACCAAAAGGTTATAAATATCATTCCAAACCTTATACTTTCTATATTTCACGGTTTCTACCCATATGTTACCCATTTGTAACAATGATATAAAATATCTTATATTATACTTATATAATTCATATTAACTCCAAATTTAATCAAATAAATTCCCAAAAATACCTAATAACCCAAGGTCTGTTCTAAACTCCATTTAGACCCCTTAAGTTTCGGAAATCACAATATCACCCCATCTCTTATAAATCTTTTATAATTTAATAACTAACTTATTATAAGGTACTATTTTAATTTCTTAAACTCTCCAAACTTGTTCAAAGTCTCCTATATAGTCAACTTTGACTTCTAATCCCAATTTGGACCCAAACTTTCGGTAATTACTACTTATACCCTATACTTTTCTATTTTTACAATTTTGACACAACTTTATAAAATGTTATAATTTTTATTAAATTCATTTAAAAACCCTAAATTCCTCTTATTTAAGTCCCCGCCTTTATATTTTACTAGTAATTACCGTTTGACCCCAAACTTAATAATGTAAGCATAAATTAAATTAAATAAGCTTCTAAACTTAAATTAAAATGGCCTAATGACATGGCCTTATTACAACTTTGCTTTATAACATAAAATTACACATAAATAGCTCAAAATGTACTATAAACTCTCGGCCTTGCTGTACCTTATTTATTTTTCCACATAATGTCATAATTTGACCATTATGTTAATTAAATCTCTTAAATGACTAGCTTAATTTATCTAAGTCATTTTTTTCATACTTAGGTTAAAATCACCCATTTAATTATCTCCGCTCTCGGCACATATATTATATGAGCTGAAAATTCATAAAATCATAAGTTTAAGGTGTTTATACCTTGATTTAGGTGCTTAATGCACTAAAACCAACTCGGCAGCTTGGAGGAAAAATCACCACAGCACTTAAACATGTTTAATACACCAAAATAAGATATGGTTACACTCCAAGCATGAGCTAACCATAAGGAACAATTAAATGTAAGATTTAAGGCAAAAATCACCTTAAAAAGGAATGGTAGTCTCAAATGGGTTTCAGCCTGAATCAAGAACACCACATGGTGTTAAATTCACCATAAAAACATGGGGAATAGCTAGAAAACAGCAAGGTGCTATGGTAATAGATTTTACCTTGGCAAAATGCCTTAAAGAATGATTTTTCTTTTGATTTTCGGCCACCCTTGCTCCAAGTGGTTAAAACACTAAATCAAAATGAAAATATGAAGGTTATGAGTGAATAAACTCATAGAAAACAGAAGAAGGAAACCGGATGGAGAGTAAGAATCCTTAAGGTATGTTTTTACCTTATAATGGAAATTTTGACCACCTTGGTCCCAAAGCTTGCTTCAGCCGAGAATGGATGTTGTTAAAGGTTTAATATACTGAGAATAAGCCATGGAAAGTGATAGATTATAAGCTCCATGTGTAGGTGATGAAGAGTTGAAGAAAAAGAGCTAAAATATGCCTTAAACCATTACCTTAGGTGGAAAAGAGATTGATTTGCCTTGAATGCTCAATAACACAACTTGAGAGGTTTAGGAACTGATAAGGGCTCGGCTGGAATGGGACAAGAGGAAAGTGAAAGAAAGAATTTGTGTTTTAATGAATGAAAAGTAGAAAATGGAATAATAAATGGTGATTCACCAAATTGGCTAGATATTTTGATTAAAGCTTAATGTGCTATCCTCCACCCCTTAAGATGCCGCCTCATTTAGGATAAGAATGAGTCAAGTCTTGACCACTGACTTGACTTAGTCAATATTGCTTAAAAATGCACTATTTGGGTTACTATTCACAAATGAATGCCATATTTCAGATTTTTTTTGAAAATCTTGGATTTAGACCTTCTAATGTGGTACATTATAGTACATTAGTATAACAAGGTCTTATCCAATGGCTAATTCCACTCAAAACCCACTCAGAAAGTCAATTTTCTCAAAAACGTGCTTTAAGGAGTTTTAAAGCACAATTTGTGTTAGAACATGTTTCAGAGCTTGGTTTCCTCTGAGAATAGTTTTATAGTGTTAATTACTTAATTATAATACTTAGGAATCCACTTTGGATCCTAATTGAGGTCATACAATCTCTATGGTTTCTTAAAGCTCATTTTTGGCTTTACCGATCTTAAGGTATGTTTTGCCTTGTTGAGATCTTTAGATTGTTCCCCAATGGTATTTAGATGTTTATTAACCATCTTAGATCATTAATAGATCATTTAATTAAGTTTTTAAGGTTAGGGGTATTTCAATTAGGGTGCTAGAAATGTTATTAGGCCGAAAGTATGAGGCTTGTTTGGAAAGAAGTGGAGAAAAATAAGTTAAGGAATTTAGGGGTCAAATTGTAAATTCTAGAAAATTGTGGGACCAATTCGTAAATTTAGAAAGTTCTGGGTACTTATGAGAAAATAAGGTAAAATCAAGTATGGGTTGAAGTGTTGACCAAGTTTGAGGAATAAATGATTAAATATTAAATTAGATAAGAAATATAGTATAAATGTAAAGATTATAAATTTTTTGAGGTGAAACTGTAATTAAGGAGAAATATAAGTGAAAACCGAATGGCATATGGGCTTGTATGGTAAGTTATAAAATATAAGAGTTAAAACTATAGATTAAAAAAGAATTATCACATAATTGTATAAGTTGTAAAACTTATGGGGTCAAAACATAAATATGGAAATATGTGTACAAGCCGAAATAAGAGGTATGGCCTATTGGTAATTACCGAAAGTATAGGGGAGAATTTGGAGTTTATTAAAGTAAGGAATAAAATTAAAAGATAGATAAATTAGTCGTAAAATGTAGGATTATAAAAGTTATTGGGGTCAAGTTGTACTATCCGAAAATACTGGGCAGAAGTTTAGAATTAAGAATGTATAGGTTATGTTTGGAGGTTGGAAGAAATTAGAAGTGGAATTTTGGAATGAGTAAATAAGAAATGAAAACTATAGGTTATACAAGTATAAGGAATTAAATTGTAAACATTAAATGACATTTAGGGTCATAAAGTAATAAGCAAAAGTTCAGGAAGTGGAGACATACAATGCGTGACAGATTAAGGGTTATGATCGAATTAATCAAGTTGTTATGTAGGAAGAATGGCAACATACAACATACATAATATAAGTATATGTGTATATATAAGGATTATATTATATATATAAGGAGGATAATATAATATATGGTGTTTTGAGTAATATAAAAGCCTACAATTATATAAATAGCATATATGTATATAATACATGAACAAAGGAGATTAATGCTATATAATGATAAGAATTATAATAGCATACAATAATAGAGAAGATTATAGTATAAGTAACTGTATATATGTATATAAGTAGGTGGAATGAGCAAAACATGCTTATAATATAAGTATAATTTTTTAATATTGAGATTACATGGTTAAAGGTACATAAAATAATACCTTAAGTGTAACATGGTTATGGAATAAAAGAGTAACAAAGATTAAAAGATAATCTAGTAACTCACATGAAATAATGAACCTGAAATAATGAACATGAAATACTATAACTTTTCACAAATACGATTAAACCTCATACGGGAGTGATAAATGATTAATGCTCTCGGTTAATCGGATTATAAGATTGCGATAGCCGGGACATCAGCTGAGACTAGGCAAGTGTCATCTTTGGTGTACGGTATGGTTTCTTACACCTTGTTTTCCACTGAGTTACATCGGCTTGTGTGCTATTTGTTGTGTGAAATGGCTATAAGATTAAGGCATGTAAAATGGATTGTTAAGTGTTGCTATGTTATGTTATTCTTACTCTATGTTATGTGATGTGCTACTAATAAGAACTTAGTAAATTAACTCTCTCATAAGAACCTTTAATTAAGGTTGGATATAACAAGAGGATTAAGTAAATGGAATTCCCTAATGATGGATATTACATGAGAATTATCTCACTAACTGCCCTTCAATATATGGTCAATATCCGGATTAGCGATGTTTGAACTTACACTCTAGAAGTAGGACGATTGTTCCAATTGACTTCTAACGAGTTCGGGTTACTGGGGGGAGAGTGAGAAGTCCAGGAAGTTTTGGCCATGTATGCTGAGTTTAGGAGGTTGTTATCTATATCAGATCAATTTCTGTTTTAAATATACGTCATTCCTGATGGTGGTTGTGGGGGACGTTTTATACGTACTCGATTTAATTTACGTCATTCTCGACGATGGTTAAGGGAGTTTTTATGCTCACCTACGGGTTTAAAGGTACCTAGTTATATATACATACAAGAGTCTTAACCTTGTTTAACAGTGTTCATACATACTTGACTCAATATACGTCATAATGACGGTGGTTTATTGGAGAGCTTGTTACTCTTCTAACAGGGTTTAAATATACTCGAAATAAGTTAATACATTAACTAAAAGAAGTGGCGATCCCATTGTGCGGATTGTCCACAGTTAAGTAAGTTAAGGTCTAACCCAAGATTCCAAATTATTCTCGGGACCTAAGAACGAACAGTATACTAACTCATTATATTGATGTCTTGTTTATGTTGAGTTGGATTATTATGTTTGATTGGATGTTTGTGATACATGTTGATTGTTGTGTGTTTACAGCATTTATATATATTCTTGTAATAATCAACTGCATGTTGGCAACCAAGTCGTTGTGTGTAGCCCGGTAGCTTGCAGGCTACACGTTATCATACTCAGCTGTTGTACCGAGCCTATTTGAGCCTAACATTTTTCAGGTACCCGTGGAGTTGAGACGCGGCCGAGAGTATGTGGGGTAGATTTTGGACCAGGTATACGTTTGATTTTTGTTTATACCTTGGTTAGGACTTTTACCTTTAGTAGAAAAAAAGTTTTAAACCACGGCCCAAACGCCATGGTTTTATGTGGAACCGTGGTATATAATATATTATAAACCATGGTTTTATGCAGAACCGTGATTTATTCTAATTCAGCCACATTATAAATGACGGTTATCCCGTGAACCGTCATTTATTATCTTAGCAGGAAAACGGCACGCCACTCAAAATTGTCTATAATGACAGTTTTATGCAGAACTTTCATTTATTCTCTTCGTGCCACATGATAGATGACGGTTATCCCATGAACTGTCATTTATTTTCTTAGCAGGAAAATGGCGTGACACTCTTTCATTCAAGAAAAATTGACTATAAATCACGATTTTATGTTGATCCATCATTTCTTCTTTTTGTGCCACATTATAAATGATGGTTACCCCGTGAACCGTCATTTATTTTCTTAGCGTGAAAACGGCGCGCCATTAATGAAAAATTGACTATAAACCACGCTTTTATGCTGAACCGTCATTTATTCACTTCGTGCTATATTATAAATGACGGTTATCCGGTGAACTGTCATTTATTGTCTTAGTGGGAAAAAATTTCACCGAACATTAAATGACGCGCCACACTTCATTAAAGAAAAAGTGACTTTAAGCACGGTTAGGAACCGTGGTTTATTCTTTTCGTGCCACATTATAAATTACGGTTACACCAAGAACAGTCATTTATTGTCTTAGCGGGAATAGTTTTCGCTAAAAATTGAACGACACGCCACTCTTCATTATCTTCTTATATCTCTTCTCACGAACAAGAAACTGCTCCGCGCCTTCCACTCTCTTCAAGACTCACGGTGATTTTTGCAACCCCATAACTACCAAACAAGGAACATGCTCTGCGCCATCTCTTCAACCTCCCGGTAATTTTTGCAGCCCACCCTGGCGAAGAAGGAATAGACTCTACGGCTCTTCCTTATTCTCTTTTACTCACGGTAAGTTTTGCAACCCTAACTGGCGAACAAGGAACATGCTTTGCCTTGCTTCCTCATTCTTCAAATTTCATGGTAATTTTGTAACCCACGCCCGCGACAAAGAACATGCTCTACGCCTCTTCCTCATTCTCTAGATTTCACGGTAATTTTGCAACCCACGCCGGCGAACAAAGAACATGCTCTGTGTTTTTTCCTCATCTTCACTCATGGTAATTTTTCAACCTTAATTGACGAACAAGGAACATTGCTCTTCTAGAATATTTTGCACCTGTAATTCTCACACAAGGAACATACATGCTCGTGCCTCTTCATTCTTTTGTGTCTGCGCTCTATTAGATTAAAAGTTAGTGATTAGCTGCATCTATCACACAGATTTAATGCGGGGATTTGAAAAACAATTTGTAGACTATAAATGACGGTTATTGGCTGCAACCGTCATTTATAGTCACCACAAAAAATTCAAAGAACTATAAAAGATGCTATTAGCTGCAACCGTCATTTGTAGTCGATATAAAAAATTCAAAGATTATAGACCACGGTTATACACAAAATCGTGGTTTATTCTTCACTATAGATGACGGTTATTGGCTGCAACCGTCATTTATAGTCGATAAAAAAATTCAAAGATTATAAACCACAGTTTATTCTTCACTATAAATGACGGTTATTGGCTGCAACCGTTATTTATAGTCGATAAAAAAATCTAAGATTATAAACCACAGTTATACATGAAACCGTGGTTTATTCTTCACTATAAATGACGGTTATTGGCTGTAACCGTCATTTATAGTCAATAAAAATCCGCGCAATAGAATCTTTTAAATGACGGTTCAAGAATAGTGGTTTTATGATCATATTTAATTGACGGGTTTGAACCGTCATTTATAAAGATTTTACTATATACGATAGAAGTATATACCATGGTTTTCAAGTCGGTAACGAACTTGTATTTTTGGATTCGAATTAGTCGAACTTGGTATGTTATTTTATGAATTTAATAAGTTGGTTACGTTTTCTGTCGATCAGACTGTTACAATGGAATTGGTAAGGCCTAGTTAATCACGTGAGTGACTGACGGCAGTAACACCGGGTTGGTTTAAATTCCGTTGCGATTATGTAAGTTGGCATTGTTAATTACTGCTAATGGTGGATTACCAGTTGGGGTGTTACATATTAGGAATGAAAAGAAGACATGACTAGCTAGTCATTTCATGCATTTCCTAGCACCTAATGTTGCAGAACTAGAAGTAGAAAGTAAAACATCGTCAAGTGCCAAGTGCCAAGTGCCAAATCATCAATGCAGAACTAGAAGTAGAAAGTTGCATTGACCTAATGTTGCTACTGGGGTTCCAAGTGCCAAATCCAGATCTCACGAAGTCAAACATCGTCAAGTAAATCCAATCTCAGACAAGCAATTAACGAAAGCTAGAAGGGGACAATTGGTCTACAAAACATAAGGGAATTGGTTCTAGAGAAGAACAATGGAAGATAAGGGAGGAATTCGAAACCTAAAGAGCTCAATATTAGGTTTTGCTGAGACTCAACATAGTGAAATCAAGTCTACCATGTGAAGAAGTACCAAGTCAAGGAAGATCAGAAGGGAGAGGTGTTAAGGGGGATGAGGAATAGACATATGAGTGGTGAAAAACATTCCCATTAATTGCAGTGTTTTTATCGGTGTTACGCTTTTGAGGGTGATGTGTGAGGTAGCAAGGATTGGAATGGTAGGGTGACATAGTAATCTCGGTTTGTATCTGGGTACTTTAGTCAAGATTTGTTGATGTCTTGTTGAAATCTCTAGTTTTGACGTTAGGATGTAATTTCTAGTGGTGGGTACTCTTTTTCCTCCTTGTGCTTTTTTCCAATGGGTTTTGTCTAGGGAGGTTTTAATGAGGCCCAATATATACCACTCTTTATTAATAAAATGGCTTTAAGCCCTAATTATAAAAAAAACTGATGAACATTGTACATGATAGGAATTTAATAACCCTTATGGAAGAAGGTATGGTTACTATAATATCTAAGTATCCTTAAGCTACATATCTACTCCTAACACTCATGGTTACAACCGATTCCAAGTGTACAGACTTAGGTTGATTCTAAGTTAATGACAAAAATACATACAATTACCTATGATGGCAGTAGAAATAGTGACGGGAAAGAGTACCTTTTGGGGCTGGGTTTTCTAGGGTATTTCAGTTTGGATTGAGCATATTTACTCTGTGGCATTTGCCACATTTATGCCGGTTGCCCGTCTCTTCCCGCGCAGAGCATGTATCTCCTGGTTCACGAGTTAGAATTGCAAATTATAGTATGTGAAGAGAATGAACAGAGGCGCGAAGCATGTATCTATCTTGTTCGCCAATTAAAGTAGCAAAATTACATATAGTGAAGATAATGAAAGAAGCACAAAGCATGTATGTTAGACGACCGTGAAATATTTTCCTAAAATTTTTCAGTTCCTTAATTACCCTTATTTGATGCTCTCATACTTTACTTTATCATAAACATATTTTTTTATATATTAAAATAGATAACGGGTGAACGGGTCAGATGAGCAACACAAATCAAAATCCATATAAAAGAGAAAGAGGAAATAACTAACCAAGGGTAAAAAATGAAAACTTATTAATATTCATTACAGTTGAATTTTGATCATACAGTATTAATGTTCTATTTACTCCTATTGTATCAAGTTTATTAAGATTTGAGTATGTACGGACCTTTGATAAACAAATTACTTATCTTATAACATTTGTTAATAGTTAGTTTATTTACTTTATAACAGAATATTATTTTTTAAACTGTAAAATAATATTTACAATTGTAGTAACCAAAATGGTAAACGCACATAACTAACTTAACTAACTTGTGATGTAAAAATTCCACACTGCCAAACAACAGTTTTCACAACAGCTACAAATACAAATATGACACCACAAAATAACCATTACATTATACGGTAAACAGTGCCAGCTTAAAGGGTGTGCAGGTGATGCCACCGCACAGGGCCCCCACTTATCGGGGGCCCCATTTATTAAGGGTCTTGTTACTTTTTAGCTATAGTTAATTAGTTAATAGTTTATATAAAAAAATATAAGTAAGAAATTATAAAGAAAAAATATGATATTTTATTAATGAACTTTATTTATAAAACAATAAACTAATTAATAGTAAAAATTTGACATAAATATTACTATATGTACATAAAATTAAATATTAAAATTTTATATTATATTTTATATAAAATGAAATATTACCATTAGAATATGGTATTGGTAAATAAATCTTAAAAACTACTAATCAAAAATGTTTTTGTCTTCAAAACATGTATAAAAATGAATAAATAATTATATTTAAATTTTTTTATCACATAATTAAATATTTATATTTCTAGATATAATGTTTTAGAATTGTAATATCTAAAAAATAACTTATTGCTAAATAATTATTAATTAATAAGCAACAAATATTTTTTAAATTAATATGTAATTATAATTTTTTATAATGTCTTTTATATATAATATAGTATTTTTATGTATTATGACTGTGTATTTGAGTCCGCACAGGGCCCCCTAATTGATTGAGACGACCCTGACGATAAATATACCAACACTAAATAGCTACAAGAATATGCTGCGAAACAGCTATAAAAAATCCAAACCGAGCTACCATGTTCAAGTGCTGGCCTTTGGCAGTTCCTCGAACAACATCTTAGCAATGTTTATTTTTCCCCTCCTTGTTTATTTTTCCCCTTTGTATTAGTCTAATAATTAGCGTCGGAAAACTATCAGAATAGTTGTCATCAACCTTAATTGTATAGATTAAGCATAAGTTGATGGTTATTCGATGACTACAATTATTGTATAGTCAACGATGAAAATTTGTATATTGAATAAGAAGGAAAATGTGAATTATAATCCCTCTTTGTTACAAATATATGTCACCATATAGTTACGGTATAGTTTATATAATCGTAAAAGTACATGTTGAATAAAAGTGTAAAAATTATAATTAATGAAAGTATAATTATATATAATTATTGATAACATAATGATAATGTGGTATATGTACTTGTATATTTACAAAAAATAAAAAGTTACTCTTTTTCTATATACCAAATTTTTGTAATGGAAAAGGAAAATAAAATTACAAACCGAAATGCAAGAAATCCAGTTACGAAACAGTTTAACTTTTAATTATAATAATAATTATTAACTTTTTTTATGAAGTAAGTAACCCATTGAAACAAAGGCATAAAATTTGAGCTTCTAATTATACACGCAACTCAAACCCTTATGTGAGTGAGTGAGCATATTGTGTCAGGTATTTAGCCGTCCCTGATTAATATATTCATTACTTGATTGAGTTTTGTTACTATTAATGAGACAAAAGCCAAGAGTGGGGCTCACTTAGTTGAATACTAAGTCAAAGTTTGGCTAAATATACAACCGGTCATTGTACATTTATTTGAAGTTTAAAGATTGTTTAAATTTTGTATTGATTCTTATACACATGTTATTATAGAATTATTCAATTTTATAATGGTCTAATTAGGAAGATATGATAGTCAAATTGGTCAAAAGTAAAACTAATAAACCAACGATCAGCAACCACTGGTTACGTACTTTCAAGTTTTCTCCACTGCCGTCAATGGAGACTTACAATAATATAGTGTTTTTAATAGAAACAAAAAAATGGACCGAAAAGATCATTTTGTTTTGTGCAGTATCTAAATATGAGGATAATATATATAACAAACCAGCTCCTTCTTCTTTGATCTTTGTTCAAAAACGATGGCTCAACTCAATAATCATGCTCATGTGCCGCCGACACTTGCTATAAATACCCTACTTATGTAGTTCGGTTCTACTCACAACCATCCACCGTTAATTTGATACAGAGCATTCTCTTCTTGTTTCTTATTTCTTCATTCCGACTTCCCTAGTACAACTAATTAATTAATAGAGATAACACGCCAACCATGGCCATATCAGAATCGCAAGTTTCAAGGCCTAGCGACTCTCGTCCCATTGCCAGTTTCCACCCAAGTCCCTGGGGTGACTACTATCTAAATTACATCCCTGATGATGAGGTACATTAATTACTTTCCTCATTTGTTCTCTACTTGTTTAAATGGGTTTATTATTTATGGGTAGGGAGCTGAATTACCAATATGTATGATTCAGGCTACCCAAGCGAAGAAGGAGAATGAGGTAAAACTACTTGAGCAAGCTGTGAAGGAGGAGCTGATGCGTTTGGCAGCATCAGCTGACCAATCAGAGTTGTTGATTGATTTTATCGATGCAATTGAACGTCTTGGAGTAGGGTACCGCCTCGAAGAAGAGATAGAACAAGCTCTGCAGACCATCCATGAAATGAACGAGGAAGACAAGCAGCAGCTTGACCTTCATTATACTTCAGTCCGTTTCCGTCTCCTCAGACAACATGGGTTCTATGTATCTTGCGGTATGAAAAATTCTTATATATGTGATTACACACATACAACTCAATTCTATCTTTTCTTTATGTATATTTATCACTAGTTATCTTTTGAAAGCAATTAACTTATATACATGTGTATAACTTGCAGGAGTCTTTAGCAAATTCCAAGATGACAAAGGGAGATTTATTGATTCCTTAGCTACAGACGTGAAGGGAATCCTAAGTTTATATCAAGCATCCTTTGTGGGAAAGCATGGAGACTATGTGATGGATGAAGCTCGCACATTCACCACCGCTCACCTCAAACTCATTGCCGCTGATACATGCCTTCCACTCTCACAACAAGTATCTCGTGCCTTGTATCAACCATTGCACAGGGGCATGCCACGACTTGAGTCTAGGCTTTTCATTTCTTACTATGAGGAAAATCCTTCGCACAATGACACTCTACTGAAATTTGCTAAGCTTGATTTCAATTTGGTTCAAGCTGTACACAAGAAAGAACTAAAAGATCTTACCAGGTAATCACATTTGGCAATGCATATATATAATCATATAAGTATATATTTATATCTAACATGAACACTACCAAGCTTACCATTCTCTTTTCTCTGGATATCAAATATATTTTAGGTGGTGGAAAGATCTTGATTTGATCGCAAAGATGCCATTCCCAAGTAGAGATAGATTGGTAGAAGGCTTTTTCTGGACTTTAGGGCCATACTTCGAGCCAGAGTATATGATTGGTAGAAAAATATTTTTGCAAGTGTTCAAAGTGACTTCAATAATTGATGACATCTATGATGCTTATGGGACCATCGATGAGCTAACAATATTCACAAGAGCAGTGGAGAAGTAAGTGTTTTTAATAAACAAAATGTATTCATAATAGCTAGCATGAACAAACTATTTTCACAATTGCAAAGATGCGTCAAGTAATATATGTAACTTAACTTAAGTGTTCTTTTTTATGATTGATTAATTACCTCAGGTGGGACATGAGTTGTCTAAAAGAACTTCCTGAGTATATGCAATTATGTTACAAGGCGCTCCTTGAAACTTTTGAGCAGTTTGAGCGTGATCTTATTCCATTAGGAAGGTCTAAATATGTTAAATATGCAAGGGAAGAGGTAAGATATTTTTTAATGATATTTAGTATTATTATATTCAAAAATATTGGCATATATGTAAATACAAACAAGTTCATTTGTATTCTTGTTTGTTGACCTTTCTCTGTGTATCAATATGTGCAGATGATTGATATGTGTCGTGTTTATTATCAAGAAGCTAAGTGGTGTAATGAAAAGCACAAACCCAGCTTTGATGAGTACATGAATAAGGCTTCCATTGTGAGTTTTGGTTATAACTTAGGAACGGTTGTAAGTTACCTTGGAGTGAAAGAAGCAAAGAAGGAAGAATTTGAGTGGGCTCGGCAAAACCCACTATTCATAAGAGATGCGGGCATAATTGGTCGTCTGATGGACGATGTGGGCAGCCATGACGTAAGTTTCTAGAACCTTATCATCTATAATGGCTAGAATAATTTAAAAAGATTTTGCAATATACTAGATCATACTTACACCCTTACTTGAAATTAATTATTTTATACAGTTTGAACAAGGAAGAAACCACGTCCCTTCTTCTGTTGAGAACTATATGAGACAGCACGGTGTAACCGAAGAAGTAGCGCGTAGAGAATTCCAAAAGCAAGTGGATTACTGTTGGAAGGACATTAATGAGATGATGATGAAGCCTAATGTCATTCCAAAGCCCCTGCTTATGCGAATCCTGAATGAGTGTCGCATTGTGGATGTCATATACAAGGGAGAGGATAGCTATACATTTTCAAACCACACCATGAAGAACAATATATCACTCATTCTCACCGACCCTATTCAGATGTAGAAGAAACATCAAGAATAAACAACATGGATTCAGTTGATTGTAGCTATTTATCAAGACATGTAGTTTTGTGTATCTCTTTGGGAAAAAGTAAATCCTTAAAAAGGTTATGTGCACCAGCTAGTTGTTACATTTCATTTATTGAGTTTTTCTTTTATTTTTGGGTACAATAAAATTGGTTTAAATAGTACCTATAATCTTGTATGTTAATGTTATAGATAATAATATGATAGTATGGCTCATACTGTGGAGATATATTGCTTTGAGATTCAAATTTTATAACCCACCTCCTTCCCAAATAGTTATCTTGTGCACTCACTATGCTATTGTTGTCCTAGTTTGAAATATATATATATATATATATATATATATATATATATATATATATATATATATATAATAGTAATAATGATGTAAAATGCAGGATGTAGGACTGCAACTAACAAGCATGTCGATGAAAGAAAACATGGATGCAAAAGGGTGAAACTAAACCATTGTGAAAGCTAAAATTGTTGTCAAGTTATCGCTCTCCCGACGATGGATTGAGGGATTACCCTCGCTTCCACTTCTCATCTCTGAATCACAGAGTGAGCCCTATCCTCCCCTGGTAGATAAGGTTTTTGTCTTCATGAGAGGTTTTTAATCTTGTGTCTTCTTTCTCGGTAGAGCAGGTCTTCTCGAGCAGTGTCCAGATTATGTGGTTTATCTCCAGTGTTGATGCAAGTTGTGTAGTTAGAGATGTTGTGTGTTATCACCAGTTTTAATCCCGAGTTTGGTTATTTGTTTTAATACAGATCCAGCTGTTCAGTATCATTTCGATTGTGGCCGTCAGTTTTGATCTAATTCGGGCTCGGTTTCGGTGATTTGGGGTTTCAATTAATTTAACCACATTGACAGGAGCTTTGCTCAGACAGTTGATTTATTCAACTATATTCAAGGTACATTCAGCTTGGTGCTTATTCAGCAGACTAGCTGGATTTGTTTTGATTTAGGGTTACGTGGACGACTTTATGGATAGTTAGTTATGACTCCCTAGCTTCTTTCTTGTGTTGCATTTCGGTTGAGGAGTGGAGTCTATCCCCTTGGTTTTATGGGTTGCATGGATTCCATACCGAGTTTAGGCTGCTGTATTCTTCTTTGTTGTGAAGGGGATACTTTGATCGGAGGTTAGGTCTTTCTGCTCATTGGTCTTGGCAATAGTTTCTTGGTGTGGTCGGGTTTTTGCATGCTTCTCTTCAGTTGGCTATAGCTAGTGGCTCTGTGTAGATTTCTTTTCTGGTTTCTCAGTTTGCTTGGTTTCGGCTCTCTGCCTTCTTTTTTAGTCGTGTCTTGTAGGTGTTATTGTTAGGGGATTCTTGCTTCTCCTTATCTGGTTTCCTAATGTATTATGAAATTTGAGGTTTTAGGCTTAAGCTTTAATCTAGGTTGAGCAGTTAACAAATGAGTAGCATTTCTTTTAAGTGTAGGGGTTTGGGACATCCTATATAAAGCAGTATTTTGGATTCAAAGCTTAATATTGAGATACATACCAAATGTTATCTTTTTTATGGAGACTCACAGATCAAAGGAAGATATGAGTCTGTTTTTTGATAAATGAAAGATTGCTGTAAAAAGAAAAGAACTTGCAGCCTTTTTGAAAGGCCCTATGACTCTGGGTGCAGATACAGACAAAAAGAGACTTCTTTTGAGATAGAACTCCTTGCCATGAAAGAAGAAATTTGGTGGAAGCAAAGATCTAGGGTCTCTTGGTTCAAAGAAGGTGATAGGAATTCAAAGTTTTTTCATGCTAAAGCTTCTTACTCTAAGAAAGCTAATGACATTTTTAGGCTGAAGAATGATAAGAATGAAATCTGCTATACCTGGCCACATATTGAAAACATCTTGAGATCATATTTTCATAATTTGTTATCTTCTTCCTGTCCTGAATGAGATTTTTGCTTTGAGGAAGCAGTAAGGAACAAGATTAACCCCTCTCACATCCAAGATCTCAATTCTACTTATTCTTCTCGTGAAGTGGTTAAAGCAATCAAGCATTTGGCAACTGACAAATCTCCAGGTCCAGACAGTTTTAACGGTATGTTTTTTAAACCTTCTGGAATATTGTGGGCTTTCATGTCACTTCCACGGTTCTTGATGTGTTAAGAGGTGATTGTCTTCCTAATCACCTTAATGAATACTATATTGCCCCCGTCCTCAAAATAAAAGGTGTTGTGCATATTGAGAATTTTAGACCTATAGCCCTCTACAATTTCACTTACAAAATCATTTCCAAAACCCTAGCCATAAGAATACAACCTATGCTTCATTCTCTAATTTCTGATAATCAATGTGGCTTTGTTAAGGGTCGGTTGATCTCAGATAATATCATTCTAGCAGGAGAACTCCAACATTTTTAGACAGAAGCCAAGCCACAAAAAAGGTTTCCTTGCCTTAAAAACAGATCTTACTAAAGCCTATGATCATTTGGAATGGGGTTTCATCTTTAAAGTTCTAAGTGCTATGAGATTTCTTTCCAACTAGTTAACTCCAGTTATGAACTGCATTACTTATGTTCGATGTTCAATCTTGATTAATGGCTTCCTAGGGGAACTCTTCAAACAAACTAGAGGCATTATACAGGGTGACTCTTTGTCTGATTTTCTATTCATTTTAGTCCAAGAAGCCCTCACTAGCTTTCTAAATAAGTCTAAGCTTGCTGGAAACTTTAAAGGTATCAAGTTAAATTTTGAGACTCCATCTATCTCTCACCTAACTTTTGCTGATGATGTTATCTTCTTTAGTGTTGCATGTGAGAAGAATGCTTTCTTCTTTAGCAATACCTTGAATAAATTCCTCTTAGCTTCTGGTCATCATATTAACCTTGCAAAATTGGAAATTGTGTTTAGCAAAAGGCTAGAAACTCCTCAAAAAGCCCTCATCACCAAAGTTTTTAGAGTTCCTGAAGTTCCTCATTTTTCTAAATACCTTGGTTCACCTTTGAAGATTGGTAGGAAGAAATCCCAAGTTTTTGAATATATTGTGAATGCCATACAAAAGAGAGTATATGCTTGGAGTACACCTATGTCACAGGCTGCTAGATTTATTATGATGAGTAGTGTACTACAAGCCATTCCTTGCTACTCCACAACACTCTTTCTTCTTCCAAACACAATTGTTGCCAAACTAAATTCTCTTATTTTTAGACTTTTGGTGGGGTGGTACAAATTCATCCAAGCCTATGTAATGGATGAAGTGGAGTAAAGTGTGTCAAAAACTTGATGATGGTGGTTTGTGTTTTAGGAATGTGGAAAAGTTCAATAAAGCTTTACTCACTAAGCAGCTTTGGAGAATTATTTCATTTTCAGATTCTCTGATGGATAAGACTCTAAAAGCTCTATATTTCCCTAATTGTAGGGTTGTAGATACGCCTCTTCCCTTGAAGGCTAGTCAGGTTTGGAAATCCTTGCACCCTAATATCAGCCTCCATAATACTGGTATAAGGAAGCAAATAGGAATGAGATTTATACTCCCTTCTGGAACTTCCCTTGGGTTCCTAGATCTGGAGCTTTCCACATAATTTCCCAAAATCATTCCCCTACTTCTTCTAGTTTCATGGTTGTGGATTTTATCAATCCAATCCTTGGTACTTGGAACACTCAAAAACTTAACTAATATCTTAGCTCCTCAAAAAGTACTTTTATTAACTCATTACCCTTGTTCCCTTCAAAAAATGACCAGCGGGTTTGGCACCATACAAAAGACAATATTTACTCTGTCTAGTCCGGTTCAGTTATTTACTTTTTAATCAAACTAATTCATCATCGATCAATACATTCAAACTATAAAAGGTAATAGTCACTCACATGACGACTGACTTGATGATCGACACATTTAACCAATCCTTCATGAATACATCTGTGAAATCATATATATATATATATATATATATATAATATATTATCTCAAATGTATGTGCTTGTCTTACTGCAGTTAGATGGTGAAATATGTCCTGGTGATCCTCCACAGTGATCAAATCACTGTGAGGTAGCGTCAGTAGTAACACGAGTGTAGAATCTTCATATTAGGTGACAAGCCAACCAATATCCTTTGCTCCACCAAATTAGGTCTACACACGAAATTGGTGGATACCTTTGATTTAACTAGTGGAGCAATTCTTTTTCCTTTTCTCTTATCAGTTTTTGGTCAGCTCATTTCCTAATATATTAACTAATTAAGTATATGGATGCAAGGTGGTATATCATAGTTTTAGAGCAATGATTAAGAGTACTTACCTGTCCATAGAGTTTGACCAATCGAACTAGCCACTGCACTATCGAAGTTTGTGCAGAACGTAGTGTAGGTCTCTGTGGGATTGGCACCGGTAAACAGACATCACCATGCTCTGCAATAAAGTTTTCTAGAAGCACCCATGCATGGTAATGTCGAAGTGGTTCACCATCCACAATATCAGTTGGATTTGAGGGAAAATGTTTACCCCATGCCACCATGATCTCTTGATTTCCAGATTGTAAAAACAATGTGCACTCACATGGTGCTTGTATGTTATATGGATTAGTTTCCTAGTGTTAAATTTACAATGTACTGATATTTTTAATTTAAATCTTGGTCTAACCTGCAAAGATGCTTAGGGAAACAGTTCAGCCGATTGGACACTACTTCCCCATACTTGTGTATTCTACTCCTGAATGGGTGACTCAGCTGGTGGTCGAGAAACCTCTTGGCTGTTAGGCCTATCTGATTGATACTTAGACATAGCTTGAGCAATCCGCTCGTCGAGACTCTCGTGAATCCTTTGCTCCATCTCAGACATCACTCTTATGTGCTCCTCGTTGCTAATCATCCTCCCTTATGTCCCTTTTCTAGACCCGGGAGCGCCAAATGCTTGGCGGATACCAACGTGCCCACCAAAACTAATGGCACGCCCTGGATGATCCTTCTTTCCAAGAGCGCGTGTAAGAGGATCATCATTCCTCTTTGAAGTCCAAGTGCCCTAGGTGATATGAGAGCTTAAGTCACCCTAATACAACACACAAAAGTAGTTATTAATTTTTCATAAGTTATATATACAAACCAAATGACCACTTTGACTAAAATGAACATCTTATGACTTTGAATTTAAATACTAACCATTTGAGCAATAACTGCTCTCGTGGCGTCAACATATAGGGATTTTCAGGAGTCGAGTTTTCCGGAATGTGGCTCAACTCCCACACTTTCATTCTTCTGCCACTAACATCCAATGAGCCATCTGTCGGCAGATAACCTTTTTGCTCCCATTCTAGTACAACTTGGGTAATACTTTTTCCACCTAAGCGATGAGGGAACAAATTTTCTTAGCATTTGCTTGCTGTTTCTCATGAAGAGCCTGCATAAATTAATATGACTATGTTTAGTGAAATTAACAAATAAAACCGTATAAGAGCATACCATATACAAAATACGACAATAAAATGCACCTGGTACTTATGCGTGTGATGATACTCAACAAGCTGCGTCCATTTCTCTTTGGAGATGCCCTCGTACTTCACCCACGGTGGTATCTCACCACTGACCTCATGATCTACAACATCTGGATCTTTGGGAGCAGGCATCTTGTAAATATACTTGTCGGCTAGCTTATATTTGTGGTCCCAGAACTGCTTCGACATTGATGATAGCACATCCTTTTTAAGATTGAGATCCATAGAGAAACGAGCCTACATACATGATTATTCAGTTAGTAATAATACATAAATATTCTATTACTTTACAACAACATACTAATAACAAATATAGAGTTACCTGAAGACGCTCTAACATGATATCCTTCAATGCTTGAGAGACTTGTTTCCAGTTGTGGTTTATATTGCAGTATGACTTCACCAAATGGATACAGTAAGTGGTGAAGTCATTCTTCCAATTACCGTGAGGTTGGTTGTACTCATTGAATTGCACTGGTTTCATAGCAGGGCCTTTGTTAGCCTTCAGCGCACACGTGGGACCTCTCTTTTTCTTGGGCTCTAGTGGGGCAACTGCTGCCTCCTCAATTTGCTGTGAAGGACCAACCTCAGCCTCATGTGCAGCTAACTGGTCGCTCTTCTCTTCTTCCCGCCTAGTGTGACCCGCTTACTTGGTCTCTTCTACTGTGGCAAAGCTTCTCTAGCCGTGAGAAACTCTCCAACAGGACCATCCATAAAGTGATCATCCACATGCAAAAAAATAAATCAATCTCATCAAAATGAAGTCATTATCTACTAATTTGAGTACTATGAAAATAGTAAAACTTAAGATGATATAACAATCTACATTCTACCACGGCATTACCTGCCACGAAAACGTAAATGATTTCATATTTTCAACCCAAACACCCTCATTAGGGTCTGATCTTACGTAAATCGAGTCATTTGCAGTAACATCAAATGAATCCAGTAATCTAGTAGGAAAAAAGGGTGTCTCCTCTGCGTCTCATTGTCATCATCATCCTCATTTCATTTTCGATTAGAACCGGCCTTCTTCCTGGAAGAACGACAGACCATCAATAGTTTTCCGGATCCTCAATGTACCACACTTGTTCACAATCCATTCCCAGAACAAATTGATCATCCTTATAACTGATGCGTGAAAGATCAATCAAGGTAAGCCCTCCATCATTTTGGTATCCACGTCGGTTGTCTACCCACTTGCATCATAACACCAAAAAGGAATCAATGTGGTAGTCTAGTTCCCAAATGTTTTCGATGACACCGTAATATCAATGTGGTAGTCTAGTTCCCAATGTGGTAGTCTGGCTGCTGGGGACTAGATATCAGGAGTGATAACATGATGTACTTTCGTTTCATACACAACCATGAGGGAAAATTGTAGATCACTAGCAGAACAGGCCATGTACTGTGTTGACTACTCAACGTGCCGTACGGGTTCATTCCATCAGTACATAGCCCAAGCCTCAGATTCCTATCTTCATGTCTGAAATGTTCTATGTACCGTCTGTTGATGTTTCTCCACTGAGGCCCATCTACTGGATGCCTTAGTTTCTCATCACTTTTTCTACCCTCTATGTGCCACCGTAAATTCTTTGCATCTTTTGGATTGGCAAACAATCTTTTGAACCTAGGTATGATCGGTAAAAACCACAAAAGTTTACCTTGAGGTTTTTTTTCTAAGCGGATGAGGAGTAACCATCCTTGAGCTTGTATCGAGACAATGAGCATTTTGGGCACATCCATTTGTTGGGACACGCATGTATCTTCTTATACTCAATCCGCGTTGGACACATCCATTTGTTCGCTTCATAAATGGTGGTAGGGAGACCGTTCTCACCTGGAAGCATATCATGAAGCAGCTTGAGAAGTGCGTGAAACTCTTGTCACTCTATTTATATCTCCCCTTCAAGTTGAATAAATTTAGAACTACCGTCAATTTTGTGTAATTAATGTATGTAGGGTACAAGGATGTCTTGGACGCTTCCAACACCTTTAATACTCATCCTTGATGAAATTGTCCTCGACGTTAACATGTATCTCATCCATTCTCTTATCATGGTAAGTCTCTCACTGTCAACATTGACTCTGAAGTACTTATGAATCGATCTGACTTGTTGCCAGTATCAAAGGTTTGCTCAGTTCTTGTGTGACACCGATCATGACTGTAGGCAGTTGAAGCATTATCTTGAACTAATTCGCCATGAAAAGTCCATCTTTTATAATGTGGCATGAAACCATGGGTCTTTAGATGGTATTGTATGACGTCGATGCTTGAATATTTCCTTACCCCACCACAGCCAACAGAAGGACATGGAATTTTCACCGCCTTTGTCCTGTCCTTGTGTTGCACTGCCGCTTTGCAAAACTCTTCAGCATCTGGTCAAAGTGATCCCCTCGATCACCATACATCCAGTCACCCTCCATACTATATGTGAAACAGATCACAGTATGAGAATTATCCTACGTAAAACTAAAATGTTTATGTAATATGGTTTGTATTTGCTTTCACATGTTTATTTCCTAATGGAGCGTAACAGGGATGGTTGTCAAGTAATCTAGTCAAACTCTAAGGTTCCAAACATAAAATAAACTAGGATTTTAATTATAACAAATCATTACACTTTTAAAAAGAAATCGGTGTTAAATACAATATTACGAAGACATTTCTGGAAAAAATTCAGCATGACCTTTGCATAATTGTACACATCCCATGCTTATTATTAAGCACTCACCAAAGTCATCATAAGCACAAACATTCCAACAATGGCAGAAACTCAACTAAATACAAATTCAATCATCAAACCATATTTAAAAAAAAACTAATTCTTTACTGGCTAATTGGCAAACAATTGCAAATTCAGATCATCAAACCAACATTTTCAAACCACATTCTCACTAGCTAATTGGCAACAATAATCCAACCATATTTTCAATTCTGCACTGAATAGGTCAAACCGGTTCAGAAATTAAAACAGAATCTGGAGTTAAAATACTTACTTGTTTTTTTGGGATTTATAGAGAGAGGGGAGACTGGTGTCCGAAATGTAGGCTGGTGTGTGAGAGATGCAGCAGTACCACTTTTGATATGTCTCAACAAAGGCACAAAGAAAAAAAATAGACTAGAAACGCATCAGCATGTATGCTCTTTGTTCATAGTTAAGATTGCAAAATTATAGTGAATGAAAAGAATTAATGAATAGATAAGTTAAAGTATATTACCCGTACCCAATATGAACTACTTTGATCAGCCCCGTTTCCAATGTTGCATACAAGAGAAGCCAACAGCTCCTAATTTAGGTATAAAGGGCATAAATAATACATTTTTTCACTCAGACAATACATCAAGCACCTTGTATACAAAACAAATTACACTAATTTTACACCATTATTATGCACACATTATCCACACACAATTACATTATACACACATTCATATTCCAACCTAAATCAGAGCATTATAACATCAAATATACAAATTTTTACAATGAAATTTGAGCTTACTAGGTTAGGTCGTTTTCTTCCTGTTTCAGCAGGTCACCGCCTCCGGCGCGTAGCTGGCGGCCAACGGTGGCGACGGCCACTACAGGGAGGCGGGCGACGACAGGCGATGGCGGGCGACGACGGGCGACAACGAAGGGGCAGTGGTCGGAGCTGGTTGGAGGTGCTAGTCACCTGGTTGTCACGCACGTGGAGAGAGAAAAGAGCTGAGATTGAGAGATCGATACGAGCGTGAGTCTAGAGAAGGGGTTGTGGAGTGATATTAAGCACTCTATTTTGGTGGTTGTTAGTAGAAACTGCCAGAATACAATATGAAAATATACCTATTTCGACGTTTCCTGATACAACCGCTGAAATAGATTTTTTTTTTAATTTTGTCCGGGAAAATAGTCTATTGCGGTAGTTGTCCATATGAACCGCCGAAATAGACTATGAAATGTGTCTATTTCGGCGGTTCCTTCTTACAACCGCCAAAATAGATCATTTTTTAAAACCGTACACTATGACAACCTATCTTGGCAGTTTTTAGTACAACCGCCGAGATAAGGGCGCCAAAATAGCCCCTTTTTTGTACTACATACACTCTCTGGTTTTAGTGTCTTTCTTAGTGCGCGAAAGCTTCCAGGCAGTACCTCATAGCTGATGCTGATTCATAGTGCTCCTATCCGGTGGAAAATCCCTTCTGCCACCCATTCAGGCACTCTTCTGTTAACCCTTACCGGGCACGTGCCAGTATTCATTCATCTTTGCATTCGCTGATTGACTGTCATGATACTCTTGTGGTAGTTTAAGAATTAATCTATGAAAAGCAGGTTATTTAGTTTTATTATAACCCTTTTTTCCATACCATAATCATCCCTAGTCTGTTTAAGGGCTATTATTTGGCAATTACATCTTAACAAAATATTGCTTTAAACTATAAATTAATATTTACAATTGTAGTACCTAAAATGGTAAACACACATAACTAACTTATGCTACAAATAAATATGCTAGCACAAAGCAACCATTAAATTATATTACATATATACCAACTCAATACAATTACAAGAATATACTACAAAACAGCTATAAAAAAGCCATGCGGAACTACCATGTTAAAGAGCTGGTCTTTAGCAGTTCCTCGAACAACATCTTAACAATGTTTATTTTTCCCCTTTTTAGTAATTTAATAATTAGCGTCTGACAACTATGAGAATAGTTGTCATAACCTTAATTGTATAGATGATTATCGTCTTTTGCAGTTGTTTTTAGTGTTCAAGTAGTTATGATAAGTGAAGAGTTTAAAAATTCCTCCCTAATATTATTTTTAGTAAGTAAATTTGGATTATTAAGCATAAATCACTCACTGAAAATAAAGGGGTGATTGTTATTCCATGACTAGTCAAAAATGAAAATTTTTATATTGAATAAGAATGAAAATGCAATATAAATTACAATCCCTCCTGATTACAAATATAGGTAGCTATATTAACTTGATATAGTTTATATAAAGTAAAAGTACATATTACATAAAAAAATGTAAAGTAAAATAAGTAAAAAATATAATTTTCATATACAGTAAACAATATGACATAATGATAATTTGGTATATTTACTTGTATATTTAAAAAAAATAAAAAGTTACTCTTTCTCTATACACCAAATTTTTGTAATGGAAGAGGAAAATAAATTTACAAACCGATATACAAGACATCGATACGAAACTGTTTAACTTTTATAATAATAATTATTATTATTCTTTTTTTATGAATTAAGTAACCAATTAAAACAAATCCATATAAAATTTGAGCTTCTAATTACACGCAACTCAAACCCTTGTGTGGAGTACTGGAAAAAATTTCGTAAAAATACCGATCTCAGGAAAAAATTACATGTGGTAGTCTATTTTACAAAACATTACGTAGATGTACCAAACGACTGCAAAAAGCAGCCTCGGGGTCAGGGCAGCTTGCCAGAAACCGCCCCGGAAGCAGGCAAGCTTCTACATTTTTTTACTTGAAACCACCCTAGGTGTGGGGCGGCTTCAAACAATTTTGTCAAAAGCTGCCATAGCACTGGGGCGGCTTCTGGAAGCATGCCTAGGTCTGGGGCGGTTTCTTTGCATTCCAGTCCAGGAAGAATTTTTTTTTTCCAATTTTTACACCATTTGTGTGATGCTTTAACGGTTCCCAAACTTGATCAAATTTTGTACGATTATAGTTGAATAGTTATACTTTGGACCTAAGTCATTTCTCTAGAGTTTTAGGACCATATGGAGCGCACATGACTCCATATAAATGGCACCAGAGTTAGCGATTTCTTGGTCTTCAAAATTTCGGGTAAGGTAATATTTTGTGTTATTAACCACTTTTGTACTGATATTAATGTCCTATGATGCATTTGCAGCCTTTATAACTTCTTACAAGACCAAGATGATTTCATTGGGTTGCTCACTTGAGTTAGCGTTTTTTCCAATTTTTAGTGAGCATACCCAATAATTAAATTATCTTCAAAACAAACAAAAATTTATAAGACGAATTTCAAACACCCATACTTTTGTCATGTGTCTTTGCTATAGCCGATGTAACCCAAACTAGGGGCGTAGCTAGGGGGAGCACGTGGGGTCACGTGACCCCACGTTTTTTTTTTAAATTTAGAGATTCCTATATGTATAATAACTAGATGTTTATATGTATATAGTATAGTGACCCCATATATTATAGAGTTGTTCGTGGTGTAGTGGTAAGGGATATAAATATTGAATGATTTGTCCTGGGTTCAAATCCAACTATGATCAAATATTATTGAATTTTTCTCTTCGAACAATAGTGACCCCCCATAATTTATGTTCTGGCTCCGTCCCTGACCCATATATTGTATAGATTGTATGTGATTCCTAAAATAAAAGTGCACATTTATTATACACTCAACATAAAACACACTTCATTGATATGTAGAAAAATATACATTTTTTGTGCTTGCTAAAGGCACTACCTGCCTATGCAGGAGCATGGTTAATCATTTAACATCAGAAAACTACAATCAATTATACCCTCTATTAGGGCAGTTCCTCCTGTTATGACCCGTTTGTAAACAATGTCGACAATCTCTACGTTCTATAGTCGGTTCGTTGTCATCCATTTCATTTTGAATCCTAGAATACCTTGGTCTTCCCCTAACAGTTCAAATAGCATCTGGTTGTGGTACACCTTAGCCCCTATATATGTCGGCTAGTTTTGTTCATTACCTAGCGGTGTAAAAGGGTCACCACCATATGCCTCGAACATTGTTTCCAGCTTGTACACCGGATGCAAGTAATTTTCCCACAACATGCCAGTTATGCAACAGACGGCCATCACATGAGAGCATGGGTATTTAAACGCTTGTCACTCCCCGCACTCACAACTCATATCATCGAAATCAATTTTGTACTTCCTTTTCTTTCTCCTCATAGCGACTGGCCCAAAATCTTCGACCTCTACATTCGGTCGAACTCATTGTAGCAGGTCACATTGTGACTATTAGACAGTCTGCGGTTTTCTTCTGTCTTGGAAGTTACAAGATCTTTATACAATGTTGAACCCACTATTTGCTGGTCGTAGTATGTGTCAAGGTTGTCATTAAAATAAGTTACCAACTTGTACAGTGTGCTGGTGACAATGGTGATGATTGATAGAGTTCAGACACTTTTTAGCACTCCATTTATGCACTCGACCAGGTTTGTTGTCATGTGCCCCCACCTCCTTCCTTCATCATATGCCCTGGACCACTCACTGGTGCGGCGCGCTCCAAAAGAGACGGTTCAAACTGTCTAAAAACGACGGTTTCAAACCGTCTCTTATACCGGCGTAGTTTATTCAATATTATCTTAAACGACGGTTTAAAATTGTCGTTTAAGAACGTTAACAGACGCACGAATTGGGGACCTTAAACGACGGTTCTCATTAAACCGTCGTTTATAGTCACGTTCCCGCGCGCATAAACCGTCGTTTATAGACGTAAACCAGACGCACGAAATTGATTATAAGAGACGGTTTACTGAGAACCGTATTTTATAGTATCAGTATAAAAGACGGTTCTATCGCGAAACCGTCTCTTATAGACGTAAACCAGTCGCGCCATTTTCACTTTAAGAGACGGTTTCTGTTGAACCGTCTTTTATAGTATATTTTTTTTAATTTTTTTTACTGTTTTTTCATTCCCTCTGTAATCACAAATGATTACATCCACAAAACCTACATAATAGCAGCATTGTACAACAATCATATTTCACCCAAATATGTAATGTGGCATTCATTCCCTCTGTAATCACAAATGATTACATCCACCAAACCTGCATAATAGCAACACTGTACAACAATCGTATTTCACCAAAATATGTAATGTGTGGCATGCTTCACACACAGATTGCCATTGCAATTTAAAAAGCTACAACACAATCATGACAACAGCTAGCCCAACAGTGTAATCGATACTTTTTACACAAATTAAACAAAAAAGTGTGAAGTAAAAACACACAATGACAACAGCTAGACAGTCTTGTAGTCACCCTCTTTTTTGACCTCCCAGTCCTATCCATGAAGTCATTTTCCTCCTTTGAGCTTCCTCTGTCATTGCTGCCACCGTTGACGCGGATCTACAAAGATGCAGAAGTAAATACATGAAGACTTAGAGAGTCAATTATCTCATGATCCCAACTGTTTCATCAACATCAAATACTTACACAAAATTATAAGAACTCATAGATACGTACTATATTTCTTGAAACACTTGATGATGAACAAACACATCTGCTCTCTAACTAATTGCAGATCTCTGACCGAGTAAGTTTTGCCCGAGTTCTTGAAATGTTCTCGAACCTGTAGAGAACAAGATAAACAAATATGTATGTAAAGACACATATTTATTTGTTTTAAACAAAAATGATAAATAGATTTATAAAATGTATATGTAATGGAAAGTATAATGTACCTCATCATCTTTTGTGAGCTTCTCTATGTTTAAGACAATTTCCAACATGTATCGCATTACATAGTAACCACAACTCTTAGAGTCCATTTGCCATGGACACTGACAAGTATATAGAAAACAAAACAAACAGTCAAAAATAGCAAATTACGACTAACACAATAATGATAAATAACTGTACCTCAAGATGAACAATTGAAAGGTTGTCAAACTGTTGAAGAACCGTCTTCATATAAGCACTGTTAAGTTCAAAAATTAAATCATTAATTCCGGTTCATCATATTATATAGACAAACAATAAGTTGCATTCATTAACTAACACTTACGCTTTGAACAAGTCGTCGATTTGCAAGTCACGATACATTCGTAATGGGTCAAGCACAAGTAATTGTGATGTTGCCATGGAGAACACAAGGAGTACCCAATGGTTGCTACGATTGTAATTTTGAAAAGAGTTATCATATAATAATACAATAAGTCACAAACTTAACAAAACGAATTAAATGCAAGAGGGAGAGTATTACGCACGTCTGGTGGAAAGGGATCATCACGTATCTACTACTGTTTTGAACAACCTTTGTTATACCATGCGACACATAGTTCCTGTATCCGGCCGGGTCTCTGTTTTGCAGAATCTAGCGATGTTGTTTCAGGGCATAAGAATGTCACCACATCTCCAATTTTTTATGAAGCAATCTAGCTTTCAGATACCTTCAACAAAAAATAATACTAATTAAAGGTGGAATAGCAAAACCAATACATAGCAAGGTAGTCCTTAAATTACAAGTTATTTTATTTAAATTTATTTTCGAATGTAAGAAACAAAAAGTAACACTTACAGGGAATATGCTTGGATGATAGATATATTCAACAAATCTCTGCACAACATCTCTTTGATGTCCTCAAAATTTATTATTGTTCTTTGATCCGCTTCGTAATGGAAAAGCCACTCAGGTAACTGATAAGTGTCCAAATGAGCATGATTTATAGGTGTATTTCATGTATAATATTAGCACTTTTCTTGCTCATTTCTCCACTTCGTTTAGTTTTCCTCTAGTTTATGTTTTTTGTTTATCTCACAAAATTATTGGTTTAACATGAGGAAAACCCAGCCGGGAGTGAAGTAGACAAAGAGACGAACGCGTAGACGCAAACGGCTCAGAAAACGGAGTCCAAACGAAGAATCAGAGCCGGTCAAATTTTGAAGGAAAATGGCCACGGTCAAGTTGCACCGCCCCATACTACGGTCTCCTCACTTGTCAACCGCCAGGCAGACACTACCAACAACCGCCACTTATCAGGCGGTTCCCAGGCGGGACACCACACCACCAACCCCACTTATCAGGCGGTCTTCCCAGGCGTCATGACTAATTATAGTCCGACCAGTTTCTCCTCGCCCGTCGTCTGTCAACTTACCTTCACCGACTGTCTACAACTCCCCACTCGTCCACTCCGCCTACCTTAATTCACGCCTGTGTTCAGCTGTCTGTCCCCTGCAATAATGAGCAATCAGTGATATCATCGCGCCTCAATCAATTCCTCCCGCGTTCCTTATCTGCTGCCTCTTCTTTTCTTCTATAAAGCCACGAGCTCTGCTCAAAAATAACAAGCCACATCCACGACCACTTCACCACACGCCATCTCATTTCCTTCTTCCGCCTTCTCCATTTTATTTTTTTACAGTCCACCAAATCACCTCTAGCCCTACGTACACAAAATAGCAGAGTGAGACGGAGTGATTACGGATGATTTCTATTACTCTCGTCTCTATCTATCTATTTAATATGTTAGGCTAGTTTACGTTTACTCTGGGAATAGTTATTATGTATCTGTATTAATTATGCAATATTTCTACTGGTTTATTTAATACAGTTGTTACGTTTTAAAAGTCATCTCGCCTTTTTATAGATCTCGCGAATTTATTAAATTGCTCTACTAAGTCTATTTTGATCAGACCAGGTGATAAATAGACAGGTTATTAAGGCGTAAAACTGGAGGAAACTTGTTATGATTTAATAAGTTAGTATTCAGTTGCAATGTAATTCCTCAATACTCCTCTGCCGTTCGCAGGCTTTTGCTTGAACCTTGATTAGAACCTTGCATTACAGGTGAACGAGTTCTTATGAGGCTATTGACTTAGTCCTTAGATAATTACAGGAACTTGCCAATTATTAAACAAGTAGAGATAGCTAATTATGCAGATTATTTCCTGACCCAGAGTTCCATTTTATTTATCTGTCAACTTAGTTTATTTTTCTTTTCTTTTTTTATTTTACAAGTCAATTAATCCACCCCCTCTTGTGACACGCTTAGGTATATTATATGTACATTAGTCCCACGGTTTGACATCCGGTTGCTTACATTTTCACTATACTACTGCGACCGGGATTTGTTTGCACCCGACGTTTATTTTGAGTTTTTAATTTCTTTTCTTTAATTTTACACCAGTTTAACCACTCAGATTATAACGTCTGCAGTAACAACACTGACACGCTAGTCATATGCTGACTCTTTTGCAATATCATTCAACAGTATCTTCTCGTACTTCGTGAAATGACTGATCACAAAGGGGGGCACACACTTCTTTCGCTGAGCTTCAGTAGTTACCTTTGTCTGCATAGGTTCTTTCCCTTGATTTCTGGTTGCCCTCAGCCAACGGTGTGTTCTCTCGATCAACATCCATTGATTGGTTGATCTCTTCATCACGGTTTCCCAATCTTCTCGTTTGATCAGGGATCTACCCAATCATATATAATACAAGAACAAAAAATTAAAACAATGTATACATTAAGGGAAAACAATTCATAAAAGATTTAGACATACCTCATCAGTGATGACAATAAAACCGACTGGCCATGGTACAATAGCACCCTTCCCATCAAATAGTGTGACTTTGCCATCAATATCCATGGGAAGAAAAGCATTCTCAAATCCATCAATGATGGTCTGCAGGATTACTCTAGCATAGAATGGCGGGGGAAGACGCTTGAGATTAATCAATGTAGTTGATGCTGATTGTAGCACAGTACCGTATGCAGCATCCACAGGATAACCATCAAGCATGATTTGTAGATGACATGTTTTTGTTCCTAAAATAAGTGTAAAATTACAATTAAATGTGAATAAGGCTAGTATTTTTTTACAGTCATACATTTACCATGACGAACAAGATTAATAGAGACATACTAACCTTCAGATTAGCAAACGGATTACGGATCAGAAGGGGCGGTACAACTAGATGAAGAAGTCGGTCGGGTTAGATCAGTTTATTGGTTCGTCCCCCCAAAGCCTTAGAAACAACCTCATTCACTCTCCGATCTACAAGTGCAGACACCTCATGCTCCGTCAGACTTTGGAGGGACTTTTCAAATACAAATTTCTGACGGACTTGTCCCCCGAAAACTCTAACCCTTCCAGGATGATCCTTTAATCCAAGAAGTTGATTCAGCGGATCATTTTGACTCGGTGGAGCAAATATATCTATCTCCCCTCGCTGGGAGGCTTCAGCCTAGTAAGATGATCCAAAAAATAAGAAATAAGTTATAAATTGTAAAAATAAACTTTTAAACAAAACTGTTATTATTGAACAAGTTAAACACTTACAATCTGAGTAGCCAACTCTGCTGTCTCTGGTCGCGGGTGTACTATCTTCCCATCCTTATCTACTTTGAGTGACCCAAAACGTAGAGCTGAACTCAGTTGGCTTCATACACAGTGTCAATGGGAACTTCAACACCATCGTCATTCTTTTTTGTGAGCAAACCGGCATCTTTCCACTTGGGAATGCTACCAGTGTATCCCTTCGGCCCATATATACTATTGAAATCTATTTTGCTCGGTTTGCCCTTGCTTTTTCTTGAACCTCCTATCAAAAAAATCATTAAACTATTCATTAAAACAATATATACACATATTAAAATTTAATTTATACAAATTTAGATTCAAACTTAAATATAGATTTATTAAACAATGTATACCATGAATTGCTCCGACGTGTGAAACTTCTGAACTCTTCCCATTCTTCCTGTGTGATCATGCCATCATAAAATATCCATGGTGGCACGTTGCGCGATTTCCTGATCCAGTTTGCCACCAGAAAGATCTGAACTGCCTCGCCCGTGCAGCTATAAGTGAAAGAACCGTCGTCCGCGCTTCATCTGGTATTTTGTACCGTTGTTGAACTTGCTGCCACATTGATTCTTTCACTTCTTCCTCCTTGTGCCTCCAATATTTATTAATTGAACAACGGGACTTCGCCAGATTTCCTAACATGCTTGCGAACTCAGCTTTACAGTTTCCCCAGCTTCTGAAGTATTTATCCCGAATAAGATCAATATCTGCATCTTTCTTCAACCTCACCCCTCTGCTCGGCCTCTACCCTTTTGTTTGTTTGAAGATTTCGGCTGCTGTGGCTGCTGCTGTGGCTACTGTTGTGGCTGTTTTCCAGCAGCAGTTCTTCATCAACAGTAAATTAGAAGCAAATCAGCAAGAAATAAGAATAGCATTAACAAATCATCAAGTGCAGGTAAAAAAACAACATAGAAAATTTCACAAGAAAATTTTGGCATGGTCTCCCCTGTTTTTCTTTGTTTTCCGGTTCTAAGAACCTCCATAACTTCACTCAAAAGGATACCATTCAACTCATCAAGCGCATCACTAGCAATTGCAACCATAATGATGGTTAGCCCACCAAGCACACTAACAATTCATCAAGGTTTCACACTTAATGCCACCACAAAATGCAACCAAATAATCTAGTAGCTTAGGCAATTAAGGCTCAAAATTGGGCGCACAATGCACAAGATGCACCAGTTTAGTTATTTAGTCACTGCAAGGCGCGGACACAATCAGAGAATGAAGAAATCACAGAGCATGAGTTTCCTAATTATGGCAAAGAGAGATGGTAAGTTCAAGTGTATTACCGGTTCCAGAGTGAGATGTTTTCAGCCCATATGTTAAATCTGGTGTGCAGCAGCCCGTGATAAGTATCACTGTAGAATAGCGGTAAAAGAAGAGAATATAGTTCAGTACAAAGTAAAAAAAGATGCGAAATGGTGTGTTTAAAAGGGAAAACCAACCAGAAATCCGCTTTAACGACATAGCAACAATAATACTCAAATTTGAACCATGCAACATCAACTTGCTCGATTATTCGGTTCCACATTTGTGTGTATATAAACTCGATCAAATAGAGAATCAAAAAGAAAATTCATTCATGCATGAGAGGAGTTTGACGTCTGAGCATGAGTTTCCTAATTATGCCAAAGAGAAGATGGTAAGTTCAAGTGTATTACCGGTTCTAGAGTGAGATGTTTTCAGCCCATATGTTAAATCTGGTGTGTGCAGCAGTCCACTGTTCCGTGGAATAAGGTATCAATGTAGAAAAGGGGGTCTTTAATGACATAGCAACAATAATACTCAAATTTGAACCCCGCAACATCAACTTGCTCGATTATTCGGGTTTCCATATTTGTGTGTATATAAACTCGATCAAATAGAGAATCAAAAAGAAAATTCATTCATGCATGAGAGGAGTTTGACGTCTGACTTTATTAATACGATAAATTCCCCAGTCAAATTGCTTCATTGGAATTAATTCACAATCTAATAATACTACAAAACAACTCACTTAATTAAAATAATAATTCTATTTATAAAGATCATATATATATAATATCAGTTACCTTCCCATTCAATATCACCCTCCCCTTTATCTCATCTCATTCTATCAATCTTGTTCATATATTTAATTTCGGATCCAAAATGAACGATAACAACAGCAAATTCGGCCTCCCCATACTCCGCCCACCTATGCCGACACTAATCTAAAGAATCCTGACGTAGAACATCAATCTCTACATTGAATTAATTAAACTAGTCTAGTCTTTTTCATATTTTTACCAATCAATTATCAATCTCTACATTGAACATCAAATTCGGAAGTCTAATATGCAAAATACTAAGCTTGTAGTATTATAACTATAATCGATTATCAAAATTACCGTGAGTATATTACCGGTTCTAGCTTGGGTCTGCACGGTGGACAGCAAGCTTGAGCTAGCCAACAGACAGCAAATTCCTCTACGGGCAGCAGATAGGGAGAGACGGTGGTGGCGTTGGATGTGGTTGCGATCGACGACAGTGGTGGTGTTGGGCGCTGTTGCAATCGATGACGGGAATGGCGCTGTTGGCGACTGGCGACGGTTCCTGGCTGGGGCGAAAAAGCAGAAGGCGGCGACAAAACGGTGGACCAACGGCGAAACTAGGAGGGGGCAGTGGACCGACGGTGAAACTGGGAGGGGGCGGTGAACGAGAGGAAGACGATGGTGTTGAGAGAAATCGCGAAGTCGAGAGGTCGGGGAGAGATCTGAAAATGAGGTGTAAGGTTATTTTAGATAGATTTTAAAAGACGGTTCTTCTAAAACCGTCCTTTATGATACAAGAGCGCGCGAGAATGTAGACATAAAAACGATGGCTAGATCTTAACCGCCTTTTATTAGCGTTTTAAAATACGGTTGTTACTAAACCGTCGTTTAAATATACTACGAGGCGCGCTATTAAATAGAATATAAACGACGGTTTTAATATAAGCGTCATTTAAGAACATGTTGCGTGTAAAAATCATCATTTTAAACGACGGTTTAACATAAGCCATCGTTTAAGATTTCTTTAAGTTGCGCGCGCGCGCATCCAATAGGCTTAAAAGACGGTTTTCACCAGAACCGTCATTTATAGACCATTTTTTTGATATTTTTTCTACTAGTGACTTCTCAAATGGTAGGTCATTGAAGAAACTTTTGATGTCGGTATTCTGGGATAGATAGTGATTATATCTTCTGGATATGATGCCTTCTAAATTCGTACGCTAAATACATGATAATAAGTCAATGTTAAACATTGAAAATACTCAATTTAATTAGTAAAGTACATTAATTGATAAATTAGGATACCTGTGTTCTTGGTGAGCCATTGGGGGTCTCCATAAATCGTCTGACTCCATGATGCTTATTATAGCAGGTGCACGATTGGTAATTATTGACACATCGGTCCTTTGACCGATGACATGCAACCTGACCTTGTCAAGGAAGTACTTCCAAGAAGCTAAATCTTCAGACTCAACTATAGCGAATGCAACAGGTATAAATTTTGTTATTTCCATCTTGTGTTGCCGCTATTAAAAGCTAACCTTTGAACTTACCATATAAATGCGTACCATCTATTTGCAACATGAGTTTGAAGTGCTTGAACGCTGAGATGCATGGTCCAAACGCCTAGAAGCATCGTTGAAAGAATTTGACTTGTGTTCTTTGAGTGTCATCTTCATAACCTGGAACTAATTTCAGATTAACAACCGAAGCTGGTATTTTATGTTTGATTGCCATGAACAACCTTGGCAATTGGGCATATGATTCGACCCAATCTTCGTACATCTTTCCTATTGCTTCGCACCTCGTTAGCCAAGCTTTCCGGCATGAAACGGTCCTGTAACACCCCGTCCTAAGCCAATCGTGCTTATTGTAAAACTTAACAACATAACATAACGTCGCAGGGGAAATAAACCAACACCAGGACCTTGCCACGGTCTGAACAACACAGAAAATACCGAACCTTAAACATTTACAACCCCTAATCCAAATATACATACCAACCGAGTTCATAGTATCTCAAGTACCAACATAATCCTTCACCAGTTTAAATATTAACAGACGGGTGCACAAGCGCAACCCGTGCTCAAAAATAAAACCCAACCTAAGTCTAACCGCCCCTACTCTCAGGGTGAGTCTTCATGGGACGCTTACCAGCAAAATAAACAACAGCCCCCGAGGGGGTCAGCACCTTTGCTGGTACGATCCTCTTATGGCCCCCAAGCTAACGGGGCTACGATGACTAATTGTCGATAGCATGGAGATTGATTAGATACACAACATGATAAGAAGTGCAATAAAACAATAATCCACAAATGAACAAGCATAGTTCACACACAACGAACGACTTAAAAGCGTTCTCTTAGTAAGGGAGTTAATCAGTAAACTCCTCAAGTTCCATTTCCACTTAACCTCAGTCCATCTTAACTTACCTCAATCTTATTCCTTACCTTAATCTCAGTATACAAACCGTTCTTTAAATAGAAGTGGTTGCATCTTATCTCAATGTTTATTTTTGTCGGGTTAAAAGCAACCCTAGCCAATGAGCTATCAACTCCATTGGTTGAATAAACAACTTATCTTAAAATTTAGGATTTAGGTGATCCTACCGCACCATCTTAATTTGCCCTCTACCTTGGACTGAAAATCCAATGTAGCTGGGTCGACATTCGACCCTAGGCAACAAGTACGAAGACAAGTCCTCAAGCGGAAGTCGGATCTGATTCAGATACCGACCCCCTTTCCTTAACATCCATGACCGGAGTCAGTCCCGGATTCCTCAATCCCCCCTTAAGTTCCAGTTAGTGAAAAATCTTGTGAACCAAGTGTTGTTAAACCTTCTCGGGTATTAACCAACCGTTATAAAAGTATATATCCTCATCTCATTCCATTATGTACTAAACGCAGTCAGTATCTACCTCAAGCCAAGTGTGTTAGTGTAAAGAAGACACATACACATCAAGTGCAATAAAACCGGTTGCATGCTTTATCTTGTTTTAGTCATAGCAAATAAACAGATAGCACACAAGCCGAGGGACACCTCGTTAGCAAGCAGGTCACAAGAAAACCATACCGTTCACCGTCGGTTGTCCCGGTTGTCTAATTCTCTTCCGGTTCCAAACTCTCAAATCCTAAATCATTCATCCAACTTAGAATATTAATTACTTCTACATTACCTAATTTACTTAACCCTTAATGATCCCCACTTAACACCTCTTAAGTTCTTACAACTTAACCTTACAAACTTAACCTTAACATTTGTACCACTTCCTTAACTTAATCTCTTAAGTCCTCATATGCTCACATTCTTAACCATCATTACCTCCTAATGGTGGACTTTTAATACCACCCTTTCATTTCTTTTTTTTTAATGTCTTAAGGGTCGACCGACCCACCGACCGACCCATCCCCTGGGTCGGTCCATTCCAGTTACTTTTCCATTCTCTAAAACTCACCCGACTGACCCAAGGCCAGCCCGACCGACCCAAGACCCTCTGGGTCGGTCCGTCCCAGAAACATTTTTATTCGTTAAACTTTGCCCGACCGACCCACCGACTGACCCAACCCCTTGGGTCGGTCAATTCCAGAAACATTTCCTCTGGGTTAACAAGGTCCGACCGACCCAGACAGGGTCGGTCCACTGGGTCGGTCCAGTGCAGAAACTTCCCAAAAATTGTCTAATTGTTCCCAAAATTTTCCACAAGTTCCCCATACATCCTAATACCATTTAGGCACTTAAACTCACCTTACAACATCCACCAAACCCATTAATTCACCCACTAAAGATCTTCTTAAACATTTACTCAATTCTTACTAAAACTCCTACATTTAACATTTAACTCCTTACAATTCCAACACATAATTTTACCTAGAACTTCAACTAACCCAAGTGTTCCCTCCTTAACAATTTGACCACTTCATAAGCATCATTTTTCATCCTCATTTCATTTACCAAAACTTCCTCAAGTCATATACTCTAGCTCTCACCTAAGTCATTTCAAGGTGTTACACCTTATTTCCTTCAATCTTTGCACAAGTTTCCAAACTTCTTTTATCATGGTCTTGGTGCCTAAACTTCACCATTGTAACCCTAGTTTCTCCTAGGCATCCCTAGGTCATCCTAACACTCAAGAACACCTTAAACTCATTCTTTTTCATCAAAACAACTTCTAAGGTTCCTAGTACTTCCTTAGTCATAAAATCTCCTTAGATTATCTTAAACACTATGTTTCTTCACCAAATTTTTGACATGGCTTCCCTAGTATATTACTACACCCAAGCACTTAGATTTTTCACCCTTAAACAATTATGAACACTCAAATCCTTAATATACATTCTTAGCACACAAATCACACCCAAACCACACCACATCACAATATAGTGCATAAACTTAAATTGCTTGGCACTTAGGCCCTTAAATGACTTAGCTCTTAGGCCCTTAAATGCATAAACCTTAAACACTGAATTTCCACAATATATATAGCCTTTGACCTGCAAATACATACAACAGGGCTCCCATTGCAATATAAATGTTCTTGTAATTCACCTTAACATTGTTTAACTATCTCTTTTCTCATTTGCTCCTTAGTCACAAGTTCTCAACTTAATCATGTTTGTTCTCCTAAGTTTATAACCCTTTTCTAATGTAAACTCTAAGCTAAACTTATCATATATCTAAATCCCATCCCTTAATGCATTAAAACACCTTAAGGTAAGACATTTACCTTGTTCTTTTACAAGCTTCTCAAACTTTCCTCCTTAGGCTTTTGTTATAACCCGCATAATCGTAACATTATATTATATCGGTTTATGTAATGATTTAAGATGGAATACTTGTTGTTGTCAGCGGGGACGTCGGCGGTATTGTTTTATTAGAAGAGGGCAAGGACGTCCATTTGTAAAAAACAATTAAGGTAATTGTTTATCTAGCTAATAAGGAAAAGGAGCCTTATTTAATTATTCTCCTTCTAATTTATTTTACATCACGATCAGTTTCCTCCATTGAGTCCATCGTGCGTTCAGAGCATCGATAGTTTCTCTGCCCTCTCTCCTCCTCTCAACTTCTTTCTGTTCTGTGGAATTGCGCCGCTGCTGCTGTGATCAGATCGAGGCTTCTTGTTGTTGCTGCGTTTCGCTCCTCCGATCAGGTTTGTGTCAAGAGAATTCTGAATTTCGTCATTGGTTTCCTCTCCTCTCAGTTTTGATTTTGGAACTCTGAATGTGTTGATTTAGCGACGACAATCCTGCGTTGGGGATTCAGATTATTGTAGCTACACTGCTGTTGGATTCCTCTGCACCCTCGTAATCAGGTTCGGGTTGCAGAATTGAGGAATGTTGTTATTCTAGGTTTCTTGTCTGTTTTCTGATTGTGGGCTGTCGGTTTGTGTTGTTCATTGATTGTATTTGTGCCTGGCTGCTGGGTTGTTCGGACTACGCTTGTTGATTCAGACCGTTGTTTTTCTTCTGCTAATCGAGGTAGGTGGTTACTCGATTCGGTTTGGAAGTTCAGCCATGGGGCGTTGGAAGGCTTTTATCTGGTTTGAAGTGCGTGTCTGATTGCGTTATTGTTTGATTACGTTTGAATGGTTAAACCCCCATGGTCTCCTGTTTTAATGTCTGATTTGGTGTGTGTGCTTAATTGGTGATTCGAGGTATCGAATTGCGTTGTTTTTCGGTTCTGTTCGTCCTCTGAAATTTGCAGTTTTCGCATTGTCCGAACTTCCGTCCGAGCTTTGAAGTTCGGACAGTGCGTTTTGCTCTTCTGATTTTCAAAGTTCGGGGTATGTCCGAACATCGGTCCGAACGTGGATGTTCGGACACACCCTCAGGTTTTCTTCTGATTTAAGTTCGACCTGTGTCCGAACTTCGACGTCCGGACACAAGGTCGGACATACCGCGTAATTCCTTTCCGTAACACGTCCGAACATCAGTCCGAACATTGATGTTCGGACATTCTGAATTCTTCTATCTGTTTTAGTTCGACTTGTGTCCGAACATTGATGTCCGGACACAAGTTCGGACATCTCTCTGTTTTCAACATAACTCCTTCGTTTGAACTCCGATTTGAGTGCCGTCTGCGGCGTTGGATTCCTTATGATCTGTGCTACTGATTTATGAGTGTTTTGGCATATTTAAATGCAATCTTGCTTCTGTTTAAGCAACCCTTCTGTTTTGGGACATTGCACATTGTTTCTGAGCCGTGAATGGCTGGGTCGAGCTATTCCGTGGTATACCATGTAGACGTCGTTCTGAGTGTGGGTCATTCCCTTTCTGTTCTATGGGGTTGACGAACCCTTTGGCTCTTTCGAGTCATTTCTGCGTTGCCGAGAGACCTGGTATGGTCTATGGGTCTTCGACCCCTTCTGAGTGTGTGCATTGTGTCTTGTCCCCTTTCTGTTTAAGTGCTCTGACTGTTTCTGATATGGGAACCCCTTGTGTTCCACTCTGTTTCTGTTTCTGAAAGCTTTTGACTTTTGAGAATTGTGGATATAACGTTTATCTTCTCCTTCTTCTGATTTCAATTGTTTTGAGCGACCTTACTGATGACGGTCGCTGCTTACTGGGCATAGTCGTGTGCTCATTCCCCTACTTCTAACATTTTTGCAGATTGATCAGCGAGGATCATCTTGAGTTCTGGAGCGGTAGTGCTTAGCTCATTTGATTGTTTAAACTTCTGTTATGACGTTGTAGCCTTCGGGCCTTACTCTGTTTTGAGTCTCTGACTTGGATATGTATTTGGAATTCGTTTTACTTCCGCTGCATTGAATACTTTGTTTACAACGTTTATGTAAACTCTGTTTTGGGCCTTTATTGCATTTGAATGTTTTAGAGCCTTGCGTTATTGGTAGAAATACGCGGCGTGTAATACCCTTAACTCTTAGGCCGGTTTTAGGGGTGTTACAGTTTTCCTTGAACAATCTCAGGCACCAACTTAATTCTCCTTGCCAATGTTATAATCAATATCCAATGACTCCAATGAGTGCTAAACAATACACTAACCTTAAGGAATCAAACCTAGGTTAAAAATGTGTTTTAAGGTAATAAAATGAATATTTTACCTTGGAGTCTTAAGGTAGGCTTGGATATGAATCAAGAAGGACCTCCTCTAGCCCTTGGAGAATATAAAAAAAGCTAGAACAAGGCATAAAAACAAAGCCCCATGAGTGGTAATTTTCGGTAATGGAGGAAAGTGATGGAAAGATGATTTTTCTTGCATTTTCCTTACCTTAAGAGAATGGAGAAGCTAATGGACTTCTCAAGCTTATTTCCCTCCTCTAATGGTGGTTTGCCTTGGCACCAAAATGAAACTCTTGGAGATTTGAAAGGATAGAAAGAAAGAGCTGAGCTAACAAAGAGGAATATGTGCTTGGTTTTGATTTTCGAGATAAAATGAGTAAGTTATGGGCAAAGCAAGGTCAAGCTAGCATGGGGGGCTGTTCTTGCATGAATGAAGAAGAGAGGGAGAAGATGAAATCGGTGGGAAGAAGAAGAAATGAAGAAAGGAGGAGAGAGGTAAGTTAAAAGGGATATTTTTCTTAAAGCAAATAGTAACCAATCTACTTTCCCCTCTTCTTTTACAATCTTGGTTGTCACACTTAGGTGACTCACCACCTTAAAAACCGGCCCCCTCCTTACCATGAGATATTTATGGTCTTGTTTGACCAATTAATTGACTTATGTTGACTTAATGCTAAACTAGCACTATTTGAGCGCTATTCACAAATTAGTGCACATATTTGTGAAAATTTTGATTTCCCATCGATTTAGACTTCATAATGTGATACTAAGTAGTACACAAGTTGATTAAGTAGTAATCATGGGCATTTAGCCACTCAAAACCCCTTTCTAAGATAATTTTCAAAAATGTGCTTTAAGAGTCCTTAAAGCACAATTTGTGTTTAACTTGTTTTTGAGCTTGGTTTTCTATGGTGATTGATTTAACATGTCCATTAGCATGTTACTAAAGTCTAAGAATGATATTTGGGTGCTACCCAAAGTTACTCCAAGCTTAGATCATGTTTTTGCTTAAATTGCTCTTATGGTGTTTCCTTGTGTCTTCTTTGATTTAAATTGATTCCTTAAGTTTCTAAGGCATTATTTAGCCTTCTTATACCTTAGTTTATCATCTAAACACCATATCTAGCTTTGGGGTATTTCAGGTCCTACTGTACTGCGCCACGGACTTTTTCTATTACATCTAGACACTCATGCAGGGTTTATGGCTGATATGGGGAAGAATGGCCTCTACAATAAAATGTTCATTTGTCGGTGATCTTTTCCATTGGTTTGAGGAGTACAGGAGTGTGGCCTCTGTCTCATTATTTCCATTCTGTCTCACCGAACAATAACACTCCCCTTATGTAAAACCTACATTCTTCTCCACTTGCACATTGGACAACATACGCTTTGTTCGAGCTTTTTACAACACAAAAATTAAGATTATTTCGAATGAGAAAGTCTTTAACAGCACTAACTAGACTTTCCTTGTCATCGAACTCTTGATGGACTTCAAAATTTCCTCCAGACTACCAATTTGGATACCTCGTCGTTCAACATCAATACTCAATGCGTTGATGGCATTCCAATCCATGTGATGATAGAACGGCACATCTGGGGCTTCTTGACTAGTTCCTTCATCAGCATTTGGTTGATGGAGATATTCTTCTGGTATTAGTTCGGCTTCATCATCCGATGATAGATTATCATCATCCCCCGCCTTGTAGAGGTCATCGTCTTCATCATCATCGCCATCCATCTCCACATGAATCTTCATTCTCTAGGGGAGGTCCCAACTACACTTGTAGTTGTCACTCATTGCTTGAATATCTCCATCAGTGTTCAACTGAAGTGCCGAGTACACCATTGGGTTCCTTGAAAACAAATTTCGATAAGTCACCCTTGTGACATTGTAGCCGCAATCAAGTTGTCGAATGGCCTCCGTGACAGATTGCTTCAGCATTTCGAAAGTGAAATTATCAGTAACCCGAAGATGGAAGGTCTTAGTCTCCTGGCTCCAAAGGAAGTAGAGGCTTCCATGTGGATTGTAGGAAAGCTCAGCATTAACAAAAATTAGACAAGGATACGCCATTTGTTTGTGGACTGTTTAAAGAAATCAGGCAGTTGTGTGAGCTTGATAATGTGGATTCTAGACGAGAAAAAAAGTTCGTAGTATGGTATATTTAAGAGAGTAATAGATCATAGAGAGAGAGAGAGTTATCTGCTGAGAAGTGGTGTAATTGACGTTTGCCACAACCACTTCTATATATAATGAACAAATATTGGCACAACCACATGGGTCAGAGGTTTGAAAAAAGCACTCTACAAACTCAATTCAAAAAGGAATGTACTACATGGGTCAGAGATTTGGGTGGTGGGTCAGAGATATTATTGTTGCCGACTACAAGATAGTTGTCTGAGTCCTAGAGTGTACTACATGGGTCAGAGATTTGAAATAAAGCACTCTGCAGACTCATTTTAAAAGGAATGACTGATATTTATTACCGTTGGGTGGTGGGTCAGAGGTATTATTGTTGCCCACTATAAGACATTTGTCTAAATCATAGAGTGTACTACATGGGTCAGAGATTTGAAATAAAGCACTATACAGACTCATTTCATAAAGGAATGGCTGATATTTATTACCGTTGGGTGGTGGGTCAGAAATATTATTTTGCCCACTACAAGACATTTGTTTGAGTCATAGAGTGTACTACATGGATCAAAGATTTGCAATAAAGCACTCTGTAGACTCATTTAAAAAAGGAATGGCTGATATTTATTACCATTGGGTGGTGGGTCAGAGATATTATTGTTTCCCTCTACAAGACATTTGTCTGAGTCATAGAGTGTACTACATGGGTCAGAGATTTGAAATAAAGCACTCTGTAGACTCATTTCAAAAAGGAATGGCAGATATTTATTACCGTTGGGTGGTGGGTCATAGATATTATTGTTGCCCACTACAAGACATTTGTTTGAGTCATAGAGTGTACTATATGGCTCAGAGATTGGAAATAAAGCCTTCTACACACTCATTTCAAAAAGGAATGGCTGATATTAATTACCGTTGGATGGTGGGTCAAAGATATTATTGTTGCCCACTACAAGACATTTTTCTGAGTTATAGAGTGTACTACATGGGTCAAAGATTTGAAATAAAGCACTCTGCAAACTCATTTCAAAAAGGAATGACTGATATTTATTACCGTTGGGTGGTGGGTAGAGATATTATTGTTGCCCACTACCAGACATTTTTTTGAGTGATAGAGTGTACTACATGGGTCAGAGATTTGAAATAAAGCACTCTACAGACTCATTTCAAAACGGAATGGTCGATATTTATTACCGTTGGGTGGTGGGTCAGAGATATTACTGTTTCCCACTACAAGACATTTGTCTGAGTCATAGAGTGTACTACATGGGTCAAAGACTTGAAATAAAGCACTCTATAGTGTCATTTCAAAAAGGAATGGCTGATATATATTACCGTTACAATTAATATTACTAAACATGTAATTCTGTTGATTTGGCAAAACTCAATTCTAGTGTTGTCCTCTCATTGCTTGTGCCCTGCTTCGTATCACAGCGGGGTCTTCAAAGTATGAATCATCCTCATAATCAATGAGAATCTTAATTCTTTCCATGATTTCTTCCAGATCAATGTAGTTACGACCATTAGGCGTAAATCTGCATCGGTTTGTATGTTTGTAGGCGAGTAGTTATATGAATCTTGGTCCATTCTAAGGTACACAATCGAATAGACATACAATTCAATGTTAGCAAAATGTGATCGAACAATGTGGTTTAATGATGATTTTAGATGGTTAATGCTCCTTGGATATTGAATGTCTGTATCGATCACTGCCCGACCCGGACCTCATAAAAACCATCCTCTATACTCTGTAGTTGAAGTTACATGGTTCACATGGATTGAGACAGCTATCATCGTCCTAATGACATAAACACAAAGCAAAATATGAAATAAAGAGTAATTCGTAGGCTCTAGGGGCATAGTCAATGATGAATGTACAATTACAGTCAATACAACAGTCAAAACAATCTATAAAGAAAGATAAATAATGCAGACAACAATGCACTCAGAGCTAGCCGTTGTAGTACCGTTTCCACAAATAGTATATAAGGGACTATGGGTTCCTCAACTCATTAATCCAACAGTTGATAACCTGAAACTCTTTCAACTTCCTCAGTGAAGAGAATCATAGTATCTAACTCCTACATAATCCCCAAACACCATGGCTCTCAAAAAGGAAGTCCCAATCCAAGCATCAAAGAGAAACAAGGGCAAACAAGTGTGTACCACACCAAAAACTTCCGCGTCCAAAGGCCCATCATCCAAAAACTCTTGCATCAAAACCAATGTACGGGATACAACAACTAGATATTCCCGCACCACCCAACACGACAGGAAATATTTAATGACTGATGTAGAATCAGGAACGAGGAACAATATCCCTAAGATTATCATCATTAGCAGTGATTCTTCAGCAGCTAAAATGTTTGAGGGTACACATGCTCTTCTTGACTTTGTGGTTGACTCCGATGTATACGGAGAAGCAGCGCCTGATGACCCAATCGCCAATTAAGAATCATCATCCAACTCATACTCAAGGATGTCTTCAGATGATATGAGCGACACTACCAAGTTCATAAGGCACGTAGAAGAAAAATGGCTCGAGGGTTTTAGTGACTACAATCACAATTGATTTTACTAAATATTGTTTTATTATAATTTTTATTTGATGTATTATGTAGCTCCTGTGATGTCAGGTCGTTCCTTAAGCAAGCACCAAAAAAAATGTTTACTGTAGTTTTCAAGTATATTTCAATTTGTTGAATTAAAAGTTTGATCTTGTTCTAGTTTCATTAATTGCTAACTTCGGCAAGAGTGAAGGATTATAGAGATATTAATGTTTAACTATGCTTAATACTTTTATTAATAACAGCGAGGAAAATAGTGTTCGGTAAAACATACAACCAAAACTAATGTTTGAATACAAACTAATTAATGTCTATCATGGCTCGTCACCACCAGCTCTTCTCCCTCGGCCAGCTCTGTTTCTTCTTCTACCTTTTCTGGCTGCTCATACTCATTTGTGTGTATCTTTGTGATGGGTTCATCGAACTAGGCCCCTTGAGAGTCATGTCCCACGAGATTGCAGGTGGTGGAGGGGTGGATGTGGTGGATTGCCTCAACAGGCCTAACTGCCTCCTTCTATCGGCGTCTGAATCAACATCAGACACGTTTAGGTTGGCAAAGGTGGTGTTCATCAGTGCTGATCTCTTGGCCTGTGTGGTCGGAACCTGTCTACGGCTAGACTGCGAGGACCCTTCCCCTATAGGCACAACAATCTGGCCATAACCAGCTGACAAATGACCGTATGGATCCGAGTGTGTGGATGTATATGGAGCCTGATACTAGCTGGCATTTGTCTGTTGTGTACCCCATGCACTAGTATTAGGGCCGCTGCTGTATGGGATGTCTCAAGGGCTAATTGTACTCTGTGGGGCGGCCACTTTCTGGTAAGCGTAAGTGCTAGCATCTACCAACACACTTGCATCATACTAGCCTGTTTGTCCATGCCAGTCTATTTATTGGGTCGTTTGCCCCCCTCCACTATGTAGCCTGGGTCGTATGACCACCGCACTGTGAAGATCCCAATGTGCTGGACTGAGACCAGTACGGGTCGCGTTCCCACGCACTTTCCTCGTAACCCTCTACACTTAGGTCAACTGGGAACGAAGGTTGTACGGGATATGTCTAATAACCCGTATTTCGTTTCAGATTTCCTAACGTTTCGTTTTAACTTATCTCTTATGTTTTGTGGTGTTTAATTAGCATTGACAACTGGGGCATTTGGATAAAAGATGAGGGACAAGGAGGTTTTTTCCCTCTCTTTTATTTTGGTAAGTAATTAAGGTAGTTCAGTATTTCTTTTTGGTATTTCCCGATCAGTTTTCAAAGACGTCGTATTCCCTCTCAGCAGTTTTGAGCGCTTTCTTCCTCTTCTCCTCCAGTGGTGTGAAGCCTGATTTTGGGTGCTTTATTGCTGCGTTTCTTCTGCTGATTTCTCTGCTGCTATCGGGTGTTTCCTCTGCGAATTCAGGTTGGTTTAATTGTGAATTCGGTGGCAGTTTGTTGGTATTTTTGGAATACCCACGAAATTCCATGTTAGAAATAGTATAATATTTGGTAAGAGGGAATAAGCCGAGATTAGTATCATAGTGGCCCAGGGAAATTAGCTATATTTCTTCATTAGATTATTCCTATTCCTAAAAATATCCGTGATTATCTACAGTCCCTAAATCCTTACTACGTATGTTGTCATTGATGATATTATTATTTAAAATACTACTTCAACCTCTCTTCAATGTTTCAACGTTGTTTGAAAGTCTTTAAATGTGTTCCTAATTTATTTTGCATTTAAATTATTTGTTTTAATGTAGAATCCAAACTCGATTTTACATCCTATTATTAATTATTTCTAATTACAAAGAGTTCAAATCCCTTTTGACTTCCATAGATTAATAATAAATCCTTCTCTTGATTTTGTTATTATTAGAATTCTAGAATTTTCTTTAACGTTATGATAACCTCTCGCTAGAACTATTGTCCTATTCTATTTAATTTATTTTTATTCCAATCTCCTTTCTATTTCAAATAAATGGTTACTAAATGATTTCCTATTACACACTCTCTCTCATCTTGTTACAACGATCTATTTTCTCTACAAATTCCAAATTTTGAAAGTTATTTCCTAATTTCTAAGAAAGAAGTTGTTAGAGGTTTGACTTCTTCCAGATGATTCTCAAACGTTATGTTGTTATATAAATTTCCTAAAAACAATTTACAATGTTAACTATTTATTTTGATTTCCTTTTCTAAGTTATTTTAATTCCATAATTATTTAACTCTTTTATTTTAAAATGAATGATTATTAATTTGTTTTAGCAATATTGATTTCCCTTATTCCTATAATTTATTTATTTATATCACGATCTTCACCACTATGCTTCACCCTCATCACGGCGCTTCAACGCTTTTGTTCTACCAAAATTTATTCACACATCTTCTTCCTTGAGCTCTTATAATTCGCGTTCTCCATTCTACCTTTGCTGGATCATTTCCCATGGGGCCAATTAGGAATTTGACTGGCTAAAGTATTTCTACTTAGTAGTTTATTTATTTATTCGATTATGACTAGTAGCGTCTGATTGTTGGTTATATATATATCTAGACTCCAATTACGCCGACGAGTGCTTCTACTAATCCTGAGGAGATAGACTATTGAGGAGAATTGATTTATCAAGTAAATTCTATGCTCAATGTTGTTTGACTGATGTTTTGTAAAACGATTGGGAAAAGGTTTCGTTGTGCTTTTGTGGACTCTCAGTTGTGGTTTGGAAATTTGGGATTGTTTCCCACGTTTTGGAATTGAGGAATTGGATTGTGCTGTGGATTTTGGTTCTAGATTTTGGGAGTCTTTCACAGGTTGTATTCTATTGTTTGGGAGCCCATAGGTGCTCCCCATGATTATTATTATTTGTGCTGCACACATTATTGCAGTTAAGCCCTCTGATCTACTCTATGTTACTGCTGTTTCATAGGGGGTGTGCACACTTAAGGACTTAGGGTGAGGTGGTTGTTTGACGGTCCCATAGGTGACTGTCCTTTTGTTTGGGGTCCCATAGGTGATCCCGTATTTGGTATTGAGATGATCTCCTGTTGAAAGCTTCCTACTGTGTTTTTGATGTTATTTTGGAAGTTCCTCTAACGTTCACTAAATCGTTCTCAGCTGATTGACAAATAGCAAATGAGTTTCAAAAACATATTTTACAGGTTGAGGTAGTCTTTACTCAGTTTTTCTGATTTGTGCGATCCTTTCTTGTGTTTTGTCTATGTTTTATGATCGCAGGTATGGATGACTAAGTGTGGGGATCGGGACGGCGAAATCACATAGTTTAAGAATTATGAGTTATTGAGACGATGTTTGAACTACAATGTTTTGGAGTTATTGTGTTGTTTTCCAAGATTTTACATTTTGGTCATTGTTTTGGCTTCCGCATAAGTTGAATTAACCTTTGTTTTGGATGTTTATTTAGTTCATTAGCCTGAGCACCCAGGGGGTTGGGTGTGGCAGTAATGCCCTGGATGTTTTGAATCCGCTGTTGTTTTTAAGGTTACATTCATTTTGGTACTCACTAACGACACTTTTGATAGTTATGAATTGATCTTATGAGTTTGAGCACTACTTTGAGGTACTTATTGTTAACTTTACCCCTTCAAATGTTTTCCTTGTTGTTGCTATGGTTTATACATGCTTTTTGATGTTTTTGGGTCCCTGTTTACGCATTGGGAATTGCACTTAGGGACCTGTCCGAACGTCCGTCTGGGCATCAATGTTCGGACAGGCCCCGAAGGATTTCAAAGGTTTTCGTCATTTGGCTGTGTCCGAACATCTGTCCGAGCGTCAAAGTTCGGACAGCATGCGAGGACGGGTCCAGCTTGCAAGTCTCGACTTATGTCCGAACTTGCAAGTTCGGACCAATGTTCGGACCACGTAAGAGATTTTCCGAAGTTTGAAACTCGACTTGTGTCCGAACTTCGAAGTCCGGACACAAGTTCGGACATTGTCGCTTTCCAGTTTTCTAACTCTCGACTTGTGTCCGAACATCTATGTCCGGACACAAGTTCGGACGGATGGTTTTCTGCAGTCTGTTTTCCCCGGCTTGTGTCCAAACTTACCAGGTCCGGACACAAGTTTGGACCAACTCTATTTTGCACTTTTAGGACTCGTTTGAAGTCTGTTTTCTATCCCGTTTGCGCGTTAGATTTATTTTTATAAGCTATCTTTTGAGGTAAAATCCAGGGTGTTACAAGGTGGTATCAGAGCTTGTGTTTTTGAAATAAGATAAAACTTGAGTAAACTAGATTAAAAACTTGGGGATAAGCCGCTTGGGAAAATTATGTTGAATTGTATGTTATATTTTGTTCTGCTGAATTATGTTGGACACCTCTGTGTGGTGCTTGAAGATCATACAGGGAATATTGTTTACTGGTCACACATATGTGTGTATTATATGATGGTACATATACTCGTTTATACATATACTTGAATTGTCTACCCGAGGATTGGGTAGTATGAACGTAGTAGAACTTAGGGGGATATTTGTAGGAATTTAAATTCCTTTGAATTCGTTACTTATAATCAGGAGTCCATCTTGAGTAGAGTAGACTGGCAGACCGACTGAATTTCTCCTACACACCAGAAGTCGAAGCAGAAGCACTATCATGGCAGCCAACGACCCAATGAGACAACTCCAAGAACTTGCATTGAACCTGGGCCAGATTGTGCAACACCATGCCCAGCGAGACAATGTGCCAGAAGGCTACACGAAGAGGATTGCCCACCTGAAGCCGACTGCATTCAAGGGGGAGGAGGACCCAGTACTGCTGGAGAATTGGCTACGAGAGTTTGAAAAAATATTTGAGGCAGTCAACTGCCCTGCTGATAAGAGAGTTAATGCCACTATGTACTACTTCAAGAGCGAGGCTGACATCTGGTGGTCTGCCAACAAGTACGCTCTTCTGGCGGGACCTGATTTTGGATAGGAGGCATTGAAGGAGGCATGCGAAGGCGATTCTACCCCGAGCATGTCCGGGTGCAGAAATGCCTGGAGTTCTCTGAGCTCAAGCAGCAGGCCCGGAGTGTGAAGGAGTACCACTCCAAGTTCCTAGAGCTGGCGAGGTTCGCGCCGACGATGGTCCCTGACTAGGCGTCGAAGGTGTAGAGATTTGTGGGGGGCTCAACTGGAGTCTCCAGGAGGCTTTGAGCGTACTGACGATACCTACCCTCCAGGACGCTTATGAAAAGGCTGCTAACCTGTATAGGGTGCAGCAGAAGAGGAGGGAAGTCCAAGCAGGCCAAAAGAGGAAGATGGAGGACGGGGAGGAGTCCCGGAGTCCGAACGACCGACATCAGAGGCCCAATCAGGACAAGAGGTGGAGGCTTAACTCAGGTGATAGCAGGAGGTTCGATAGGAACCAGAGGAGGAATGGTAGACCCCAGGGGCAGGGACAGGGGGATAGACCGGGCGAGATAGGCACTTCCACTGTAGGAGATGCCACAAGGACCACCCAGGGAAAGACTGTGAAGGAAACCTAGTGGCGTGCTTCCGGTGTGGCAGGAAGGGCCACAGAGCTTTTGAGTGCTTCAAGAGCCCTCAGGGAGGTGCTCAGTAGAGGGGGAATGGCGGAGATCGGGCCTACATACCAGCAGACTCCCAGCCTCGAGGCAGAGATCAGCACCAGGGTAAGAATCAGCGCGGGGATGCTCCCCAACGTGGTAATGGCGGGGGTGGAAATGGAGGCAATAGAGGTCAAGGGAGAACCGAGACAACAGTCGAGCTCCTGGGAGGATCAACGTTATGAGTCGGGTCGAAGCAGAGGTGTTAGCAGGTACCTTCTCTGTTTCATGGTACTCCTGCTCGTGTTTTGTTTGATACTGGAGCTTCGTACTCGTTTATTCTGAGAACTTTGTTAAGAAACTAGATCTAGAAACTTGTAAGTCTCCTACCATAGCAGTATCTATACCCGCAGGGTGAGTTATTTCTTGTAATCATGTATTGAAAGATGTGGGGATAGACATAAAGGGGGAAACATTTGTAACTGACCTGGTCCAGTTCATCCTCCCCGACTTCGACATCATCCTGGGGATGGACTGGCTAAGCAAGTATAAGGGAAGATCGATTGTGGAGAGCAGAAGATCATCCTGAGAGGACCATCGGGCGTAGAGTCTCCTACGGTAGCGTGGAGAAGAGACCGGGAGTAAAGATAGTCTCAGCCATGTTGATCCTCTCCCAAGTGAGGAAGGGACTGCAGGCATACCTTTGCCATGTCCAGGACCTGAGCCGAGAGCCAAGCCCATTAGAAGAGATTCGAGTGGTGAATGATTTCCCTGACGTCTTTCCAGATGAAATTCCTGGCATGCCGCCAGACAGGGAGGTGGAGTTCAGTGTCGACCTCGTGCCAGGAGCAGCGCCTATTTCCAAGGCCCCATACCGTATGGCGCCATCAGAATTGAAGGAACTGAAGGTTCAATTGGTGGACCTCTTGGAGAAGGGACACATTCGCCCGAGTGTATCGCCTTAGGGAGATCATGTCTTGCTCGTAAAGAAGAAGGATGGGAGCATGAGGCTGTGCATAGACTACCGGGAGTTGAATCAGATCACTATGAAGAACCGGTATCCCTTGCCCAGAATCGATGACCTCTTCGATCAGCTTCAGGGTGTAGGAGTCTTTTCCAAGATAGACTTGAGGTCGGGATACCACCAGCTACGTGTGGCGGAGAAGGACATCCCGAAGACAGCTTTCAGAACCAGATATGGCCATTTTGAATTCCTGGTGATGCCCTTTGGATTGACGAATGCGCGACAGTATTCATGGACCTCATGAACCGGATCTTCAACCCATATCTAGACCGGTTTGTGGTGGTATTTATTGATGACATCCTCATCTACTCCAAGGATGAGGAAGAGCATGAGGAGCACCTGAGATCAGTCTTGCAGATTCTGAGAGAGCAGCAGCTTTACGCCAAGCTGTCCAAGTGCGACTTTTGGTTGGACCGAGTGGCATTCCTAGGCCACATCGTCACCAAGGAGGGAATCTTAGTGGATCCGGCCAAGATCCAAGCAGTAAAAGAGTGGCCAAGACTGAGCAACCTGACAGAGGTTCGTAGCTTCCTGGGTCTAGCAGGATACTATAGGAGATTTGTGAAGGATTTCTCAAAGATAGCCAGACCCCTCACAAACCTCATGAAGAAGGTAACCAAATTTCAGTGGGATGATGATTGCGAGAAGGCGTTCCAGATGTTGAAGGATAGGTTGACCACATCCCCAGTGTTAACCTTGCCCTCAGGGACAGACGGATTTGAGGTTTTCAGTGACGCTTCCAAGTATGGCTTGGGATGTGTCTTGATGCAGCACGGGAAATTCATAGCCTACGCATCAAGACAGCTGAAGGAGTATGAGACCCGATACCCGACGCACGACTTAGAGCTTGCAGCAGTAGTCTTCGCCCTTAAGATCTAGAGGCACTACCTCTACGGTGTCTCCTGCAAGATCTACACTGACCACAAGAGCCTCAAGTACATCTTCACCCAGAAGGAACTTAATATGAGGCAGAGGAGATGGCTGGAATTGATCAAGGATTACTACTTGGAGATTTTGTATCATGAAGGGAAGTCTAATCTGGTGGCCGATGCTCTGAGCAGAAAGAAGAGCCATTCTGTGAATTCGATGTGGGTTCTCCCGGACGAGTTGGTTCGCGGCTTCCAAAAGCAGAACCTGGAGGTGATGGAGGCTGGAGGAGTGGAGCGCGAGGTGAGGTTGTACCACATGAGTGTCTCTTCCGACATCTATGGGGAGATACTCAAAGGGCAGCCTGGTGATGAGAAGCTAGAGCGTATCAAGGAGAAGATGAAGGAAGGGAAAGCTGAGGGGTTCGAGATCCACAGACGGTAGCCTGAGATTCAGAGGCCGATGGTGTGTGCCTCATGAGTGTGCTGAGGTAAAGGAGAAACTGATGAGGGAGGCCCATAATACTCCCTATTTGGTTCATCCTGGTGGTGATAAATTGTATAAGGACTTGAAGAAGATGTTCTGGTGGCCTAAGACGAAGCGGGAAGTGGCGGAGTTTGTGTCGAAGTGTCTTACCTGCCAGAAGGTCAAATTCGAACACAAGAGGATGGGAGGTTTACTACAGCCACTGAAGGTCCCAAAGTGGAAGTGGGACTCCTTTTCCATGGACTTCGTGATGGGTTTACCACCGGCGAGAGGAGGAGTCGATCAGATTTGGTTGATAGTGGACCGACTCACTAAGTCTGCATGATTCATACCCATGAAAAAGACGTGGTCCATGAGTCAGCTGGTGGATGCCTACATCAAGAACGTGGTGAGATACCACAGGGTACCTGAGACCATTATATCAGACAGAGACTCGAGATTCTTAGCCCATTTCTGGCAGCATTTCAGAAGGCGATGGGCACCAAGCTGAAGTTGACCACTGCATTTCATCCAGCCACTGATGGCCAGACCGAGAGAACCATCCAGACCTTGGAGGACATGCTTCGAGCATGTGTGATGGACTTCCAGGGCTCATGGGCTGATATGCTGCACTTAGTGGAATTTTCGTACAACAATAGTTACCACACCAGCATCAAGATGGCTCCGTATGAGGCTTTGTATGGGAGAAAGTGCAGAACACCGTTGTGCTGGAGCGATATCAGTGAGACTATTGTTTTGGGGCCACAGCTGATAGAGGAAACCATGGAGCAGGTCCGGATCATCCAGGGTCGAATGAAGGCAGCCCAGGACAGGCAGAAGTCCTATGCCGACCTCAAGCGTAGACCGATAGAGTTCGAGGTGGGAGATCAAGTCTTCCTAAAGGTTTCTCTTGTGCGAGGGGTAACCAGGTTCGGGAAGAAGGGCAAGCTAAGCCCCAAGTTCGTTGGACCTTATGAGATCTTAGAGAGGATTGGAGAGGTGGCATACCGACTAGCACTTCCTTGTGAACTGGAGAAAGTTCACAACGTCTTCCATGTATCCCAGCTGAAGCGGTATGTTCCCGACCCTTCACACGTGCTGCAGCCAGAGGTCCTGGAGCTCGAGCAGAACCTATCCTACGAGGAGTATCCCATCAGGGTCATGGATACTAAGACCAGAGAGACCCGATCGAAGTCCACCTGCATGGTCAAGGTCTTATGGTCAAATCATGGGACGGAAGAGGCTACGTGGGAAATAGAGGAAGAGATGAAGAAGTAGTACCCACAGCTCTTCGATCAGGTAACCACACAAATCAGTATCCAGTTTAGCATAATTTCGCATCATGGATGAGTTTTAGCTTCGAGGGCGAAGCTTTCTTTTAAGGGGGATGAGATGACACTGGTGGACGGAACCCTTTAATTACGGTCCAAAACCGTGTATAATTACGGTTGTGAACCATAATCTACGCGGGCGTCAATAAAGATGGCGACGTCTTTAATTACGGTTTAAACCGTAATTAAAGGCCTTTTCCGGCCCGCGTGTCATTGACTTTATTACGGTTTTTGTAAAACCGTGATCTAAAGTCCTTTGGCGCGCGTGCGCCAAAGGACTTTAGATCACGGTTTTACCAATAACCGTAATGTAAGTCGACACTTTAGATGACGGTTTTGGCAATAACCGTCATCTAAAGTCTTTTGGCGCGCGCGCCTAAAGGACTTTAGATGACGGTTATTGTTAGGACCGTCATCTAAAGTATATTTTTTTATTATTTCTTTTTTTTTACAAATCTACACATTGCAACAGAGACAGAATTGTAACAGATAAGCAACAGAGGGCAGAAACTGCACAATTGAACCACCTGAATCAAATACCACCACACAAATTCATTCTCTGCGCACAATTGCAACAGAGATAACATCTAATAAAGCACCAGATCGAAAATCTGTAACATATTCAATTGCATATTCAATCTGTTAACACAATGCAACAGAGATAACAATTGCAAATTCTTCTCTGCGCACAATTGCAACAGAAAATATTCAATACATCAACTAGAATCTGTTACAGCAGCAGCAGCTAGCAATTCATTACAAAAAATACTAATCTGTTACAGCAGCAGCAACTACAGAATCAAGGGCTACAAAGGTAGTAGTGTAACCTATACATGTAGTTACAGCTAGGATGACTCCCAGCAAGAAATAGCATAAACAGAAGCGTTAAAACAGTACAAAACGGTGCAGAAAACTGTAAAAAACAAAATCCATGATAGCAGCATCAGAGCTAGCTAGTCTACCACTCCATTCTCATAAACATGGCTGCCATGCTCTCTCTGACATGCAACAAGTCGGCAGGAGCATAAGTCTTGAATCTGGCATAATGCTCTTTAATATGCAACAAGAAAAGGAATGGAACACATAATGAGATTAAGATAAAGACACAAAAAATCTGCCGAAAGAATTAAATACAAGACAGCGTTCGTATTACCTTGTCTATATCATTCTTAAAACTTGGGAAGTACCCGCAGAACTCGTACATATACCGCATCACGTAGTCCCGTAACTCTTAGAATCCTTTTTGGGTAGGGCACTAAATCACCAAAATTCACAAATGTAAAACAATTGTACAAAGATAATAGCAGCACGAATGAAATACATGAATTACCAAACCTTGATGTAATCGACGGTCAAATCACCAAACTCTCCCTGAGGGGTTTTTTTGTAACAACTGTTACATATATTAACAAAAGCGTTTAGCAAAATGAACAAGTACATTAATTTTGGTTCAAAAACTTACAAACAATTAAATAGTAATAAAAACTTACTCTTGATTAAGTCTTCAGTGTTGAATTCTGTCCACTGCCCTAGTGGATCTAGAACGAGCAGAGTAGCGGTGGCAGCGCAGAATATAAACAAGCCCAGTGGTGGCTACAATGTCAAATACAAATGAAATGAGAAATGAAGGTATAAAAGTTAGCTAATTAGTATGTAATTTTTATTAGAACTCACGTTTGGTGATACGGCATTAGAATGAATAATTTATTCTGTTGATCAACAACATTGAAGCAATGAATCATGTATTCACAAAACCTCCCCGGGTCCTAGTGACTGATCGTACGATAAACGCTCCGGGCACACCGCCAGAACGGAGGTCATGTCCTTCTCACACATCTCTCAAGCAGACATCTATTATATCACATGTACTATAAAACGTTAGCCAATGCAACTTCATAGATACTTATTCTATATGTTTTTACAGTATGAGGAAAGAACACTTACTTTAGATAAGCTTGAATAATGTTAATGTTCAGATAATCTCCACACATCATCTCTCTGATGTCCTCAAGTTGATTGTCGTGATCATATCTTTTCGTAGTGAAACATCGACTTTGGAAGCGTCATCATGAAGTTGTTAGTTTGAGATGACTTCAACATGATCTTGTCGTAGAGATTCATCTGCTTGGCCCCCAAAACATTAACAAGTTTTTGTGGCAGTGCGAGCTTATTTTTTAGGCGCCTCAGAAGTCCTGGTGCGACCCCGGACGGGCGCTGGATTCTTACCTTTCGCACCCCGACTCACTGGATTCTTACCCTTCACACACAAACAGTAAAGCATAATGTAAAGATAATTACTATTGATTATTATAGTAACATTAAACATTTATCTAGAACATACCCTTGTACTCTGACAGGATTCGCCGGCGCACAGATCTTCTTCTCTGGGCCGGGATACGTGGCGAGGAGCTCAGGGATCTCAGGATTCGCCGGCACGCTGGTCTCTTCTAGTCTGGGCCGGGTTACGCGGCGAGGAAGCTCAGGGATCTATAATAGATTAGATTACACACTTAATGCTAAATAATGCATTTTATAGATACTAAATGGTTGTCAAACAGTCTTACCTCACGGTGACAACAATATAACATGCTGGCCAGGGCAATAGTCTCCCTTCGCTTCGATCAGCGTGCATTTGTTGTCAAACGCCATCGGAAGGTATGCATGCTCAAATCCATCAACTATCAGGTCCAAGGTCACACGCGCGTAGAATGGGGTAGACGTACGAAACTGATGAGCGTGAGTGGACCTGATGGCAACACCGTCCTAGGCCGCATTTACAGGGTGCCCTTCTAATGGTATTTGGAGACGACATTTTTTTTGCTCCTTTAATAAACAGAGATAATACGTGAAATAAATAAGTGAGTCCAATCTAATACTATTTAAATAACTTTATTTTAGGAGAAAAAAATATAAACAAAGTTAACCTGGATGTTGGCAAACGGGTACGGGTCAGCGGCCGGAGCACAACTAGACGAGGAAGACAGTCGAGGAGGATCTAGCTGCTGCTGATGAGTAGTCGCATCTGCAATCGCATTCAACGCTTCCTGCAGCCTCTCCTCGATAGCCCGGCGCTCAGCAGCCTGTTTCTCGTCATTAGCTTGGCGCTCAGCAGCGAACCTACGCTTTACCATCGCCTCGACTTCAGCAGCACTCATCTGACCCTTCCTAGCAGATGGCGGGAATACGTTCTGACGTACTTCTCCCCCAATCCTCTAACACGCCCTGGGTGATCCTCTTCCCAAGCATTTGATTGAGCGCGTCGTCTTGAGAAGGAGGAGCGTGTAAGTCTATCTCTCCTCTCTATGCCGCTTCGTACTGTCCAATTTTCAAAGAAGTTAACACTAAATTTAAGATCAACAAACACTTGAGTATATAAGTAAAAAATTTTTAACAGCTACTTTCAAATACTTACCAATTTGGTTAGCCAGTTGTTCCATCGCAGCATTAGGAAATATCCTCTGACCTTTGTGGTCGTTTTCTGGCGTCCCAGTATGTACATCTGCACCCTCCTCGCCTCAGAGACATCCTCGATCGGGCATTCACTTCCATCCTCGTTCCTCCGTGTCAGCAAACCAGCTTCTTTCCATCCCTCGAGGCTGCCCATATCCCCTTCGTCCCATGGTGTGGGGGTAGAGATTAGCTTCACGGTTTTGTCGTGCTTGTTCTTGTATTTGCTGTTAAGAAAGTACAAAAGGAATTAATTAGAAAATCAGGGATAAAGCATTATGCGCATTAATTAAGAAAAGAGTACACACAAACATACCCTGAACTCGGGGGGTGGCGTGCCGCTCAACGAACTCCTTCCACTCCCTTCAGTGATCATGCCATTGTACACAACATACGGCGGAGGCTCACATGGGGGCACCCTGTTGATCCAATGCTCAACCAAGTAGTGGCGGAATGATTAGCTTTGCCGGACACCAACGAAAGAACGGTTCTTCATTCTTCTGGGATCTTGTATCGTTCTTGCACCTTCTTCTAGATGGTCTCCTTAACTTCTTCCGGGACTTGTTTCCATGTGTAGTTGATGCAGCAATGTGATCTGGCCAGAGTCCCTAGCATACTAGTGAACTCTGACCTGGCCCCCACCATACCTCCCATACTTGTCCCACAGAAGACTAATCTGATCCGGTTTCTGCAGTTTCAACCCACGGGTCAGACCTCTACCTCTGGGTCTCTGAGTAGCACTCGTAGAAGGTGCACTCATGGAAGGGCACAGCAGCAGCGGACAGATGTAGATGGGGCGACAGCAGCAGCGGCAGATGTAGATGGGACCGGTACCATCCGATTTCCAAACAGCATGCAACCATTTGGACAAGCATGAATTTTCTGGTACCCCATACCCATTGGGCACATCATTTTTTTGGCTGAGTACGTAGTCGTGGAAACGGTCCACCGGAAGAACGTATTTCAATAGTTCCAGGAGGTCAGTGAAACTTATGTCGCTCCAGCCATGTTTCACTTTCAAGTTGAATAGCTTGAGGACGACACTCAACTTGCTTAACTTTGTAGGGTCACACCCGGGGTACAACGGTGTTTTGGATGAATCCAACAAATTTTCATGCTTGTCTGGCGTGTTAGAGTAATGTCGTTCCACATCTTCGAGCATAGTCTCAATGTCATCATCCCAGAAATCTGGCTCAACGTTCGCTGTAACGTCTTCTGGATCACCAGCAACTGTATCATCTCCAAGTTCTGTTTTCTGTGTTAGCCTGACCATTATCCCCTTCGTCAGGCTTAATAACATCGAACGCACTCTGACCATGCCATCGGATTATGTCTTGGAAATCTTTTGTAAAACCGCGGCGGATCAGATGTTCCTTAATTGTTTCAACGCGCGCGATATCTCAGATTGTTTTGGTAGTCGATACACGGACAAAATATGTATCCCTTGTCTGTAGGCTTCAGATTGTTCGCCAACACCGTGCATAACTTATCAACTCCTTCTAAAAACTTGTCGTCCAAATTTCCGCTGTAAATCCACGAACGTTCCATCTCCTTCTAGCTATTTATATGAAGGCAGCCATTTCATACCGTCACCCGTGGCAGAGTCTTTACACTTTTGTATCTTATCAACCTAAATCCATCTATGAGTATTAATCCCACCGGTGAACGTGTTTTTAATATGTAATTTATTGAAAATTTCGGCAGCATCTCCCTACAGTTCTTCAATGCACGATATGATATTAATCAATAATATGCATTCGAAGAACAATAAAGAGATACTGCTGAAATAATCAATAAAGTACATATTAAAAGCACATTCACACCCTAGGTGTGTGATTTAACAATCGTGGACAGTCCCGACAGGGACTGCCGAAGATATACCTCTATTAGGTATATCTTGGGCGGATAACTATGTTTGTAGTTTGTCAAATATTATATGTATATATATAGATCTTACCTCTGGTAGACGGAGCTGATGCTAAGACGGTTGAGGTCGGAAGCCTAAATAAAGTCGTAGTCCTGATGCATAAATGAAAAACGACAACATTAGAATTCATCAAAAAATCAAGGTTAAATGCTAGCTAAACCGTGGAAAAAATCGACAGCATCTCCCCTATATTTCTAACGTCTCCAAATCAGTTTTATCAAAGTCAAATTCGCACGCACCATCTAGAACTGATAAATACATAAACTTATCTTCACTGATGTATTTAGTTTACAGAAACAGAAGTCTAAGTTTTAAAACTGAAACTGAGGTCGATGTTCCTTCCTTCTGTTATTTAATTCAATCTGTTATATTGACTAGCCCTTCTCAATGTGTTTTGTCTGAGCTATTAGGTTCAATAGTTTTTCACTTCTCTAAACAGCCCCAACATCTTTCTGTTGCCTCTACTGAACAGATTCACACAGAACTCAAACAGAAATAGAAACTGAAAGAAAAGAAACAGACAGACAGAGATGGTGTATGACTCCTCTCTGTTTGTTCACGTGTTTGAATCTCAAACCTTTCTAAACTGTCGATCCTGTCAATTGGTGTGTTATAAAGTTTCTAACTCAACTAAACCCAAGGCAACTTTGTTACAGATGCAGAATTAGTCAGAACCTGATCTGATAGGAAACTGAAGCTGAGATCCAAACTGAAATCAAAACAGAAACTGAGTTGTGTTCTTGCTTTCTTCCCTGTCTGTTTTTTTTTCTTTCAACTGATTATACTTCTCCTAACTCCTTACCCAGTTACTTAAATATTCCATTAAGCTTTTAAATCCAGACCAAAACTCAAACAACTGTTACAGTTCTGTTCCATTCATGAAACTGAGATATGCTACAGTTCTGTTCCATTCATTTTTCAGGAATCGGTAATATACTTGAACTTACTTTCTTCCTGTGGCAGTTTTAAGTAGTAGCATTTTTAAAACTACACTATTATGTATTAATTGTAAACTAAATGCTAAGAATAAATAAATACAGCAGTTTACAGATTGGTTTGCAAAGTTACCGTAACTAAGCACCGAAGTGGGCAAGTAGTGTAGAAATCAGCCCACAAACTAGGTCGCAATTAACTGTGAATCTGGGCACAAATATATGAACAAGGTTAGAACATTTGCCATTACACTCTCAGGATTCGATACAAACGAGGTTAGAACTTGCAATCGAATGCATGTATATGAACAAGTTAGAAAAAAAACGACAATCAATCGATCGCATACCCAATACGCGATAGAGACGTCGACGGTGAGACCAGTGGTAGATGGGTGGTGACCGGCGGCGATTGGGAGTGACAAAGGTGGTGGGAGCAACGGCGGCGATGGCCGTTAGCAAGGTGACGGAGAGAGAGGAGGCGATTTCAGTGAGGAGATAGCGCGAAAGAGAAGAAGAGTTACTGTAAGTAGGTGTGCAGAGTGTAGGTAAATGTTTAAATGGACTTTAGATTACGGTTTACATGTAAACCGTAAACTAAAGTCACACTTTAATGACGGTTCCAAAAAAACCGTAATCTAAAGTGTAACGAAATTAAAAAAAAAGCGCGATAATTATTGGCATATGTTGGGTTTCCAACATAGGTAACACATTAATATAAAGATTTATTAATCTAAAATACACTGGTAAAACGACGTCGTTAACCGTAATCTAAAGTGTAACGAAATTAAAAAAATAGCGCGATAATTATTTGGCATATGTGGGTTTCAAACAAGGTAACACATTAATATAAAGTTTTTATAATCTAAAATACACTGGTAAAACGACGTCGTTAACTGAAATTTAGATTACGCGCGGAGTAAAAAAATCAAATAATACGGGAAATATTTGGCGTCAGGTCAAAACGACGTCGTTGACCATCAGTCGGAGGTAGGCGCACCTTTTTTAGGACGGACTTTAGATGACGGTTATTAGTGAAACCGTAATCTAAAGTCGTTGACCGTAAAGCGCGCATCAACCGGGACTTTAGATTACGGTTTTACTAATAACCGTCATCTAAAGTCCGTCCTAAAAAAGACGCGCCTACCTCCGATCGATTATTGATTACGGTTAATTCATCATCGTCGCTAATTAATTCCGACCTTCCTATTAATCACGGTGTCTGTTAAAGCCGTGATTAAACCATCGTCATTAAAGGCTCGCGTTCCACCAGTGTGAAATACCCACGAATTCCATGTTAGAAATAGTATAATATTTGGTAAGAGGGAATAAGCCGAGATTAGTATCATAGTGGCCCAGGGAAATTAGCTATATTTCTTCATTAGATTATTCCAATCTAAAATATATCCGCGGTTATCTACGGTCCCTAAATCCTTACTACGTATATTGTCAATGATGATATTATTATTTAAAATACTACTTCAACCTCTCTTCAATGTTTCAACGTTGTTTGAAAGTCTTGAAATGTGTTCCTAATTTATTTTGCATTTAAATTGTTTGTTTTAATGTAGAATCCAAACTCGATTTTACTTCCTATTATTAATATTTCTAATTACAAAGAGTTCAAATCCCTTTTGACTTCCTTAGATTAATAATAAATCCTTCTCTTGATTTTGTTGTTATTAGAATTCTAGAATTCTTTAACATTATGATAACCTCTTGCTAGAACTATTGTCCTATTCTATTTAATTTATTTTTATTCCAATCTCCTTTCTATTTCAAATAAATGGTTAATAAATGATTTCCTATTACACTCTCTCCCTCATCTTGTTACAACGATCTATTTTCTCAACAAATTCCAAATTTTGAAAGTTATTTCCAAATTTCGAAGAAAGATGTTGTTAAAGGTTTGACTTCTTCCTGATGATTCTAAAAAGTTATGTTGTTATATAAATTTCCTAAAAACAATTTACAATGTTGACTATATATTTTGATTTTCTTTTCTAAGTTATTTGAATTCCATAATTATTAACTCTGTTATTTTAAAATGAATGATTATTATTTGTTTTAACAATATTGATTTCCCTTATTCCTATAATTTATTTATTTATATCACGATCTTCACCACTACGCTTCACCCTTATCACGGCGCTTCTACGCTTTTGCTCTACCAAAATTTATTCACGCATCTTCTTCCGTGAGCTCTAATAATTCGCGTTCTCCATTCTACCTTTGCTGGATCATTTCCCTGGTGCCAATTAGGAATTCGACTGGGTAAAGTATTTCTACTTAGTAGTTTATTTATTTATTCGATTATGACTAGTAGCGTCTGATTGTTGGTTATATATATCTAGACTCCAATTACGCCGACGAGTGCTTCTACTAATCTGAGGAGATAGACTGTTGAGGTGATTGATTTATCAGGTAAATCCTATGCTCAATGTTGTTTGACTGATGTTTTGTAAAAAATTGGGAAAAGGTTTCGCTATGCTTTTGTGGACTCTCAGTTGTGGTTTGGAAATTTGGGATTGTTTCCCACGTTTTGGAATTGAGGAATTGGATTATGCTGTGGATTTTGGTTCTGGATTTTGGAGTCTTTCACAGGTTGTATTCTATTGTTTGGGAGCCCATAGGTGCTCCCCATGATTATTATTATTTGTGCTGCACACATTGTTGCAGTTAAGCCCTCTGATCTACTCTATGTTACTGCTGTTTCATAGGGGGTGTGCACACTTAAGGACTTAGGGTGATGTGGTTGTTTGACAGTCCCATAGGTAAATGTCCTTTGTTGGGGTCCCATAGGTGATCCCGTATTTGGTATTGAGATGATCTCCTGTTGAAAGCTCCCTACTGTGTTTTTGATGTTCTTTTGGAAGTTCCTCTAACGTTCACTAAATCGTTCTTAGCTGATTGATAAATAGCAAATGAGTTTCAAAAACATATTTACAGGTTGAGGTAGTCTTTACTCAGTTTTTCTGATTTGTGCGATCCTTTCTGTGTTTTGTCTATGTTTTATGATCGCAGGTATGGATGACTAAGTGTAGGGATCGGGACGGCGAATTCACATAGTTTAGGAATTATGAGTTATTGAGACGATGTTTGAATTACAATGTTTGGAGTTATTGTGCTGTTTTCCAAGATTTTACATTTGGTCATTGTTTTGTCTTCCGCATAAGTTGAATTAACCTTTGTTCTGGATGTTTATTTAGTTCATTAGCCTGAGCACCCAGGGGGTTGGGTGTGGCGGTGGGCTGTGGCGGTAATGCCCTGGATGTTTTGAATCCGCTGTTGTTTTAAGGTTACATTCATTTTGGTACTGACTAACGATACTCTTGATAGTTATGAATTGATCTTATGAGTTTGAGCACTACTTTGAGGTACTTATTGTTAACTTACCCCCTCAAATGTTTTCCTTGTTGTTTATATGGTTTATACATGCTTTTGATGTTTTTGGGTCCCTGTTTACGTACTGGGAATTGCACTTAGAGACCTGTCCGAACGTCCATCCGGGCATCAATGTTCGGACAGGCCCTGAAGGATTTCAAAGGTTTTCGTCGTTTGGCTGTGTCCAAACATCTGTCCGAGCATCAAAGTTCGGACAGCATGCGAGGACGGGTCCAGCTTGCAAGTCTCGACTTATGTCCGAACTTGCAAGTTCGGACCAATGTTCGGACCACGTAAGAGATTTTCTGAAGTTTGAAACTCAACTTGTGTCCGAACTTCGAAGTCCAGACACAAGTTCGGACATTGTCGCTTTCCAGTTTTCTAACTCTCGACTTGTGTCCAGACATCTATGTCTGGACACAAGTTCGGAACGGATGGTTTTCTGCAGTCTGTTTTCCCTCGGCTTGTGTCCGAACTTACCAGGTTCGGACACAAGTTCGGACCAACTCTATTTTGCACTTTTAGGACTCATTTGAAGTCCGTTTTTCGATCCCGTTTGTGCCATTAAATTTGTATTTTTATAAGCTATCTTTTGAGGTAAAATCCAGGGTGTTACAATTTTGGAAGAGTAGTTTTTTGATTTTGCATTCTGATTTTGAGGATTGTTCTGTGCAATTCAGTTGTGCACTGTGCTCCTCCTCTACTGCGTTTTGTTCATCTAGTTGTTGGCAACATTGGACAGAATCTGCTCTGTGAATTCAGGTACGTAGGGGATGGATTCGGTGTAGTTTGCTCACCCTCGGGGACTGATTTTAGTTTCGTTTTTTGGTTGGAGATTGTGTTGCCAACGTGTGATTTCTCTTCGAATTTGTGTTGTTAATTGAATGGCTAAACCCCCGAGGGTACTGATTTGTGTCTTCTGTGAATTTGTGCGAGTTTGGAATGATTTCGGATGTTTTGTTCGTCTCTATTGCATTCTGGGAATCGTCTGTTTTACAACGTCCGGACATGTCATCTGGCGCTTCTCTGTTTTCTGAATTTTTGAGCGTCCGGACTTGTAAGTTCGGACAACACACGAGGACTTTCTGGTTTTGCTTCGAATTGTGTCTGAGCTTTGTAAGTTCGGACACAAGTCTGGACTTCTCTTATTTTTGATTTTGACATGTGTCCGGACATGTAAGTCCGGACACCTGTACGGACAAGTTCTGATTTTCACCTCATACAGTGTCCGGACATGCAAGGTGGGACGCATGTCCGGACACAGATCTGTTTTACCTATTTTGCTCGTTTGAGCTCCGTTTTGTCTTCTGTTTGCGGGGTATGATTCCCCTAAGTGTGAATAAGATGTTATACATGATCTATGCTAGTTTAAGCACTTTTGATACGATATTTTGGCTAAAACATATTAGGACCTACGGTCGGGTCGGGCTGTCCCATAGCATGCTGCGCAGGAATTCCTTCTGTTTCTGTTCCTTAGGGTATCCCTTAGGACATTTATGACCGACAGGTCTTTTAGCTGTCTCTACGGCTTCTGATATGGGATCTTTGGATCTAGAGGACGTTATATGAGTCCTTCTGTTGTGTTAACGGGTTTCTAGTGTCACACCATATGTTTCTGGTTCTGAAGGTCCGACTGAGACTTTAATGTGATATTCTGCTCTGCTTTCTGATCAGTTTTGTTCTGTTCTGTCTATATACAAATGGCATGTGCATCCCTCTGTTTTATGTAAACGTCTGCTTCTGTTTTGAGTGGGCTTCCTTGAGGAAGTCTTCTGCTTACTGGGATGTTGAGCTCACCCCTTTATTTCACTATGTAGATTGAGCTTGGAGACCTTCTCTTCTTTGGGATCTAACTTTGGATTTAGTTACGTTTATTTAGACTTTTTTTTTGGTTTAGCGCTTGGACGCTTTTAACTTTATGTAGCCTACGGGCCATACTCTATATATTTACTTTCGTTTGGATTTCGAAATATTGTAAACTCTTCTAAGTATTTATGCAAGTTCTATTATTTGATTTTGAATTCGTTTTGCGTTAGAGCCTTGCGACGTTAGGTAATAGACTCACGGCGTGTAACGGCCCTAACTCCTAGGCCGGCTTTGGGGTCGTTACAATATGTCTAGCTTAACTGTCGAAAAATTCCAGTACGGGATCAGCTACTGGCGCCTGTGGGGGCTGACGCACTTCACTCCTTGGTCTTTTTCGTGCTGCCCTTCTACTTGGATTATCGTTGCACGAAAAGAGAGGCAGGTAAATGACCACAGGAGGTGGGGTATGATGATCAACAGGAGTCTGGTACTGACTGTAGCGCTGGTGGTACGATATGCCTGTCTGTTGTGACAAGTAGTTGGCGTAGTCACCTATAGTAGGGTCATAGTGCCGGATCTGATCTAAGCCATCAGCCTACGAACATAATCATAGCATTCGTAAAATTAGTTCAACCTTGTAAGTATAGTTGATATAATAAGTGCTAACAATAACCAATTAATATGCTTCCCAGTATGACTTGTCTTCGTGCCTTGCTTGTGTACCACCTTAAGTTGTGTCTATAATACCACTACATGTACTCGAAGTGCACTGTCAAGGGAACTACAAACTGGTAATATTCGAGCCTTAAACGTCTGTAAATTATGTCATTCCATAGCTCGATGTACTCGGCGTTCACATTGCCCCAGTCCACCTCCATCCGACCAGTTCGCTTTTGATTGTGTAGCTTATCACACTCCAGTGGCAATGCTGGTATCGGCTGATCACATCCAAATTGTCTCATCAGATCCGGTTGATGCCCCTCGACTATGTTGTCAAGGATTAATGGTACAACTACAACGGTCGTGTCTAGTGGGGCATCACCGTATGCTTGCCAGACCCACTGAAAAATTAAATAACAATAAATATTTAAGGCACATAAATATCAGGAATTAAGACGTTGTTGACAGGATTGTAATGCAAGAATACTTACGTGATCAGCAGTGGGTGGAACCGGGATAAAATCAAGAACGACACGACCGTCCTGCAACTTACTATGTTTCACTCTTGGATTATCCGAACTACTACTGAATACATAAAAAGCTTATTAAAACTGAAATACCCTAACCTTTATATGTTGTTTAAATATTAAATTATGGTATATTAAGGCTAAATAGTGTCTTAGTAACATTGGTGAACAACTTAAACCATAAAACCACTATAAAATACCATAAAGGCAATTCGAGCAAAAATGTGCTCTAAGCTTGGGATAACCTTGGTTGAGACTATAAGAGCATACCAAGACCGTATTTACATGTTAAATCAATTACCAAAGAAAACCAAGCTTGAAAATAAGTTAAAACACAAATGTGCTTTAAGGAGTCTTAAAGCACATTTTTGAAAATTGTCTTGTAAATGGGTTTTGAATGGCTAAATGTCCATCATTACTCTTTAATTAATATGTGTACTACTTAGTATCACATTAGGAAGTCTAAATCAATGGGAAATCAAAAATTTCATAATTATGTGCATTGATTAGTGAATAGTACCCAAATAGTACTAGTTTAAGACATTAGTCAATGTAAGTCAATTAAATGGTCAACAAAGACCATAAATCAGCCTAAACTAAAGAGGGGGCCGGTTTTTAAGTATGACTCACCATACTTAGCTAGTTTGATAAGGAAGAAAGAATAAATAAGTAAGTTCACTATTCCTTTTGTACAAATATCTTTCAAAAAGCAACTTCACACTTCATTCTTCATTTCCCTCTTGTTTTCCCACCGTCTCCAACCTCTCTTCTTCCTTCCTCCATCGGTTTTGCTACAGCACACACCTCACCTCCATCTTCCATTGCCATTATCTCCTAGCTCCATATACCAAATTAAATTCCAAGACCACTATTCTTTTAATCTCATCAAGCTCTTCAATCTTGTCTTCTCAAAATTCCAAAAGCCCCATTTTGGTGCCAAGAGGAATCTCCATTGAAGGAGCTTGAGCTCATCTATTCATGCCATGTTGATCACCTTTGCTTCAAGGTAAGGAAAACCAAAGAAAAACAACATTTCCTTTCATTTTTATGCTTGACCGAAAACTACCCCTTCATGGTGCTTTCTTTTGATCTTCCATAGCTTCATTCCAATCTTCAAAGGGCTTGGTGGAGTCCTCTCTTGCTAGTTAATCCAACTCTTTTCCATTTCCAAGGTAAAACAGGCATTTAAGTGTTTCAAGACATTATTTAAATTAGGGTTTATAAGTGAGTTTAAGCTTGAAGCTTGAATGCTCATTACCCTTACTTATGTATTGGATAAAAGGTTGACAAGTGATTAAGCTTCCTTGCTAATTTTCGGTCCAAGAATACAAGGAAAGAAACCTTGGAGAAGAGAGGTAAACAAACTAACCTAATGTAGTTTTAATGCCTTAAGGAAAATGAGCTTGAGTTGCTTATTAAAACTACCTAAAGAGCCAATGGTAAATGAGTTAGTAAAATACCCATAAGGAGATTACTAAGGACATATGTGATGTTGAGTGTATTTGCAGGTCAAAGGCAATATATACGTGGAAATTCAGTGTTTATGGTTTATGCAATTTAAGGGCCTAAGAGCCATGTTATTTAAGGGCCTAAGTGCCAAGAAATTTAAATTATGCACTATATTGTGATGTAGTGTAATTGGGTGAAATTTTGTGTGTGAGAATGTTCTTGATGGATTTAGGTGTTCTTGATAGTTTAAAGGTGAAAACTATGTTTTTTGGTGTAACAATGTGCTAGTAGAACCCATGTCAAAATATGGTTAATGTACAAGGAATTTTAAGTGTTTAAATGAGATTTGGTGAACTAGGAAGTGCTAAGAATGACTAAGTGTTCTATTAGTGAAAGAAAATAATTTAAGGAGTTCTTGAGTGTTAAAATGACTTAGGCATTATCTTGGAGGATTTAGGAATCAAATGAGCGTTTTGGGATGCACCAAAGTCATGGTGAGAGTGTATTTAGGACTTATTCAAATATTGGTATACAAGTTGAAAAATAATGTCTTGTAAGGAGGAGGCATAAACTTGTGGAGAAATTTCAAGTAGTTGTATAAAGGAATTTTGGATGGTGAAAGATGTTTGGGAGATGATGTTGTTGGTGATGAGGAAACATACTTGGGATAGTTGCTATCACAGGATGCAAACACCACTTAGAAGTCTAAGGAAAAAACATTATAGTGTAAAGGATTTTTGTAAAGATTGTGAAGTGTTTAAAGAAGTTTTTGGTGATGATTTAAGGAGTTTAAAGGAGGTCTTAAGGTGTTGTTAAAGTGCCCAAATGAGGTTAGAATATACTAGGTTATGTAAGGTGAAGTTTGGAGTCAAATATGCAATTTTAAACAAGGGTCTGGAGCAGACCGACCTTGGGGACCGGACTTGCAAGGTCGGTCGAGCCCAGTTTACCCAGCCAGAAAACTCTCTGGAATGGACCGACCTTGGGGACCGGACTTGCAAGGTCGGCCGGGCTTAAATTTTGTATACGAAATATGTCTCTGGAACGGACCGACCTTGGGGACCGGACTTGCAAGGTCGGTCGGCCCTAAATTACAAAGGGAAAAACGTTTTGGAATGGACCGACCTTGGGACCGATCTTGTCCAAGGTTGGTCGGGGTAGAATTTTCTGACGGTAATATGTTCTGGAATGGACCGACCTTGGGACCGGACTTAGCAAGGTCGGTCGTAGTGTAAATTTGTCAAACCCGGAGGTCATTGGAATGGATCGGTAAGGTTGGTCGACTAACAGAACGGTAACGAGTTTATGTAACAAGCTTAATATGAGGGTGAAACCATTCTCTAGGCTTACAATGTTGACTAACCAACTTGGTTCGTTTTCTAAAATGAAATGTTCTCACTATGTATGTGTTGTTGATGCTATGCAATATCTCTTGCTATGCTATGTAGTTTGTATGTTAAAATCAACGCCATGTTATCATGACAATTGGTTGCATGTATCCCGGTAGTCGATGGGCTGCACGTTAACCATACCAGCCAAGGGTTGCTGACCCCCTTTAGGGGCTCCATATTTATTTGTAGGATGAGGATCGAGGAGGCGGAGTGGCTCTAGATTCTTAGGAGTTATGAAATACTTTTGGTATATTTTGGATGTTGGGCCCGGGTTGCGCCTGTGCTCCCGTGGCGTTATATTTTGGATAACGTTTACATTACAGTAATGGTTTGTAAATATTTATACTCGGTATATGTTGATATATTTATGGTTTTAGTCTTATGCTCGGGAGTCTGATCATCAGACCGGTACAATAATTGTATGTATTCTGCCTAGTTAGCCACGTGGGTGGCTAACGGCGTGTAACACCAAATCGTTTAGTTATCGTTTAGGTTGTTTATTTCCGCTGCGATTTCGGTTATTTGTTAAGTTCGTATTAGGGGATGATAAGAAGTGCAGTGTAGTTATTAAATTAAATTTGATATATTATTTCTCGCACTTACGCGTAACCGATCATGGTTTTTGTTCTAATATCCATTCTTGGAACTCGAAAAAGGCAGGGAGTTTGGCATACACCCACAATGTAATCAACCTGGTGGATGCAGTGATATCTGTAGAGTCAAACTGGATGGCATTGCGCAACCCACAGTAGGTGTGCGCTAACACACTGCTGGAAAAAAAGAATAAACAACGCTTAAATTTGGCATATAGAACGTTTATAAAGTGTAGTTTATTCGAGCGACGCAAATGATTAAACATTTTAAATGACGCTTTCAAAGCGTTCTTTATACTATCTTTAAAGAACGCTTATTTGCAAAGCGTTCTTTATAATGCGAGAACGATGCGAACATAAAAAACGCTTTAGCCTAACAAGCGTTCTTTATGCTCAGACAAAAACAACGCTTATCACATATAAGCGTTTCTTATGATGATTGGCGGGAGAGTTTAAACAACGCTTATCCATATAAGCGTTCTTTATATCTTCCTTTTTTTAAAAAAATTTTTCTTCAGAAATCTCTGTTCCAACAAATGCTACAGATATCATCACATCAGATCAATGCATTGTTGCATTTTCAACACAGCAAAAGCCATCACAACAAACTGTAACAGAGAAATTAAATCTACGAATTAAATTTACAGCAAAACACATAAGATCCCAGGCCAATTGCAACAAATCAGCCAGTATTAGTACCAAATTAACAGAGATTTGCCAGTATTAGTACCAAACATGCAAACAAAATTAATTTAATGACAATTAAAATCCAAACACAGATGGAAGCTACTAAGTACATATGTTGTACTGCAATCTGTAGAAATTTGATAATGCAAGAAACTGCATTTTTCAACACATTGCAAGTGTACTTGACATAATGCAACAAAACTGCATTTATAGGTGTAAATTAATTGGTTCAGTTCAGACAACTTCAAAAAAGAAAACAAATAGCTGCAGCGCGTAACTCATGACTTCTGTTGATCTTCCTCATAAGTACTTATTGATTTCGTCCAGTAAGCGCACATGTGATCCTTGACAAACTCTAGATCGGCAAGTGAATAAGTAGCTCCTTGTTTTGCGAAGAAGTCAACAAGCTGCACGCAAGAATTATAAAAGCAATTAAGTACACCATTTAAACGTATCCAACCATGCACAAACAGTTAAATTACCAATTCAAACACAAGACTTATAATACGTACTTCATTGGCATTTCTGATTTTCACGATTTTGGACACGATTTCGTACATGTATCGCATCACAAAATATCCACAACTGCTGCTATCCGGTTGCCTGGGGCACTATTTTCAATAAAATTATATTATTATATACATACACACTAATATAGAAAATATATTTACGTATGCAAGAGTAAATAGAATGTTTTTTTTTACCTTTTTCATATACTGTATATGCAAAGGAAAATTCATTTGCCGGACAGTGATCATACCATTTCTAAAACCACTTAAATTAATTAAAACAAGCATTTAAGTGACAAGTAATAAAAAAAATTAAAATTTTATTTGTGAAATGAAAATATGCACAATTTACTAACTTTGTCAGCAGAATAGAAATGGCGATGTTCCTAATTCCTTCAATAGGGTCAATCACTATACAGGATGATGTGTAAGTACACACCACTAACAACAACCAATGATTGCTACAAGTTCAAACAACAACAAATCAACTTCAACTTTGAAATATATATGAGTTAATATGTAAAATAAAGACAAAAGCATAAGGTGGTCAAGCACGCTTACATCTGAAGATATGGTATGAGCACAACTCGGCTTTTCCTGTTAACCGCCACAATTATGGTATTGCGCATATGGCTTTGACACGCAACACCGTCTCTCATAGCTTCATCGGAAGACATGATTTGTGGACATAGGAAGGTGATCATATTTTCCATTTTCTTTGACACCAGCCTCGATAGTAAGGGCCTTTGATGACAAAGGCATTAAATAAAATTATAATAAAACTTACTATTAACTTTGAGAGAGAAAAAATGTGATACTTACAAGTAGTACGATTGAATCACCGAGATGTTCAGCATATCACCAAGCAGCAGCTCCTTGACATCTCTAATACTGATTAGCAACTCCTGGCTTTGTTCGCTGTGGAACAAAGACGGCGGAACCCAAAGGATGAACTGAATGAAATCATCACCCTTCCCGAGTATCTTGTTATATAAGACCTGCTGACGCTTTCCCAATGTATTCACCAAATTTTGGGGAAGAATGAAATCATGTCGAAGTGGACTGATGTAGTGATCATCCTGCTGACCCGATGGTCCCTTTCCTTTCGACGCACGGACTCGCTTACCTTTGTCAGCAATAGGAACAGATGTCTAAGAAATGACAAGTTAGTATACGTTAGAAAACGATTCCCAAAACTGCGTTTATATGGAATGGTAATTAGTAAACAAATTTAAGTTCTTTTGCTTACCATACTATCAGATAAATCCACCAGATTGCAAGGCCACGGTACTTGTGAGCCACGTGCTTCAATGACAGTGCTCCAACCATTCCACTCTATCGGTAGTGGAATGTGATCACAGCCTTGACAGACACTGTCTACGAACACACGGACGTACCATGCCGGAACCCGCTTAAAATGACAAAGTGACGCCGAATCAGTCTGTAGAATTATGCCGAATGCAACCATAAAGGTGCCATGTTCATTGATATGTAGAAGACGACACTTTTTGGTTCCCTAATAAACAAAAAAAAATAGATTCATACATTGCAACATGCATAATTTTGATTAATTGAAAATAAATAACGACAAAGCACTAAAATTCACACATAACTGAAGCTTGGCATATGGGAATGGATCAGAAGGTGCAGGTACAGTGTAAGAATGAGAACCTAAGACGGTACAGGGGTGGAAGCAGGTGCAGGGGTGGAAGCAGGTGTAGGGATGGAAGCAGGTGCAGGGGTGGAAGCGGGTGCAGGGGCGTACACTGATGAGCTAGAAGATTGATGCCCCTGACTCAGCTCTTGCATCAATCTCGCTTCCATTTGTTGCATCTGCTGCTGCAAATCAGATTGGAACTGCTGTGTCAACTTTCTTTTGATCTCCCTCATTTCTTCCTCCCTCCCCATCTGCTGGGAGCAAGGAAAAACATCCCTCTGACTGCATCCAATCCAAATCCTCGAACTCTCCCAGGGTAATCCTTCTTCGCAAGCGCTTTGTTCAATGGATAATCCTAACTATGAGGCTGGCCAAGAAAGAATCAGCACCCTCTGCAGTCTTGCACATGCAAAAATCATGTAAATTATGAATTAGATCAAATAAGTAAAACATATATAAATTGTAAGAAAAACTTATAAACTATTAAATATTACTCAGGACACTCATAATTTTTGCAGCTAAGTCTGCAGTCTCCTTCCGCGGATAATACATTTCGCCGTCCTTCTCTAATTGTCGGCCAAGCATGTATGCTTGTGCCCGATTCACTTCATCCAGACTCTGAATCGGCTCAACTGTGCCGTCCTCACGCATACGCTTCAGATACCCCTTTTCAATCCAGCCTGGTATACGTCCCGCGTACCCAGCTCGGCCCATGTAGTGTGGGTTCTGATCTTTCAAGCGATTTTCTCGGGCTTTTTCCTGAACTGCCTGTGGAAAGAATACAATTCATTTTAACTTTATCGTGTTATATTAATAACATAAACTTAAAAGTTAATCTATGAAAACAATTACTTACCCTGAACTCAGGGGTGATATGTGCTTCATAGAATTCCTTCCACTCCTCCTCAGTGATCATGTCAGCGTACGACTCATAGGGAGACACCTTCTTCAGGTTGTTCGTATTGATCCAACCAGCCACCAGTCCATTTTTGAACGATCGCATACGCAAAGCAAGCAGTGACAACACTTTATCATATGCTTCATCTGGGATCTGGTACTTCTTCTTCAAGCTCGTCCACATCATCTTCTTTATTTCTGGATCTTGGTTCCTCCAGTTTTTATTGATACAAAAATGGGTCTTAACCAATCGACCCATGGCGCTGGCAAACTTCTGCTTAGACGGGCCAGTGGGTCTAAGATACCTGTAATATATACAGTATATATGTTAGTCATATGTAATATATATAGTACTACATATAAATGTATAAATATCAGTATATATATGAAAAATAAGACAGAATAACATATAGGTGTAACATATACCTATCCCACACCAGATCAATCATGTCACTCTCATTCTTCTCATTCAGACCACGTGACGGTCCTCATGTCTTTCGTGGCGGGCCCTGAGAGGTCGTAGGAGGGTCCTGAGAGGTCGTAGGAGCATCAGCGGCAACGACGATCTGTGTACGCTTCGCTAACTGCGTCTCTGCATCTATCTCCATCTTCATATCCTCATCACATTGTAGGAGCATTTCATGATCGTTGGCATCCATAATCTGTACAATATCATTACATAAATATATAGTCAGTGTCATAAATAGAGTCATAAACAATCATAAATTGTAAAGGAAAGCTTGACCATTCAATTTTATGCCAGACTTACTTTTTGTTCATTTTTCCACCCACAACCCTTCTCCATGATCTGATCTTGTTCATTGTCCATTTCACAGTCATAATCTTCCTCGTTCATAACACCATCAACACCAACTATCCGTCTCTTACATGGCAATACAACTAACCATCTGGGATTACATTGATCACGACAGTAGAACACTTGTCTAGCTTTAGAAGCAACTATAAACGGTTCTTCTGTGTATGTCAATGCGTTTAGGTTAGCCAATTTCATACCGTGTTCCACCTGATGGTAACTGCGTCTGTTGTCTACCCATTTGCATTTAAAGACACAAGTTTCATAACAGGTGTAGTTAAGGATCCAAATCTCCTGAATCACACCATAATACTCTTTCCTCATTGTCACTCCGTTACTACCTGCATCATGATATATTTCCTGTGAAGCAGTTAGATGAACACCACTGTTTTGATTTGTTGACTTACGATCTTGGCGTTCAGTATAAAAAGAGAACCCATTCACATCGAAACCCTCGTATGATACACATCAAGATTCGGACCGAGCGCTAATAACTTAACCATTTCAGTTACATTGCCTGAATCTTCATGCATAACTTTTTCTTTAAACCATGTAACGAATGTAGCATTCTGCTCCTTCTTTAATCTCGCTTGACTCATTGACGGATGTTGTGCTCTGAGAGCGCTTAAGTGTGACACGAAGTATGGTTCAACATCTTCGACATGGCTCAACATGGTTAGATGTGCTTTACACAATGCAGCAAAATCAGGCCTTACCATTTTTTCCCGATTGTACCTACACCCTGTAACTTGCCCTCATGTCTTGATCTTGGAAGTCCTATGTGGTCCACGCCTTCTAGGTAGTGGGTGCAAAAGTCAATCACTTCCTCAGTTACATATCCTTCAACAATGCTTCTTCTCTGGGCGTCTGCGGTTTTTCATTTTTTTAAGCACACCCATGTATCTTTCGAATGGATACATATATCTGAGATATAATGGGCCACACTCCTTGATCTCCCTTACTAAATGAACAAGCAGATGCACCATAATATCGAAAAATGAAGGTGGAAAATACATCTCCAACTGGCACATAGTGACAATTAGTTCAGCCTGTAACTTGTCCAGTGTCTGCACATCTAGAACTTTGGCAGAAACTCCACTGAAAAACACGGACAAATTTGTTATGGTTTTCCTGACATCATGTGGGAGAATCCCACGAATTGCAATGGGAAGCAAATGTTGCATCAAAACATGGTAGTCGTGAGATTTCATCCCTACTAACTTGAGTTCAGACATGGACACCCAACTTCTTACGTTGGAAGAGTACCATGATGGTACTTTGATGTTAAAAAGGGCACTGCAAAAACTCTTTTTCTCCTCTTTTGATAGAGTGTGACATGCGGGAGGCAGGAAGATACGTGTTCCTCTTTGTTGCGGGTGGAGCTCTTTTCGTATGCCCAACTCTACTAAATCTTTTCTCCCCTTTAAATGATCTTTTATTTTCCCTTTAATGTTTAGCAACGTTCAACCAAGACTTTCGCCCACATTTTTCTCGACGTGCATGGCATCAATACAATGCCTTACTTGCAAATGTTGCAAATACTCAAGATAAAAAAATATCGACCTTTTCTTCCAAACACTCTTCTCTGTAGCTTTAGTTGGAGGACCAAAGTTGAAATACCCCAAACCTTAATATGTTAGTTAATGATATAATTATTATATTTTTAAGGCTTATTTGGTCGTTAAGAACATGTGGGAAAAATTCCCGAAGGAAACGGATCCAAATAGTGGATTAAAAAAAAAGGCAAAACGAGAAATGTAATTTCAAACGGGTTTAAAGGACTAGTAAAAATTTAAGGTCAATTATATGGCTAAAATTAAATATTAGTCAAGGTCTAGGACCATAAAAATAAATAAAACAAAAGTCCGGGAACCGGACCCGAACTGTTAAAACTGACAGTTCGGGAATTAACGGGTGTTATCTGCTAATGACCAAATGCCACTCTCTCACATTGTAAAATAAAAATCAAATTTGGTCCCCCTCTCTTGTGTCTCACGTGAGAGCCCCTCTCACTCACCCATCTAATTCTACTTTACTCACAAAAATACAAAAACAACAAAAAACAAAAAGTACTACTTACTTTATTCTCTCTCTCACACCATACCCTCTCTCTCTCATTCTCTTGTGTCCCACGATTTGCTCCCCTCTTCCCCAGCCTTCCTTCTTCATTTTGCTCCTCTAATGGCGATTCCACAAGCCAAAGAGCAACCCCAACTTCATCTTCTTGTAACTTCTTCATCCTAGCTCCAAATCAAGAAATTTTTACACCAAAATACTCCTCTCATCTTGGGGATTATTTTCCACCTTTTAAAATCTCAAAACTCCATACTTCATTTCCATGGGTATACCACATTTTGAAGAGGAAGCTTCATATTCTTGAAGCCAAACATCTCCTTGTTGTTCTAAGGTAAGAAAGAACTCAAAAACCCATTCATTTCCTTATTCCCTATGGTGGCCGATTTTGGTGGGTACTAAACACCATTGTTTTCTCTCCATTTTAGCTTGTTCAATCCTTTAGAAGTGTTGGAGCTAGCCCAAATTCCATTACCAAAAACTTCATCTTGAAGTAGAAGGTAATTCCCTCTTATGATGTTTCAAATATTGATTCTAGGGTTAATGGAATAATAGTCATGAACCTTCATACTCATTGTAATTATTTTGGCATGGTCATTAGTGTAACAATTTGTCCCGTTGAGTACCGATTGTGGAACAAGAAGTAGAGAGAAGGGGAAAGCTTGGGAAGAAAACCCAAGGTAATTAACTTACCTTGGACTAGTGTGTGATCTATGAATGTGTTTATGTTTGAGCAATATAAATGTTCAGTGAAATGCAGGTGTTGCTAATAGTATGAGGAAATTCAGTGTTTAATTTAATGTCATTTAAGGGCCTAAGAGCCAAGCTTGTAAGGTTTATGAATATTGAGGGCTATTGTGGTGTAAATGGTGAATTGTAAGTGGGTTTTGGTGCCTTGGATGAATTGATGGTTGGAGTGTTTTAGTGTGTTAAAAGATGAGTGGGAACATGTAGGAATTATGGGGAGATCATGTCAAAATTTGTGTAGAAATATAATGGTTCAAAATGCATTTCTAGGTGGGAACAAACTAGTGAACTACAAGTGTTTTGAGAGAGTATTTGAGGAGCTAAGAAATAAACTTGTAAATGAAATTGGAAGGGGATATATGAAGGTTTTAGTGTGCCTAATGATGTTAGAACACCTTAGGAGGCTTGTAGAGAAGTTTGGAAAAAATTTGACAATTTTGGGCAGATGCTGGAGGCGTCCGACCCAGGGGTCTGACCCACAGTTGGGTCGGACGGCCTCTGTTTGGTCACCCGTGAATGCTTCTGTAATGGTCCGACCCAGATGGCTGAGTCGGACATGGGTCGGACGGGAGAGAATTAAATGACGGTAACGTTTCTGTAATGGTCCGACCCAGATGGCTGAGTCGGACATGGGTCGGACGGGAGAGAATTAAACGACGGTAATGTTTCTGTAATGGTCCGACCCAGACGGTTGAGTCGGACATGGGTCGGACAAGGTAGAAGTTTCAGACCCGATGGTTACTGGAAGGGTCCGACCCAGTTGGTGGGTCGGACGGTGGGTCGGACAGACCAAAACCTACAAAAAAAATGAAAAGATAATGACAAATGTAGTTAACCCTAGGGGGTATAATGAAGGTAATCTAGGGTAAGTTTAGGCAATTAAAACGTGTCATATAACCATGTAACACCGATCGACCCATATACATTCATGCCTGTCGATCGCCTCTGTTTCAGTAATTCATCAAATCTGTGAACAGGAACATATATATTTCTGCTCTTTCACTCTTATTAATTTTGCAACATGTGCGATCGAACAGGAACATACATGCCCGTCGCCTCAGTACGTACGTCCTATGATCATCTGCAGTAATTAATTTTACAACCCAACTGGTGTAACATCGATCCATGCTCTATCGCCTATATTCTTGATTCTGTAGGAGGTAATTTTGCTAACCAAACTGATCGATCAGGAACATATAAACATGATATGGTTGGGATTAATGTGTTTAATTATTAGGATTAGTGTTTGAGATTAATTAATTTTGCAAACCAATTAAACTGTCACTTGTTTGGTACTTGCTGGTTGTGTCCAAATGAACTTGAGATTAATGTGTTTATTAGGCGAAAAATATAATGTGCTTGGGCATACAAATATAGCCACGTAGTTATTGTGAAATTTTGCAAAACCAAACTATCGATCAGGAACATACATGCTCTGTTTGAGATTGATGTGTTTATTTGGATTAGGTGTTTAGGATTAATTTTGCAAACCAAGCTGTCGCCTCTTGTACATGCTCTATTGCGTGAAACCCTATATTTTTAAAGGGGGATTCAGTCGGAGTTCCCAGAAAATTTTGTCAAACTATTGAATTATATATTGGATTCGTAATGTAATTATTGTTGTGTACAACTATCCCCTGCAGGCATTGGTAGTACTTTTCATTGTCACACATGATACTGGCTGGTTGATTAAAGTCTAGCTTTTTCACATCAGGACTAAGCAGAGTACTAGGTTAGTTTATAATTTTTCTCTAATTACTTCTTAATTGTTCATATAGTGTTTCTCTGAATAGCTATTAAATATACTCGAACATAGTCACCCGTCCGAGATATACCTACTAAAGTATATCTTGGATAGTCCCCGTCGGGACTGTCCAATCACGTTTGATCTCACCTTCTAGGTAGTGAACAAGTTTATAAAAAACAGCTCATTTAAAAATTCGGTAGCTTTTCCCTTTTGTTCATCGAGTGTATACATTCATATATACACTAGAAGAACAGAAGGGAAATGCTGCCGAATTTAAATTAATTGATTTATAAACTTGTTCGCATGTGAGATTGAACGTGATTGGATGGGTTTAGGTTGTAAATTTTTTTAAAGTAACTGGACTAATATCTGCCAACATATGAACGATATCGATCAGCTGTAAAGTAATACATCGATCTTACAGAAAGAGATGGAGCGTTCGAAGATGTACAATGACAGACTCGACAACGTTTACCTACAAGGGGTCAATAAGTTCTATAAGATCCTAGTCAACAATCTTCAACCGAGGGATAAGGGATATATTTTGTGTCCATGCATCGATTGCAAAAATGACTTCAAGTATAGAGATATTGAGAAATTTAAGGACCATTTGATTCGTCGTGGGTTTACAAAATATTACGAAGACATAGCATTATGGCATGGTCAACATGCAGTGGATGTGTTTGACTATGATGCAGAAGCTTCAGTAGAACAATCAGAATTGGACGGCAATAAAACATTAGGGATGACACATAAACTTTGGGAATAATGATAATTGCACGATTAACGATGAGACGAAAGATGCGAACATTGACACACTGTTGGAAGATGTAGAACAATACTTTACCAACAAACCGAGTACACATGAAAACTTTATGCAGTCATGTAAAGAACCACTGTACGCTGGATGTGTGCACTGACGCTGAACAAATTAAGTGTGACCCTGAAACTATTGAATGTCAAATCGAAATACGGTTGGAGCGATGTAAGTTTCACGGAATTATTGCAAATTATTAAGGAGATACTACCAGCGGACAATGTCATACCTACAACTACTTATGAGGCGACGAAGTTAATGTGTCCAATGGGTATGGAGTACAAGAAAATACATGCTTGTCCGTCGGGGTGTATTTTTGTTCTGGAAGGAGTATGAGCTACATGATTGTTGTCCTAAATGTGGTGAATCACATTATGTAAAGAGAGATCATCAGGACGGCAACAAGCCAAGGTTCGTTCCCCAGCGAAGGTGTTATGGTATTTGCCAATAATCCCAAGGTTTAGGCGTTATTTGCAGTTCCGAAGGATGCTGAAAACCTTAGGTGGCATACAACCACATAGGGTGGACGATGGTAAATTAAGACATCCTGCTGATTCACCGCAATGGAGAAACATTGACAGAATGTATCCTAAGTTTGGCATAGAATCAAGAAATTTAAGACTTGGCTTATGCACGGATAGAATGAACCCGTACGACACTTTGAGTAGTGTACACAGTACTTGGCCTGTTTTGTTGACTGTATACAACCTCCCACCATGGTTGTGCATGAAGCCTAGGCATATTATTCTATCAATGTTGATATCCGGTCCAAAACAGCCGGGGAATAATATTGATGTTTCTGCAGCCGCTTATTGATGACTTGAAACTCTTATGGAATAAGGGAGCAACAATATATGATTCTTATGCAAAGGAAAACTTCACACTGTTTTATGCTGTTTTGTACGATAAACGACTTTCCATCATACGGAAACCTATCTGGATATACAATCAAAGGAGCATTAATGTGTCCTGTTTGCGGTGATACACAATGCAATATCCGATTGAAATATAGTGGAAAAAATGTGTACATGGGTCATCAAAAATTCCTTCCAAGACATCATAAGTACCGAAAGATGACAGATGAATTTGACGGGACGACTGATCATGCTGTAGCTCGGCAACCTTTATCAAGTGTCGATGTTTATAACCGGTTGAAAGATATTGTGAACAACTTTTGTAACACCCCATCCATAACCTTCACATTTAATCAATAATCACAGCGGAAATCATAAACTTAACCATATACCAAAAGGGCGGTGTTACACGCCGTTAGCCACCCACGTGGCTAACAAGGCTGTTACTTACAATGTATCGGTCTGATTACGAGAATGCCGAGCATAATTACAACCTTACAAAAATCACTTATCCAAAAGAATGACAATTACCAAGTGTAACTGTACAAAATCACCAAACTAGCTTTACATCCACCAAAATATAAGACCTCGAGTGTACAGACACTACTCGGGTTCGATATCCAAAATGACAAAAGTATCATCAATCTAGGACCTAAAGCCATTCTGCTTCCTCGATCCTCATCCTGCAATAAACATAGCCCCCAAAGGGGGTCAGCAACCTTTTGCTGGCATGGTTAACGTGCAGCCCGCTGACTACCGGGATACACGCAACTATTTGTCATGATAACATGGCGTTGATTTTAACATACAACATGCATATATTTAGTAAGAGTTACTGCAGAACAATAACAACACATATAAGATGAGAACATTTCACTTTAGGAAACAACCAACATGGTTAGTCGACTTGTAAGCCTAGAGGATGACTTCATCCTCATGTTAAGCTTAACACATATCACATTACTGTTTTTAGTCGAATGAACAACTTTAACTTAAAAGATGAGACGGGTGTAATTACCCGTACACATCAACACATAATTTCCCCTTTGCCCGAGTGGAAGTCAGGTAGGCAAGCTTTGGCTAAGCTAATGGGAGGTCGAATTCCCAAGAAGGGAAAACTACCCTAACATAAGGAGAGAGCCGAATCTGATTCAGATGTCGACACCCATACATACACGCGTGACCGGAACGACCGGATTCCTCACTCCCCCCGTTAGCACTCGTTAGCAGTCCCACAATGGGAGCTTAACATAATCTCACACAAGTAAGTGTTTAAGTCCAGTTAGACATACAAGGAAATAAGGCATAATTCAGCAACACATATCACAACTACACACACATAGCCGGGTTAGAACATTCCTTAGGTTGGGAACGTTATCACCGGATACCGTTCTCTTACGTTCCTAGTGTTGGCTAATTAACTGTTAGCACGCATTCGAGGTTACCGGTATCGGTACGCACACGTTACATTAATAATAAGAACTGTAAACTCATTTCATGGTTTAATCTTACAAGGTTGTAAACACACAGAAAAACAAACAACACACAAGCCGTGTAAACCGGTAGGCAACAGACTGCAAGAAAACCATACCTTGGTCCTTGCCGCTCTAGTGTTCCACCGTACGTGTTCCTAAACACGATTGATAACGTCGGTTAATTAATTTACTTAACTTCAAGCTTTACTAGGTATTTTACATGGTTATATGACACGTTTTAATTGCCTAAACTTACCCTAGATTACCTTCATTATACCCCCTAGGGTTAACTACATTTGTCATATTCTTTTCATTTTTTTTGTAGGTTTTGGTTTGTCCGACCCACCGTCCGACCCACCAACTGGGTTGGACCCTTCCAGTAACCATCGGGTCTGAAAACTTCTACTTGTCCGACCCATGTCCGACTCAACCGTCTGGGTCGGACCATTACAGAAACATTACCGTCGTTTAATTCTCTCCCGTCCGACCCATGTCCGACTCAGCCATCTGGGTCGGACCATTACAGAAACATTACCGTCGTTTAATTCTCTCCCGTCCGACCCATGTCCGACTCAGCCATCTGGGTCGGACCATTACAGAAGCATTCATGGGTGACCAACAGAGGCCGTCCGACCCAACTGTGGGTCGGACCCCTGGGTCGGACGCCTCCAGCATCTGCCCAAATTGTCAAATTTTTTCCAAACTTCTCCACAAGCCTCCTAAGTGTTTCTAACATCATTAGGCACACTAAACCTTCATATATCCCCTTCCAATTTCATTTAAAGTTTATTTCTTAGCTCCTCAAATACTCTCTCAAAACACTTGTAGTTCACTAGTTTGTTCCCACCTAGAAATGCATTTTGAACCATTATATTTCTACACAAATTTTGACATGATCTCCCCATAATTCCTACATGTTCCCACTCATCTTTTAACCCACTAAAACACTCCAACCATCAATTCATCCAAGGCACCAAAACCCACTTACAATTCACCATTTACACCACAATAGCCCTCAATATTCATAAACCTTACAAGCTTGGCTCTTAGGCCCTTAAACACATTAAATTAAACACTGAATTTCCTCATACTATTAGCAACACCTGCATTTCACTGAACATTTATATTGCTCAAACATAAACATTCATAGATCACACACTAGTCCAAGGTAAGTTAATTACCTTGGGTTTTCTTCCCAAGCTTTCCCCTTCTCTTTACTTCTTGTTCCACAATGGTACTCAACGGGACAAATTGTTACACTAATGACCATGCCAAAATAATTACAATGAGTATGAAGGGTTCATGACTATTATTCCATTAACCCTAGAATCAATATTTGAAACATCATAAGAGGGAATTACCTTCTACTTCAAGATGAAGTTTTTGGTAATGGAATTTGGGCTAGCTCCAACACTTCTAAAGGATTGAACAAGCTAAAATGGAGAGAAAACAATGGTGTTTAGTACCCACCAAATCGGCCACCATAGGGAATATGGAAATGAATGGGTTTTTGAGTTCTTTCTTACCTTAGAACAACAAGGAGATGTTTGGCTTCAAGAATATGAAGCTTCCTCTTCAAAATGTGGTATACCCATGGAAATGAAGTATGGAGTTTTGAGATTTTAAAAGGTGGAAAATAATCCCCAAGATGAGAGGAGTATTTTGGTGTAAAAATTTCTTGATTTGGAGCTAGGATGAAGAAGTTACAAGAAGATGAAGTTGGGGTTGCTCTTTGGCTTGTGGAATCGCCATTAGAGGAGCAAAATGAAGAAGGAAGGCTGGGAAGAGGGGAGCAAATCGTGGGACACAAGAGAATGAGAGAGAGAGAGAGAGAGAGTGTGTGAGAGAGGGTGGTGTGAGAGAGAGAATAAAGTAAGTATACTTTTTGTTTTTTGTTGTTTTTGTATTTTTGTGAGTAAAGTAGAATTAGATGGGTGAGTGAGAGGGCTCTCACGTGAGACACAAGAGAGGGGGACCAAATTGATTTTTATTTTACAATGTGAGAGAGTGGCATTGGTCATTAGCAGATAACACCCGTTAATTCCCGAACTGTCAGTTTTAACAGTTCGGGTCCGGTTCCCGGACTTTTTGTTTATTTATTTTTATGGTCCTAGACCTTGACTAATATTTAATTTTAGCCATATAAATGACCTTAAATTTTTACTAGTCCTTTAAACCCGTTTGAAATTACATTTCTCGTTTTGCCTTTTTTTTTATCCACTATTTGGATCCGTTTCCTTCGGGAATTTTTCCCACATGTTCTTAACGACCAAAAAGCCTTAAAAATATAATAATTATATCATTAACTAACATATTAAGGTTTGGGGTATTTCAATCTACCCCCTTAAAAGAACTTTGTCCCCAAAGTTCACACTTTCCACGCATCTTAATATTAGAACACGAGAATTACTTCTGAAACAACGCTTCCATAACAAACACAAACATTCTTTACACCACATCGGACTCAAGGTCCTGTTAACACAACATCACTTAGACTTAACGGTCTATAACTTAACACATAGACATGTATTCCAATACATGCCGTACATACATAACCGAAACGGCTCTACCCCCCTTAAATAGGGGTACGCCCCGTACCCTATACATACAAATACTAAGAAGTAAATAGCGACGGGTACTTCGCCCTCATATCATCTTCCAGCTCCCAGGTGGCCTCCTCGACCTCCTGGTTAGACCAGAGAACCTTCACCAGTCGAACAGACTTGTGGCGAGTGTCTCGAGTCTTAGTGTCCAGGATCCGTACGGGAGTCTCTACTGATCGCATGGTCGGCTCTAGTGTTAGCCTTTCGGGCTGAAGTACATGAGACGGATGAGACATATATTTCTTCAGCTGGGACACATGAAATACATCATGTACCTTGCCCAGCTCAGCAGGTAAATCGAGTCTGTAGGCTACCAGGCCTATCCGCTCCGTCACAACATAAGGCCCCACATATTTCGGGCTCAACTTGCCTTTCTGGCCAAAACGAAACACTCCCTTCATGGGGGATACTCTAAGGAATACCTGATCGCCCACGGCGAACTCCAGGTCGCGTCTGCGCACATCGGCGTACGATTTCTGCCTATCCTGAGCTGCCTTCATGTTAGCCCGGATCTGACGTACTTCTGCTTGTACTTGCTCCAAATACTCAGGTCCTATGATGACCGTCTCACTCGACTCATCCCAGCATAATGGTGCGGCATGGTCTACCGTACACAAAGCCTGGAAGGGAGACATCTTGATCGAAGCATGGTAACTGTTGTTGTAGCTAAACTCGATCAGATGCAACTTGCAATCCAGCTGGTCTGAAAGTCAAGTGCACATGCACGTAACATATCCTCAAGCGTCTGTATGGTGCGCTCACTCTGACCATCTGTCTGTGGGTGGAACGCCGTACTCAACTTCAGTTTGGTACCAAGCGCTTCCCGTGTACTTCTCCAGTACCTCGAGAGGAATCTGGTATCCCTATCAGACACGATAGTCTTCGGTACTCCATGATGTCATACTATCTCACGGTCGAAGAGCTCTGCTAGCTTCGCCACTTTCCAGGTGTCCTTCATCGGGATGAATCGGGCCACCTTGGTCAGTCGGTCAACAACGACCCAAATCATATTTAAGCCTCCCCGAGTAGGCGGAAGCCCAACAACGAAGTCCATGGAAATATCATGGAACTTCCATTCAGGAACGGGCATTGGCTGTACCATGCCACCAGGACGACGGTGCTCAAACTTGACCTTCTGGCAAGTGAGACACCTAACAACATAATCTGTCACATCTTTCTTCATACCGGTCCACCAGAAATATCTCTTCATACTCTTGTACATCTTTGAAGCTCCTGGGTGAATAGAAGTAGAAGAACGGTGTGATTCACTCAGTATGCGCTCCTTCAGCTCAGCGCTACTTCATGGAATACAAAGTCGGCTGTTCAGCCTGATCAAATCATCATCATGTAGTCGGAACTCATACTTTTGGCTCTCGAATGTGCCGTCCATAATTTCTGTTTGATCTCTTGCATGTACTGATCTGACATCTGAGCACTCCGCACCTCTTCAACCAAGCTAGAGTGAGAGATTAGCGAATGGAGAGAGTGTGCTCGGCGACTCAATGCATCAGCTACAATGTTTGCTTTACCTTCCTTGTACTGAAGGTTAATATCATAATCAGTAAGGAATTCGACCCATCTTCTTTGCCTCATGTTCAGCTCCTTATGAGTGAACAGGTATTTCAAACTCTTGTGATCTGAATAGATCGTCACATTCACTCCGTACAAATGGTGTCGCCATATCTTCAAGGCGAAGATGATGGCACCCAATTCTAAATCATGTGTAGGTTAATTTTCTTCATGTCGCTTCAACTGTCGGGAGGCGTAGGCCACGACCTTCCCGTGTTGCATCAAAACACAACCCATTCCCTTTCCTGACGCATCACAGTACACCTCAAAACCATCAGTACCCTCTGGTATAGTAAGAACTGGTGCAGAAGTCAAAGCATCCTTGAGAATCTGGAATGAGCTCTCACAGTCAACAGTCCATTCAAATGGTGCATCCTTCTTCATTAAGGATGTCAACGGTTTCGAAACACTAGAAAAATTCCTCACAAATCTCCGATAATAACCTGCCAGACCGAGGAAGCTCCGGATGTCGGTAACCGTCTTCGGTCTAGGCCAGGTGCGCACAGCATCAATCTTGGCCGGATCCACAGTGATCCCGGCCTCTGAAATAACATGACCAAGAAAAGAGACTTGGTCCAACCAAAATTCACACTTCGAGAACTTCGCATAAAGCTGGTTCTCTCTCAATGGTTTGCATACACTCCTCAGGTGATTTTCATGTTCAACCTTGGACTTAGAATAAATAAGAATATCATCGATGAAAACAACTACTGACTTGTCCAACTGATCTCGAAACAAATGATTCATCAAGTCCATAAACTTTGCCGGTGCATTAGATAAACCAAACGGCATGACCGTGAATTCATAGTGTCCATATCTGGTTCGGAATGCGGTCTTCTCATATCACTGTCCCTGATAGCTATCTGGTGGTAACCCGATCGCAGATCGATCTTAGAGAACACAGATGCACCTCTCAGCTGATCAAACAAATCATCGATACGTGGCAATGGGTAACGGTTTTTCACCGTCACAAGCATTCAGCTCTCTGTAGTCGATGCAGAGGCGGAGACTACCATCCTTTTTCTTCACGAAAAGGACTGGTGCTCCCCATGGTGAAACTCTAGGGCGGATAAATCCCTTGTCGAGTAGGTCTCGCAGCTGCTCTTTGAGCTCTGTCATCTCAGCTGGAGCCATACGGTAGGGCGCCTTCGCTATAGGTCCGATTCCCGGCACCAAGTCAATCTCAAACTCAACTGCCCGTGTAGGCGGCATGCCTGGGAGTTCCTTAGGAAAGACATCAGGAAACTCCGACACAACCGGTACATCTGGGCTAAACTCAGGGTCTCTCTCTATGTCCTGGACATAGCAGAGGTATACATCATTCTTCCTTCTGATTTCGTGATACATGGCCATGGCGGAGATAATCTGTGTCGAAGGCTCCCTGGGCCTCTGGCGGTATGAAATGGTAACCCCAGACGGACTCCGAAGAAGCAGACAGTGCTCGGCACATAGGATTCTGCTCTTGTACCGCTCCAACCAGTTCATTCCGACAATTACATCAAAACCGAGCCCCTCGAACTCTATCAAGTCGATCGGGAACTCCTCATTCTTAATCCGTACAACGACATCTCGGTGGTAGCGGGTACACCTGATCCGCTCTTTCGACGGGAGAGTGACTAGGAAGTCTTGCATCTCTTCACCGTCTAACCCCAGCCTCTTCGCAAATGATAGCGAGATGAAAGTGTGTGAGGCTCCGGAGTCGAACAAGACCGAGGCGTCCACGCCATTAACTGGGAAGGTACCGGTGAGGATGGTGCCGCTCTTGCCGGCCTCTGCCTCATTGCAGACACTCAGTATACCTCCCGTCCCGAGTGCACAGCCTAATTTAGTCCAGAAACTTATAAGTATAACGGTAATAACACGGGTGGTTTACTCAAGAAATCAGCACTGCTTTATTTATAAAACTCATCTTTACACCATGATGGTATTACATTAGGCTACATCACTTGAGCACTTAGCATACTTAATGCATCACATACTTAACATACAACTGACTTCACACTTTACATGGTTACACATAACTTCAAAACTGTCTAAAGGTTAAGTTCAAACGTTCAGGCTTCATGTGTGTGGCATTGATTATTGTCGGCGGTGCCGTATTCAATTTGATCTTCTTGATACCATGATACAGCATCCTTGACTGCCCACCCATGATTAACACATCTCCAGACTCTAACACTAGCTTCCTTGCGAGGTCCGCTCGCTTCTGCTCGCCATACACAAACACTGCGGTATCACCAATGGACCAAGACACCACGGGTACTCCCTTACTTAGGGACTCGGGTGTCTCGTCCTTGTCTTGGTGCAAACCCAATCTTCCACCTTTTTGGTAGAAATTGACAATACATACGTCCGCCTCGATACTTGGAATTTGTTCCGGTTCAACTTGCTGAGCAATTTCCACGGTGTGGTTAACAACCGCAAGGAACTCCTCAGGTATACTCGGTATGGTAGCTCCATCTTCAGCTCGTGTGTCCTGATATGACTTGGTGTAAGGGTTCCAATCCTTACCCATGCACATCATCTTTAAATTCATCTTCGCCCCACTTGGGTATTCGGGTGTGTAGAAACCTCCAGGTGCTGCTCCAAGCTCGTTGCATCGTCGAATGATATGGATTTGTGCTTGGGGTGTCAAGTATCCTTTTAATAATATCATACTTGGTTGGATAACCTGACACTGTTCTGTCGGATAGTCGGGGATGCCGATGGTGGTATCTCCGGGGTTCGGTGTGGGTGGGATTGGATAACAAATATTGAAGGTTCCTAAGGTTTATAATCCCTAATTTAGGTGGGTTTCACATGATACTTTAACTCATTTACTTATGTGGTCAATTTAGACTCACTAACACACATGCATGGAAATGCGGTAAGCAATCACTTATCTCACTTAACGGTTTAAGGGGTACCTGGTCTAGAAGACGATCCTGGTGCCTCTGACCGGTCCACCACGTTCAAGGCAGCCTTGCCTGCTCCCGGCCCCTTCCCCTTCTGGGAATCAGTGTTCCCTTGCCCTGAGGATGGCTGATAAGTAGCTTTCGGGCCTTCAGTGGTCGCAGTGGCCTTACCCTTCCATTGCCCTCTAGGCCTATAGTTCCTGCCATCGGGGTTACTGTAGCACTCGAAGTCACGGTGCCCCAGCTTCTTGCAGTAGTGGCACTGCACATCGTTCCCTTTGCAGTCCTTACGGGATGGTCACCTTTGCACCACTTACAGAAATAGTGGCGCTCCGGTCCAGAGCCCGTACTGGCTGCTATCACAACACACAATCAATACATGCCTTACAACATAGTAATACATACTTGAATTTGGTATTCGGAATTAACTAGTTACCCTTGGGCGGGTGAGAGCGTAAGGGCTTAGCCGCATAGGCGTAGGTGAGCTTCAGCGGCTCCTCAGTGGTAGTGGGCTGGGCTTGGCCCTTGCCATCCTGATGCTGGCCCTTCTGGGGATGAGGGTAAGGTTTCCTCTTCTTCCCTCCTTGGTGCCCTTGCGAGCTTTGGCCCTCGCTCGAGACCTTGCGCTTATGCGCATTCTCCTCGTCCCTCAAACGGACGGTGATCTCCACCTTAGCAGCGGCATGATAGCACTCCTGAAGTATCAAGGTGTTAGTCATGCCCCGCATACATTCGCACACTCACATATAACATAACTCATTCACACTTAAACATTATAACGAATACCTGCAAGGTATTGTACTCGGCTGGCCCCATGCCATAACGTAGGCGGTGGCTCAACCCACTGTAGAAGCGATTCACTAAGACCCGGTTCGAGTAACCTAGGTCGGGTAGAAGATGAACAAGGTCGGTGAAGGCGGTGTAGTAGTCGTCCACCGTCATTTTGTCTCCTTGCTTTAAACTGTCGAGCTCCAGGCGCTTTGCCTCTTGCACATGCACCGGGTAGTACTTGGCCCGTAGCAATGTCGTGTACTGTTCCCATCCAAACTCCGGGTCGGCCACTTTCTCGGCCCGTACAAGTTTCCACCAGTTTCTAGCCGACCCTTCAGGTAATACGCAGCAAGACGGACCTTGGCATCAGCAGGAACGGCCAAGGTCTCGTAGGCGGTCTCGAGCTCCGAGATATACGCCTCTAGTTTGAAGGGTAGGTCTCCCCTTTGAAAGACGGGGCCTCAAGTCGGCCAACGCTTTCACCCAATTAGTCTCGCGTGGCTGTGGGGTGGTGGTGGTTCAGGCTGATCCTGACCAATGGGCTGTTGTTGCCCTTGCTGCACTACGGTTACTATTTGAGGTATCACTTGAGCTAGGGCGGCCGCCATTGCCTCTGCCATCATCTGAGCGGTAGGGTTCTCCCCTGGGTCTCCCAAACCACGCCCGCGGCCTCTTCCTGGTGGTCGCCCTGCCATCTGAATTGTTTTACATGAAGCACATTAGTATTGTGCATACAAACTTATCGGGTCAAGTGTTTATAACGTCCTTTGGACGACAAGGTTTAAATTTCCTAACTCGGTATATTCCTAAGCCCGTAATCGGTAATCGGTAATCAGAGCGATACTTGGCTCTGATACCACTTTTTGTAACACCCCATCCATAACCTTCACATTTAATCAATAATCGCAGCGGAAATCATAAACTTAACCATATACCAAAAAGGGCGGTGTTACACGCCGTTAGCCACCCACGTGGCTAACAAGGCTGTTACTTACAATGTATCGGTCTGATTACGAGAATGCCGAGCATAATTACAACCCTTACAAAAATCACTTATCCAAAGAATGACAATATACCGAGTGTAACTGTACAAAAATCACCAACTAGCTTTACATCCACCAAAATATAAGACCTCGAGTGTACAGACACTACTCGGGTTCGATATCCAAAAATGACAAAAGTATCATCAATCTAGGACCTAAAGCCATTCTGCTTCCTCGATCCTCATCCTGCAATAAACATAGCCCCCAAAGGGGGTCAGCAACCTTTTGCTGGCATGGTTAACGTGCAGCCCGCTGACTACCGGGATACACGCAACTATTTGTCATGATAACATGGCGTTGATTTTAACATACAACATGCATATATTTAGTAAGAGTTACTGCAGAACAATAACAACACATATAAGATGAGAACATTTCACTTTAGGAAACAACCAACATGGTTAGTCGACTTGTAAGCCTAGAGGATGACTTCATCCTCATGTTAAGCTTAACACATATCACATTACTGTTTTGTTAGTCGAATGAACAACTTTAACTTAAAAGATGAGACGGGTGTAATTACCCGTACACATCAACACATAATTTCCCCCTAGCCCGAGTGGAAGTCAGGTAGGCAAGCTTTGGCTAAGCTAATGGGAGGTCGAATTCCCAAGAAGGGAAACTACCCTAACATAAGGAGAGAGCCGAATCTGATTCAGATGTCGACACCCATACATACACGCGTGACCGGAACGACTGGATTCCTCACTCCCCCCGTTAGCACTCGTTAGCAGTCCCACAATGGGAGCTTAACATAATCTCACACAAGTAAGTGTTTAAGTCCAGTTAGACATACAAGGGAAATAAGGCATAATTCAGCAACACATATCACAACTACACACACACATAGCCGGGTTAGAACATTCCTTAGGTTGGGAACGTTATCACCGGATACCGTTCTCTTACGTTCCTAGTGTTGGCTAATTAACTGTTAGCACGCATTCGAGGTTACCGGTATCGGTACGCACACGTTACATTAATAATAAGAACTGTAAACTCATTTCATGGTTTAATCTTACAAGGTTGTAAACACACAGAAAAACAAACAACACACAAGCCGGTGTAAACCGGTAGGCAACAGACTGCAAGAAAACCATACCTTGGTCCTTGCCGCTCTAGTGTTCCACCGTACGTTGTTCCTAAACACGATTGATAACGTCGGTTAATTAATTTACTTAACTTCGAGCTTTACTAGGTATTTTACATGGTTATATGCACGTTTTAATTGCCTAAACTTACCCTAGATTACCTTCATTATACCCCTAGGGTTAACTACATTTGTCATATTCTTTTCATTTTTTTTGTAGGTTTTGGTCTGTCCGACCCACGTCCGACCCACCAACTGGGTCGGACCCTTCCAGTAACCATCGGGTCTGAAACTTCTACCTTGTCCGACCCATGTCCGACTCAACCGTCTGGGTCGGACCATTACAGAAACATTACCGTCGTTTAATTCTCTCCCGTCCGACCCATGTCCGACTCAGCCATCTGGGTCGGACCATTACAGAAACGTTACCGTCATTTAATTCTCTCCCGTCCGACCCATGTCCGACTCAGCCATCTGGGTCGGACCATTACAGAAGCATTCATGGGTGACCAAACAGAGCCGTCCGACCCAACTGTGGGTCAGACCCCTGGGTCGGACGCCTCCAGCATCTGCCCAAAATTGTCAAATTTTTTCCAAACTTCTCTACAAGCCTCCTAAGGTGTTCAAACATCATTAGGCACACTAAAACCTTCATATATCCCCTTCCATTTCATTTACAAGTTTATTTCTTAGCTCCTCAAATACTCTCTCAAAACACTTGTAGTTCACTAGTTTGTTCCCACCTAGAAATGCATTTTGAACCATTATATTTCTACACAAATTTTGACATGATCTCCCCATAATTCCTACATGTTCCCACTCATCTTTTAACCCACTAAAACACTCCAACCATCAATTCATCCAAGGCACCAAACCCCACACACTTAAAATTCCATTTACACCACAATAGCCCTCAATATTCATAAACCTTACAAGCTTGGCTCTTAGGCCCTTAACGACATTAAATTAAACACTGAATTTCCTCATACTATTAGCAACACCTGCATTTCACTGAACATTTATATTGCTCAAACATAACACATTCATAGATCACACACTAGTCCAAGGTAAGTTAATTACCTTGGGTTTTCTTCCCAAGCTTTCCCCTTCTCCTTACTTCTTGTTCCATCGGTACTCAACGGGACAAATTGTTACACTAATGACCATGCCAAAATAATTACAATGAGTATGAAGGGTTCATGACTATTATTCCATTAACCCTAGAATCAATATTTGAAACATCATAAGAGGGAATTACCTTCTACTTCAAGATGAAGTTTTTGGTAATGGAATTTGGGCTAGCTCCAACACTTCTAAAGATTGAACAAGCTAAAATGGAGAGAAACAATGGTGTTTAGTACCCACCAAAATCGGCCACCATAGGGAATATGGAAATGAATGGGTTTTGAGTTCTTTCTTACCTTAGAACAACAAGGAGATGTTTGGCTTCAAGAATATGAAGCTTCCTCTTCAAAATGTGGTATACCCCATGGAAATGAAGTATGGAGTTTTGAGATTTTAAAAGGTGGAAAATAATCCCCAAGATGAGAGGATATTTTGGTATAAAATTTTCTTGATTTGGAGCTAGGATGAAGAAGTTACAAGAAGATGAAGTTGGGGTTGCTCTTTGGCTTGTGGAATCGCCATTAGAGGAGCAAAATGAAGAAGGAAGGCTGGGGAAGAGGGGAGCAAATCGTGGGACACAAAGAATGAGAGAGAGAGAGTGTGTGAGAGAGGGTATGGTGTGAGAGAGAGAATAAAGTAAGTAGTACTTTTTGTTTTTTGTTGTTTTTGTATTTTTGTGAGTAAAGTAGAATTAGATGGGTGAGTGAGAGGGGCTCTCACGTGAGACACAAGAGAGGGGGACCAAATTTGATTTTTATTTTACAATGTGAGAGAGTGGCATTTGGTCATTAGCAGATAACACCCGTTAATTCCCGAACTGTCAGTTTAAACAGTTCGGGTCCGTTTCCCGGACTTTTGTTTTATTTATTTTTATGGTCCTAGACCTTGACTATATCTTGAGTTTATATTTTATTTATTTGACAATATTAAATCACCGTTACATAAGATTAATTGTTAAATACTAATTAAATAAACATAAAAATTAATTAAAAAAAACAATTTGAAATGTTAATTAACTAAACAGAGTAAGTTTAGTTTTTGTTTAATAACATATTTTTTATACTCCTTTAATTTTAGCCATATAATTGACTTAAATTTTTACTAGTCCTTTAAACCGAATTACTTTCTCATTTTGCCTTTTTTTTAATCCACTATTTGGATCCGTTTCCTCGGAATTTTCCCTCATTTCTTAACGAAATAAGCCTAAAAATATAATAATTATATCATTAACTAACTATTAAGGTTTGGGGTATTTCAACTTTGGTCCTCCAACTAAAGCTACAGAGAAGAGTGTTTGGAAGAAAGGTCGATATTTTTTTATCTTGGAGTATTTGCAACATTTGCAAGTAGGCATTGTATTGATGCCATGCACGTCGAGAAAATGTGGGCGAAAGTCTTGGTTGAACGTTGCTAAACATTAAAGGGAAAATAAAGATCATTTAAAGGGGAGAAAAGATTTAGTAGAGTGGGCATACGAAAAGAGCTCCACCCGCAAGAAAGAGGAACACGTATCTTCCTGCCTCCCGCATGTCACACTCTATCAAAAGAGGAGAAAAAGAGTTTTTGCAGTGCCCTTTTTTAACATCAAAGTACCATCATGGTACTCTTCCAACGTAAGAAGTTGGGTGTCCATGTCTGAACTCAAGTTAGTAGGGATGAAATCTCACGACTACCATGTTTTGATGCAACATTTGCTTCCCATTGCAATTCATGGGATTCTCCCACATGATGTCAGGAAAACCATAACAAATTTGTCCGTGTTTTTCAGTGGAGTTTCTGCCAAAGTTCTAGATGTGCAGAGACTGGACAAGTTACAGGCTGAACTAATTGTCACTATGTGCCAGTTGGAGATGTATTTTCCACCTTCATTTTTCGATATTATGGTGCATCTGCTTGTTCATTTAGTAAGGGAGATCAAGGAGTGTGGCCCATTATATCTCAGATATATGTATCCATTCGAAAGATACATGGGTGTGCTTAAAAAAAATGAAAAACCACAGACGCCCAGAGGGAAGCATTGTTGAAGGATATGTAACTGAGGAAGTGATTGACTTTTGCACCCACTACCTAGAAGGCATGGACCACATAGGACTTCCAAGATCAAGACATGAGGGCAAGTTACAGGGTGTAGGTACAATCGGGAAAAAATGGCAAGGCCTGATTTTACTGCATTGTGTAAAGCACATCTAACCATGTTGAGCCTTGTCGAAGATGTTGAACCATACTTCGTGTCACACTTAAGCGCTCTCAGAGCACAACATCCGTCAATGAGTCAAGCGAGATTAAAGAAGGAGCAGAATGCTACATTCGTTACATGGTTTAAAGAAAAAGTTATGCATGAAGATTCAGGCAATGTAACTGAAATGGTTAAGTTATTAGCGCTCGGTCTGAATCTTGATGTTGTATCATACGAGGGTTTCGATGTGAATGGGTTCTCTTTTTATACTGAACGCCAAGATTGTACAAACAAATCAAAACAGTGGTGTTCATCTAACTGCTTCACAGGAAATATATCATGATGCAGGTAGTAACGGAGTGACAATGAGGAAAGAGTATTATGGTGTGATTCAGGAGATTTGGATCCTTAACTACACCTGTTATGAAACTTGTGTCTTTAAATGCAAATGGGTAGACAACAGACGCAGTTACCATCAGGTGGAACACGGTATGAAATTGGCTAACCTAAACGCATTGACATACACAGAAGAACCGTTTATAGTTGCTTCTAAAGCTAGACAAGTGTTCTACTGTCGTGATCAATGTAATCCCAGATGGTTAGTTGTATTGCCATGTAAGAGACGGATAGTTGGTGTTGATGGTGTTATGAACGAGGAAGATTATGACTGTGAAATGGACAATGAACAAGATCAGATCATGGAGAAGGGTTGTGGGTGGAAAAATGAACAAAAAGTAAGTATGTCATAAAATTGAATGGTCAAGCTTTCCTTTACAATTTATGATTGTTTATGACTCTATTTATGACACTGACTATATATTTATGTAATGATATTGTACAGATTATGGATGCCAACGATCATGAAATGCTCCTACAATGTGATGAGGATATGAAGATGGAGATAGATGCAGAGACGCAGTTAGCGAAGCGTACACAGATCGTCGTTGCCGCTGATGCTCCTACGACCTCTCAGGACCCTCCTACGACCTCTCAGGGCCCGCCACGAAAGACATGAGGACCGTCACGTGGTCTGAATGAGAAGAATGAGAGTGACATGATTGATCTGGTGTGGGATAGGTATATGTTACACCTATATGTTATTCTGTCTTATTTTTTCATATATATACTGATATTTATACATTTATATGTAGTACTATATATATTACATATGACTAACATATATACTGTATATATTACAGGTATCTTAGACCCACTGGCCCGTCTAAGCAGAAGTTTGCCAGCGCCATGGGTCGATTGGTTAAGACCCATTTTTGTATCAATAAAAACTGGAGGAACCAAGATCCAGAAATAAAGAAGATGATGTGGACGAGCTTGAAGAAGAAGTACCAGATCCCAGATGAAGCATATGATAAAGTGTTGTCACTGCTTGCTTTGCGTATGCGATCGTTCAAAAATGGACTGGTGGCTGGTTGGATCAATACGAACAACCTGAAGAAGGTGTCTCCCTATGAGTCGTACGCTGACATGATCACTGAGGAGGAGTGGAAGGAATTCTATGAAGCACATATCACCCCTGAGTTCATGGTAAGTAATTGTTTTCATAGATTAACTTTTAAGTTTATGTTATTAATATAACACGATAAAGTTAAAATGAATTGTATTCTTTCCACAGGCAGTTCAGGAAAAAGCCCGAGAAAATCGCTTGAAAGATCAGAACCCACACTACATGGGCCGAAGCTGGGTACGCGGACGTATACCAGGCTGGATTAAAGGGGTATCTGAAGCGTATGCGTGAGGACGCACAGTTGAGCCGATTCAGAGTCTGGATGAAGTGAATCGGTCACAGCACAAGCATCATGCTTGGCCGACAATTAGAGAAGGACGGCGAAATGTATTATCCGCGGAAGGAGACTGCAGACTTAGCTGCAAAAATTATGAGTGTCCTGAGTAATATTTAATAGTTTATAAGTTTTTCTTACAATTTATATGTTTTACTTATTTGATCTAATTCATAATTTACATGATTTTTTGCATGTGCAAGACTGCAGAGGGTGTTGATTCTTTTCTTGGCCAGCCTCATAGTTAGGATTATCCATTGAACAAAGCGCTTGCGAAGAAGGATTACCCTGGGAGAGTACGAGGATTTGGATCCGCAGTGCGTCAGAGGGATGTTTTTCCTTGCTCCCAGCAGATGGGGAGGGAGGAAGAAATGAGGGATCAAAAGAAAGTTGACACAGCAAGTTCCTTTCTCTGATTTGCAGCAGCAGATGCAACAAATGGAAGCGAGATTGATGCAAGAGCTGAGTCAGGGGCATCAATCTCTAGCTCATCAGTGTACGCCCCTGCACCCGCTTCCACCCCTGCACCTGCTTCCATCCCTACACCTGCTTCCACCCCTGCACCTGCTTCCACCCCTGTACCGTCTTAGGTTTCTCATTCTTACACTGTACCTGCACCTTCTGATCCATTCCCATATGCCAAGCTTCAGTTATGTGTGAATTTTAGTGCTTTGTCGTTATTTATTTTTCAATTAATCAAAATTATGCATGTTGCAATGTATGAATCTAATTTTTTTTTGTTTATTAGGGAACCAAAAAGTGTCGTCTTCTACATATCAATGAACATGGCACCTTTATGGTTGCATTCGGCATAATTCTACACAGACTGATTCGGCGTCACTTTGTCATTTTAAGCGGGTCCGGCATGGTACGTCCGTGTGTTCGTAGACAGTGTCTGTCAAGGCTGTGATCACATTCCACTACCGATAGAGTGGAATGGTTGGAGCACTGTCATTGAAGCACGTGGCTCACAAGTACCGTGGCCTTGCAATCTGGTGGATTTATCTGATAGTATGGTAAGCAAAAGAACTTAAATTTGTTTACTAATTACCATTCCATATATAAACGCAGTTTTGGGAATCGTTTTCTAACGTATACTAACTTGTCATTTCTTAGACATCTGTTCCTATTGCTGACAAAGGTAAGCGAGTCCGTGCGTCGAAAGGAAAGGGACCATCGGGTCAGCAGGATGATCACTACATCAGTCCACTTCGACATGATTTCATTCTTCCCCAAAATTTGGTGAATACATTGGGAAAGCGTCAGCAGGTCTTATATAACAAGATACTCGGGAAGGGTGATGATTTCATTCAGTTCATCCTTTGGGTTCCGCTGTCTTTGTTCCACAGCGAACAAAGCTAGGAGTTGCTAATCAGTATTAGAGATGTCAAGGAGCTGCTGCTTGGTGATATGCTGAACATCTCGGTGATTCAATCGTACTACTTGTAAGTATCACATTTTTTCTCTCTCAAAGTTAATAGTAAGTTTTATTTATAATTTTAATTTAATGCCTTTGTCATCAAAGGCCCTTACTATCGAGGCTGGTGTCAAAGAAAATGGAAAATATGATCACCTTCCTATGTCCACAAATCATGTCTTCCGATGAAGCTATGAGAGACGGTGTTGCGTGTCAAAGCCATATGCGCAATACCATAATTGTGGCGGTTAACAGGAAAAGCCGAGTTGTGCTCATACCATATCTTCAGATGTAAGCGTGCTTGACCACCTTATGCTTTTGTCTTTATTTTTTACATATTAACTCATATATATTTCAAAGTTGAAGTTGATTTGTTGTTGTTTGAACTTGTAGCAATCATTGGTTGTTGTTAGTGGTGTGTACTTACACATCATCCTGTATAGTGATTGACCCTATTGAAGGAATTAGGAACATCGCCATTTCTATTCTGCTGACAAAAGTTAGTAAATTGTGCATATTTTCATTTCACAAATAAAATTTTAATTTTTTTTATTACTTGTCACTTAAATGCTTGTTTTAATTAATTTAAGTGGTTTTAGAAATGGTATGATCACTGTCCGGCAAATGAATTTTCCTTTGCATATACAGTATATGAAAAAGGTAAAAAAAACATTCTATTTACTCTTGCATACGTAAATATATTTTCTATATTAGTGTGTGTATGTATATAATAATATAATTTTATTGAAAATAGTGCCCCAGGCAACCGGATAGCAGCAGTTGTGGATATTTTGTGATGCGATACATGTACGAAATCGTGTCCAAAATCGTGAAAATCAGAAATGTCAATGAAGTACGTATTATAAGTCTTGTGTTTGAATTGGTAATTTAACTGTTTGTGCATGGTTGGATACGTTTAAATGGTGTACTTAATTGCTTTTATAATTCTTGCGTGCAGCTTGTTGACTTCTTCGCAAAACAAGGAGCTACTTATTCACTTGCCGATCTAGAGTTTGTCAAGGATCACATGTGCGCTTACTGGACGAAATCAATAAGTACTTATGAGGAAGATCAACAGAAGTCATGAGTTACGCGCTGCAGCTATTTGTTTTCTTTTTTGAAGTTGTCTGAACTGAACCAATTAATTTACACCTATAAATGCAGTTTTGTTGCATTATGTCAAGTACACTTGCAATGTGTTGAAAAAGCAGTTTCTTGCATTATCAAATTTCTACAGATTGCAGTACTACATATGTACTTAGTAGCTTCCATCTGTGTTTGGATTTTAATTATCATTAATTAATTTTGTTTGCATGTTTGGTACTAATACTGGCAAATCTCTGTTAATTTGGTACTAATACTGGCTGATTTGTTGCAATTGGCCTGGGATCTTATGTGTTTTGCTGTAAATTTAATTCGTAGATTTAATTTCTCTGTTACAGTTTGTTGTGATGGCTTTTGCTGTGTTGAAAATGCAACAATGCATTGATCTGATGTGATGATATCTGTAGCATTTGTTGGAACAGAGATTTCTGAAGAAAAAAAATTTAAAAAAAAAGATATAAAGAACGCTTATATGGATAAGCGTTGTTTAAACTCTCCCGCAAATCATCATAAGAAACGCTTATATGTGATAAGCGTTGTTTTTGTCTGAGCATAAAGAACGCTTGTTAGGCCAAAGCGTTTTTTATGTTCGCATCGTTCTCGCATTATAAAGAACGCTTTGCAAATAAGCGTTCTTTAAAGATAGTATAAAGAACGCGTTGAAAAGCGTCATTTAAAATGTTTAATCATTTGCGTCGCTCGAATAAACTACACTTTATAAACGTTCTATATGCCAAATTTAAGCGTTGTTTATTCTTTTTTTTTCCAGCAGTGTGTTAGCGCACACCTACTGTGGGTTGCGCAATGCCATCCAGTTTGACTCTACAGATATCACTGCATCCACCAGGTTGATTACATTGTGGGTGTATGCCAAACTCCCTGCCTTTTTCGAGTTCCAAGAATGGATATTAGAACAAAACCATAATCGGTTACGCGTAAGTGCGAGAAATAATATATCAAATTTAATTTAATAACTACACTGCACTTCTTATCATCCCCTAATACGAACTTAACAAATAACCGAAATCGCAGCGGAAATAAACAACCTAAACGATAACTAAACGATTTGGTGTTACACGCCGTTAGCCACCCACGTGGCTAACTAGGCAGAATACATACAATTATTGTACCGGTCTGATGATCAGACTCCCGAGCATAAGACTAATAACCATAAATATATCAACATATACCGAGTATAAATATTTACAAACCATTACTGTAATGTAAACGTTATCCAAAATATAACGCCACGGGAGCACAGGCGCAACCCGGGCCCAACATCCAAAATATACCAAAAGTATTTCATAACTCCTAAGAATCTAGAGCCACTCCGCCTCCTCGATCCTCATCCTACAAATAATATGGAGCCCCTAAAGGGGGTCAGCAACCCTTGGCTGGTATGGTTAACGTGCAGCCCATCGACTACCGGGATACATGCAACCAATTGTCATGATAACATGGCGTTGATTTTAACATACAAACTACATAGCATAGCAAGAGATATTGCATAGCATCAACAACACACATACATAGTGAGAACATTTCATTTTAGAAAACGAACCAAGTTGGTTAGTAAACATTGTAAGCCTAGAGAATGGTTTCACCCTCATATTAAGCTTGTTACATAAACTCGTTACCGTTGTGTTAGTCGACCAACTTTACCGATCCATTCCAATGACCTCCGGGTTTGACAAATTTACACTACGACCGACCTTGCTAAGTCCGGTCCCAAGGTCGGTCCATTCCAGAACATAACACCGTCAGAAAATTCTACCCCGACCAACCTTGGACAAGATCGGTCCCAAGGTCGGTCCATTCCAAAACGTTTTTCCCTTTGTAATTTAGGGCCGACCGACCTTGCAAGTCCGGTCCCCAAGGTCGGTCCGTTCCAGAGACATATTTCGTATACATAATTTAAGCCCGGCCGACCTTGCAAGTCCAGTCCCCAAGGTCGGTCCATTCCAGAGAGTTTTCTGGCTGGGTAAACTGGGCTCGACCGACCTTGAAGTCCGGTCCCCAAGGTCGGTCTGCTCCAGACCCTTGTTTAAAATTGCATATTTGACTCCAAACTTCACCTTACATAACCTAGTATATTCTAACCTCATTTGGGCACTTTAACAACACCTTAAGACCTCCTTTAAACTCCTTAAATCACTCACCAAAAACTTCTTTAACCACTTCACAATTTCTTACAAAATCCTTTACACTATAATGTTTTTCCTTAGACTTCTAAGTGGTGTTTCACACCTGTGATAGCAACTATCCCAAGATGTTTCCTCATCACCAACAACATCATCTCCCAAACATCTTTCACCATCCAAAAATTCCTTTATACAACTACTTGAAATTTCTCCACAAGTTTATGCCTCCTCCTTACAAGACATTATTTTTCAACTTGTATACCAATATTTGAATAAGTCCTAAATACACTCTCACCATGACTTTGGTGCATCCCAAAACGCTCATTTGATTCCTAAATCCTCCAAGATAATGCCTAAGTCATTTTAACACTCAAGAACTCCTTAAATTATTTTCTTTCACTAATAGAACACTTAGTCATTCTTAGCACTTCCTAGTTCACCAAATCTCATTTAAACACTTAAAATTCCTTGTACATTAACCATATTTTGACATGGGTTCTACTAGCACATTGTTACACCAAAAACATAGTTTTCACCTTTAAACTATCATGAACACCTAAATCCATCAAGAACATTCTCACACACAAAAATTCACCCAATTACACTACATCACAATATAGTGCATAATTTAAATTGCTTGGCACTTAGGCCCTTAAATAACATGGCTCTTAGGCCCTTAAATTGCATAAACCATAAACACTGAATTTCCACGTATATATTGCCTTTGACCTGCAAATACACTCAACATCACATATGTCCTTAGTAATCTCCTTATGGGTATTTTACTAACTCATTTACCATTGGCTCTTTAGGTAGTTTTAATAAGCAACTCAAGCTCATTTTCCTTAAGGCATTAAAACTACATTAGGTTAGTTTGTTTACCTCTCTTCTCCAAGGTTTCTTTCCTTGTATTCTTGGACCGAAAATTAGCAAGGAAGCTTAATCACTTGTCAACCTTTTATCCAATACATAAGTAAGGGTAATGAGCATTCAAGCTTCAAGCTTAAACTCACTTATAAACCCTAATTTAAATAATGTCTTGAAACACTTAAATGCCTGTTTTACCTTGGAAATGGAAAAGAGTTGGATTAACTAGCAAGAGAGGCGGAGGGACTCCACCAAGCCCTTTGAAGATTGGAATGAAGCTATGGAAGATCAAAAGAAAGCACCATGAAGGGGTAGTTTTCGGTCAAGCATAAAAATGAAAGGAAATGTTGTTTTTCTTTGGTTTCCTTACCTTGAAGCAAAGGTGATCAACATGGCATGAATAGATGAGCTCAAGCTCCTTCAATGGAGATTCCTCTTGGCACCAAAATGGGGCTTTTGGAATTTTGAGAAGACAAGATTGAAGAGCTTGATGAGATTAAGAGAATAGTGGTCTTGGAATTTAATTTGGTATATGGAGCTAGGAGATAATGGCAATGGAAGATGGAGGTGAGGTGTGTGCTGTAGCAAAACCGATGGAGGAAGGAAGAAGAGAGGTTGGAGACGGTGGGAAAACAAGAGGGAAATGAAGAATGAAGTGTGAAGTTGCTTTTTGAAAGATATTGTACAAAAGCAAATAGTGAACTTACTTATTTATTCTTTCTTCCTTATCAAACTAGCTAAGTATGGTGAGTCATACTTAAAAACCGGCCCCCTCTTTAGTTTAGGCTGATTTATGGTCTTTGTTGACCATTTAATTGACTTACATTGACTAATGTCTTAAACTAGTACTATTTGGGTACTATTCACTAATCAATGCACATAATTATGAAATTTTTGATTTCCCATTGATTTAGACTTCCTAATGTGATACTAAGTAGTACACATATTAATTAAAGAGTAATGATGGACATTTAGCCATTCAAAACCCATTTACAAGACAATTTTTCAAAAATGTGCTTTAAGACTCCTTAAAGCACATTTTGTGTTTTAACTTATTTTCAAGCTTGGTTTTCTTTGGTAATTGATTAACATGTTCATTAACATGTAAATACGGTCTTGGTATGCTTTATAGTCTCAACCAAGGTTATCCCAAGCTTAGAGCACATTTTTGCTCGAATTGCCTTTATGGTATTTTATAGTGGTTTTATGGTTTAAGTTGTTCACCAATGTTACTAAGGCACTATTTAGCCTTAATATACCATAATTTAATATTTAAACAACATATAAAGGTTTAGGGTATTCAGTTTTAATAAGCTTTTTATGTATTCAGTAGTAGTTCGGATAATCCAAGAGTGAAACATAGTAAGTTGCAGGACGGTCGTGCCGTTCTTGATTTTTATCCCGGTTCCACCCACTGCTGATCACGTAAGTATTCTTGCATTACAATCCTGTCAACAACGTCTTAATTCCTGATATTTATGTGCCTTAAATATTTATTGTTATTAATTTTTCAGTGGGTCTGGCAAGCATACGGTGATGCCCCACTAGACACGGCCGTTGTAGTTGTACCATTAATCCTTGACAACATAGTCGAGGGGCATCAACCGGATCTGATGAGACAATTTGGATGTGATCAGCCGATACCAGCATTGCCACTGGAGTGTGATAAGATACACAATCAAAAGCGAACTGGTCGGATGGAGGTGGACTGGGGCAATGTGAACGCCGAGTACATCGAGCTATGGAATGACATAATTTACAGACGTTTAAGGCTCGAATATTACCAGTTTGTAGTTCCCTTGACAGTGCACTCCGAGTACATGTAGTGGTATTATAGACACAACTTAAGGTGGTACACAAGCAAGGCACGAAGACAAGTCATACTGGGAAGCATATTAATTGGTTATTGTTAGCACTTATTATATCAACTATACTTACAAGGTTGAACTAATTTTACGAATGCTATGATTATGTTCGTAGGCTGATGGCTTAGATCAGATCCGGCACTATGACCCTACTATAGGTGACTACGCCGACTACTTGTCACAACAGACAGGCATATCGTACCACCAGCGCTACAGTCAGTACCAGACTCCTGTTGATCATCATACCCCACCTCCTGTGGTCATTTACCTGCCTCTCTTTTCGTGCAACGATAATCCAAGTAGAAGGGCAGCACGAAAAAGACCAAGGAGTGAAGTGCGTCAGCCCCCACAGGCGCCAGTAGCTGATCCCGTACTGGAAGTTTTTCGACAGTCAAGCTAGACATATTGTAACGACCCCAAAGCCGGCCTAGGAGTTAGGGCCGTTACACGCCGTGAGTCTATTACCTAACGTCGCAAGGCTCTAACGCAAAACGAATTCAAAATCAAATAATAGAACTTGCATAAATACTTAGAAGAGTTTACAATATTTCGAAATCCAAACGAAAGTAAATATATAGAGTATGGCCCGTAGGCTACATAAAGTTAAAAGCGTCCAAGCGCTAAACCAAAAAAAAGTCTAAATAAACGTAACTAAATCCAAAGTCAGATCCCAAAGAAGAGAAGGTCTCCAAGCTCAATCTACATAGTGAAATAAAGGGGTGAGCTCAACATCCCAGTAAGCAGAAGACTTCCTCAAGGAAGCCCACTCAAAACAGAAGCAGACGTTTACATAAAACAGAGGGATGCACATGCCATTTGTAAATAGACAGAACAGAACAAACTGATCAGAAAGCAGAGCAGAATATCACATTAAAGTCTCAGTCGGACCTTCAGAATCAGAAACATATGGTGTGACACTAGAAACCCGTTAACACAACAGAAGGACTCATATAACGTCCTCTAGATCCGAAGATCCCATATCAGAAGCCGTAGAGACAGCTAAAAGACCTGTCGGTCATAAATGTCCTAAGGGATACCCTAAGGAACAGAAACAGAAGGAATTCCTGCGCAGCATGCTACGGGACAGCCCGACCCGACCCGTAGGTCCTAATATGTTTTAGCCAAAATATCGTATCAAAAGTGCTTAAACTAGCATAGATCATGTATAACATCTTATTCACACTTAGGGGAATCATACCCCGCAAACAGAAGTCAAAACGGAGCTCAAACGAGCAAAATAGGTAAAACAGATCTGTGTCCGGACATGCGTCCCACCTTGCATGTCCGGACACTGTATGAGGTGAAAATCAGAACTTGTCCGTACAGGTGTCCGGACTTACATGTCCGGACACATGTCGAAATCAAAAATAAGAGAAGTCCAGACTTGTGTCCGAACTTACAAAGCTCAGACACAATTCGAAGCAAAACCAGAAAGTCCTCGTGTGTTGTCCGAACTTACAAGTCCGGACGCTCAAAAATTCAGAAAACAGAGAAGCGCCAGATGACATGTCCGGACGTTGTAAAACAGACGATTCCCAGAATGCAATAGAGACGAACAAAACATCCGAAATCATTCCAAACTCGCACAAATTCACAGAAGACACAAATCAGTACCCTCGGGGGTTTAGCCATTCAATTAACAACACAAATTCGAAGAGAAATCACACGTTGGCAACACAATCTCCAACCAAAAAACGAAACTAAAATCAGTCCCCGAGGGTGAGCAAACTACCCCGAATCCATCCCCTACGTACCTGAATTCACAGAGCAGATTCTGTCCAATGTTGCCAACAACTAGATGAACGAAACGCAGTAGAGGAGGAGCACAGTGCACAACTGAATTGCACAGAACAGTCCTCAAAATCAGAATGCAAAATCAGAAAAACTACTCTTCCAAAATTGTAACACCCTGGATTTTACCTCAAAAGATAGCTTATAAAAATACAAATTTAATGGCACAAACGGGATCGAAAACGGACTTCAAATGAGTCCTAAAAGTGCAAAATAGAGTTGGTCCGAACTTGTGTCCGAACCTGGTAAGTTCGGACACAAGCCGAGGAAAACAGACTGCAGAAAAACCATCCGTCCGAACTTGTGTCCAGACATAGATGTCCGGACACAAGTCGAGAGTTAGAAAACTGGAAAGCGACAATGTCCGAACTTGTGTCTGGACTTCGAAGTTCGGACACAAGTTGAGTTTCAAACTTCAGAAAATCTCTTACGTGGTCCGAACATTGGTCCGAACTTGCAAGTTCGGACATAAGTCGAGACTTGCAAGCTGGACCCGTCCTCGCATGCTGTCCGAACTTTGATGCTCGGACAGATGTTTGGACACAGCCAAACGACGAAAACCTTTGAAATCCTTCAGGGCCTGTCCGAACATTGATGCCCGGATGGACGTTCGGACAGGTCTCTAAGTGCAATTCCCAGTACGTAAACAGGGACCAAAAACATCAAAAAGCATGTATAAACCATATAAACAACAAGGAAAACATTTGAGGGGGTAAGTTAACAATAAGTACCTCAAAGTAGTGCTCAAACTCATAAGATCAATTCATAACTATCAAGAGTATCGTTAGTCAGTACCAAAATGAATGTAACCTTAAAAACAACAGCGGATTCAAAACATCCAGGGCATTACCGCCACACCCAACCCCCTGGGTGCTCAGGCTAATGAACTAAATAAACATCCAGAACAAAGGTTAATTCAACTTATGCGGAAGACAAAACAATGACCAAAATGTAAAATCTTGGAAAACAGCAATAACTCCAAAACATTGTAATTCAAACATCGTCTCAATAACTCATAATTCCTAAACTATGTGAATTCGCCGTCCCGATCCCTACACTTAGTCATCCATACCTGCGATCATAAAACATAGACAAAACACAGAAAGGATCACACAAATCAGAAAAACTGAGTAAAGACTACCTCAACCTGTAAAATATGTTTTTGAAAGTCATTTGCTATTTATCAATCAGCTAAGAACGATTTAGTGAACGTTAGAGGAACTTCCAAAAGAACATCAAAAACACAGTAGGGAGCTTTCAACAGGAGATCATCTCAATACCAAATACGGGATCACCTATGGGACCCCAAACAAAAGGACATTTACCTATGGGACTGTCAAACAACCACTCACCCTAAGTCCTTAAGTGTGCACACCCCCTATGAAACAGCAGTAACATAGAGTAGATCAGAGGGCTTAACTGCAACAATGTGTGCAGCACAAATAATAATAATCATGGGGAGCACCTATGGGCTCCCAAACAATAGAATACAACCTGTGAAAGACTCCTAAAATCAGAACCAAAATCCACAGCATAATCCAATTCCTCAATTCCAAAACGTGGAAACAATCCCAAATTTCCAAACCACAACTGAGAGTCCACAAAAGCATAGCGAAACCTTTTCCCAATCGTTTTACAAAACATCAGTCAAACAACATTGAGCATAGGATTTACCTGATAAATCAATTCACCTCAACAGTCTATCTCCTCAGGATTAGTAGAAGCACTCGTCGGCGTAATTGGAGTCTAGATATATATAACCAACAATCAAACGCTACTAGTCATAATCGAATAAATAAATAAACTACTAAGTAGAAATACTTTACCCAGTCGAATTCCTAATTGGCACCAAGGGAAATGATCCAGCAAAGGTAGAATGGAGAACGCGAATTATTAGAGCTCACGGAAGAAGATGCGTGAATAAATTTTGGTAGAGCAAAAGCGTAGAAGCGCCGTGATAAGGGTGAAGCGTAGTGGTGAAGATCGTGATATAAATAAATAAATATAGGAATAAGGGAAATCAATATTGTTAAAACAAATTAATAATCATTCATTTTAAAATAACAGAGTTAAATAATTATGGAATTCAAATAACTTAGAAAAGAAAATCAAAATATATAGTCAACATTGTAAATTGTTTTTAGGAAATTATATAACAACATAACATTTTAGAATCATCATGAAGAAGTCAAACCTTTAACAACATCTTTCTAGAAATTTGGAAATAACTTTCAAAATTTGGAATTTGGTGAGAAAATAGATCGTTGTAACAAGATGAGGGAGAGAGTGTAATAGGAAATCATTTATTAACCATTTATTTGAAATAGAAAGGAGATTGGAATAAAAATAAATTAAATAGAATAGGACAATAGTTCTAGCGAGAGGTTATCATAATGTTAAAGAATTCTAGAATTCTAATAACAACAAAATCAAGAGAAGGATTTATTATTAATCTAAGGAAGTCAAAAGGGATTTGAACTCTTTGTAATTAGAAATAATTAATAATAGGAAGTAAAATCGAGTTTGGATTCTACATTAAAACAAACAATTTAAATGCAAAATAAATTAGGACACATTTCAAGACTTTCAAACAACGTTGAAACATTGAAGAGAGGTTGAAGTAGTATTTTAAATAATAATATCATCATTGACAATATACGTAGTAAGGATTTAGGGACCGTAGATAACCACGGATATATTTAGGAATAGGAATAATCTAATGAAGAAATATAGCTAATTTCCCTGGGCCACTATGATACTAATCTCGGCTTATTCCCTCTTACCAAATATTATACTATTTCTAACATGGAATTTCGTGGGTATTTCACACTGGTGGAACGCGAGCCTTTAATGACGGTGGTTTAATCACGGCTTTAACAGACACCGTGATTAATAGGAAGGTCGGAATTAATTAGCGACGATGATTGAATTAACCGTAATCAATAATCGATCGGAGGTAGGCGCGTCTTTTTTAGGACGGACTTTAGATGACGGTTATTAGTGAAACCGTAATCTAAAGTCCCGTGTTGATGCGCGCTTTACGGTCAACGGACTTTAGATTACGGTTTCACTAATAACCGTCATCTAAAGTCCGTCCTAAAAAAGGCGCGCCTACCTCCGACTGATGGTCAACGACGTCGTTTTGACCTGACGCCAAATATTTCCCGTATTATTTGATTTTTTTGACTCCGCGCGTAATCTAAATTACAGTTAACGACGTCGTTTTACCAGTGTATTTTAGATTAATAAAAACTTTATATTAATGTGTTACCTATGTTTGAAACCCAACATATGCCAAATAATTATCGCGCTATTTTTTTAATTTCGTTACACTTTAGATTACGGTTAACGACGTCGTTTTACCAGTGTATTTTAGATTAATAAAATCTTTATATTAATGTGTTACCTATGTTTGAAACCCAACATATGCCAAATAATTATCGCGCTTTTTTTTTAATTTCGTTACACTTTAGATTACGGTTTTTTTGGGAACCGTCATGTAAAGTGTGACTTTAGTTTACGGTTTACATGTAAACCGTAATCTAAAGTCCATTTAAACATTTACCTACACTCTGCACACCCTACTAACAGTAACTCTTCTTCTCTTTCGCGCTATCTTCCTCACTGAAATCGCCTCCTCTCTCCCGTCACCTTGCTAACGGCCATCGCCGCCGTCGCTCCCACCACCTTTGTCACTCCCATCGCCGCCGGTCACCACCCATCTACCACTGGTCTCACCGTCGACGTCTCTATCGCGTATTGGGTATGCGATCGATTGATTGTCGTTTTTTTCTAACTTTGTTCATATACATGCATTTCGATTGCAAGTTCTAACCTCGTTTGTATCGAATCCTGAGAGTGTAATGGAAAATGTTCTAACCTTGTTCATATATTTGTGCCCAGATTCACAGTTAATTGCGACCTAGTTTGTGGGCTGATTTCTACACTACTTGCCCACTTCGGTGCTTAGTTACGGTAACTTTGCAAACCAATCTGTAAACTGCTGTATTTATTTATTCTTAGCATTTAGTATTACAATTAATACATAATAGTGTAGTTTTAAAAATGCTACTACTTAAAACTGCCACAGGAAGAAAAAGTAAGTTCAAGTATATTACCGATTCCTGAAAAATGAATGGAACAGAACTGTAGCATATCTCAGTTTCATGAATGGAACAGAACTGTAACAAGTTGTTTGAGTTTTGGTCTGGATTAAAAGCTTAATGGAATATTTAAGTAACTGGGTAAGGAGTTAGGAGAAGTATAATCAGTTGAAAGAAAAAAAAACAGACAGGGAAGAAAGCAAGAACACAACTCAGTTTCTGTTTTGATTTCAGTTTGGATTTCAGCTTCAGTTTCCTATCAGATCAGGTTCTGACTAATTCTGCATCTGTAACAAAGTTGCCTTGGGTTTAGTTGAGTTAGAAACTTTATAACACACCAAATTGACAGGATCGACAGTTTAGAAAGGTTTGAGAATTCAAACACGTGAACAAAGAGAGAGGAGTCATACACCATCTCTGTCTGTCTGTTTCTTTTCTTTCAGTTTCTATTTCTGTTTGAGTTCTGTGTGAATCTGTTCAGTAGAGGCAACAGAAAGATGTTGGGCTGTTTAGAGAAGTGAAAAACTATTGAACCTAATAGCTCAGACATAAACACATTGAGAAGGGCTAGTCAATATAACAGATTGAATTAAATAACACAAGGAAGGAACATCGACCTCAGTTTCAGTTTTAAAACTTAGACTTCTGTTTCTGTAAACTAAATACATCAGTGAAGATAAGTTTATGTATGTTATCAGTTCTAGATGGTGCGTGCAAATTTGACTTTGATAAAACTGATTTGGAGACGTTAGAAATATAGGGGAGATGCTGTCGATTTTTTCCGCGGTTTAGCTAGCATTTAACCTTGATTTTTTGATGAATTCTAATGTTGTCGTTTTCATTTATGCATCAGGACTACGACTTTATTTAGGCTTCCGACCTCAACCGTCTTAGCATCGGCTAATCGTCTACCAGAGGTAAGATTTATATATATACATATAATATTTGACAAACTACCAAACATAGTTATCCGCCCAAGATATACCTAATAGAGGTATATCTTCGGCAGTCCCTGTCGGGACTGTCCACGATTGTTAAATCACACACCTAGGGTGTGAATGTGCTTTTAATATGTACTTTATTGATTATTTCAGCAGTATCTCTTTATTGTTCTTCGAATGCATATATTATTGATTAATATCATAATATCGTGCATTTGAAGAACTGTAGGGAGATGCTGCCGAAATTTTCAATAAATTACATATTAAAAACACGTTCACCGGTGGGATTTAATACTCATAGATGGATTTAGGTTGATAAGATACAAAAGTGTAAAGACTCTGCCACGGGTGACGGTATGAAATGGCTGCCTTCATATAAATAGCTAGAAGGAGATGGAACGTTCGTGGATTTACAGCGGAAATTTGGACGACAAGTTTTTAGAAGGAGTTGATAAGTTATGCACGGTGTTGGCGAACAATCTGAAGCCTACAGACAAGGGATACATATTTTGTCCGTGTATCGACTGCCAAAACAATCTGAGATATCGCGGCGTTGAAACAATTAAGGAACATCTGATCCGCCGCGGTTTTACAAAAGATTTCCAAGACATAATCCGATGGCATGGTCAGAGTGCGTTCGATGTTATTAAGCCTGACGAAGGGGATAATGGTCAGGCTAACACAGAAACAGAACTTGGAGATGATACAGTTGCTGGTGATCCAGAAGACGTTACAGCGAACGTTGAGCCAGATTTCTGGGATGATGACATTGAGACTATGCTCGAAGATGTGGAACGACATTACTCTAACACGCCAGACAAGCATGAAAATTTTTTGGATTCATCCAAAACACCGTTGTACCCGGGTGTGACCCTACAAAGTTAAGCAAGTTGAGTGTCGTCCCCCAAGCTATTCAACTTGAAAGCGAAACATGGCTGGAGCGACGTAAGTTCCCTGACCTCCTGGAACTATTGAAATACGTTCTTCCGGTGGACAACGTTTTACCAACGACTACGTACTCAGCCAAAAAAATGATGTGCCCAATGGGTATGGGGTACCAGAAAATTCATGCTTGTCCAAATGGTTGCATGCTGTTTGGAAATCGGATGGTACCGGTCCCATCTACATCTGCCGCTGCTGCTGTTGCCCCATCTACATCTGCCGCTGCTGCTGTTGGCCCTTCCATGAGTGCACCTTCTACGAGTGCTACTCAGAGACCCAGAGGTAGAGGTCTGAGCCGTGGGTTGAAACTGCAGAAACCGGATCAGATTAGTCTTCTGTGGGACAAGTATGGGAGGTATGGTGGGGGCAGCAGGTCAGAGTTCGCTAGTATGCTAGGGACTCTGGCCAGATCACATTGCTGCATCAACCACACATGGAAACAAGTCCCGGAAGAAGTTAAGGAGACCATCTAGAAGAAGGTGCAAGAACGATACAAGATCCCAGAAGAAGTGAAGAAGACCGTTCTTTCTTTGGTGTCCGGCAAAGCTAAATCATTCCGCCACTACTTGGTTGAGCATTGGATCAACAGGGTGCCCCCATGTGAGCCTCCGCCGTATGTTGTGTACAATGGCATGATCACTGAAGAGGAGTGGAAGGAGTTCATTGAGCGGCACGCCACCCCCGAGTTCAGGGTATGTTTGTGTGTACTCTTTTCTTAATTAATGCTCATAATGCTTTATCCCTGATTTTCTAATTAATTTCCTGTTGTACTTTCTTAACAGCAAATACAAGAACAAGCACGGCAAAACCATGAAGCTAATCCCTACCCCCACACCATGGGACGAAGGGGATATGTGGGCAGCCTCGGGATGGAAAGAAGCTGGTTTGCTGACACGGAGGAACGAGGATGGAAGTGAATGCCCGATCGAGGATGTCTCTGAGGCGAGGAGGGTGTAGATGTACATACTGGGACGCCAGAAAACGACCAGTGAAGGTCAGAGGATATTTCCTAATGCTGCGATGGAACAACTAGCTAACCAAATTGTAAGTATTTGAAAGTAGCTGTTAAATAATTTACTTATATACTCAAGTGTTTGTTGATCTTAAATTTAGTGTTAACTTCTTTGAAAATTGGACAGTACGAAGCGGCATAGAGAGGAGAAGTAGACTTACACGCTCCTCCTTCTCAAGACGACGCGCTCAATCAAATGCTTGGGAAGAAGGATCACCCAGGGCGTGTTAGAGGATTTGGGGGAGAAGTACGTCAGAAGAACGTATTCCCGCCATCTGCTAGGAAGGGTCAGATGAGTGCTGCTGAAGTCGAGGCGATGGTAAAGCGTAGGTTCGCTGCTGAGCGCCAAGCTAATGACGAGAAACAGGCTGCTGAGCGTGGCTATCGAGGAGAGGCTGCAGGAAGCGTTGAATGCGATTGCAGATGCGACTACTCAGCAGTAGCAGCTAGATCCTCCTCGACTGTCTTCCTCGTCTAGTTGTGCTCCGGCCGCTGACCCGTACCCGTTTGCCAACATCCAGGTTAACTTTGTTTAACTATTTTTCTCCTAAAATAAAGTTATTTAAATAGTATTAGATTGGACTCACTTATTTATTTCACGTATTATCTCTGTTTATTAAAGGAGCAAAAAAAATGTTGTCTCCAAATACCATTAGAAGGGCACCCTGTAGATGCGGCCTACGGGACGGTGTTGCCATCAGGTCCACTCACGCTCATCAGTTTCGTACGTCTACCCCCATTCTACGCGCGTGTGACCTTGGACCTGATAGTTGATGGATTTGAGCATGCATACCTTCCGATGGCGTTTGACAACAAATGCACGCTGATCGAAGCGAAGGGAGACATATTGCCCTGGCCAGCATGTTATATTGTTGTCACCGATGAGGTAAGACTGTTTGACAACCATTTAGTATCTAATAAAATGCATTATTTAGCATTAAGTGTCTAATCTAATCTATTATAGATCCCTGAGCTTCCTCGCCGCGTAACCCGCCAGACTAGAAGACCAGCGCGCCGGCGAATCCTGAGATCCCTGAGCTTCCTCGCCGCGTATCCCGGCCCAGAGAAGAAGAGATCTGCGCGCCGGCGAATCCTGTCAGAAGTACAAGGGTATGTTCTAGATAAATGTTTAATGTTACTATAATAATCAATTAGTAATTATCTTTACATTTATGCTTTACTGTTTGTGTGTGAAGGGTAAGAATCCAGTGAGTCGGGGTGCGAAAGGTAAGAATCCAGCGCCCGTCCGGGGTCACACCAGGACTTCTGAGGCGCCTAAAAATAAGCTCGCACTGCCACAAAAACTTGTTAATGTTTTGGGGGCCAAGCAGATGAATCTCTACGACAAGATCATGTTGAAGTCATCTCAAACTAACAATTCATGATGACGCTTCAAAGTCGATGTTTCACTACGAAGAAGATATGATCACGACAATCAACTTTGAGGACATCAGAGAGATGATGTGTGGAGATTATCTGAACATTAACATTATTCAAGCTTATCTAAAGTAAGTGTTCTTTCCTCATACTGTAAAAACATATAGAATAAGTATCTATGAAGTTGCATTGGCTAACGTTTTATAGTACATGTGATATAATAGATGTCTGCTTGAGAGATGTGCTGAGAAGGACATGACCTCCGTTACTGCGGTGTGCCCGGAGCGTTTATCGTACGACTCAGTCACTAGGGACCCGGGGAGGTTTTGTGAATACATGATTCATTGCTTCAATGTTGTTGATCAACAGAATAAATTATTCATTCTAATGCCGTATCACCAAACGTGAGTTCTAATATAAAATTACATACTAATTAGCTAACTTTTATACCTTCATTTCTCATTTCATTTTGTATTTGACATTGTAGCCACCACTGGGCTTTGTTTATATTCTGCGCTGCCACCGCTACTCTGCTCGTTCTAGATCCACTAGGGCAGTGGACAGAATTCAACACTGAAGACTTAATCAAAGAGTAAGTTTTTATTACTATTTAATTGTTTGTAAGTTTTTTGAACCAAAATTAATGTACTTGTTCATTTTGCTAAACGCTTTTGTTAATATATGTAACAGTTGTTACAAAAAAACCCCTCAGGGAGAGTTTGGTGATTTGACCGTCGATTACATCAAGGTTTGGTAATTCATGTATTTCATTCGTGCTGCTATTATCTTTGTACAATTGTTTTACATTTGTGAATTTTGGTGATTTAGTGCCCTACCCAAAAGGATTCTAAGAGTTACGGGTACTACGTGATGCGGTATATGTACGAGTTCTGCGGGTACTTCCCAAGTTTTAAGAATGCTATAGACAAGGTAATACGAATGCTGTCTTGTATTTAATTCTTTCGGCAGATTTTTTGTGTCTTTATCTTAATCTCATTATGTGTTCCATTCCTTTTCTTGTTGCAGATTAAAGAGCATTATGCCAGATTCAAGACTTATGCTCCTGCCGACTTGTTGCATGTCAGAGAGAGCATGGCAGCCATGTTTATGAGAATGGAGTGGTAGACTAGCTAGCTCTGATGCTGCTATCATGGATTTTGTTTTTTACAGTTTTCTGCACCGTTTTTGTACTGTTTTACGCTTCTGTTTATGCTATTTCTTGATGGGAGTCATCCTAGCTGTATCTACCATGTATAGGTTACACTGCTACCTTTGTAGCCCTCTGATTCTGTTAGTTGCTGCTGCTGTAACAGATATATTTTTTGTAATGAATTGCTAGCTGCTGCTGCTGTAACAGATTCTAGTTGTTGTATTGAATATTTCTGTTGCAATTGTGCGCAGAGAATGAATTTGCAATTGTTATCTCTGTTGCAATTGTGTAACAGATTGAATATGCAATTGAATATGTTACAGATTTTCGATCTGGTGCTTTATTAGATGTTATCTCTGTTGCAATTGTGCGCAGAGAATGAATTTGTGTTGTTGGTATTTGATTCAGGTGGTTCAATTGTGCAGTTTCTGCCCTCTGTTGCTTATCTGTTACAATTCTGTCTCTGTTGCAATTGTGTAGATTTGTAAAAAAAAAAAATAATAAAAAAAATATAACTTCTAGATGACGGTCCTAAAAAAACGTCATCTAAAGTGTCGACTTTACATTACGGTTTTACCAATAACCGTAATGTAAAGTCAATGACACGCGGGCCGGAAAAGGGCCTTTAATTACGGTTTAAAACCGTAATTAAAGACGTCGCCATCTTTATTGACGCCCGCGTAGATTATGGTCCACAACCGTAATTATACACGGTTTTGGACCGTAATTAAAGGGTTCCGTTCCACCAGTGTCATCTCATCCCCCTTAAAAGAAAGCTTCGCCCTCGAAGCTAAAACTCATCCATGATGCGAAATTATGCTAAACTGGATACTGATTTGTGTGGTTACCTGATCGAAGAGCTGTGGGTACTTCTTCTTCATCTCTTCCTCTATTTCCCACGTAGCCTCTTCCGTCCCATGATTTGACCATAAGACCTTGACCATGCAGGTGGACTTCGATCGGGTCTCTCTGGTCTTAGTATCCATGACCCTGATGGGATACTCCTCGTAGGATAGGTTCTGCTCGAGCTCCAGGACCTCTGGCTGCAGCACGTGTGAAGGGTCGGGAACATACCGCTTCAGCTGGGATACATGGAAGACGTTGTGAACTTTCTCCAGTTCACAAGGAAGTGCTAGTCGGTATGCCACCTCTCCAATCCTCTCTAAGATCTCATAAGGTCCAACGAACTTGGGGCTTAGCTTGCCCTTCTTCCCGAACCTGGTTACCCCTCGCACAAGAGAAACCTTTAGGAAGACTTGATCTCCCACCTCGAACTCTATCGGTCTACGCTTGAGGTCGGCATAGGACTTCTGCCCGTCCTGGGCTGCCTTCATTCGACCCTGGATGATCCGGACCTGCTCCATGGTTTCCTCTATCAGCTGTGGCCCCAAAACAATAGTCTCACTGATATCGTTCCAGCACAACGGTGTTCTGCACTTTCTCCCATACAAAGCCTCATACGGAGCCATCTTGATGCTGGTGTGGTAACTATTGTTGTACGAAAATTCCACTAAGTGCAGCATATCAGCCCATGAGCCCTGGAAGTCCATCACACATGCTCGAAGCATGTCCTCCAAGGTCTGGATGGTTCTCTCGGTCTGGCCATCAGTGGCTGGATGAAATGCAGTGGTCAACTTCAGCTTGGTGCCCATCGCCTTCTGAAAATGCTGCCAGAAATGGGCTAAGAATCTCGAGTCTCTGTCTGATATAATGGTCTCAGGTACCCTGTGGTATCTCACCACGTTCTTGATGTAGGCATCCACCAGCTGACTCATGGACCACGTCTTTTTCATGGGTATGAATCGTGCAGACTTAGTGAGTCGGTCCACTATCAACCAAATCTGATCGACTCCTCCTCTCGCCGGTGGTAAACCCATCACGAAGTCCATGGAAAAGGAGTCCCACTTCCACTTTGGGACCTTCAGTGGCTGTAGTAAACCTCCATCCTCTTGTGTTCGAATTTGACCTTCTGGCAGGTAAGACACTTCGACACAAACTCCGCCACTTCCCGCTTCGTCTTAGGCCACCAGAACATCTTCTTCAAGTCCTTATACAATTTATCACCACCAGGATGAACCAAATAGGGAGTATTATGGGCCTCCCTCATCAGTTTCTCCTTTACCTCAGCACACTCATGAGGCACACACCATCGGCCTCTGAATCTCAGGCTACCGTCGCTGTGGATCTCGACCCCTCAGCTTTCCCTTCCTTCATCTTCTCCTTGATACGCTCTAGCTTCTCATCACCAGGCTGCCCTTTGAGTATCTCCCCATAGATGTCGGAAGAGACACTCATGTGGTACAACCTCACCTCGCGCTCCACTCCTCCAGCCTCCATCATCCCTCCAAGTTCTGCTTTTGGAAGCCGCGAACCAACTCGTCCGGGAGAACCCACATCGAATTCACAGAATGGCTCTTCTTTCTGCTCAGAGCATCGGCCACCAGATTAGACTTCCCTTCATGATACAAAATCTCCAAGTAGTAATCCTTGATCAATTCCAGCCATCTCCTCTGCCTCATATTAAGTTCCTTCTGGGTGAAGATGTACTTGAGGCTCTTGTGGTCAGTGTAGATCTTGCAGGAGACACCGTAGAGGTAGTGCCTCTAGATCTTAAGGGCGAAGACTACTGCTGCAAGCTCTAAGTCGTGCGTCGGGTATCGGGTCTCATACTCCTTCAGCTGTCTTGATGCGTAGGCTATGAATTTCCCGTGCTGCATCAAGACACATCCCAAGCCATACTTGGAAGCGTCACTGAAAACCTCAAATCCGTCTGTCCCTGAGGGCAAGGTTAACACTGGGGATGTGGTCAACCTATCCTTCAACATCTGGAACGCCTTCTCGCAATCATCATCCCACTGAAATTTGGTTACCTTCTTCATGAGGTTTGTGAGGGGTCTGGCTATCTTTGAGAAATCCTTCACAAATCTCCTATAGTATCCTGCTAGACCCAGGAAGCTACGAACCTCTGTCAGGTTGCTCAGTCTTGGCCACTCTTTTACTGCTTGGATCTTGGCCGGATCCACTAAGATTCCCTCCTTGGTGACGATGTGGCCTAGGAATGCCACTCGGTCCAACCAAAAGTCGCACTTGGACAGCTTGGCGTAAAGCTGCTGCTCTCTCAGAATCTGCAGGACTGATCTCAGGTGCTCCTCATGCTCTTCCTCATCCTTGGAGTAGATGAGGATGTCATCAATAAATACCACCACAACCGGTCTAGATATGGGTTGAAGATCCGGTTCATGAGGTCCATGAATACTGTCGGCGCATTCGTCAATCCAAAGGGCATCACCAGGAATTCAAAATGGCCATATCTGGTTATGAAAGCTGTCTTTGGGATGTCCTTCTCCGCCACACGTGCTGGTGGTATCCCGACCTCAAGTCTATCTTGGAAAAGACTCCTACACCCTGAAGCTGATCGAAGAGGTCATCGATTCTGGGCAAGGGATACCGGTTCTTCATAGTGATCTGATTCAACTCCCGGTAGTCTATGCACAGCCTCATGCTCCCATCCTTCTTCTTTACGAGCAAGACATGATCTCCCTAAGGCGATACACTCGGGCGAATGTGTCCCTTCTCCAAGAGGTCCACCAATTGAACCTTCAGTTCCTTCAATTCTGATGGCGCCATACGGTATGGGGCCTTGGAAATAGGCGCTGCTCCTGGCACGAGGTCGACACTGAACTCCACCTCCCTGTCTGGCGGCATGCCAGGAATTTCATCTAGAAAGACGTCAGGGAAATCATTCACCACTCGAATCTCTTCTAATGGGCTTGGCTCTCGGCTCAGGTCCTGGACATGGCAAAGGTATGCCTGCAGTCCCTTCCTCACTTGGGAGAGGATCAACATGGCTACGACTATCTTTACTCCCGGTCTCTTCTCCACGCTACCGTAGGAGACTCTACGACCCGATGGTCCTCTCAGGATGATCTTCTGCTCTCCACAATCGATCTTCCTCTTATACTTGCTTAACCAGTCCATCCCCAGGATGATGTCGAAGTCGGGGAGGATGAACTGGACCAGGTCAGTTACAAATGTTTCCCCCTTTATGTCTATCCCCACATCTTTCAATACATGATTACAAGAAATAACTCACCCTGCGGGTATAGATACTGCTATGGTAGGAGACTTACAAGTTTCTAGATCTAGTTTCTTAACAAAGTTCTCAGAAATAAACGAGTACAAAGCTCCAGTATCAAACAAAACACGAGCAGGAGTACCATGAAACAGAGAAGGTACCTGCTAACACCTCTGCTTCGACCCGACTCATAACGTTGATCCTCCCAGGAGTTCGACTGTTGTCTCGGTTCTCCCCTTGACCTCTATTGCCTCCATTTCCACCCCCGCCATTACCACGTTGGGGAGCATCCCCGTGCTGATTCTTACCCTGGTGCTGATCTCTGCCTCGAGGCTGGGAGTCTGCTGGTATGTAGGCCCGATCTCCGCTTTCCCCTCTACTGAGCACCTCCCTGAGGGCTCTTGAAGCACTCAAAAGCTCTGTGGCCCTTCCTGCCACACCGGAAGCACGCCACTAGGTTTCCTTCACAGTCTTTCCCTGGGTGGTCCTTGTGGCATCTCCTACAGTGGAAGTGCCTATCGCCCGGTCTATCCCCCTGTCCCTGCCCCTGGGGTCTACCATTCCTCCTCTGGTTCCTATCGAACCTCCTGCTATCACCTGAGTTAAGCCTCCACCTCTTGTCCTGATTGGGCCTCTGATGTCGGTCGTCTCGACTCCGGGACTCCTCCCCGTCCTCCATCTTCCTCTTTTGGCCTGCTTGGACTTCCCTCCTCTTCTGCTGCACCCTATACAGGTTAGCAGCCTTTTCATAAGCGTCCTGGAGGGTAGGTATCGTCAGTACGCTCAAAGCCTCCTGGAGACTCCAGTTGAGCCCCCCACAAATCTCTACACCTTCGACGCCTAGTCAGGGACCATCGTCGGCGCGAACCTCGCCAGCTCTAGGAACTTGGAGTGGTACTCCTTCACACTCCGGGCCTACTGCTTGAGCTCAGAGAACTCCAGACATTTCTGCACCTGGACATGCTCAGGGTAGAATCGCCTTCGCATGCCTCTTTCAATGCCTCCTATCCAAAATCAGGTCCCGCCAGAAGAGCGTACTTGTTGGCAGACCACCAGATGTCAGCCTCGCTCTTGAAGTAGTACATAGTGGCATTAACTCTCTTATCAGCAGGGCAGTTGACTGCCTCAAATATTTTTTCAAACTCTCGTAGCCAATTCTCCAGCAGTACTGGGTCCTCCTCCCCCTTGAATGCAGTCGGATTCAGGTGGGCAATCCTCTTCGTGTAGCCTTCTGGCACATTGTCTCGCTGGGCATGGTGTTGCACAATCTGGCCCAGGTTCAATGCAAGTTCTTGGAGTTGTCTCATTGGGTCGTTGGCTGCCATGATAGTGCTTCTGCTTCGACTTCTGGTGTTGTAGGAGAAATTCAGTCGGTCTGCCAGTCTACTCTACTCAAGATGGACTCCTGATTATAAGTAACGAATTCAAAGGAATTTAAATTCCTACAAATATCCCCCTAAGTTCTACTACGTTCATACTACCCAATCCTCGGGTAGACAATTCAAGTATATGTATAAACGAGTATATGTACCATCATATAATACACACATATGTGTGACCAGTAAACAATATTCCCTGTATGATCTTCAAGCACCACACAGAGGTGTCCAACATAATTCAGCAGAACAAAATATAACATACAATTCAACATAATTTTCCCAAGCGGCTTATCCCCAAGTTTTTAATCCAGTTTACTCAAGTTTTATCTTATTTCAAAAACACAAGCTCTGATACCACCTTGTAACACCCTGGATTTTACCTCAAAAGATAGCTATAAAAATACAAATCTAACAGCGCAAACGGGATAGAAAACAGACTTCAAACGAGTCCTAAAAGTGCAAAATAGAGTTGGTCCAAACTTGTGTCCGGACCTGGTAAGTTTGGACACAAGCCGGGAAAACAGACTGCAGAAAACCATCCGTCCGAACTTGTGTCCGGACATAGATGTTCGGACACAAGTCGAGAGTTAGAAAACTGGAAAGCGACAATGTCCGAACTTGTGTCCGGACTTCGAAGTTCGGACACAAGTCGAGTTTCAAACTTCGGAAAATCTCTTACGTGGTCCGAACATTGGTCCGAACTTGCAAGTTCGGACATAAGTCGAGACTTGCAAGCTGGACCCGTCCTCGCATGCTGTCCGAACTTTGACGCTCGGACAGATGTTCGGACACAGCCAAATGATGAAAAACCTTTGAAATCCTTCGGGGCCTGTCCGAACATTGATGCCCAGACGGACGTTCGGACAGGTCCCTAAGTGCAATTCCCAATGCGTAAACAGGGACCCAAAAACATCAAAAAGCATGTATAAACCATAGCAACAACAAGGAAAACATTTGAAGGGGTAAAGTTAACAAAAAGTACCTCAAAGTAGTGCTCAAACTCATAAGATCAATTCATAACTATCAAAAGTGTCGTTAGTGAGTACCAAAATGAATGTAACCTTAAAAACAACAGCGGATTCAAAACATCCAGGGCATTACTGCCACACCCAACCCCCTGGGTGCTCAGGCTAATGAACTAAATAAACATCCAAAACAAAGGTTAATTCAACTTATGCGGAAGCCAAAACAATGACCAAAATGTAAAATCTTGGAAAACAACACAATAACTCCAAAACATTGTAGTTCAAACATCGTCTCAATAACTCATAATTCTTAAACTATGTGATTTCTCCGTCCCGATCCCCACACTTAGTCATCCATACCTGTGATCATAAAACATAGACAAAACAAAGAAAGGATCGCACAAATCAGAAAAACTAAGTAAATACTACCTCAACCTGTAAATATGTTTTTGAAACTCATTTGCTATTTGTCAATCAGCTGAGAATGATTTAGTGAACGTTAGAGGAACTTCCAAAATAACATCAAAAACACAGTAGGAAGCTTTCAACAGGAGATCATCTCAATACCAAATACGGGATCACCTATGCTTAGTGAACGTTCGAGGAACTTCCAAACATAACATACAAAAAAACAGAGGAAGCTTTAACAGGAAGATCATCCTCATCAAATAGGGGATACCACCCTAAGGGCACTCCCTGTTCGAGGAGGCTCGATTCCGCGTCTCGTCCTTGTCTTGGTGTTGTCTTGTTAACCCAAGTCGTCCTTCTTTCTCATAGAAGTTGACGATACAAAGGTCCGCTTCAAGTGCGGGGATTGGTTCACGTTTCACATGTTGTGCAAGTTCTACTGCTTGCGTGACGAGTGTCTGGAACTCTGGAGGTATTGTCGGTGGCGTTGCTCCGTCATGTTGTCGTGTTTTTTTGGTATGCCTTGGTATAGGATTCCAGTCCTTTCCCAAGCCATCATCTTCAGCTTCATCTTCGCTCCACCGGGGAATTCGGGTGTATAAAATCTCCTTGACCGTTCCTAGCTCGTTGCATCGTCTGATGATTGGGTTTGTGCTTCGGGTGTCAGGTATCCCTTTAATAAGATCATACCTGGTCGGATGACCTGACACTGTTTGTGGTGTAGTCGTGGTTGGTGATGTCGATCTCTTCTTGATTCAGGTTAACCGGTATCGGATAACAGATACTAAAGCTTCCTATGGTTACAAATTTCATCTACGGTGTGAGTAAGTTTCAACTACTCCATTTCATGCTTAATATACACTTCATTTATTACTCATGCATTCACTCATACAATTGCTTTACTACTAGGCATGCTATTTCAAGGATTAATGGTTTAGGTGATCACCTTGGCCGGATTTCGAACGGGCCCATCGCGGTCAATCACATGGAGAAAAGGCTGCCTCTGAGGTGCGCCTCTCTGAGGGCCCCGGGATCCCTGTCCTGAGGTGCCTGCTGGGCCGGTGCATCGCCAGATGCCACCTCCTTGCCCTCTCTCTGCTTATAGTTTTGGAAGTTCCCCTTTGCTTTCCACTCTCCGGGCATTTGTTAGCGGTTGTGTCCCAGCTTCTGGCAATTGTAGCACTTGATCTCCCTCCGTAGCAATCCTTACCAGGATGGTCCTGGTTGCACTTTCTGCACACATAGGTGCGGCCGTCGGAGAAGGTTTTGGCGGCTCCGGAGCTAGAACCTGAGGTTAGAGGGTTAGCACATGTGTGCGTGTGGATATACTAGAAATGATACTTATGCGAATACAAATTGGAAATAGAATTTACCCTTAGGAGGTGTGATCTCAGTGGCTTAGCCGCCACCGGTGCAGAATAACCAAGCTGAAGGATCTCAGCTGGTTTGCCCTGCTCAGCATGGGCACTGCTCTCACTTGGGGACTTCTTCTGAGAAAAGAAGTTCCCTTTCTTCTTCTTCCAGCTTTTACCCTGGTTCTGCTCCTCGGTGCTGGTGTTTTTGTTGTTAGCCTTGCGCTTCAGCGCGGTTTCCTCATCCCTTAACTGGCAAGTGATCTCAACGCGGGAGGCCGCGTGATAACACTCCTGAAGTTTCAGGTATTAGCCGGGATGATGTTTAAGAAAGAATAGGAAAAGATTCAAGGAATTCAAGGAATTGAAATGAATTGAATTGATACTAAGGGTCAACAGATATTTACCTGAAGGGAGGTAAATCTGGTATAGCCCATACCGTACCGAAGGCGATGGCCAGACCGCCATAGAAGCGATCGACCAACACCTGGCGGTGTATCCAAGATCGGGGAGGAGACGGAGGATGGAGGTGAAGGTGCGGTAGTACTCATCCACAGACATCTTGTCTGTCATCTTTAAGGCGTCTAGCTCTAGCCTTTTCTTCGTTTTTACATGCTCCGGATAGTACTTGGATCGGAGGAGAGATGCGAAGGAGTCCCATCAATCGAAGGTGGGGTCGCTTACATGCTCGTGCTTCACCAATTTCCACCAATCCATGGCCGCATCCTTCAAGTAGTAGGCGGCTACTCTGACTCGAACTCCAGCAGGAGCTTCGAGTGTTTCAAAAGCGGTCTCCATTTCGGAGATGTATGCTTCTAGCTTAGCCGGATCACTCTCGCCCCTAAAGCAAGGAGGGCGGAGTTCCGCTACAGCTTTGACCCAGTTGCTTCTCTGGGTGGAGGGGGGGGAGGGGTTGGTTCCCGTTTGAGTTTGGTTCTGCTGAGATTGTTGTACGGCTTGTAAACTGTGGTAGCATCTGTGCTACCGTGGCGGCGACGATCTCAGCAATCGTCTGCGCGCCGGTTCCATCTGAGGCTTCGCCCCTAGGTCGGCTCGGCCTCTTCCTGACATCTGCATGTTTTTAACAGTTACATTAGGCTCCGCAAGAAATGACTCAAAGGTCTTGGAATTTAAACAAGGTATCGTTCCAAGAACGTCAAGGGTATCCGTTATTAATAACGGTAGTTCCTAGTTAGGTTTCTAAGTATCCGTCTTAAGACGTTGTGAATCCTAACTCGGTAATCTCCTATGCTCGGTACTTTAGGACATCTGAGCGTAACTACGCTCTGATACCACTTTTTGTAACACCCAACCGTTAATCCTATGCTTACCGTCTAATCGTCCTGTTAATTCAATGAGTTCGCAGCGGAAGAATACTACTTACTTACGGCGGGCGGGATGAAACAATGCCGCTAACCGCCCATACGGCTAGCAAGGCTACTAATACTTACAGTGACGGTCTGATGGCCAATAGATACCGAGAGCTACTAAAACAAACTTACCAATTACAAATACGATCACTACCAAAGGATTACCGAGTATTCGAAGTGCATTCATTACAACCTTCCAAGTTTACCAAAAGAATGAGTATCTACCCACTACTCATCTACCCATCAATCCCTTCACAAATCCCAAAAAGGTGTACCCCATGGTACACCGGCTATTCAAAAATCTAAGCCATGTACTACTCAGTACACCGATCTCAAATTCATTGTTTACATACAAAAAGAAGACAAGAAATTAAACTAAGTCTTCATCAGCTTCACCCTTCTCTTGCACCTGCATTTATATTAAAATGGTGCCCAAGGGGCTCAGCAAATTGCTGCGCATAAAACTCCGCATATACCGATTGCTAGCAAGGGTACGCCGACTAATTGGCGACCGCTATACATGCTTGTTCATTACTCATGCATACATGCTTTACATACAAACATACATACATCACCATACATCATTCACTTCAAGGCAACAATACAATGGAGTTCACAATACTTACCTTCACAAGGTTAGCCAAATTGTGCATCCGGGTTAATCGGAATGCATATTACTCTTTTACTCATTACTTACTTCTTCTTACTTACAATTACTTACTTCCTTTTACTTTACTTACTCATTCTTACTTACTTACTTATACTCAAGTCAAGTCGTCGGGACCTCCGGCCTTGGGGACTACTCCGTCCCACATCCGGGATTTACTTGACTCACTAATCCGGGATGCTACCCACTTAAGGGATTTGGGCCGCGGACCAGTTTAAGAGTCAGGAATTGGAGCCAACCTCTCGTGACTCCGCATCCTCACGCGTGGCCGAAACTATATCGGACTTCTACTCATTCCAATTATTTACCAATTTAAGTTAGGAGTTAGCTTGTTAGGAACAAGTTAGAAGTCCAATAATAAATAGCAATAATCGGTCACAGTACGATACCACATACATACACACATTCATACCATCCATACGTTTCATGAATTATACAAACTGAGATTTAAGAAAATACACATCATACAACACTACATATTCACAAGTAAGCATATTAACTCCGATTCGTGCATTTATCTTTATTGGTGATCAATTAGCACACAACACACAAATCAGAGTAGCCATGATAGCATTCGGGGCATGAGGAATTCATACCGTTCACCGTCGTACGTGATTCCAAACGTTCTTCGATGTCACAAATCAAGTCCTAAGATATACATACAAATGAATGATTAAACTAACTACAATTACTTTACTTGTACTCTTACTATGTTCCCTAACTCATACTCACTAAGTCCCTACATTTCCTATACTTATTTTTCATTTACTTACTCTTATTTACTTACAATGGTTCACTTCCTTATATGTACATGTACATATGTATTGGTGGTATACATACATATACACATATATACTAGTTATAATCATTTAGTTTTTTTTTTTTTTTTTTTTTTTTGCAAGTTATGGGTCGACCGACCCACCGACCGACCCAATACCCTGGGTCGGTCCATTACCGAAAGTTTTCGTCTTTGAAATTTCTCCCGACCGACCCAGAACCATTCCGACGAACACCCATACACTTCTGGGTCGGTCCATTGCCGAGAGTTTCGGGTCTGTGTCTAAGTCCCGACCGACCCACCGACCGACCCACCTCTGGGTCGGTCGAAGTGCGAGACTTCGACAACAGAAATTTCGAGTCCGACCGACCCACGTCCGACCCACGGCTCCTGGGTCGGTCCTTTGCCGAGAGTTTATTTTCGTTTCTTAAGCTCCGACCGACCCACGGTCCGACCCAGACCTGGGTCGGTCGGTAGCAGAATTTGCTACAGACCTTGTTTTTCTTTCCCATTTTCACCCATTGCTTCCCCAATTCCTACATACATTCTAACATGTTTTTACACAATTAAACACTCAAACCATGCTAATTCATCTCCTAATTCATCACCCAATTCTATACCAAGTTACATACATAATTCTCTAAGTTTTTACTCAACACTTACACTAGTTTCCTCCCTTACCATATTATGCTACAGATTTTAATCAACCTCTCTCCAACTACAACTCCCTCTTCTAATGTCAATTCTAACACCTCTTATGCATTATAACTACGTTAGCTATCTCTCTCAACTTATCGCCTATCTTCCTCAAACAAAATCTGTTACAACTCACATTAGTTCACCTAGTTTTAATTCTCTAAGTGTTCTAATCCTAGGCAAATTTTGCCATAGTCTCCCTATAATTTTATACACTCACCACACATTCTAGTTCACATCAAACACTTGTTTCACCTGTTACAATACCCAAAACTATACAAGCTCCCATATATATATACCAATACCGAAACAACACTAAAACACTACAAAATTCCTGCACTCAAGATACCATTCCAATCTGTTTTAAATGAGTTTTACACATCTTTTAAAGCCTCCAAAATACTTATATTCTCCTACACATTACACTACTAATATATTACCATTTTTCGATACCAATTTTCATTACTAAAAATCTGTTACATATACAATTACAAGACTACACCAAAGGTGAGCATCTTACCTTGTTTTGCTTCTAGTTTCTTTCTTCTTCTTTCTTTCTCCTTCTTTCCTTCTCTACCGGTTTTGAAATCTCAATCCACTAACACTACAACCATTCACATACACCATTCAATACTATGAACTAACCCTAACCATTAATCAAGCTCTAATTTAGGTTTTAGGGTTTAGAAAATTTATTACCTTCCAAGAGCACAAGAGCTGTTTGGGATAGCTCAAGGACAAGATTTCTCACACCACCACAAAGCCAAAATCGGCTGGACATACAAGGAGTAAACAAGGCTTAGTTCACATTTTCGTTTTGCCATTTAGGCTAGAAAAAGATGGAGTTTTTGCAAATTTTTACCTTAATAGAACAAGGAGAAGGAGGGCCTTCTAATGGTGGTGTTGAAGCCTCCAATGGTGCATACCCATGAAAACGAAAGTGGGTGTTTTCGAGTTTTGAAAAGATAGGAATGTAGCCTTTGATGAGGGGATTCCAATGGTGGTGTTTTATTTTTTTATAATTTTGGAAGAGTGTGGAGAGAGTTACAAAGGAGAGAAGTTAGTTTTGTGGGTGTTTCTCCTTTCACCATGGAAATCGTGAGAGAGGTAGAAGAAAGAAGAAAAGAGAGAGTGAGGGTGGGTGTCACGTGAGAGGAAGGAGAGAATGGGTAGGGAGAGAGAGTATGTGTGAGTGAAGGGAATAAAGTAATAAAGTAGGGTTTATTGTTTTGTTTGTTTGTGAGTAAAAGAAGTTAAATGTGTGTGTGTGTATATATGTAAATCGGACAGCACACAGCAGCTAGGGGGTTTTAAAATTTTATTTGCAATGTTGGACACATAAGTTTGTGTTAATTATATTTCTACCCCACAAATTGTCGTTTTTGACAGTTTACTAATCTCTCGTTTATTGATTTTTATTGGCCTACAGCTTCACTAATATTTATTAATGAATATTTAGTTGACCAAACTGTTACGAGTCTGTTTGACCCGCTTAAAGACACGTTTCCCGGTTACCTCGAAAAACGCGCTTTAAGGTTCGGTAACTGTTTTTAACCGTTTTAAAGGTCTTTCTTCAGGATTTGTTCCCTTATGATTATTTATACTTATTAACTTCTAAATTACTTATTAGCCTAATTATTGGCTATTTTTAAATACGGGGTATTTCAAAAGAATCATCATCCAACTCATACTCAAGGATGTCTTCAGATGATATGAGCGACACTACCAAGTTCATAAGCACGTAAAGAAATTGGCTCGAGGGTTTTAGTGACTACAATCACAATTGATTTTACTAAATATTGTTTTATTATAATTTTATTTGATGTATTGTAGCTCCTGTGATGTCAGGTCGTTCCTTAAGCAAGCACCAAAAAAAATGTTACTGTAGTTTTCAAGTATATTTCAATTTGTGAATTAAAGTTTGATCTTGTTCTAGTTCATTAATTGCTAACTTCGCAAGATGAAGGATTATAGAGATATTAATGTTTAACTATTCTTAAGACTTTTATTATAACGAGCGAGGAAAATAGTGTTCGGTAAAACATACACCAAAACTAATGTTTGAATACAAACTAATTAATGTCTATCATGGCTCGTCACCACCAGCTCTTCTTCCCTCGCCAGCTCTGTTTCTTCTTCTTCTACCTCTTCTGGCCTGCTCATACTCATTTGTGTGTATCTTTGTGATGGGTTCATCGAACTAGGCCCCTTGAGAGTCATGTCCCACGAGATTGCAGGTGGTGGAGGGGTGGATGTGGTGGATTGCCTCAACAGGCCTAACTGCCTCCTTCTATCGGCGTCTGAATCAACATCAGACACGTTTAGGTTGGCAAAGGTGGTGTTCATCTGTGCTGATCTCTTGGCCTGTGTGGTCGGAACCTGTCTACGGCTAGACTGCGAGGACCCTTCCCCTATAGGCACAACAATCTGGCCATAACCAGCTGACAAATGACCGTATGGATCCGAGTGTGTGGATGTATATGGAGCCTGATACTAGCTGGCATTTGTCTGTTGTGTACCCCATGCACTAGTATTAGGGCCGCTGCTGTATGGGATGTCTCAAGGGCTAATTGTACTCTGTGGGGCGGCCACTTTCTGGTAAGCGTAAGTGCTAGCATCTACCAACACACTTGCATCATACTAGCCTGTTTGTCCATGCCAGTCTATTTATTGGGTCGTTTGCCCCCCTCCACTATGTAGCCTGGGTCGTATGACCACCGCACTGTGAAGATCCCAATGTGCTGGTCTGAGACCAGTACGGGTCGCGTTCCCACGCACTTTCCTCGTAACCCTCTACACTTAGGTCAACTGGGAACGAAGGTTGTACGGGATATTCTAATAACCCGTATTTCGTTTCAGATTTCCTAACGTTTCGTTTTAACTTATCTTTATGTTTTGTGGTGTTTAATTAGCATTGGGACAACTGGGGCATTTGGATAAAAGATGAGGGACAAGGAGGTTTTTTCCCCTCTCTTATATTTTGGTAAGTAATTAAGGTAGTTCAGTATTTCTTTTGGTATTTCCCGATCAGTTTTCAAAGACGTCGTATTCCCTCTCAGCAGTTTTGAGCGCTTTCTTCCTCTTCTCCTCCAGTGGTGTGAAGCCTGATTTTGGGTGCTTTATTGCTGCGTTTCTTCTGCTGATTTCTCTGCTGCTGCTATCGGGTGTTTCCTCTGCGAATTCAGGTTGGTTTAATTGTGAATTCGGTGGCAGTTTGTTGGTATTTTTGGAATACCCACGAAATTCCATGTTAGAAATAGTATAATATTTGGTAAGAGGGAATAAGCCGAGATTAGTATCATAGTGGCCCAGGGAAATTAGCTATATTTCTTCATTAGATTATTCCTATTCTAAAAATATCCGTGATTATCTACAGTCCCTAAATCCTTACTACGTATGTTGTCATTGATGATATTATTATTTAAAATACTACTTCAACCTCTCTTCAATGTTTCAACGTTGTTTGAAAGTCTTTAAATTGTTTCCTAATTTATTTTGCATTTAAATTATTTGTTTTAATGTAGAATCCAAACTCGATTTTACATCCTATTATTAATTATTTCTAATTACAAAGAGTTCAAATCCCTTTTGACTTCCATAGATTAATAATAAATCTTCTCTTGATTTTGTTGTTATTAGAATTCTAGAATTTTCTTTAACGTTATGATAACCTCTCGCTAGAACTATTGTCCTATTCTATTTAATTTATTTTTATTCCATCTCCTTTCTATTTCAAATAAATGGTTACTAAATGATTTCCTATTACACACTCTCTCTCATCTTGTTACAACGATCTATTTTCTCTACAAATTCCAACTTTGAAAGTTATTTCCTAATTTCTAAGAAAGAAGTTTTAGAGGTTTGACTTCTTCCAGATGATTCTCAAACGTTATGTTGTTATATAAATTTCCTAAAAACAATTTACAATGTTAACTATTTATTTTGATTTCCTTTTCTAAGTTATTTTAATTCCATAATTATTAACTCTTTTATTTTAAAATGAATGATTATTAATTTGTTTTAGCAATATTGATTTCCCTTATTCCTATAATTTATTTATTTATATCACGATCTTCACCACTATGATTCACCCTCATCACGACGGCGCTTCAACGCTTTTGTTTCTACCAAAATTTATTCACACATCTTCTTCCTTGAGCTCTTATAATTCGCGTTCTCCATTCTACCTTTGCTGGATCATTTCCCTTGGGGCCAATTAGGAATTTGACTGGCTAAAGTATTTCTACTTAGTAGTTTATTTATTTATTCGATTATATGACTAGTAGCGTGTTGTTGTTGATATCTATCTAGACTCCATTACGCCGATGAGTGCTTCTACTAATCCTGAGGAGATAGACTATTGAGGAGAATTGATTTATCAAGTAAATTCTATGCTCAATGTTGTTTGACTGATGTTTTTGTAAAACGATTGGGAAAAGGTTTCGTTGTGCTTTTGTGGACTCTCAGTTGTGGTTTGGAAATTTGGGATTGTTTCCCACGTTTTGGAATTGAGGAATTGGATTGTGTTGTGGATTTTGGTTCTAGATTTTGGGAGTCTTTCACAGGTTGTATTCTATTGTTTGGGAGCCCATAGGTGCTCCCCATGATTATTATTATTTGTGCTGCACACATTATTGCAGTTAAGCCCCTCTGATCTACTCTATGTTACTGCTGTTTCATAGGGGGTGTGCACACTTAAGGACTTAGGGTGAGGTGGTTGTTTGACGGTCCCATAGGTGACTGTCCTTTTGTTTGGGGTCCCATAGGTGATCCCGTATTTGGTATTGAGATGATCTCCTGTTGAAAGCTTCCTACTGTGTTTTTGATGTTATTTTGGAAGTTCCTCTAACGTTCACTAAATCATTCTCAGCTGATTGACAAATAGCAAATGAGTTTCAAAAACATATTTTACAGGTTGAGGTAGTCTTTACTCAGTTTTTCTGATTTGTGCGATCCTTTCTTTGTTTTGTCTATGTTTTATGATCGCAGGTATGGATGACTAAGTGTGGGGATCGGGACGGAAATCACATAGTTTAAGAATTATGAGTTATTTGAGACGATGTTTGAACTACAATGTTTTGGAGTTATTGTGTTGTTTTCCAAGATTTTACATTTTGGTCATTGTTTTGGCTTCCGCATAAGTTGAATTAACCTTTGTTTTGGATGTTTATTTAGTTCATTAGCCTGAGCACCCAGGGGGTTGGGTGTGGCAGTAATGCCCTGGATGTTTTGAATCCGCTGTTGTTTTTAAGGTTACATTCATTTTGGTACTCACTAACGACACTTTTGATAGTTATGAATTGATCTTATGATTTGAGCACTACTTTGAGGTACTTATTGTTAACTTTACCCCTTCAAATGTTTTCCTTGTTGTTGCTATGGTTTATACATGCTTTTTGATGTTTTTGGGTCCCTGTTTACGCATTGGGAATTGCACTTAGGGACCTGTCCGAACGTCCGTCTGGGCATCAATGTTCGGACAGGCCCCGAAGGATTTCAAAGGTTTTCGTCATTTGGCTGTGTCCGAACATCTGTCCGAGCGTCAAAGTTCGGACAGCATGCGAGGACGGGTCCAGCTTGCAAGTCTCGACTTATGTCCGAACTTGCAAGTTCGGACCAATGTTCGGACCACGTAAGAGATTTTCCGAAGTTTGAAACTCGACTTGTGTCCGAACTTCGAAGTCCGGACACAAGTTCGGACATTGTCGCTTTCCAGTTTTCTAACTCTCGACTTGTGTCCGAACATCTATGTCCGGACACAAGTTCGGACGGATGGTTTTCTGCAGTCTGTTTTCCCCGGCTTGTGTCCAAACTTACCAGGTCCGGACACAAGTTTGGACCAACTCTATTTTGCACTTTTAGGACTCGTTTGAAGTCTGTTTTCTATCCCGTTTGCGCTGTTAGATTTGTATTTTTATAAGCTATCTTTTGAGGTAAAATCCAGGGTGTTACAAGGTGGTATCAGAGCTTGTGTTTTTGAAATAAGATAAAACTTGAGTAAACTGATTAAAAACTTGGGATAAGCCGCTTGGGAAAATTATGTTGAATTGTATGTTATATTTTGTTCTGCTGAATTATGTTGGACACCTCTGTGTGGTGCTTGAAGATCATACAGGGAATATTGTTTACTGGTCACACATATGTGTGTATTATATGATGGTACATATACTCGTTTATACATATACTTGAATTGTCTACCCGAGGATTGGGTAGTATGAACGTAGTAGAACTTAGGGGGATATTTGTAGGAATTTAAATTCCTTTGAATTCGTTACTTATAATCAGGAGTCCATCTTGAGTAGAGTAGACTGGCAGACCGACTGAATTTCTCCTACAACACCAGAAGTCGAAGCAGAAGCACTATCATGGCAGCCAACGACCCAATGAGACAACTCCAAGAACTTGCATTGAACCTGGGCCAGATTGTGCAACACCATGCCCAGCGAGACAATGTGCCAGAAGGCTACACAGAGGATTGCCCACCTGAAGCCGACTGCATTCAAGGGGAGGAGGACCCAGTACTGCTGGAGAATTGGCTACGAGAGTTTGAAAAAATATTTGAGGCAGTCAACTGCCCTGCTGATAAGAGAGTTAATGCCACTATGTACTACTTCAAGAGCGAGGCTGACATCTGGTGGTCTGCCAACAAGTACGCTCTTCTGGCGGGACCTGATTTTGGATAGGAGGCATTGAAAGAGGCATGCGAAGGCGATTCTACCCTGAGCATGTCCAGTGCAGAAATGCCTGGAGTTCTCTGAGCTCAAGCAGCAGGCCCGGAGTGTGAAGGAGTACCACTCCAAGTTCCTAGAGCTGGCGAGGTTCGCGCCGACGATGGTCCCTGACTAGGCGTCGAAGGTGTAGAGATTTGTGGGGGGCTCAACTGGAGTCTCCAGGAGGCTTTGAGCGTACTGACGATACCTACCCTCCAGGACGCTTATGAAAAGGCTGCTAACCTGTATAGGGTGCAGCAGAAGAGGAGGGAAGTCCAAGCAGGCCAAAAGAGGAAGATGGAGGACGGGGAGGAGTCCCGGAGTCGAGACGACCGACATCAGAGGCCCAATCAGGACAAGAGGTGGAGGCTTAACTCAGGTGATAGCAGGAGGTTCGATAGGAACCAGAGGAGGAATGGTAGACCCCAGGGGCAGGGACAGGGGGATAGACCGGGCGAGATAGGCACTTCCACTGTAGGAGATGCCACAAGGACCACCCAGGGAAAGACTGTGAAGGAACCTAGTGGCGTGCTTCCGGTGTGGCAGGAAGGGCCACAGAGCTTTTGAGTGCTTCAAGAGCCCTCAGGGAGGTGCTCAGTAGAGGGGGAATGGCGGAGATCGGGCCTACATACCAGCAGACTCCCAGCCTCGAGGCAGAGATCAGCACCAGGGTAAGAATCAGCACGGGGATGCTCCCCAACGTGGTAATGGCGGGGGTGGAAATGGAGGCAATAGAGGTCAAGGGGAGAACCGAGACAACAGTCGAGCTCCTGGGAGGATCAACGTTATGAGTCGGGTCGAAGCAGAGGTGTTAGCAGGTACCTTCTCTGTTTCATGGTACTCCTGCTCGTGTTTTGTTTGATACTGGAGCTTTGTACTCGTTTATTTCTGAGAACTTTGTTAAGAAACTAGATCTAGAAACTTGTAAGTCTCCTACCATAGCAGTATCTATACCCGCAGGGTGAGTTATTTCTTGTAATCATGTTTGAAAGATGTGGGGATAGACATAAAGGGGGAAACATTTGTAACTGACCTGGTCCAGTTCATCCTCCCCGACTTCGACATCATCCTGGGGATGGACTGGTTAAGCAAGTATAAGAGGAAGATCGATTGTGGAGAGCAGAAGATCATCCTGAGAGGACCATCGGGCCGTAGAGTCTCCTACGGTAGCGTGGAGAAGAGACCGGGAGTAAAGATAGTCGTAGCCATGTTGATCCTCTCCCAAGTGAGGAAGGGACTGCAGGCATACCTTTGCCATGTCCAGGACCTGAGCCGAGAGCCAAGCCCATTAGAAGAGATTCGAGTGGTGAATGATTTCCCTGACGTCTTTCTAGATGAAATTCCTGGCATGCCGCCAGACAGGGAGGTGGAGTTCAGTGTCGACCTCGTGCCAGGAGCAGCGCGCTATTTCCAAGGCCCCATACCGTATGGCGCCATCAGAATTGAAGGAACTGAAGGTTCAATTGGTGGACCTCTTGGAGAAGGGACACATTCGCCCGAGTGTATCGCCTTAGGGAGATCATGTCTTGCTCGTAAAGAAGAGGATGGGAGCATGAGGCTGTGCATAGACTACCGGGAGTTGAATCAGATCACTATGAAGAACCGGTATCCCTTGCCCAGAATCGATGACCTCTTCGATCAGCTTCAGGGTGTAGGAGTCTTTTCCAAGATAGACTTGAGGTCGGGATACCACCAGCAACGTGTGGCGGAGAAGGACATCCCAAAGACAGCTTTCAGAACCAGATATGGCCATTTTGAATTCCTGGTGATGCCCTTTGGATTGACGAATGCGCCGACAGTATTCATGGACCTCATGAACCGGATCTTCAACCCATATCTAGACCGGTTGTGGTGGTATTTATTGATGACATCCTCATCTACTCCAAGGATGAGGAAGAGCATGAGGAGCACCTGAGATCAGTCCTGCAGATTCTGAGAGAGCAGCAGCTTTACGCCAAGCTGTCCAAGTGCGACTTTTGGTTGGACCGAGTGGCATTCCTAGGCCACATCGTCACCAAGGAGGGAATCTTAGTGGATCCGGCCAAGATCCAAGCAGTAAAAGAGTGGCCAAGACTGAGCAACCTGACAGAGGTTCGTAGCTTCCTGGGTCTAGCAGGATACTATAGGAGATTTGTGAAGGATTTCTCAAAGATAGCCAGACCCCTCACAAACCTCATGAAGAAGGTAACCAAATTTCAGTGGGATGATGATTGCGAGAAGGCGTTCCAGATGTTGAAGGATAGGTTGACCACATCCCCAGTGTTAACCTTGCCCTCAGGGACAGACGGATTTGAGGTTTTCAGTGACGCTTCCAAGTATGGCTTGGGATGTGTCTTGATGCAGCACGGGAAATTCATAGCCTACGCATCAAGACAGCTGAAGGAGTATGAGACCCGATACCCGACGCACGACTTAGAGCTTGCAGCAGTAGTCTTCGCCCGCCCTTAAGATCTAGAGGCACTACCTCTACGGTGTCTCCTCCTGCAAGATCTACACTGACCACAAGAGCCTCAAGTACATCTTCACCCAGAAGGAACTTAATATGAGGCAGAGGAGATGGCTGGAATTGATCAAGGATTACTACTTGGAGATTTTGTATCATGAAGGGAAGTCTAATCTGGTGGCCGATGCTCTGAGCAGAAAGAAGAGCCATTCTGTGAATTCGATGTGGGTTCTCCCGGACGAGTTGGTTCGCGGCTTCCAAAAGCAGAACCTGGAGGTGATGGAGGCTGGAGGAGTGGAGCGCGAGGTGAGGTTGTACCACATGAGTGTCTCTTCCGACATCTATGGGGAGATACTCAAAGGGCAGCCTGGTGATGAGAAGCTAGAGCGTATCAAGGAGAAGATGAAGGAAGGGAAAGCTGAGGGGTTCGAGATCCACAGCGACGGTAGCCTGAGATTCAGAGGCCGATGGTGTGTGCCTCATGAGTGTGCTGAGGTAAAGGAGAAACTGATGAGGGAGGCCCATAATACTCCCTATTTGGTTCATCCTGGTGGTGATAAATTGTATAAGGACTTGAAGAAGATGTTCTGGTGGCCTAAGACGAAGCGGGAAGTGGCGGAGTTTGTGTCGAAGTGTCTTACCTGCCAGAAGGTCAAATTCGAACACAAGAGGATGGGAGGTTTACTACAGCCACTGAAGGTCCCAAAGTGGAAGTGGGACTCCTTTTCCATGGACTTCGTGATGGGTTTACCACCGGCGAGAGGAGGAGTCGATCAGATTTGGTTGATAGTGGACCGACTCACTAAGTCTGCACGATTCATACCCATGAAAAAGACGTGGTCCATGAGTCAGCTGGTGGATGCCTACATCAAGAACGTGGTGAGATACCACAGGGTACCTGAGACCATTATATCAGACAGAGACTCGAGATTCTTAGCCCATTTCTGGCAGCATTTTCAGAAGGCGATGGGCACCAAGCTGAAGTTGACCACTGCATTTCATCCAGCCACTGATGGCCAGACCGAGAGAACCATCCAGACCTTGGAGGACATGCTTCGAGCATGTGTGATGGACTTCCAGGGCTCATGGGCTGATATGCTGCACTTAGTGGAATTTTCGTACAACAATAGTTACCACACCAGCATCAAGATGGCTCCGTATGAGGCTTTGTATGGGAGAAAGTGCAGAACACCGTTGTGCTGGAACGATATCAGTGAGACTATTGTTTTGGGGCCACAGCTGATAGAGGAAACCATGGAGCAGGTCCGGATCATCCAGGGTCGAATGAAGGCAGCCCAGGACGGGCAGAAGTCCTATGCCGACCTCAAGCGTAGACCGATAGAGTTCGAGGTGGGAGATCAAGTCTTCCTAAAGGTTTCTCTTGTGCGAGGGGTAACCAGGTTCGGGAAGAAGGGCAAGCTAAGCCCCAAGTTCGTTGGACCTTATGAGATCTTAGAGAGGATTGGAGAGGTGGCATACCGACTAGCACTTCCTTGTGAACTGGAGAAAGTTCACAACGTCTTCCATGTATCCCAGCTGAAGCGGTATGTTCCCGACCCTTCACACGTGCTGCAGCCAGAGGTCCTGGAGCTCGAGCAGAACCTATCCTACGAGGAGTATCCCATCAGGGTCATGGATACTAAGACCAGAGAGACCCGATCGAAGTCCACCTGCATGGTCAAGGTCTTATGGTCAAATCATGGGACGGAAGAGGCTACGTGGGAAAGAGGAAGAGATGAAGAAGAAGTACCCACAGCTCTTCGATCAGGTAACCACACAAATCAGTATCCAGTTTAGCATAATTTCGCATCATGGATGAGTTTTAGCTTCGAGGGCGAAGCTTTCTTTTAAGGGGGATGAGATGACACTGGTGGAATGGAACCCTTTAATTACGGTCCAAAACCGTGTATAATTACGGTTGTGGACCATAATCTACGCGGGCGTCAATAAAGATGGCGACGTCTTTAATTACGGTTTTAAACCGTAATTAAAGGCCCTTTTCCGGCCCGCGTGTCATTGACTTTACATTACGGTTATTGGTAAAACCGTAATGTAAAGTCGACACTTTAGATGACGGTTATTGTTAGGACCGTCATCTAAAGTATATTTTTTTTATTATTTTTTTTTTTACAAATCTACACAATTGCAACAGAGACAGAATTGTAACAGATAAGCAACAGAGGGCAGAAACTGCACAATTGAACCACCTGAATCAAATACCAACAACACAAATTCATTCTCTGCGCACAATTGCAACAGAGATAACATCTAATAAAGCACCAGATCGAAAATCTGTAACATATTCAATTGCATATTCAATCTGTTACACAATTGCAACAGAGATAACAATTGCAAATTCATTCTCTGCGCACAATTGCAACAGAAATATTCAATACAACAACTAGAATCTGTTACAGCAGCAGCAGCTAGCAATTCATTACAAAAATATAATCTGTTACAGCAGCAGCAACTAACAGAATCAGAGGGCTACAAAGGTAGCATGTAACCTATACATGGTAGATACAGCTAGGATGACTCCCATCAAGAAATAGCATAAAACAGAAGCGTAAAACAGTACAAAAACGGTGCAGAAAACTGTAAAAAACAAAATCCATGATAGCAGCATCAGAGCTAGCTAGTCTACCACTCCATTCTCATAAACATGGCTGCCATGCTCTCTCTGACATGCAACAAGTCGGCAGGAGCATAAGTCTTGAATCTGGCATAATGCTCTTTAATCTGCAACAAGAAAAGGAATGGAACACATAATGAGATTAAGATAAAGACACAAAAATCTGCCGAAAGAATTAAATACAAGACAGCATTCGTATTACCTTGTCTATAGCATTCTTAAAACTTGGGAAGTACCCGCAGAACTCGTACATATACCGCATCACGTAGTACCCGTAACTCTTAGAATCCTTTTGGGTAGGGCACTAAATCACCAAAATTCACAAATGTAAAACAATTGTACAAAGATAATAGCAGCACGAATGAAATACATGAATTACCAAACCTTGATGTAATCGACGGTCAAATCACCAAACTCTCCCTGAGGGGTTTTTTTGTAACAACTGTTACATATATTAACAAAAGCGTTTAGCAAAATGAACAAGTACATTAATTTTGGTTCAAAAAACTTACAAACAATTAAATAGTAATAAAAACTTACTCTTTGATTAAGTCTTCAGTGTTGAATTCTGTCCACTGCCCTAGTGGATCCACTAGAACGAGCAGAGTAGCGGTGGCAGCGCAGAATATAAACAAAAAGCCCAGTGGTGGCTTACCAATGTCAAATACAAAATGAAATGAGAAATGAAGGTATAAAAGTTAGCTAATTAGTATGTAATTTATATTAGAACTCACGTTGGTGATACGGCATTAGAATGAATAATTTATTATGTTGATCAACAACATTGAAGCAATGATCATGTATTCACAAAAACCTCCCCGGTCCCTAGTGACTGAGTGTACGATAAACGCTCCGGGGCACACCGCAGTAACGGAGGTCATGTCCTTCTCAGCACATCTCTCAAGCAGACATCTATTATATCACATGTACTATAAAACGTTAGCCAATGCAACTTCATAGATACTATTCTATATGTTTATAGTATGTAAGGAAAGAACACTACTTTAGATAAGCTTGAATAATGTTAATGTTCAGATAATCTCCACACATCATCTCTCTGATGTCCTCAAAGTGGATTGTCGTGATCATATCTTCTTTATAGTGAAAACATCGACTTTGGAAGCGTCATCATGAAGTTGTTAGTTTGAGATGACTTAACATGATCTTGTCGTAGAGATTCATCTGCTGGCCCCAAAACATTAACAAGTTTTTGTTGGCAGTGCCGAGCTTATTTTAGGCGCCTCAGAAGTCTGGCGACCCCGGACGGGCGCTGGATTCTTACCTTTCGCACCCCGACTCACTGGATTTTACCTTCACACACAAACAGTAAAGCATAAATGTAAAGATAATTACTAATTGATTATTATAGTAACATTAAACATTTATCTAGAACATACCCTTGTACTTCTGACAGGATTCGCGGCGCGCAGATTCTTCTTCTCTGGGCCGGGATACGCGGCGAGGAAGCTCAGGGATCTCAGGATTCGCCGGCATATGCTGGTCTTCTAGTCTGGGCCGGGTTACGCGGCGAGGAAGCTCAGGGATCTATAATAGATTAGATTAGACACTTAATGCTAAATAATGCATTTTATTAGATACTAAATGGTTGTCAAACAGTCTTACCTCATCGGTGACAACAATATAACATGCTGGCCAGGGCAATATGTCTCCCTTCGCCTTCGATCAGCGTGCATTTGTTGTCAAACGCCATCTGAAGGTATGCAATGCTCAAATCCATCAACTATCAGGTCCAAGGTCAACACGCGCGTAGAATGGGGGTAGACGTACGAAACTGATGAGCGTGAGTGGACCTGATGGCAACACCGTCCCGTAGGCCGCATCTACAGGGTGCCCTTCTAATGGTATTTGGAGACACATTTTTTTTGCTCCTTTAATAAACAGAGATAATACGTGAATAAATAAGTGAGTCCAATCTAATACTATTTAAATAACTTTATTTTAGGAGAAAAATAGTTAAACAAAGTTAACCTGGATGTTGGCAAACGGGTACGGGTCAGCGGCCGGAGCACAACTAGACGAGGAGACAGTCGAGGAGGATCTAGCTGCTGCTGCTGAGTAGTCGCATCTGCAATCGCATTCAACGCTTCCTGCAGCCTCTCCTCGATAGCCCGGCGCTCAGCAGCCTGTTTCTCGTCATTAGCTTGGCGCTCAGCAGCGAACCTACGCTTTACCATCGCCTCGCCTCGACTTCAGCAGCACTCATCTGACCCTTCCTAGCAGATGGCGGGAATACGTTCTTCTGACGTACTTCTCCCCCAAATCCTCTAACACGCCCTGGGTGATCCTTCTTCCCAAGCATTTGATTGAGCGCGTCGTCTTGAGAAGGAGGAGCGTGTAAGTCTACTTCTCTCTCTCTATGCCGCTTCGTACTGTCCAATTTTCAAAGAAGTTAACACTAAATTTAAGATCAACAAACACTTGAGTATATAAGTAAATTATTTAACAGCTACTTTCAAATACTTACAATTTGGTTAGCCAGTTGTTCCATCGCAGCATTAGGAAATATCCTCTGACCTTCACTGGTCGTTTTCTGGCGTCCCAGTATGTACATCTGCACCCTCCTCGCCTCAGAGACATCCTCGATCGGGCATTCACTTCCATCCTCGTTCCTCCGTGTCAGCAAACCAGCTTCTTTCCATCCCTCGAGGCTGCCCACATATCCCCTTCGTCCCATGGTGTGGGGGTAGAGATTAGCTTCACGGTTTTGCCGTGCTTGTTCTTGTATTTGCTGTTAAGAAAGTACAACAGGAAATTAATTAGAAATCAGGGATAAAGCATTATGAGCATTAATTAAGAAAAGAGTACACACAAACATACCCTGAACTCGGGGGTGGCGTGCCGCTCAACGAACTCCTTCCACTCCTCTTCAGTGATCATGCCATTGTACACAACATACGGCGGAGGCTCACATGGGGCACCCTGTTGATCCAATGCTCAACCAAGTAGTGGCGGAATGATTTAGCTTTGCCGGACACCAAAAAGAACGGTCTTCTTCACTTCTTCTGGGATCTTGTATCGTTCTTGCACCTTCTTCTAGATGGTCTCCTTACTTCTTCCGGGACTTGTTTCCATGTGTGGTTGATGCAGCAATGTGATCTGGCCAGAGTCCCTAGCATACTAGCGAACTCTGACCTGCTGCCCCCACCATACCTCCCATACTTGTCCCACAGAAGACTAATCTGATCCGGTTTCTGCAGTTTCAACCCACGGGTCAGACCTCTACCTCTGGGTCTCTGAGTAGCACTCGTAGAAGGTGCACTCATGGAAGGGCCAACAGCAGCAGCGGCAGATGTAGATGGGGAAACAGCAGCAGCGGCAGATGTAGATGGGACCGGTACCATCCGATTTCCAAAACAGCATGCAACCATTTGGACAAGCATGAATTTTCTGGTACCCATACCCATTGGGCACATCATTTTTTTGGCTGAGTACGTAGTCGTTGGTAAAACGTTGTCCACCGGAAGAACGTATTTCAATAGTTCCAGGAGGTCAGTGAAACTTACGTCGCTCCAGCCATGTTTCGCTTTCAAGTTGAATAGCTTGAGGACGACACTCAACTTGCTTAACTTTGTAGGGTCACACCCGGGGTACAACGGTGTTTTGGATGAATCCAACAAATTTCATGCTTGTCTGGCGTGTTAGAGTAATGTCGTTCCACATCTTCGAGCATAGTCTCAATGTCATCATCCCAGAAATCTGGCTCAACGTTCGCTGTAACGTCTTCTGGATCACCAGCAACTGTATCATCTCCAAGTTCTGTTTCTGTGTTAGCCTGACCATTATCCCCTTCGTCAGGCTTAATAACATCGAACGCACTCTGACCATGCCATCGGATTATGTCTTGGAAATCTTTTGTAAAACCGCGGCGGATCAGATGTTCCTTAATGTTTCAACGCCGCGATATCTCAGATTGTTTTGGCAGTCGATACGGACAAAATATGTATCCCTTGTCTGTAGGCTTCAGATTGTTCGCCAACACCGTGCATAACTTATCAACTCCTTCTAAAAACTTGTCGTCCAAATTTCCGCTGTAAATCCACGAACGTTCCATCTCCTTCTAGCTATTTTATGAAGGCAGCCATTTCATACCGTCACCCGTGGCAGAGTCTTTACACTTTTGTATCTTATCAACCTAAATCCATCTATGAGTATTAAATCCCACCGGTGAACGTGTTTTTAATATGTAATTTATTGAAAATTTCGGCAGCATCTCCCTACAGTTCTTCAAATGCACGATATTATGATATTAATCAATAATATATGCATTCGAAGAACAATAAAGATACTGCTGAAATAATCAATAAAGTACATATTAAAAGCACATTCACACCCTAGGTGTGTGATTTAACAATCGTGGACAGTCCCGACAGGGACTGCCGAAGATATACCTCTATTAGGTATATCTTGGGCGGATAACTATGTTTGGTAGTTTGTCAAATATTATATGTATATATATAAATCTTACCTCTGGTAGACGATTAGCCGATGCTAAGACGGTTGAGGTCGGAAGCCTAAATAAAGTCGTAGTCCTGATGCATAAATGAAAACGACAACATTAGAATTCATCAAAAAATCAAGGTTAAATGCTAGCTAAACCGCGGAAAAAAATCGACAGCATCTCCCCTATATTTCTAACGTCTCCAAATCAGTTTTATCAAAGTCAAATTCGCACGCACCATCTAGAACTGATAACATACATAAACTTATCTTCACTGATGTATTTAGTTTACAGAAACAGAAGTCTAAGTTTTAAAACTGAAACTGAGGTCGATGTTCCTTCCTCTGTTATTTAATTCAATCTGTTATATTGACTAGCCCTTCTCAATGTGTTTATGTCTGAGCTATTAGGTTCAATAGTTTTTCACTTCTCTAAACAGCCCCAACATCTTTCTGTTGCCTCTACTGAACAGATTCACACAGAACTCAAACAGAAATAGAAACTGAAAGAAAAGAAACAGACAGACAGAGATGGTGTATGACTCCTCTCTGTTTGTTCACGTGTTTGAATTCTCAAACCTTTCTAAACTGTCGATCCTGTCAATTTGGTGTGTTATAAAGTTTCTAACTCAACTAAACCCAAGGCAACTTTGTTACAGATGCAGAATTAGTCAGAACCTGATCTGATAGGAAACTGAAGCTGAAATCCAAACTGAAATCAAAACAGAACTGAGTTGTGTTCTTGCTTTCTTCCCTTCCCTGTCTGTTTTTTTTTTTTTCAACTGATTATACTTCTCCTAACTCCTTACCCAGTTACTTAAATATTCCATTAAGCTTTTAAATCCAGACCAAAACTCAAACAACTTGTTACAGTTCTGTTCCATTCATGAAACTGAGATATGCTACAGTTCTGTTCCATTCATTTTTCAGGAATCGGTAATATACTTGAACTTACTTTCTTTCCTGTGGCAGTTTTAAGTAGTAGCATTTTTAAAACTACACTATTATGTATTAATTGTAATACTAAATGCTAAGAATAAATAAATACAGCAGTTTACAGATTGGTTTGCAAAGTTACCGTAACTAAGCACCGAAGTGGGCAAGTAGTGTAGAAATCAGCCCACAAACTAGGTCGCAATTAACTGTGAATCTGGGCACAAATATATGAACAAGGTTAGAACATTTTCCATTACACTCTCAGGATTCGATACAAACGAGGTTAGAACTTGCAATCGAAATGCATGTATATGAACAAAGTTAGAAAAAAACGACAATCAATCGATCGCATACCCAATACGCGATAGAGACGTCGACGGTGAGACCAGTGGTAGATGGGTGGTGACCGGCGGCGATGGGAGTGACAAAGGTGGTGGGAGCGACGGCGGCGATGGCCGTTAGCAAGGTGACGGGAGAGAGGAGGCGATTTCAGTGAGGAAGATAGCGCGAAAGAGAAGAAGAGTTACTGTGAGTAGGGTGTGCAGAGTGTAGGTAAATGTTTAAATGGACTTTAGATTACGGTTTACATGTAAACCGTAAACTAAAGTCACACTTTACATGACGGTTCCCAAAAAAACCGTAATCTAAAGTGTAACGAAATTAAAAAAAAGCGCGATAATTATTTGGCATATGTTGGGTTTCAAACATAGGTAACACATTAATATAAAGATTTTATTAATCTAAAATACACTGGTAAAACGACGTCGTTAACCGTAATCTAAAGTGTAACGAAATTAAAAAAATAGCGCGATAATTATTTGGCATATGTTGGGTTTCAAACATAGGTAACACATTAATATAAAGTTTTTATTAATCTAAAATACACTGGTAAAACGACGTCGTTAACTGTAATTTAGATTACGCGCGGAGTCAAAAAAATCAAATAATACGGGAAATATTTGGCGTCAGGTCAAAACGACGTCGTTGACCATCAGTCGGAGGTAGGCGCGCCTTTTTTAGGACGGACTTTAGATGACGGTTATTAGTGAAACCGTAATCTAAAGTCCGTTGACCGTAAAGCGCGCATCAACACGGGACTTTAGATTACGGTTTCACTAATAACCGTCATCTAAAGTCCGTCCTAAAAAAGACGCGCCTACCTCCGATCGATTATTGATTACGGTTAATTCAATCATCGTCGCTAATTAATTCCGACCTTCCTATTAATCACGGTGTCTGTTAAAGCCGTGATTAAACCACCGTCATTAAAGGCTCGCGTTCCACCAGTGTGAAATACCCACGAAATTCCATGTTAGAAATAGTATAATATTTGGTAAGAGGGAATAAGCCGAGATTAGTATCATAGTGGCCCAGGGAAATTAGCTATATTTCTTCATTAGATTATTCCTATTCCTAAATATATCCGTGGTTATCTACGGTCCCTAAATCCTTACTACGTATATTGTCAATGATGATATTATTATTTAAAATACTACTTCAACCTCTCTTCAATGTTTCAACGTTGTTTGAAAGTCTTGAAATGTGTTCCTAATTTATTTTGCATTTAAATTGTTTGTTTTAATGTAGAATCCAAACTCGATTTTACTTCCTATTATTAATTATTTCTAATTACAAGAGTTCAAATCCCTTTTGACTTCCTTAGATTAATAATAAATCCTTCTCTTGATTTTGTTGTTATTAGAATTCTAGAATTCTTTAACATTATGATAACCTCTCGCTAGAACTATTGTCCTATTCTATTTAATTTATTTTTATTCCAATCTCCTTTCTATTTCAAATAAATGGTTAATAAATGATTTCCTATTACACTCTCTCCCTCCTCTCTTGTTACAACGATCTATTTTCTCAACAAATTCCAAATTTTGAAAGTTATTTCCAAATTTCTAAGAAAGATGTTGTTAAAGGTTTGACTTCTTCCTGATGATTCTAAAACGTTATGTTGTTATATAAATTTCCTAAAAACAATTTACAATGTTGACTATATATTTTGATTTTCTTTTCTAAGTTATTTGAATTCCATAATTATTTAACTCTGTTATTTTAAAATGAATGATTATTAATTTGTTTTAACAATATTGATTTCCCTTATTCCTATAATTTATTTATTTATATCACGATCTTCACCACTACGCTTCACCCTTATCACGGCGCTTCTACGCTTTTGCTCTACCAAAATTTATTCACGCATCTTCTTCTTCGTGAGCTCTAATAATTCGCGTTCTCCATTCTACCTTTGCTGGATCATTTCCCTTGGTGCCAATTAGGAATTCGACTGGGTAAAGTATTTCTACTTAGTAGTTTATTTATTTATTCGATTATGACTAGTAGCGTCTGATTGTTGGTTATATATATCTAGACTCCAATTACGCCGACGAGTGCTTCTACTAATCCTGAGGAGATAGACTGTTGAGGTGAATTGATTTATCAGGTAAATCCTATGCTCAATGTTGTTTGACTGATGTTTTGTAAAACGATTGGGAAAAGTTTTCGCTATGCTTTTGTGGACTCTCAGTTGTGGTTTGGAAATTTGGGATTGTTTCCCCGTTTTGGAATTGAGGAATTGGATTATGCTGTGGATTTTGGTTCTGGATTTTGGGAGTCTTTCACAGGTTGTATTCTATTGTTTGGGAGCCCATAGGTGCTCCCCATGATTATTATTATTTGTGCTGCACACATTGTTGCAGTTAAGCCCTCTGATCTACTCTATGTTACTGCTGTTTCATAGGGGGTGTGCACACTTAAGGACTTAGGGTGAGGTGGTTGTTTGACAGTCCCATAGGTAAATGTCCTTTTGTTTGGGGTCCCATAGGTGATCCCGTATTTGGTATTGAGATGATCTCCTGTTGAAAGCTCCCTACTGTGTTTTTGATGTTCTTTTGGAAGTTCCTCTAACGTTCACTAAATCGTTCTTAGCTGATTGATAAATAGCAAATGAGTTTCAAAAACATATTTTACAGGTTGAGGTAGTCTTTACTCACTCAGTTTTTCTGATTTGTGCGATCCTTTCTGTGTTTTGTCTATGTTTTATGATCGCAGGTATGGATGACTAAGTGTAGGGATCGGGACGGCGAATTCACATAGTTTAGGAATTATGAGTTATTGAGACGATGTTTGAATTACAATGTTTTGGAGTTATTGTGCTGTTTTCCAAGATTTTACATTTTGGTCATTGTTTTGTCTTCCGCATAAGTTGAATTAACCTTTGTTCTGGATGTTTATTTAGTTCATTAGCCTGAGCACCCAGGGGGTTGGGTGTGGCGGTAATGCCCTGGATGTTTTGAATCCGCTGTTGTTTTTAAGGTTACATTCATTTTGGTACTGACTAACGATACTCTTGATAGTTATGAATTGATCTTATGAGTTTGAGCACTACTTTGAGGTACTTATTGTTAACTTTACCCCCTCAAATGTTTTCCTTGTTGTTTATATGGTTTATACATGCTTTTTGATGTTTTTGGGTCCCTGTTTACGTACTGGGAATTGCACTTAGAGACCTGTCCGAACGTCCATCCGGGCATCAATGTTCGGACAGGCCCTGAAGGATTTCAAAGGTTTTCGTCGTTTGGCTGTGTCCAAACATCTGTCCGAGCATCAAAGTTCGGACAGCATGCGAGGACGGGTCCAGCTTGCAAGTCTCGACTTATGTCCGAACTTGCAAGTTCGGACCAATGTTCGGACCACGTAAGAGATTTTCTGAAGTTTGAAACTCAACTTGTGTCCGAACTTCGAAGTCCAGACACAAGTTCGGACATTGTCGCTTTCCAGTTTTCTAACTCTCGACTTGTGTCCGGACATCTATGTCTGGACACAAGTTCGGACGGATGGTTTTCTGCAGTCTGTTTTCCTCGGCTTGTGTCCGAACTTACCAGGTTCGGACACAAGTTCGGACCAACTCTATTTTGCACTTTTAGGACTCATTTGAAGTCCGTTTTCGATCCCGTTTGTGCCATTAAATTTGTATTTTTATAAGCTATCTTTTGAGGTAAAATCCAGGGTGTTACAATTTTGGAAGAGTAGTTTTCTGATATTTTGAGGACTGTTCTGTGCAATTCAGTTGTGCACTGTGCTCCTCCTCTACTGCGTTTCGTTCATCTAGTTGTTGGCAACATTGGACAGAATCTGCTCTGTGAATTCAGGTACGTAGGGGATGGATTCGGGGTAGTTTGCTCACCCTCGGGGACTGATTTTAGTTTCGTTTTTTGGTTGGAGATTGTGTTGCCAACGTGTGATTTCTCTTCGAATTTGTGTTGTTAATTGAATGGCTAAACCCCCGAGGGTACTGATTTGTGTCTTCTGTGAATTTGTGCGAGTTTGGAATGATTTCGGATGTTTTGTTCGTCTCTATTGCATTCTGGGAATCGTCTGTTTTACAACGTCCGGACATGTCATCTGGCGCTTCTCTCTGTTTCTGAATTTTTGAGCGTCCGGACTTGTAAGTTCGGACAACACACGAGGACTTTCTGGTTTTGCTTCGAATTGTGTCTGAGCTTTGTAAGTTCGGACACAAGTCTGGACTTCTCTTATTTTTGATTTCGACATGTACAGTCCCGGACACCTGTACGGACAAGTTCTGATTTTCACCTCATACAGTGTCCGGACATGCAAGGTGGGACGCATGTCCGGACACAGATCTGTTTTACCTATTTTGCTCGTTTGAGCTCCGTTTTGACTTCTGTTTGCGGGGTATGATTCCCCTAAGTGTGAATAAGATGTTATACATGATCTATGCTAGTTTAAGCACTTTTGATACGATATTTTGGCTAAAACATATTAGGACCTACGGGTCGGGTCGGGCTGTCCCGTAGCATGCTGCGCAGGAATTCCTTCTGTTTCTGTTCCTTAGGGTATCCCTTAGGACATTTATGACCGACAGGTCTTTTAGCTGTCTCTACGGCTTCTGATATGGGATCTTCGGATCTAGAGGACGTTATATGAGTCCTTCTGTTGTGTTAACGGGTTTCTAGTGTCACACCATATGTTTCTGATTCTGAAGGTCCGACTGAGACTTTAATGTGATATTCTGCTCTGCTTTCTGATCAGTTTGTTCTGTTCTGTCTATTTACAAATGGCATGTGCATCCCTCTGTTTTATGTAAACGTCTGCTTCTGTTTTGAGTGGGCTTCCTTGAGGAAGTCTTCTGCTTACTGGGATGTTGAGCTCACCCCTTTATTTCACTATGTAGATTGAGCTTGGAGACCTTCTCTTCTTTGGGATCTGACTTTGGATTTAGTTACGTTTATTTAGACTTTTTTTTTGGTTTAGCGCTTGGACGCTTTTAACTTTATGTAGCCTACGGGCCATACTCTATATATTTACTTTCGTTTGGATTTCGAAATATTGTAAACTCTTCTAAGTATTTATGCAAGTTCTATTATTTGATTTTGAATTCGTTTTGCGTTAGAGCCTTGCGACGTTAGGTAATAGACTCACGGTGTAACGGCCCTAACTCCTAGGCCGGCTTTGGGGTCGTTACAATATGTCTAGCTTGACTGTCGAAAAACTTCCAGTACGGGATCAGCTACTGGCGCCTGTGGGGGCTGACGCACTTCACTCCTTGGTCTTTTTCGTGCTGCCCTTCTACTTGGATTATCGTTGCACGAAAAGAGAGGCAGGTAAATGACCACAGGAGGTGGGGTATGATGATCAACAGGAGTCTGGTACTGACTGTAGCGCTGGTGGTACGATATGCCTGTCTGTTGTGACAAGTAGTCGGCGTAGTCACCTATAGTAGGGTCATAGTGCCGGATCTGATCTAAGCCATCAGCCTACGAACATAATCATAGCATTCGTAAAATTAGTTCAACCTTGTAAGTATAGTTGATATAATAAGTGCTAACAATAACCAATTAATATGCTTCCCAGTATGACTTGTCTTCGTGCCTTGCTTGTGTACCACCTTAAGTGTGTCTATAATACCACTACATGTACTCGGAGTGCACTGTCAAGGGAACTACAAACTGGTAATATTCGAGCCTTAAACGTCTGTAAATTATGTCATTCCATAGCTCGATGTACTCGGCGTTCACATTGCCCCAGTCCACCTCCATCCGACCAGTTCGCTTTTGATTGTGTAGCTTATCACACTCCAGTGGCAATGCTGGTATCGGCTGATCACATCCAAATTGTCTCATCAGATCCGGTTGATGCCCCTCGACTATGTTGTCAAGGATTAATGGTACAACTACAACGGCCGTGTCTAGTGGGGCATCACCGTATGCTTGCCAGACCCACTGAAAAATTAAATAACAATAAATATTTAAGGCACATAAATATCAGGAATTAAGACGTTGTTGACAGGATTGTAATGCAAGAATACTTACGTGATCAGCAGTGGGTGGAACCGGGATAAAATCAAGAACGGCACGACCGTCCTGCAACTTACTATGTTTCACTCACTTGGATTATCCGAACTACTACTGAATACATAAAAGCTTATTAAAACTGAAATACCCTAAACCTTTATATGTTGTTTAAATATTAAATTATGGTATATTAAGGCTAAATAGTGCCTTAGTAACATTGGTGAACAACTTAAACCATAAAACCACTATAAAATACCATAAAGGCAATTCGAGCAAAAATGTGCTCTAAGCTTGGGATAACCTTGGTTGAGACTATAAGAGCATACCAAGACCGTATTTACATGTTAATGAACATGTTAAATCAATTACCAAAGAAAACCAAGCTTGAAAATAAGTTAAAACACAAAATGTGCTTTAAGGAGTCTTAAAGCACATTTTTGAAAAATTGTCTTGTAAATGGGTTTTGAATGGCTAAATGTCCATCATTACTCTTTAATTAATATGTGTACTACTTAGTATCACATTAGGAAGTCTAAATCAATGGGAAATCAAAAATTTCATAATTATGTGCATTGATTAGTGAATAGTACCCAAATAGTACTAGTTTAAGACATTAGTCAATGTAAGTCAATTAAATGGTCAACAAAGACCATAAATCAGCCTAAACTAAAGAGGGGGCCGGTTTTTAAGTATGACTCACCATACTTAGCTAGTTTGATAAGGAAGAACAAAGAATAAATAAGTAAGTTCACTATTTGCTTTTGTACAAATATCTTTCAAAAAGCAACTTCACACTTCATTCTCATTTCCCTTTGTTTTCCCACCGTCTCCAACCCTCTCTTCCTTCCTCCATCGGTTTTGCTACAGCACACACCTCACCTCCATCTTCCATTGCCATTATCTCCTAGCTCCATATACCAAATTAAATTCCAAGACCACTATTCTCTTAATCTCATCAAGCTCTTCATCTTGTCTTCTCAAAATTCCAAAAGCCCCATTTTGGTGCCAAGAGGAATCTCCATTGAAGGAGCTTGAGCTCATCTATTCATGCCATGTTGATCACTTTGCTTCAAGGTAAGGAAAACCAAAGAAAAACAACATTTCCTTTCATTTTTATGCTTGACCGAAAACTACCCCTTCATGTGCTTTCTTTGATCTTCCATAGCTTCATTCCAATCTTCAAAGGGCTTGGTGGAGTCCTCTCTTGCTAGTTAATCCAACTCTTTTCCATTTCCAAGGTAAAACAGGCATTTAAGTGTTTCAAGACATTATTTAAATTAGGGTTTATAAGTGAGTTTAAGCTTGAAGCTTGATGCTCATTACCCTTACTTATGTATTGGATAAAAGGTTGACAAGTGATTAAGCTTCCTTGCTAATTTTCGGTCCAAGAATACAAGGAAAGAAACCTTGGAGAAGAGAGGTAAACAAACTAACCTAATGTAGTTTTAATGCCTTAAGGAAAATGAGCTTGAGTTGCTTATTAAACTACCTAAAGAGCCAATGGTAAATGAGTTAGTAAAAATACCCATAAGGAGATTACTAAGGACATATGTGATGTTGAGTGTATTTGCAGGTCAAAGGCAATATATACGTGGAAATTCAGTGTTTATGGTTTATGCAATTTAAGGGCTAAGAGCCATGTTATTTAAGGGCTAAGTGCCAAGCAATTTAAATTATGCAATATTGTGATGTAGTGTAATTGGGTGAAGTTTTGTGTGTGAGAATGTTCTTGATGGATTTAGGTGTTCTTGATAGTTAAAGGTGGAAACTATGTTTTTTGGTGTAACAATGTGCTAGTAAACCCATGTCAAAATATGGTTAATGTACAAGGAATTTTAAGTGTTTAAATGAGATTTGGTGAACTAGGAAGTGCTAAGAATGACTAGTGTTCTATTAGTGAAAGAAAATAATTTAAGGAGTTCTTGAGTGTTAAAATGACTTAGGCATTCTTTGGAGGATTTAGGAATCAAATGAGCGTTTTGGGATGCACCAAAGTCATGGTGAGAGTGTATTTAGGACTTATTCAAATATTGGTATACAAGTTGAAAAATAATGTCTTGTAAGGAGGAGGCATAAACTTGTGGAGAAATTTCAAGTAGTTGTATAAGGAATTTGGATGGTGAAAGATGTTTGGGAGATGATGTTGTTGGTGATGAGGAAACATCTTGGGATAGTTGCTATCACAGGTATGAAACACCACTTAGAAGTCTAAGGAAAAACATTATAGTGTAAAGGATTTTGTAAGAAATTGTGAAGTGGTTAAAGAAGTTTTTGGTGAGTGATTTAAGGAGTTTAAAGGAGGTCTTAAGGTGTTGTTAAGTGACCAAATGAGGTTAGAATATACTAGGTTATGTAAGGTGAAGTTTGGAGTCAAATATGCAATTTTAAACAAGGGTCTGGAGCAGACCGACCTTGGGGACCGGTTGCAAGGTCGGTCGAGCCCAGTTTACCCAGCCAGAAAACTCTCTGGAATGGACCGACCTTGGGGACCGGACTTGCAAGGTCGGCCGGGCTTAAATTTTGTATACGAAATATGTCTCTGGAACGGACCGACCTTGGGGACCGGACTTGCAAGGTCGGTCGGCCCTAAATTACAAGGGAAAAACGTTTTGGAATGGACCGACCTTGGGACCGATCTTGTCCAAGTTGGTCGGGGTAGAATTTTCTGACGGTAATATGTTCTGGAATGGACCGACCTTGGGACCGGACTTAGCAAGGTCGGTCGTAGTGTAAATTTGTCAAACCCGGAGGTCATTGGAATGGATCGGTAAGGTTGGTCGACTAACAGAACGGTAACGAGTTTATGTAACAAGCTTAATATGAGGGTGAAACCATTCTCTAGGCTTACAATGTTGACTAACCAACTTGGTTCGTTTTCTAAAATGAAATGTTCTCACTATGTATGTGTTGTTGATGCTATGCAATATCTCTTGCTATGCTATGTAGTTTGTATGTTAAAATCAACGCCATGTTATCATGACAATGGTTGCATGTATCCCGGTAGTCGATGGGCTGCACGTTAACCATACCAGCCAAGGGTTGCTGACCCCCTTTAGGGGCTCCATATTTATTTGTAGGATGAGGATCGAGGAGGCGGAGTGGCTCTAGATTCTTAGGAGTTATGAAATACTTTTGGTATATTTTGGATGTTGGGCCCGGGTTGCGCCTGTGCTCCCGTGGCGTTATATTTTGGATAACGTTACATTACAGTAATGGTTTGTAAATATTTATACTCGGTATATGTAGATATATTATGGTTATTAGTCTTATGCTCGGGAGTCTGATCATCAGACCGGTACAATAATTGTATGTATTCTGCCTAGTTAGCCACGTGGGTGGCTAACGGCGTGTAACACCAAATCGTTTAGTTATCGTTTAGGTTGTTTATTTCCGCTGCGATTTCGGTTATTTGTTAAGTTCGTATTAGGGGATGATAAGAAGTGCAGTGTAGTTATTAAATTAAATTTGATATATTATTTCTCGCACTTACGCGTAACCGATCATGGTTTCTGTTCTAATATCCATTCTTGGAACTCGAAAAAGGCAGGGAGTTTGGCATACACCCACAATGTAATCAACCTGGTGGATGCAGTGATATCTGTAGAGTCAAACTGGATGGCATTGCTCAACCCACAGTAGGTGTGCGCTAACACACTGCTGGAAAAAAAAGAATAAACAACGCTTAAATTTGGCATATAGAACGTTTATAAAGTGTAGTTTATTCGAGCGACGCAAATGATTAAACATTTTAAATGACGCTTTCAAGCGTTCTTTATACTATCTTTAAAGAACGCTTATTTGCAAAGCGTTCTTTATAATGCGAGAACGATGCGAACATAAAAAACGCTTTAGCCTAACAAGCGTCTTTATGCTCAGACAAAAACAACGCTTATCACATATAAGCGTTTCTTATGATGATTGGCGGGAGAGTTTAAACAACGCTTATCCATATAAGCGTTCTTTATATCTTCCTTTTTTTTAAATTTTTTTTCTTCAGAAATCTCTGTTCCAACAAATGCTACAGATATCATCACATCAGATCATGCATTGTTGCATTTTCAACACAGCAAAAGCCATCACAACAAACTGTAACAGAGAAATTAAATCTACGAATTAAATTTACAGCAAAACACATAAGATCCCAGGCCAATTGCAACAAATCAGCCAGTATTAGTACCAAATTAACAGAGATTTGCCAGTATTAGTACCAAACATGCAAACAAAATTAATTTAATGACAATTAAATCCAAACACAGATGGAAGCTACTAAGTACATATGTTGTACTGCAATCTGTAGAAATTTGATAATGCAAGAAACTGCATTTTTCAACACATTGCAAGTGTACTTGACATAATGCAACAAAACTGCATTTATAGGTGTAAATTAATGGTTCAGTTCAGACAACTTCAAAAAAGAAAACAAATAGCTGCAGCGCGTAACTCATGACTTCTGTTGATCTTCCTCATAAGTACTTATTGATTTCGTCCAGTAAGCGCACATGTGATCCTTGACAAACTCTAGATCGGCAAGTGAATAAGTAGCTCTTGTTTGCGAAGAAGTCAACAAGCTGCACGCAAGAATTATAAAAGCAATTAAGTACACCATTTAAACGTATCCAACCATGCACAAACAGTTAAATTACCAATTCAAACACAAGACTTATAATACGTACTTCATTGGCATTTCTGATTTTCACGATTTTGGACACGATTTCGTACATGTATCGCATCACAAAATATCCACAACTGCTGCTATCCGGTTGCCTGGGGCACTATTTTCAATAAAAATTTATTATTATATACATACACACACTAATATAGAAAATATATTTACGTATGCAAGAGTAAATAGAATGTTTTTTTTACCTTTTTCATATACTGTATATGCAAAGGAAAATTCATTTGCCGGACAGTGATCATACCATTTCTAAAACCACTTAAATTAATTAAAACAAGCATTTAAGTGACAAGTAATAAAAAAAATTAAAATTTTATTTGTGAAATGAAAATATGCACAATTTACTAACTTTGTCAGCAGAATAGAAATGGCGATGTTCCTAATTCCTTCAATAGGGTCAATCACTATACAGGATGATGTGTAAGTACACACCACTAACAACAACCAATGATTGCTACAAGTTCAAACAACAACAAATCAACTTCAACTTTGAAATATATATGAGTTAATATGTAAAAAATAAAGACAAAAGCATAAGGTGGTCAAGCACGCTTACATCTGAAGATATGGTATGAGCACAACTCGGCTTTTCCTGTTAACCGCCACAATTATGGTATTGCGCATATGGCTTTGACACGCAACACCGTCTCTCATAGCTTCATCGGAAGACATGATTTGTGGACATAGGAAGGTGATCATATTTTCCATTTTCTTTGACACCAGCCTCGATAGTAAGGGCCTTTGATGACAAAGGCATTAAATTAAAATTATAAATAAAACTTACTATTAACTTTGAGAGAGAAAAAATGTGATACTTACAAGTAGTACGATTGAATCACCGAGATGTTCAGCATATCACCAAGCAGCAGCTCCTTGACATCTCTAATACTGATTAGCAACTCCTGGCTTTGTTCGCTGTGGAACAAAGACGGCGGAACCCAAAGGATGAACTGAATGAAATCATCACCCTTCCCGAGTATCTTGTTATATAAGACCTGCTGACGCTTTCCCAATGTATTCACCAAATTTTGGGGAAGAATGAAATCATGTCGAAGTGGACTGATGTAGTGATCATCCTGCTGACCCGATGGTCCCTTTCCTTTCGACGCACGGACTCGCTTACCTTTGTCAGCAATAGGAACAGATGTCTAAGAAATGACAAGTTAGTATACGTTAGAAAACGATTCCCAAAACTGTTTATCGTTTAGTATATGGAATGGTAGATTAGTAAAAAAATTTAGTTCTTTGACTTACCATTACTATCAGATAAATCCACCAGATTGCAAGGCCACGGTACTTGTGAGCCACGTGCTTCAATGACAGTGCTCCAACCATTCCACTCTATCGGTAGTGGAATGTGATACAGCCTTGACAGACACTGTCTACGAACACACGGACGTACCATGCCGGACCGCTTAAAATGACAAAGTGGACGCCGAATCAGTCTGTAGAATTATGCCAATGCAACCATAAAGGTGCCATGTTCATTGATATGTAGAAGACGACACTTTTTGGTCCCCTAATAAACAAAAAAAAATTAGATCATACATTGCAACATGGCATAATTTTGATTAATTGAAAAATAAATAACGACAAAGCACTAAAATTCACACATAACTGAAGCTTGGCATATGGGAATGGATCAGAAGGTGCAGGTACAGTGAAGAATGAGAAACCTAAGACGGTACAGGGGGGATGGAAGCAGGTGCAGGGGTGGAAGCAGGTGTAGGGATGGAAGCAGGTGCAGGGGTGGAAGCGGGTGCAGGGGCGTACACTGATGAGCTAGAAGATTGATGCCCTGACTCAGCTCTTGCATCAATCTCGCTTCCATTTGGTTGCATCTGCTTTGCTGCAAAATCAGATTGGAAGGGCTCTGTGTCAACTTTCTTTTGATCTCCCTCATTTCTTCCTCCCTCCCCATCTGCTGGGAGCAAGGAAAAACATCCCTCTGACGCACTGCGGATCCAATAATCATCGTACTCTCCCAGGGTAATCCTTCTTCGCAAGCACTTTGTTCAATGGATAATCCTAACTATGAGGCTGGCCAAGAAAAGAATCAACACCCCTCTGCAGTCTTGCACATGCAAAAAATCATGTAAATTATGAATTAGATCAAATAAGTAAAACATATATAAATTGTAAGAAAAACTTATAAACTATTAAATATTACTCAGGACACTCATAATTTTGCAGCTAAGTCTGCAGTCTCCTTCCGCGGATAATACATTTCGCCGTCCTTCTCTAATTGTCGGCCAAGCATGTATGCTTGTGCCCGATTCACTTCATCCAGACTCTGGAATCGGCTCAACTGTGCTGTCCTCACGCATACGCTTCAGATACCCCTTTTCAATCCAGCCTGGTATATCGTCCCGTACCCAGCTCGGCCCATGTAGTGTGGGTTCTGATCTTCAAGCGATTTTCTCGGGCTTTTCTGAACTGCCTGTGGAAAGAATACAATCATTTTAACTTTATCGTGTTGTATATTAATAACATAAACTTAAAAGTTAATCTATGAAAACAATTACTTACCATGAACTCAGGGGTGATATGTGCTTCATAGAATTCCTTCCACTCCTCCTCAGTGATCATGTCAGCGTACGACTCATAGGGAGACACCTTCTTCAGGTTGTTCGTATTGATCCAACCAGCCACCAGTCCATTTTTGAACGATCGCATACGCAAAGCAAGCAGTGACAAACTTTATCATATGCTTCATCTGGGATCTGGTACTTCTTCTTCAAGCTCGTCCCACATCATTCTTTATTTCTGGATCTTGGTTCCTCCAGTTTTTATTGATACAAAAATGGGTCTTAACCAATCGACCCATGGCGCTGGCAAAACTTCTGCTTAGACGGCCAGTGGGTCTAAGATACCTGTAATATATACAGTATATATGTTAGTCATATGTAAATATATAAGTACTACATATAAATGTATAAATATCAGTATATATATGAAAAATAAGACAGAATAACATATAGGTGTAACATATACCTATCCCACACCAGATCAATCATGTCACTCTCATTCTTCTCATTCAGACCACGGACGGTCCTCATGTCTTTCGTGGCGGGCCTGAGAGGTCGTAGGAGGGTCCTGAGAGGTCGTAGGAGCATCAGCGGCAACGACGATCTGTGTACGCTTCGCTAACTGCGTCTCTGCATCTATCTCCATCTTCATATCCTCATCACATTGTAGGAGCATTCATGATCGTTGGCATCCATAATCTGTACAATATCATTACATAAATATATAGTCAGTGTCATAAATAGAGTCATAAACAATCATAAATTGTAAAGGAAAGCTTGACCATTCATTTTATGACATACTTACTTTTGTTCATTTTCCACCCACAACCCTTCTCCATGATCTGATCTTGTTCATTGTCCATTTCACAGTCATAATCTTCCTCGTTCATAACACCATCAACAACAACTATCCGTCTCTACATGGCAATACAACTAACCATCTGGGATACATTGATCACGACAGTAGAACACTTGTCTAGCTTTAGAAGCAACTATAAACGGTTCTTCTGTGTATGTCAATGCGTTTAGGTTAGCCAATTTCATACCGTGTTCCACCTGATGGTAACTGCGTCTGTTGTCTACCCATTTGCATTTAAAGACACAAGTTTCATAACAGGTGTAGTTAAGGATCCAAATCTCCTGAATCACCCATAATACTCTTTCCTCAATTGTCACTCCGTTACTACCTGCATCATGATATATTCCTGTGAAGCAGTTAGATGAACACCACTGTTTTGATTTGTTGACTTACAATCTTGGCGTTCAGTATAAAAAGAGAAACCATTCACATCGAAAACCCTTATGATACAACATCAAGATTCAGACCGAGCGCTAATAACTTAACCATTTCAGTTACATTGCCTGAATCTTCATGCATAACTTTTCTTTAAACCATGTAACGAATGTAGCATTCTGCTCCTTCTTTAATCTCGCTTGACTCATTGACGGATGTTGTGCTCGAGAGCGCTTAAGTGTGACACGAAGTATGGTTCAACATCTTCGACAAGGCTCAACATGGTTAGATGTGCTTACACAATGCAGTAAAATCAGGCCTTGCCATTTTTTCCCGATTGTACCTACACCCTGTAACTTGCCCTCATGTCTTGATCTGGAAGTCCTATGTGGTCCATGCCTTCTAGGTAGTGGGTGCAAAAGTCAATCACTTCCTCAGTTACATATCCTTCAACAATGCTTCCCTCTGGGCGTCTGTGGTTTTTCATTTTTTTAAGCACACCCATGTATCTTTCGAATGGATACATATATCTGAGATATAAGGGCCACACTCCTTGATCTCCTTACTAAATGAACAAGCAGATGCACCATAATATCGAAAAATGAAGGTGGAAAATACATCTCCAACTGGCACATAGTGACAATTAGTTCAGCCTGTAACTTGTCCGTCTCTGCACATCTAGAACTTTGGCAGAAACTCCACTGAAAAACACGGACAATTTGTTATGGTTTTCCTGACATCATGTGGGAGAATCCCATGAATTGCAATGGGAAGCAAATGTTGCATCAAAACATGGTAGTCGTGAGATTTCATCCCTACTAACTTGAGTTCAGACATGGACACCCAACTTCTTACGTTGGAAGAGTACCATGATGGTACTTTGATGTTAAAAAAGGGCACTGCAAAAACTCTTTTTCTCCTCTTTTGATAGAGTGTGACATGCGGGAGGCAGGAAGATACGTGTTCCTCTTTCTTGCGGGATGGAGCCTTTTCGTATGCCCAACTCTACTAAATCTTTTCTCCCCTTTAAATGATCTTTTATTTTCCCTTTAATGTTTAGCAACGTTCAACCAAGACTTTCGCCCACATTTTTCTCGACGTGCATGGCATCAATACAATGCCTTACTTGCAAATGTTGCAAATACTCAGATAAAAAAATATCGACCTTTTCTTCCAAACACTCTTCTCTGTAGCTTTAGTTGGAGGACCAAAGTTGAAATACCCCAAACCTTAATATGTTAGTTAATGATATAATTATTATATTTTTAAGGCTTATTTGGTCGTTAGAACATGTGGGAAAAATTCCCGAAGGAAACGGATCCAAATAGTGGATTAAAAAAAAGGCAAAATGAGAAATGTTTTCAATCAAACGGGTTTAAAGGACTAGTAAAAATTTAAGGTCAATTATATGGCTAAAATTAAATATTAGTCAAGGTCTAGGACCATAAAATAAATAAAACAAAAGTCCGGGAATCGGACCCGAACTGTTAAACTGACAGTTCGGGAATTAACGGGTGTTATCTGCTAATGACCAAATGCCACTCTCTCACATTGTAAAATAAAAATCAAATTTGGTCCCCCTCTCTTGTGTCTCACGTGAGAGCCCCTCTCACTCACCCATCTAATTCTACTTTACTCACAAAAATACAAAAAACAACACAAAAACAAAAAGTAATACTTACTTATTCTCTCTCTCTCATACCCTCTCTCACACACACTCTCTCTCTCTCATTCTCTTGTGTCCCACGATTGCTCCCCTCTTCCCCAGCCTTCCTTCTTCATTTGCTCCTCTAATGGCGATTCCACAAGCCAAAGAGCAACCCCAACTTCATCTTCTTGTAACTTCTTCATCCTAGCTCCAAATCAAGAAATTTTTACACCAAAATACTCCTCTCATCTTGGGGATTATTTTCCACCTTTTAAAATCTCAAAACTCCATACTTCATTTCCATGGGTATACCACATTTTGAAGAGGAAGCTTCATATTCTTGAAGCCAAACATCTCCTTGTTGTTCTAAGGTAAGAAAGAACTCAAAACCCCATTCATTTCCATATTCCCTATGGTGGCCGATTTTGGTGGGTACTAAACACCATTGTTTTCTCTCCATTTTAGCTTGTTCAATCCTTTAGAAGTGTTGGAGCTAGCCCAAATTCCATTACCAAAACTTCATCTTGAAGTAGAAGGTAATTCCCTCTTATGATTTTCAAATATTGATTCTAGGGTTAATGGAATAATAGTCATGAACCCTTCATACTCATTGTAATTATTTGGCATGGTCATTAGTGTAACAATTTGTCCCGTTGAGTACCGATTGTGGAACAAGAAGTAAAGAGAAGGGGAAAGCTTGGGAAGAAAACCCAAGGTAATTAACTTACCTTGGACTAGTGTGTGATCTATGAATGTGTTTATGTTTGAGCAATATAAATGTTCAGTGAAATGCAGGTGTTGCTAATAGTATGAGGAAATTCATGTTTAATTTAATGTCGTTTAAGGGCCTAAGAGCCAAGCTTGTAAGGTTTATGAATATTGAGGGCTATTGTGGTGTAAATGGTGAATTGTAAGTGGGTTTTGGTGCCTTGGATGAATTGATGGTTGGAGTGTTTTAGTGGGTTAAAAATGAGTGGGAACATGTAGGAATTATGGGGAGATCATGTCAAAATTTGTGTAGAATATAATGGTTCAAAATGCATTTCTAGGTGGGAACAAACTAGTGAACTACAAGTGTTTTGAGAGAGTATTTGAGAGCTAAGAAATAAACTTGTAAATGAAATTGGAAGGGGATATATGAAGGTTTTAGTGTGCCTAATGATGTTTGAACACCTTAGGAGGCTTGTAGAGAAGTTTGGAAAAATTTGACAATTTTGGGCAGATGCTGGAGGCGTCCGACCCAGGGGTCTGACCCACAGTTGGGTCGGACGGCTTCTGTTTGGTCACCCATGAATGCTTCTGTAATGGTCCGACCCAGATGGCTGAGTCGGACATGGGTCGGACGGGAGAGAATTAAATGACGGTAACGTTTCTGTAATGGTCCGACCCAGATGGCTGAGTCGGACATGGGTCGGACGGGAGAGAATTAAACGACGGTAATGTTTCTGTAATGGTCCGACCCAGACGGTTGAGTCGGACATGGGTCGGACAAGGTAGAAGTTTCAGACCCGATGGTTACTGGAAGGGTCCGACCCAGTTGGTGGGTCGGACGTGGGTCGGACAGACCAAAACCTACAAAAAAAATGAAAAGAATATGACAAATGTAGTTAACCCTAGGGGTATAATGAAGGTAATCTAGGGTAAGTTTAGGCAATTAAAACGTGCCATATAACCATGTAAAATACCTAGTAAAGCTCGAAGTTAAGTAAATTAATTAACCGACGTTATCAATCGTGTTTAGGAACAACGTACGGTGGAACACTAGAGCGGCAAGGACCAAGGTATGGTTTTCTTGCAGTCTGTTGCCTACCGGTTTACACCGGCTTGTGTGTTGTTTGTTTTTCTGTGTGTTTACAACCTTGTAAGATTAAACCATGAAATGAGTTTACAGTTCTTATTATTAATGTAACGTGTGCGTACCGATACCGGTAACCTCGAATGCGTGCTAACAGTTAATTAGCCAACACTAGGAACGTAAGAGAACGGTATCCGGTGATAACGTTCCCAACCTAAGGAATGTTCTAACCCGGCTATGTGTGTTGTAGTTGTGATATGTGTTGCTGAATTGCCTTATTTCCCTTGTATGTCTAACTGGACTTAAACACTTACTTGTGTGAGATTATGTTAAGCTCCCATTGTGGGACTGCTAACGAGTGCTAACGGGGGAGTGAGGAATCCAGTCGTTCCGGTCACGCGTGTATGTATGGGTGTCGACATCTGAATCAGATTCGGCTCTCTCCTTATGTTAGGGTAGTTTTCCCTTCTTGGGAATTCGACCTCCCATTAGCTTAGCCAAAGCTTGCCTACCTGACTTCCACTCGGGCAAGGGGGAAATTATGTGTTGATGTGTACGGGTAATTACACCCGTCTCATCTTTTAAGTTAAAGTTGTTCATTCGACTAACAAAACAGTAATGTGATATGTGTTAAGCTTAACATGAGGATGAAGTCATCCTCTAGGCTTACAAGTCGACTAACCATGTTGGTTGTTTCCTAAAGTGAAATGTTCTCATCTTATATGTTTGTTATTGTTCTGCAGTAACTCTTACTAAATATATGCATGTTGTATGTTAAAATCAACGCCATGTTATCATGACAAATAGTTGCGTGTATCCCGGTAGTCAGCGGGCTGCACGTTAACCATGCCAGCAAAAGGTTGCTGACCCCCTTTGGGGGCTATGTTTATTGCAGGATGAGGATCGAGGAAGCAGAATGGCTTTAGGTCCTAGATTGATGATACTTTTGTCATTTTTGGATATCGAACCCGAGTAGTGTCTGTACACTCGAGGTCTTATATTTTGGTGGATGTAAAGCTAGTTGGTGATTTTTGTACAGTTACACTCGGTATATTGTCATTCTTTTGGATAAGTGATTTTTGTAAGGTTGTAATTATGCTCGGCATTCTCGTAATCAGACCGATACATTGTAAGTAACAGCCTTGTTAGCCACGTGGGTGGCTAACGGCGTGTAACACCGCCCTTTTTGGTATATGGTTAAGTTTATGATTTCCGCTGCGATTATTGATTAAATGTGAAGGTTATGGATGGGGTGTTACAAAAAGTGGTATCAGAGCCAAGTATCGCTCTGATTACCGATTACCGATTACCGGGCTTAGGAATATACCGAGTTAGGAAATTTTAAACCTTGTCGTCCAAAGGACGTTATAAACACTTGACCCGATAAGTTTGTATGCACAATACTAATGTGCTTCATGTAAAACAATTCAGATGGCAGGGCGACCACCAGGAAGAGGCCGCGGGCGTGGTTTGGGAGACCCAGGGGAGAACCCTACCGCTCAGATGATGGCAGAGGCAATGGCGGCCGCCCTAGCTCAAGTGATACCTCAAATAGTAACCGTAGTGCAGCAAGGGCAACAACAGCCCGTTGGTCAGGATCAGCCTGAACCACCACCACCCCCCACAGCCACGCGAGACTAATTGGGTGAAAGCGTTGGCCGACTTGAGGCCCCCGTCTTTCAAAGGGGAGACCGACCCTTCCAAACTAGAGGCGTATATCGGAGCTCGAGACCGCCTACGAGACCTTGGCCGTTCCTGCTGATGCCAAGGTCCGTCTTGCTGCGTATTACCTGAAGGGTTCGGCTAGAAACTGGTGGAAACTTGTACGGGCCGAGAAAGTGGCCGACCCGGAGTTTGGATGGGAACAGTACATGACATTGCTACGGGCCAAGTACTACCCGGTGCATGTGCAAGAGGCAAAGCGCCTGGAGCTCGACAGTTTAAAGCAAGGAGACAAAATGACGGTGGACGACTACACACCGCCTTCACCGACCTTGTTCATCTCTACTACCCGACCTAGGTTACTCGAACCGGGTCTTAGTGAATCGCTTCTACAGTGGGTTGAGCCACCGCCTACGTTATGGCATGGGGCCAGCCGAGTACAATACCTTGCAGGTATTCGTAAATAATGTTTAAGTGTGAATGAGTTATGTTATATGTGTGTGCGAATGTATGCGGGGCATGACTAACACCTTGATACTTCAGGAGTGCTATCATGCCGCTGCTAAGGTGGAGATCACCGTCCGTTTGAGGGACGAGGAAATGCGCATAAGCGCAAGGTCTCGAGCGAGGGCCAAAGCTCGCAAGGGCACCAAGGAGGGAAGAAGAGGAAACCTTACCCTCATCCCCAGAAGGGCCAGCATCAGGATGGCAAGGGCCAAGCCCAGCCCACCCACTGAGGAGCCGCTGAAGCTCACCTACGCCTATGCGGCTAAGCCCTTACGCTCTCACCCGCCCAAGGGTAACTAGTTAATTCCGAATACCAATTCAAGTATGTATTACTATGTTGTAAGGCATGTATTGATTGTGTGTTGTGATAGCAGCCAGTACGGGCTCTGGACCGGAGCGCCACTATTTCTGTAAGTGGTGCAAAGGTGACCATCCCGGTAAGGACTGCAAAGGGAACGATGTGCAGTGCCACTACTGCAAGAAGCTGGGGCACCGTGACTTCGAGTGCTACAGTAACCCCGATGGCAGGAACTATAGGCCTAGAGGGCAATGGAAGGGTAAGGCCACTACGACCACTGAAGGCCCGAAAGCTACTTATCAGCCATCCTCAGGGCAAGGGAACACTGATTCCCAGAAGGGGAAGGGGCCGGGAGCAGGCAAGGCTGCCTTGAACGTGGTGGACCGGTCAGAGGCACCAGGATCGTCTTCTAGACCAGGTACCCCTTAAACCGTTAAGTGAGATAAGTGATTGCTTACGCATTTCCATGCATGTGTGTTAGTGAGTCTAAATGTATGACCACATAAGTAAATGAGTTAAAGTATCATGTGAAACCCACCTAAATTAGGGAATTATAAACCTTAGGAACCTTCAATATTTGTTATCCAATCCCACCCACACCGAACCCCGGAGATACCACCATCGGCATCCCCGACTATCCGACAGAACAGTGTCAGGTTATCCAACCAGGTATGATATTATTAAAAGGATACTTGACACCCGAAGCACAAATCCATATCATTCGACGATGCAACGAGCTTGGAGCAGCACCTGGAGGTTTCTACACACCCGAATACCCCCCAAGTGGGGCCGAAATGAATTTAAAGATGATGTGCATGGGTAAGGATTGGAACCCTTAACCCAAGTCATATCAGGACACACGAGCTGAAGATGGAGCTACCATACCGAGTATACCTGAGGAGTTCCTGCGGTTGTTAACCACACCGTGGAAATTGCTCAGCAAGTTGAACCGGAACAAATTCCAAGTATCGAGGCGGACGTATGTATTGTCAATTTCTACCAAAAAGGTGGAAGATTGGGTTTGCACCAAGACAAGGACGAGACACCCGAGTCCCTAAGTAAGGGAGTACCCGTGGTGTCTTGGTCCATTGGTGATACCGCAGTGTTTGTGTATGGCGAGCAGAAGCGAGCGGACCTCGCAAGGAAGCTAGTGTTAGAGTCTGGAGATGTGTTAATCATGGTGGGCAGTCAAGGATGCTGTATCATGGTATCAAGAAGATCAAATTGAATACGGCACCGCCGACAATAATCAATGCCACACACATGAAGCCTGAACGTTTGAACTTAACCTTTAGACAGTTTTGAAGTTATGTGTAACCATGTAAAGTGTGAAGTCAGTTGTATGTTAAGTATGTGATGCATTAAGTATGCTAAGTGCTCAAGTGATGTAGCCTAATGTAATACCATCATGGTGTAAAGATGAGTTTTATAAATAAAGCAGTGCTGATTTCTTGAGTAAACCACCGTGTTATTACCGTTATACTTATAAGTTTCTGGACTAAATTAGGCTGTGCACTCGGGACGGGAGGTATACTGAGTGTCTGCAATGAGGCAGAGGCCGGCAAGAGCGGCACCATCCTCACCGGTACCTTCCCAGTTAATGGCGTGGACGCCTCGGTCTTGTTCGACTCCGGAGCCTCACACACTTTCATCTCGCTATCATTTGCGAAGAGGCTGGGGTTAGACGGTGAAGAGATGCAAGACTTCCTAGTCACTCTCCCGTCGAAAGAGCGGATCAGGTGTACCCGCTACCCACCGAGATGTCGTTGTACGGATTAAGAATGAGGAGTTCCCGATCGACTTGATAGAGTTCGAGGGGCTCGGTTTTGATGTAATTGTCGGAATGAACTGGTTGGAGCGGTACAAGAGCAGAATCCTATGTGCCGAGCACTGTCTGCTTCTTCGGAGTCCGTCTGGGGTTACCATTTCATACCGCCAGAGGCCCAGGGAGCCTTCGACACAGATTATCTCCGCCATGGCCATGTATCACGAAATCAGAAGAAGAAGAATGATGTATACCTCTGCTATGTCCAGGACATAGAGAGAGACCCTGAGTTTAGCCCAGATGTACCAGTTGTGTCGGAGTTTCCTGATGTCTTTCCTAAGGAACTCCCAGGCATGCCGCCTACACGGGCAGTTGAGTTTGAGATTGACTTGGTGCCGGGAATCGGACCTATAGCGAAGGCGCCCTACCGTATGGCTCCAGCTGAGATGACAGAGCTCAAAGAGCAGCTGCGAGACCTACTCGACAAGGGATTTATCCACCCTAGAGTTTCACCATGGGGAGCACCAGTCCTTTTCGTGAAGAAAAAGGATGGTAGTCTCCGCCTCTGCATCGACTACAGAGAGCTGAATGCTGTGACGGTGAAAAACCGTTACCCATTGCCACGTATCGATGATTTGTTTGATCAGCTGAGAGGTGCATCTGTGTTCTCTAAGATCGATCTGCGATCGGGTTACCACCAGATAGCTATCAGGGACAGTGATATCGAGAAGACCGCATTCCGAACCAGATATGGACACTATGAATTCACGGTCATGCCGTTTGGTTTATCTAATGCACCGGCAAAGTTTATGGACTTGATGAATCATTTGTTTCGAGATCAGTTGGACAAGTCAGTAGTTGTTTTCATCGATGATATTCTTATTTATTCTAAGTCCAAGGTTGAACATGAAAATCACCTGAGGAGTGTATTGCAACCATGAGAAAGAGAACCAGCTTTATGCGAAGTCTCGAAGTGTGAATTTGGTTGGACCAAGTCTCTTTTCTTGGTCATGTTATTTCAGAGGCCGGGATCACTGTGGATCCGGCCAAGATTGATGATGTGCGCACCTGGCCTAGACCGAAGACAGTTACCGACATCCGGAGCTTCCTCGGTCTGGCAGGTTATTATCGGAGATTTGTGAGGAATTTTTCTAGTGTTTCGAAACCGTTGACATCCTTAATGAAGAAGGATGCACCATTTGAATGGACTGTTGACTGTGAGAGCTCATTCCAGATTCTCAAGGATGCTTTGACTTCTGCACCAGTTCTTACTATACCAGAGGGTACTGATGGTTTTGAGGTGTACTGTGATGCGTCAGGAAAGGGAATGGGTTGTGTTTTGATGCAACACGGGAAGGTCGTGGCCTACGCCTCCCGACAGTTGAAGCGACATGAAGAAAAATTAACCTACACATGATTTAGAATTGGGTGCCATCATCTTCGCCTTGAAGATATGGCGACACCATTTGTACGGAGTGAATGTGACGATCTATTCAGATCACAAGAGTTTGAAATACCTGTTCACTCATAAGGAGCTGAACATGAGGCAAAGAAGATGGGTCGAATTCCTTACTGATTATGATATTAACCTTCAGTACAAGGAAGGTAAAGCAAACATTGTAGCTGATGCATTGAGTCGCCGAGCACACTCTCTCCATTCGCTAATCTCTCACTCTAGCTTGGTTGAAGAGGTGCGGAGTGCTCAGATGTCAGATCAGTACATGCAAGAGATCAAACAGAAAATTATGGACGGCACATTCGAGAGCCAAAAGTATGAGTTCCGACTACATGATGATGATTTGATCAGGCTGAACAGCCGACTTTGTATTCCATGAAGTAGCGCTGAGCTGAAGGAGCGCATACTGAGTGAATCACACCGTTCTTCTACTTCTATTCACCCAGGAGCTTCAAAGATGTACAAGAGTATGAAGAGATATTTCTGGTGGACCGGTATGAAGAAAGATGTGACAGATTATGTTGTTAGGTGTCTCACTTGCCAGAAGGTCAAGTTTGAGCACCGTCGTCCTGGTGGCATGGTACAGCCAATGCCCGTTCCTGAATGGAAGTTCCATGATATTTCCATGGACTTCGTTGTTGGGCTTCCGCCTACTCGGGGAGGCTTAAATATGATTTGGGTCGTTGTTGACCGACTGACCAAGGTGGCCCGATTCATCCCGATGAAGGACACCTGGAAAGTGGCGAAGCTAGCAGAGCTCTTCGACCGTGAGATAGTATGACATCATGGAGTACTGAAGACTATCGTGTCTGATAGGGATACCAGATTCCTCTCGAGGTACTGGAGAAGTACACGGGAAGCGCTTGGTACCAAACTGAAGTTGAGTACGGCGTTCCACCCACAGACAGATGGTCAGAGTGAGCGCACCATACAGACGCTTGAGGATATGTTACGTGCATGTGCACTTGACTTTCAGACCAGCTGGATTGACAAGTTGCATCTGATCGAGTTTAGCTACAACAACAGTTACCATGCTTCGATCAAGATGTCTCCTTCCAGGCTTTGTACGGTAGACCATGCCGCACGCCATTATGCTGGGATGAGTCGAGTGAGACGGTCATCATAGGACCTGAGTATTTGGAGCAAGTACAAGCAGAAGTACGTCAGATCTGGGCTAACATGAAGGCAGCTCAGGATAGGCAGAAATCGTACGCCGATGTGCGCAGACGCGACCTGGAGTTCGTCCGTGGGCGATCAGGTATTCCTTAGAGTATCCCCCATGAAGGGAGTGTTTCGTTTTGGCCAGAAAGGCAAGTTGAGCCCGAAATATGTGGGACCTTATTGTGTGACGGAGCGGATAGGCCTGGTAGCCTACAGACTCGATTTACCTGCTGAGCTGGGCAAGGTACATGATGTATTTCATGTGTCCCAGCTGAAGAAATATATGTCTCATCCGTCTCATGTACTTCAGCCCGAAAGGCTAATACTAGAGCCGACCATGCGATCAGTAGAGACTCCCGTACGGATCTTGGACACTAAGACTCGAGACACTCGCACAAGTCTGTTCGACTGGTGAAGGTTCTCTGGTCTAACCAGGAGGTCGAGGAGGCCACCTGGGAGCTGGAAGATGATATGAGGGCGAAGTACCCGTCGCTATTTACTTCTTAGTATTTGTATGTATAGGGTACGGGGCGTACCCCTATTTAAGGGGGGTAGAGCCGTTTCGGTTATGTATGTACGGCATGTATTGGAATACATGTCTATGTTGTTAAGTTATAGACCGTTAATTAAGTCTAAGTGATGTTGTGTTAACAGGACCTTGAGTCCGATGTGGTGTAAAGAATGTTTGTGTGTTTGTTATGGAAGCGTTGTTTCAGAAGTAATTCTCGTGTTCTAATATTAAGATGCGTGGAAAGTGTGAACTTTGGGGACAAAGTTCTTTTAAGGGGGTAGATTGAAATACCCCAAACCTTAATATGTTAGTTAATGATATAATTATTATATTTTTAAGGCTTATTTGGTCGTTAAGAACATGTGGGAAAAATTCCCGAAGGAAACGGATCCAAATAGTGGATTAAAAAAAAGGCAAAACGAGAAATGTAATTTCAAACGGGTTTAAAGGACTAGTAAAAATTAAGGTCATTTATATGGCTAAAATTAAATATTAGTCAAGGTCTAGGACCATAAAAATAAATAAAACAAAAGTCCGGGAACCGGACCCGAACTGTTAAAACTGACAGTTCGGGAATTAACGGGTGTTATCTGCTAATGACCAAATGCCACTCTCTCACATTGTAAAATAAAAATCAAATTTGGTCCCCCTCTCTTGTGTCTCACGTGAGAGCCTCTCTCACTCACCATCTAATTCTACTTTACTCACAAAAATACAAAAACAACAAAAAAACAAAAGTACTACTTACTTTATTCTCTCTCACACCATACCCTCTCTCACACACTCTCTCTCTCTCTCTCTCTCTCATTCTCTTGTGTCCCACGATTTGCTCCCCTCTTCCCCAGCCTTCCTTCTTCATTTTGCTCCTCTAATGGCGATTCCACAAGCCAAAGAGCAACCCCAACTTCATCTTCTTGTAACTTCTTCATCCTAGCTCCAAATCAAGAAATTTTTACACCAAAATACTCCTCTCATCTTGGGGATTATTTTCCACCTTTTAAAATCTCAAAACTCCATACTTCGTTTCCATGGGTATACCACATTTTGAAGAGGAAGCTTCATATTCTTGAAGCCAAACATCTCCTTGTTGTTCTAAGGTAAGAAAGAACTCAAAAACCCATTCATTTCCATATTCCCTATGGTGGCCGATTTTGGTGGGTACTAAACACCATTGTTTTCTCTCCATTTTAGCTTGTTCAATCCTTTATAAGTGTTGGAGCTAGCCCAAATTCCATTACCAAAAACTTCATCTTGAAGTAGAAGGTAATTCCCTCTTATGATGTTTCAAATATTGATTCTAGGGTTAATGGAATAATAGTCATGAACCCTTCATACTCATTGTAATTATTTTGGCATGGTCATTAGTGTAACAATTGTCCCGTTGAGTACCGATTGTGGAACAAGAAGTAAAGAGAAGGGGAAAGCTTGGGAAGAAAACCCAAGGTAATTAACTTACCTTGGACTAGTGTGTGATCTATGAATGTTTATGTTTTGAGCAATATAAATGTTCAGTGAAATGCAGGTGTTGCTAATAGTATGAGGAAATTCAGTGTTTAATTTAATGTCGTTTAAGGGCCTAAGAGCCAAGCTTGTAAGGTTTATGATATTGAGGGCTATTGTGGTGTAAATGGTGAATTGTAAGTGGGTTTGGTGCCTTGGATGAATTGATGGTTGGAGTGTTTAGTGGTTTAAAGATGAGTGGGAACATGTAGGAATTATGGGGAGATCATGTCAAAATTTGTGTAGAAATATAATGGTTCAAAATGCATTTCTAGGTGGGAACAACCTAGTGAACTACAAGTGTTTTGAGAGAGTATTTGAGGAGCTAAGAAATAAACTTTTAAATGAAATTGGAAGGGGATATATGAAGGTTTAGTGTGCCTAATGATGTTAGAACACCTTAGGAGGCTTGTGGAGAAGTTTGGAAAAAATTTGACAATTTTGGGCAGATGCTGGAGGCGTCCGACCCAGGGGTCCGACCCACAGTTGGGTCGGACGGCCTCTGTTTGGTCACCCATGAATGCTTCTGTAATGGTCCGACCCAGATGGCTGAGTCGGACATGGGTCGGACGGGAGAGAATTAAACGACGGTAATGTCTTCTGTAATGGTCCGACCCAGATGGCTGAGTCGGACATGGGTCGGACGGGAGAGAATTTAAACGACGGTAATGTTTCTGTAATGGTCCGACCCAGACGGTTGAGTCGGACATGGGTCGGACAAGGTAGAAGTTTCAGACCCGATGGTTACTGGAAGGGTCCAACCCAGTTGGTGGGTCGGACGGTGGGTCGGACAAACCAAAACCTACAAAAAAAATGAAAAATATGACAAATGTAGTTAACCCTAGGGGGTATAATGAAGGTAATCTAGGGTAAGTTTAGGCAATTAAAACGTGTCATATAACCATGTAAAATACCTAGTAAAGCTTGAAGTTAAGTAAATTAATTAACCGACGTTATCAATCGTGTTTAGGAACAATGTACGGTGGAACACAAGAGCGGCAAGGACCAAGGTATGGTTTCTTGCAGTCTGTTGCCTACCGGTTACAACGGCTTGTGTGTTGTTTTTTTTCTGTGTGTTTACAACCTTGTAAGATTAAACCATGAAATGAGTTTACAGTTCTTATTATTAATGTAACGTGTGCGTACCGATACCGGTAACCTCGAATGCGTGCTAACAGTTATTAGCCACACTAGGAACGTAAGAGAACGGTACCGGTGATAACGTTCCCAACCTAAGGAATGTTCTAACCCGGCTATGTGTGTGTAGTTGTGATATGTGTTGCTGATTATGCATTATTTCCCTTGTATGTCTAACTGGACTTAAACACTTACTTGTGTGAGATTATGTTAAGCTCCCATTGTGGGACTGCTAACGAGTGCTAACGGGGGGAGTGAGGAATCCGGTCGTTCCGGTCACGCGTGTATGTATGGGTGTCAACATCTGAATCAGATTCGGCTCTCTCCTTATGTTAGGGTAGTTTTCCCTTCTTGGGAATTCGACCTCCCATTAGCTTAGCCAAAGCTTGCCTACCTGACTTCCACTCGGGCAAGGGGAAATTATGTGTTGATGTGTACGGTAATTACACCCGTCTCATCTTTTAGTTAAAGTTGTTCATTCGACTAACAAAACAGTAATGTGATATGTGTTAAGCTTAACATGAGGATGAAGTCATCCTCTAGGCTTACAAGTCGACTAACCATGTTGGTTGTTTCCTAAAGTGAAATGTTCTCATCTTATATGTGTTGTTATTGTTCTGCAGTAACTCTTACTAAATATATGCATGTTGTATGTTAAAATCAACGCCATGTTATCATGACAAATAGTTGCGTGTATCCCGGTAGTCAGCGGGCTGCACGTTAACCATGCCAGCAAAAGTTGCTGACCCCCTTTGGGGGCTATGTTTATTGCAGGATGAGGATCGAGGAAGCAGAATGGCTTTAGGTCCTAGATTGATGATACTTTTGTCATTTTTCATATCGAACCCGAGTAGTGTCTGTACACTCGAGGTCTTATATTTTGGTGGATGTAAAGCTAGTGGTGATTTTTGTACAGTTCACTTGGTATATTGTCATTCTTTTGGATAAGTGATTTTTGTAAGGTTGTAATTATGCTCGCATTCTCGTAATCAGACCGATACATTGTAAGTAACAGCCTTGTTAGCCCGTGGGTGGCTAACGGCGTGTAACACCGCCCTTTTTGGTATATGGTTAAGTTATGATTTCCGCTGTGATTATTGATTAAATTGAAGGTTATGGATGGGGTGTTACAAAAGTTGTTCACAATATCTTTCACCCGGTTATAAACATCGACACTTGATAAAGGTTGCCGAGCTACAGCATGATCAGTCGTCCCGTCAAATTCATCTGTCATCTTTCGGTACTTATGATGTCTTGGAAGGAATTTTTGATGACCCATGTACACATTTTTTCCACTATATTTCAATCGGATATTGCATGTGTTATCACCGCAAACAGGACACATTAATGCTCCTTTGATTGTATATCCAGATAGGTTTCCGTATGATGGAAAGTCGTTTATCGTACAAAACAGCATAACACGCAGTGTGAAGTTTTCCTTTGCATAAGAATCATATATGTTGCTCCCTTATTCCATAAGAGTTTCAAGTCATCAATAAGCGGCTGCAGAAACACATCAATATTATTCCCCGGCTGTTTTGGACCGGATATCAACATTGATAGAATAATATGCCTAGGCTTCATGCACAACCATGGTGGGAGGTTGTATACAGTCAACAAAACAGGCCAAGTACTGTGTACACTACTCAAAGTGTCGTACGGGTTCATTCTATCCGTGCATAAGCCAAGTCTTAAATTTCTTGATTCTATGCCAAACTTAGGATACATTCTGTCAATGTTTCTCCATTGCGGTGAATCAGCAGGATGTCTTAATTTACCATCGTCCACCCTATGTGTTGTATGCCACCTAAGGTTTTCAGCATCCTTCGGAACTGCAAATAACCGCCTAAACCTTGGGATTATTGCAAATACCATAACACCTTCGCTGGGGAACGAACCTTTGGCTTGTTGCCGTCCTGATGATCTCTCTTTACATAATGTGATTCACCACATTTAGGACAACAATCATGTAGCTCATACTCCTTCCAGAACAAAATACACCCCGACGGACAAGCATGTATTTTCTTGTACTCCATACCCATTGGACACATTACTTCTTCGTCGCCTCATAAGTAGTTGTAGGTATGACATTGTCCGCTGGTAGTATCTCCTTAATAATTTGCAATAATTCCGTGAAACTTACATCGCTCCAACCGTATTTCGATTTGACATTCAATAGTTTCAGGGTCACACTTAATTTGTTCAGCGTCAGTGCATCACATCCAGCGTACAGTGGTTCTTTACATGACTGCATAAAGTTTTCATGTGTACTCGGTTTGTTGGTAAAGTATTGTTCTACATTTCCAACAGTGTGTCAATGTTCGCATCTTTCGTCTCATCGTTAATCGTGCAATTATCATTATTCCCAAAGTTTTATGTGTCATCCCTAATGTTTTTATTGCCGTCCAATTCTGATTGTTCTACTGAAGCTTCTGCATCATAGTCAAACACATCCACTGCATGTTGACCATGCCATAATGCTATGTCTTCGTAATATTTTGTAAACCCACGACGAATCAAATGGTCCTTAATTTCTCAATATCTCTATACTTGAAGTCATTTTTGCAATCGATGCATGGACACAAAATATATCCCTTATCCCTCGGTTGAAGATTGTTGACTAGGATCTTATAGAACTTATTGACCCCTTGTAGGTAAACGTTGTCGAGTCTGTCATTGTACATCTTCGAACGCTCCATCTCTTTCTGTAAGATCGATGTATTACTTTACAGCTGATCGATATCGTTCATATGTTGGCAGATATTAGTCCAGTTACTTTAAAAAATTTACAACCTAAACCCATCCAATCACGTTCAATCTCACATGCGAACAAGTTTATAAATCAATTAATTTAAAATTTCGGCAGCATTTCCCTTCTGTTCTTCTAGTGTATATATGAATGTATACACTCGATGAACAAAAGGGAAAAGCTACCGAATTTTTAAATGAGCTGTTTTTTATAAACTTGTTCACTACCTAGAAGGTGAGATCAAACGTGATTGGACAGTCCCGACGGGGACTATCCAAGATATACCTTTAGTAGGTATATCTCGGACGGGTGACTATGTTCGAGTATATTTAATAGCTATTCAGAGAAACACTATATGAACAATTAAGAAGTAATTAGAGAAAAATTATAAACTAACCTAGTACTCTGCTTAGTCCTGATGTGAAAAAGCTAGACTTTAATCAACCAGCCCGTATCATGTGTGACAATGAAAAGTACTACCAATGCCTGCAGGGGATAGTTTGTACACAACAATAATTACATTACGAATCCAATATATAATTCAATAGTTTGACAAAATTTTCTGGGAACTCCGACTGAATCCCCTTAAAATATAGGGTTTCACCGCAATAGAGCATGTACAAGAGGCGACAGCTTGGTTTGCAAAATTAATCCTAAACACCTAATCCAAATAAACACATCAATCTCAACAGAGCATGTATGTTCCTGATCGATAGTTTGGTTTTGCAAAATTTCACCATAACTACGTGGCTATATTTGTATGCCCAAGCACATTATATTTTTCGCCTAATAAACACATTAATCTCAAGTTCATTTGGACACAACCAGCAAGTACCAAACAAGTGACAGTTTAATTGGTTTGCAAAATTAATTAATCTCAAACACTTAATCCTAATAATTAAACACATAATCCCAACCATATCATGTTTATATGTTCCTGATCGATCAGTTGGTTAGCAAAATTACCTCCTACAGAATCAAGAATATAGGCGATAGAGCATGGATCGATGTTACACACAGTTGGGTTGTAAAATTAATTACTGCAGATGATCATAGGACGTACGTACTGAGGCGACGGGCATGTATGTTCCTGTTCGATCGCACAGGTTGCAAAATTAATAAGAGTGAAAGAGCAGAAATATATATGTTCCTGTTCACAGATTTGATGAATTACTGAAACAGGGCGATCGACAGGCATGCATGTATATTTGGGTCGATCGATCGATGATCATCAGAGAATGAAGATGCATGCGCGCGCGCAAATATCGGGCCGGAGAAATTAAGCAACGCGCGCGTAGCAGGCGTGAGAGACGGCCGGAAAGTGGCGGCGGCGGCACGACAGTGGCGGCAACAGTAGTGGCGGCATTGGCGCAGTAGCTAGCGGACGGTACTGGGGTACGTATTTTGTGAGCTCAGTCGAGAGAGTGGTAGCTTGAGGGTTACGTTGTAATAGAGAGCGTGGGAGAGATTAAATTTTTCGGGAAAGTGGGGTGAATTATTCAGGCAACATAAAGAACGCTTCACTAAAGAAGTGTTTTTTATGCTGAGAGTAAAAAACATAAAGAATGCTTCTAAACGGAAGCGTTCTATATGTTGAGCGTGCCAGAGACATAAAAAACGCTTTCTATGTGAAGCGTTCTTTATATGTTTCATATAAGAACGCTTATTTTCCAAGCGTTTTTTTTTGTCTTTTGGCGCGATGCAATAAAGAACGCTTCTTAAGTGAAGCATTTTTTAAAATGTCCGGCCTAAACCATAAATACAACACCTTACTTTATAATCGTTCTTTAATATGCTAAAAAACGATTTACAAATATAACCATTTTTAAAGGGCGTTGTTTATTCTTTTTTTTCCAGCAGTGCAGTGCCGACCCCTAACTGTACTGACCGCACTCAGAAAAATATCTTAGCAACTTCAAATACCCACAGTCAATGGTGTGACTGTTATAACTTGGCAACAACATTCCATCGATCATCCGCATGATCCATGCTCTTGCGTGGCGCTGATAGACCACATCTGGCCGATTATTGAATGCATTCTCATTATCGTTGCTGATCTCGAACGTCCTCTGCAACCACAGCAGTGAAATCTTATATCCTCTTATTGACTCAGGTCCCGGTCTTTGACCCAACAGTTCTTCATACAAATCTGCAACAGGCTGATTCATCTGTACCATGACGACATCTCTTTCAATCTTCATCCCAAATAAATGATGTACATCCTCTAAAGTAGTGGTTGCCTCACCAAAGGCACATGAAAAGTGTGAGTCTCTAGTCTCCACCTTTCAACAAGTGCGCTGACGATGGCATTGTCAGCCTTGATTATAAAATCCAAGCCCCAGAAAACCAGCTTCCTTGATGTAAGTATGAAGGGCATAGTGTGGAAGCTCAACTTCTAGGTTTCGGGAACATAACTTTCTCTCAATGTATTTTGGATTTCGTAATACCTACGTTCCATGGTTAGACAATTTAATGTAATGATCGAAAATAAATATTGAATACAATCTACTAAAGTTTAACGCCTTATCAATGTATCGGATCATCTGAAAAAAGAGCTGCTGATATATGAGTGGACTGGTATGTGAAAAGTTCATTGTCCTCGGGTCCCACCTCGACTGGTTGATGCTGGAATTGCTGGGCCATCTACATAAGTAATAACACATAAACAATTAAGAGAGATAATAAGTAGCTAATTGTAATACATATGTTCTAGGAATTCATAACAAGAACCACTGGGTTGTTCATAATTTTTCAAACAAGAGAAACAATCCTTTGCTAGTTTGTAGAGATTAGGACACAAGCAAAACCCAGTATTTTGATAAATTGCGTATTAATTAAGGCATATAACCACCAAAATTGGTGATTTTGCAAGTGATAAATTAAATACACAAATTAATTACAAATTTAAATGTTGATAGTAAGCAATATAAATGTAACAAAGTGCATAACAATATAATAACATTAACATAATTAATTAAGGCATAAAATCACCAAAATTGGTGATTTTACAACTCATAAATCAATTACACAAATTAATTACGAATTTAAATGTTGTTAGTGAACAATATAAAGGTAAAAACATGCATAACAATATGATAACATTAACAAAATTAATTAAGACATAAAACCACCAAATTTGTGATTTTGCAACTCATAAATTAAATGAACAATTTAATTACGAATTTAAATGTTGTTTGTAAGCAATAAAATGTAAAAAAAAAGTGCATAACAATGTAATAACATTAACATGATTAATTAAAACATAAACCACCAAAATTCCTGATTTTACAACTCATAAATAAAATGGACAAATTAATTACGAATTTAAAAGTTATAAGTGAACAATATAGAAGTTTAAAAAAGTGCATAACATTATAATAACATTAACATAGTTAATTAAGACATAAGACCATCAAACAACAGTTTTCACAACAGCTACAAATACAAATATGACACCACAAAATAACCATTAGATTATACGGTAAACAGTGCCGGCTTAGAGGGTGTGCAGGTGGTGCCACCGCACAGGGCCTCCACTTATCGAGGGCCCCATTTATTAAGGGTCTTGTTACTTTTTAGCTATAGTTAATAGTTTATATAAAAAATTATAAGTAAGAATTATAAATAAAAAATATGATATTTTATTAATGAACTTTATTTATAAAACAATAAACTAATTAATAGTAAAAATTTCTCATAAATTTACTATATGTACATAAAATTAAATATTAAAATTTTATATTATATTTTATAAAATGAATAATTACCATTAGAATATGGTATTGGTAAATAAATCTTAAAAACTACTAATCAAAATGTTTTTGTCTTAAAAACATGTATAAAAATGAATAAATAATTATATTTAATTTTTTTATCACATAATTAAATATTTATATTTCTAGATATAATGTTTTAGAATTGTAATATCTTAAAAAATAACTTATTGCTAAATAATTATTAATTAATAAGCAACAATATTTTTTAAATTAATATGTAATTATAATTTTTTATAATGTCTTTTATATATAATATAGTATCTTTATGTATTATGACTGTGTATTTGAGTCCGCACAGGACCCCCTAATTGATTGAGACGGCCCTGACGGTAAATATGTCAACATAAAATAACTACAAGAATATACTGCGAAACAGCTATAAAAAATCCATACCGAACTACCATGTTCAAGTGGGCGCTGCTTTCGAGGAGGCTGTTGAGAATAAAACCTTGGAGGGTGACCGAGCCCATAAAGTAGAATACTTTTCTGCTTCCCAACCACGACAGACTGAAGAAGCTTTCGATTCAGGGGGAAAGTTGATCCCCGACAACTTTTTCCAGGAGGTGCCTCATTCAGTAGCTCAATGCCCAAGGTTAGAGAATTGTGCAACCGTATATACTTGTGACTGCACGGAACCCGATCACCAGAGTAACCAATTAGCAGTAAATGGGGAGCTTCATAACAAGATATACCCGCAAGAGATGAGAGAGGGAGAATTATTAACCCTGAAGAGAAGCGGATGAATGTGTCGACTTGCTTTTAAAACTGGGATGTGAAGTACCTAATCCAAGTCTAACAAAGGCAAACATTCTTGCTCAAATCAAAGAGATGCAGAAGGCTCAACTGAAGTAACGGGTCATGTACTAACTGCGAATTAAGGATGGAAGCTTAAGAATGATGATGGGGCGGTCAGTCTTGGGTTATGTTGTTGTTTTAGGGGCCGCGGTTGGGGTGTTAGGAGGTCAGGAGAGAATCTCTTATTTTAATAAAGGCAGGTTTGTCTCTTGGGTGGTGAGTGTAGTTTTGATGTCTTGGTCGGGAAAGGGTCAAAGTTAGGCTTAAGTTTGTTCAGCGTATGCGTCTGTACGGGGTACTATGGTTATACTACTCTGTTTGATGCAAATTGTACTTGAATGTGTGGGTACTCTTTTTCCTTTCTAAGATTTTTCCCATTGGGTTTTGCTTAGTAAGGTTTTAATGAGGCCCGAATGCAACCCATCCATAAATTTTACTCCCCTCCGTCCTGAATTGACCGTCCTTTTGCTTTATGGCACGTTTTTCCACTTCAATACTCCCTCCTCCGTTCAACAATAACTGTCATTTTAAAAACTTGCACACTTATTAAGAAGTAGGACAATGACGCCTGTGTCCTTACTTTTTACTTTTCCATTAGATAATATTACTTTTATATGAATAGTAGGGGTAAAAGTGGAAAGAAGTGTGTCAAAAAGCTAAAATGACAGATATTTTTGAACAAGAATCACATCCTAAAACGACAGATATTAATGAACGGAGGGAGTATTAAGCATATAAGATAAAATAATTTTATAAAACTAATTTTTGTAACATATAGTTTATCATGTAAGGATTCATATGCAAAATTTAAATTTTCAAAATTAGTTTATCTTATATGTTAAAATTGAAGTCAAACGACATGTCCAAATAGTAAACAGGACGGTCAATTCAGGACGGAGGGAGTAATAATATGGCTATATGCCCAAATTATCAAAAAAAAAAAACAGTTGTCTAAAGTAGACCATACTATAGAGAACTCCAACAACTAGAACTGTTTTTAACAGTTCTCTAAAGCCTTTTTAACAGTTGTCTAAAGCAAAATCTGTAGTAGTTATATTAGACTATATAATGGTATAGTTTATATAACGTTAAAAATAAAAAGAACGAAAAGTATAATTTCATACTCCCTCCGTTCATTAATATCTGTCGTTTTAGGATTGATTCTTGTTCAAAAATATCTGTCATTATAGCTTTTTGACACACTTCTTTCCACTTTTTTACCCCTACTATTCAATATAAAAATAATTATTATCTAAATGAAAAGTAAAAAGTAGGGGCACATGCGTCATTGTCCTACTTTTCTTAATAAGTGTGCATTTTCTAATGACAGTTATTGTTGAACGGAGGAGTATGACATATGATAATTTGGTATATGTACTTGTATATTTAAAAAGAATAAAGAGTTACTCTTTTTCTATACACCAAATTTCTGTAATAGAAGAGGAAAATAAATTTACAAACCGAAATACAAGAAACCCAGTTACGAAACTGTTTAACTTTTTATGATAATTTACACGCAACTCAAATTGTGTCTGGTATTTTGCAGTCCCTGATTAATATATTCTTTAGTTGATTGACTCCATTGTTTACATTACTATTAATCTGACAAAAGCCAAGAGTGGGGCTCACTTCCATACTTGTAAATTCTTTTTGGCGGTCAAAAGTACGACTAATAAACCAACTATCAGGAGCTAGCCACTGGTTACTTTCAAGTTTCCTCCAAGCCGTCAATGGAGAATTCCAATGATAGTATAGTGTTCTTAATAGAAACAAAAAAATGGACCGAAAAGATCAGTTCCATTTTGTTTTGTGCAGTATTTAAAGATGAGGATAATATATAGTATTGAGCAAACCAAAAGAAAATAAAAAGGAGAAAAGAAAAGACACCTCCATGGAAGTTGCCCAGCTCATGTCTTCTTTGATCTTTGTTCAAAAACGATGGCTCAAAAATCATGCTCAAGTGCCGCCGACACTTGGTATAAATACCCTGCTTCTGTAGTTTGGTTCTACTTACTCACAACCATCCACCTTTAATTTAATACAGAGCATTCTCTGCAAATCAATCGATCTACATTGTTAATCCGGAGGATTGATATACACCAGCCTTCAGTTCTCTTCTTGTTTCTTATTCCTTCATTCCGACTTCCCTACTACAACTAACATGCCAACCATGGCCTTATCAGAATCGCAAGTTTCAAGGCCTAGCGACTCTCGTCCCATTGCCAGTTTCCACCCAAGTCCTGGGGTGACTACTATCTAAATTACATCCCTGATGATGAGGTACATTAATTACTTTCCTCATTTGTTCTCTACTTGTTTAAATGGGTTTATTATTTATGGGTAGGGAGCTGAATTACCAATATGTATGATTCAGGCTACCCAAGCGAAGAAGGAGAATGAGGTAAAACTACTTGAGCAAGCTGTGAAGGAGGAGCTGATGCGTTTGGCAGCATCAGCTGACCAATCAGAGTTGTTGATTGATTTTATCGATGCAATTGAACGTCTTGGAGTAGGGTACCGCCTCGAAGAAGAGATAGAACAAGCTCTGCAGACCATCCATGAAATGAACGAGGAAGACAAGCAGCAGCTTGACCTTCATTATACTTCAGTCCGTTTCCGTCTCCTCAGACAACATGGGTTCTATGTATCTTGCGGTATGAAAAATTCTTATATATGTGATTACACACATACAACTCAATTCTATCTTTTCTTTATGTATATTTATCACTAGTTATCTTTTGAAAGCAATTAACTTATATACATGTGTATAACTTGCAGGAGTCTTTAGCAAATTCCAAGATGACAAAGGGAGATTTATTGATTCCTTAGCTACAGACGTGAAGGGAATCCTAAGTTTATATCAAGCATCCTTTGTGGGAAAGCATGGAGACTATGTGATGGATGAAGCTCGCACATTCACCACCGCTCACCTCAAACTCATTGCCGCTGATACATGCCTTCCACTCTCACAACAAGTATCTCGTGCCTTGTATCAACCATTGCACAGGGGCATGCCACGACTTGAGTCTAGGCTTTTCATTTCTTACTATGAGGAAAATCCTTCGCACAATGACACTCTACTGAAATTTGCTAAGCTTGATTTCAATTTGGTTCAAGCTGTACACAAGAAAGAACTAAAAGATCTTACCAGGTAATCACATTTGGCAATGCATATATATAATCATATAAGTATATATTTATATCTAACATGAACACTACCAAGCTTACCATTCTCTTTTCTCTGGATATCAAATATATTTTAGGTGGTGGAAAGACCTTGATTTGATTGCAAAGATGCCATTCCCAGTAGAGATAGATTGGTAGAAGGCTTTTTCTGGACTTTAGGGCCATACTTCGAGCCAGAGTATATGATTGGTAGAAAAATATTTTTGCAAGTGTTCAAAGTGACTTCAATAATTGATGACATCTATGATGCTTATGGGACCATCGATGAGCTAACAATATTCACAAGAGCAGTGGAGAAGTAAGTGTTTTTAATAAACAAAATGTATTCATAATAGCTAGCATGAACAAACTATTTTCACAATTGCAAAGATGCGTCAAGTAATATATGTAACTTAACTTAAGTGTTCTTTTTGTGATTGATTAATTACCTCAGGTGGGACATGAGTTGTCTGAATGAACTTCCTGAGTATATGCAGTTATGTTACAAGGCGCTCCTTGAAACTTTTGAGCAGTTTGAGCATGATCTTATTCCATTAGGAAGGTCTAAATATGTTAAATATGCAAGGGAAGAGGTAAGATATTTTTTTAATGATATTTAGTATTATTATATTCAAAAATATTGGCATATATAAATACAAACAAGTTCATTTGTATTCTTGTTTGTTGACCTTTCTCTGTGTATCAATATGTGCAGATGATTGATATGTGTCGTGTTTATTATCAAGAAGCTAAGTGGTGTAATGAAAAGCACAAACCCAGCTTTGATGAGTATATGAATAAGGCTTCCATTGTGAGTTTTGGTTATAACTTAGGAACGGTTGTAAGTTACCTTGGAGTGAAAGAAGCAAAGAAGGAAGAATTTGAGTGGGCTCGGCAAAACCCACTATTCATAAGAGATGCGGGCATAATTGGTCGTCTGATGGACGATGTGGGCAGCCATGACGTAAGTTTCTAGAACCTTATCATCTATAATGGCTAGAATAATTTAAAAAAAAATTGCAATATACTAGATCATACTTACACCCTTACTTGAAATTAATTATTTTATACAGTTTGAACAAGGAAGAAACCACGTCCCTTCTTCTGTTGAGAACTATATGAGACAGCACGGTGTAACCGAAGAAGTAGCGCGTAGAGAATTCCAAAAGCAAGTGGATTACTGTTGGAAGGACATCAATGAGATGATGATGAAGCCTAATGTCATTCCAAAGCCCCTGCTTATGCGAATCCTGAACGAGTGTCGCATTGTGGATGTCATATACAAGGGAGAGGATAGCTATACATTTTCAAACCACACCATGAAGAACAATATATCACTCATTCTCACTGATCCTATTCAGATGTAGTAATGTCATTCCAAAGCCCCTGCTTATGCGAATCCTGAACGAGTGTCACATTGTGGATGTCATACACAAGAGAGAGGATAGCTGTACATTTTTGAACCACACCATGAAGAACAATATATCTCTCATTCTCATAAATCCTATTCTGATGTAGAAGAAACATCAAGAATAAACAACATGGAGTCAGTTGATTTGTAGCTATTTATCAAGACATGTAGTTTTGTGTACCTCTTCGGGAAAAATAAATCCTTGAAAAGGTTGTGTTTGTACCTGCTAGTTGTTTCATCTCATTTATTGAGTTGTTTTCTTTTATTTATATTTTTGGGGTACAATAAAATTGGTTTAAATAATACCTATAATCTTGTATTTCAATGTTATAGATAGTACCATTATAGTATGACTCATACCGAGGAGACATATTGCTTTGAGATTCAAATTTTATAACCCACCTTCTTCCCAAATAGTTATCTTGTGCACTCAGTGCTACTGTTGTTCTAGTTTAAACTTTAATTTTAACAGATATAAAATGAAGTTTTCTTTAACTAATTAATAAGCATGTCAATGAAATTATGAGGTTTTTTTGCTAATAAATTCTTTCTTTTATTTTTTTGATAATTTTGGCAATCGACCATTCATTAGGAATAAATGACAACTGAAATCTGGTGGGGGCGGGGGTGAGATGAAACTAGGTCTCATTAAAGCTAAATTCGATACAAAAACTTAGATGGGAAAAGAGTGTTTCACCTTGACACTGATTACACAAGAATCCACGGTAAAAAGATATCTCTGGTGAACAACCGAAACCAAGAAATACTTACAGCTAGATACTGACACACACCCACAGACCTAACATCACTTCACTCAATTAACAGAAGCAACTACATACTATCACCAGCTATATCATCGTCACTCGTTAAACGCGTCACTTACTATACTACATTTTGGGTTTTTTTCGCTCTCCTCTGGAAGCGATCTCTGAGGCGATTCTGCTCGTCCTCCCTGGTTCTCGTCTGCCCGTCAGCGAGATTAGGTCGCGATAGTCGTCTTCCTGTTCAGGGAGGCTGGTGTTGTCGGCTTCTCTATCTTTTGATTTTGGGGCTTCTCTATCTTCCGGCGCCTTCAGTCTCCTCCTCGTGAGTAGGTCTTCTTCAGGCTTTGTTAGCTTCGTCGACTAGTTAGGGGATGTCCTCCAGGGTTCTGGATGTGTTTGCTTCGTCGAATAGTTAGGGCCGTTCTCCAGGTTTGGGATGCAGGCTTTTGCCTTCCCCGGTCTTCTCCAGTGTGGGTGGTGACTAGGCTATTCTGAGGTGGGTGCGTAATTTGCGCTCGGTTATCGCCAAGAGGGTGATTGGTACTTGCTGGTTTGTTGCCTTCGTTTTTTCGCCAGGAGGGTGATTGGTTTTCTCCGGTTCTGAATCGTTTGGGTGAGGTGCTACAAGCTGCTGGTGGCTCTAGTTGGTTGGTCTCGGCTGATTTGGTCTTTCTGTCGAGTTGGTAGGAGGGCAGGTGTTCCCCGGTGCGGAACTGATTGACTGTGTTTAGGGGTTGATTTGCTTTGGTTTTGTGGGGCTTTCTTGCGGGTGGAACAATTGAGTTGCCAATCGGTAATTGAGAGTTTAGGTGGTTCTTTGTCCTGTTTCTCTCTGGTTTCGATTAGTACTCTTCTCCCGGTTTCGTGGTTTTTCTCCTCGCTGGTTAGGAGAATTGGGTATCCTTCTGATTTAAGATCCATCCAGTTAGAGGTCGGTGTTTGAGTTGCTTCGTTTGAATAAGGTTGACAGTTTGGTGGTGAAATCGTCCTCTCTTTCGGCTAGGGGATTGGTGAAGCCTGTGAAGTTTTTCTCTCGTTCCCGTGTAGGAGGTTGGGACTTTGTCTGCGTCGGCTCCCCATGTCAGGGACTTCCAGGAGGTAAGGAGGTGCCCTGTGAGGATTAGCTCGATTGTTTTGCAGAAGTGTGGATCTGTTTGAGCGTTTCTGGGTGTCTGATTCGGATGAGTTGTCTAGCTCTCAATTGCAAGGGCTTAGGAAAATCTAAGGCTGTTTATTGGGTGAAGAGCCTGATATTAAAACTTAATCCCGATATTATCTTCTTAAGTGAGACCCATAAGTCTGATGTAGATATGGAATACTTCTTTGGCAAATTTCCTCTGTATAATGGGCTAGCTGTTTCTAGTAGAGGAAGGAGTGGAGGCCTTTGCCTAATGTGGAAAAGTCCCTTGGGCTGCACGATGATTTCAAAATCTAGACACCATATTTCAGCTATTATGGTCCTCCCGGGTGATCTTCAATTTGTGTTCACCGGTTTTTATGGATGGTCTAATTGGTCTCTGAAATATTTGTCCTGGAAGCTTCTCCGTCTGCTTAGTAAGCAAGCTAGTTTGCCGTGGGTGATAGCTGGTGATTTCAACCAGATTCTTCATGCCTCTGAGAAGATCGGGGGCAGAATTAGGCAAGAAGTTCACATGGCCCCTTTTAGGGATGCCATCAAGGATTGTGACCTCCACGACATTGGCTTCTTTGGAGAGAGTTCTACTTATACCAATTGTCGGGATGGGATGTTCCATTCCCATAGTAGACTGGATAGAGTGTTTTGCTCTTCTGCGGGCTTACTAGCCTTTCCCAATATTTCAGTGGAGCATTTGCCACGTGAAGCTTCGGATCACTGTCCTCTTTTTATCAGGTTATTTGGTAAACACAATATCCCGGCCAAAGTCTTCAGGTTCGAGAATGGTTGGTGTTTGGATCCCAAGTGTGCTGAGATAGTTACTGAGGTCTGGAGTAATAATTTCCCCAACATCACTACTTTTTTAGGTATGTGTGCTGAAAACTAAGTGAGTGGAAGGGGTGGTCTATTTCCAAGATTAAATGGAAGATCGGCAACAAGAGGAAAGAGCTAGGTAATATTTCTATTAGTGATAGCTCTTTGGGAGCTATTAATAATAGAAAGAGACTTCTCCTAGAAATTGAGTTGCTTTCATTCATTCGGGAGGAAATCTGGTGGAAGCAAAGATCCAGAGACCAGTGGATTAAAGAAGGAGATAGGAATACTGGTTATTTCCATGCCAGGGCTTCTTCGAATAAAAGATCAAAAGAGATCTTTGGTCTTTTGGATACCGGGAACATTATGCAATATTCTTGGCATAGGATTGAAGTTATTGCCAGAGAGTATTTTCAGGACCTGTTTACTTCTTCTCATCCCCAGACCGATAGAGATTTCGTGGATGCTGTGGAGGGTCGGCAAATTCTAGCTTTGTATCCGAGCTCAGTAGGCCTTATTCCAGAGAGGAAATCATTGATGCTGTGAAACAATTAGGGGCCAACAAAGCTCCTGGTCCTGATGGGTTCAACGGTAAATTCTATATCACCTTTTGGAATACTATTAGGAATCAGATTATTGATGCTGTCATGGCCATTCTTACTGGCTCTTCTCTACCTGACTCTTTGAATGACTACTTCATCACTCTTATCCCAAAGATGGCGGGGGCGACTGAGATTGATAAATTCAGGCCGATTGCTTTATGTAATTTTGCGTATAAGATTGCTTCAAAGACATTGGCGAATAGGGTTCAGCATATTCTTCCTCACCTCATTTCCCACAACCAATCAGGTTTTATGAAAGGAAGACTTATCACGGATAATATCATTCTAGCAGGGGAACTTCAACATTTTCTAGAGAAAAACCAAGCGGTAAAGAATGGTTTCTTTGCCCTCAAGCTGGATTTCAGTAAGGACTATGACAGACTGGAGTGGTCTTTCCTTCAAGATGTTCTTCTATCTATGGGCTTTCCTTCGAATTGGTTGATTCCAGTTATGAAATGTGTCCGATCCGTCAGATGCTCCATTCTCATCAATGGCAAGCCAGGTAACTCTTTCATCCAATCGAGAGGTATTAGACAAGGAGATCCTCTTTCTCCTTTCTTATTCATTTTGGCTCAGGAAGCTCTGTCCAGTTTTCTTAACAAGTCAGATATTTGTGGAGATTATCACGGGATAAAGCTCTCTCCCCTGTGCCCGTCAATTTCCCACCTAGCCTTTACGGATGATCTTCTCCTTTTTGGTAAGGCTAACTCCACAAATACCACCCGCCTAAACCAAATTCTCACCAAATTTCTCCTAGCTTCGGGTCACCAAATAAATCACCTCAAATCAGAACTTGTGTTTAGCAAGAGATTTACGCCCTCAATCAAAAGCAACCTATCCAATTTACTGAATGTTCAAGAGGTTCCCTGCTTCTCCAAATATCTAGGGCTCCCTCTCAAGATAGGTAGGAGAAAACATGATCTCTTTTCCTACCTCCTCGAATCCGTTCACAAAAGGGTCTCCAGCTGGTCTAAGCCAATGTCACAAGCAGCTAGATCCATCATGGTGTCTAGTGTGCTTCAGTCGATCCCTAACTACACCACCATGTCCCTGTTCGCCCTTCCCAAGGGCATTATTGCGAAACTCAATTCAGCATTTTCTCTTTCTGGTGGAGTGGAAAAGAGGATAAAAGGGCTCTCCACTGGACTAAATGGTCCAAGGTTTGTGTGAATATGGATCAAGGTGGACTTGGGTTCAGAGAAGTTGAGAATTTCAACAAAGCTCTGTTGGTGAAACAACTTTGGAGATTGCTCACTAATCCGGATTCTTTAGTAGCTCAAGTCATGAAACAGCTCTATTATCCTCACACCAATATTAGAGAGTGCTATCCCTCGAATAAAGGGAGTAGTATCTGGAAGTCTATTTCCTCAGTTTTGGATGTGCTAAAGGATGGCTTGCGGACTCCTCCTTCCAGGGGGATGGGTCGTTGGTTCAATCAACACAAGACATGGTCAATTCTACTCAGTGGAGCTGGATTATCTCTAAAGATAATAACTTCTCAGTCAAATCGACGTATAATTTTCTGGTGAAGGATTCAGGTGAGGATAGTTCTTCCAACCCCTCTCACTTTATTGGAAGGGTTGGGAAGAAGATTAACACCTCTATCTGCTGCCCAAGAGTCAAGCTCAATCTCTGGAAGTTTTTGGGAAATATTATCCCTTGCTAGGATAATTTGGCTAGACGGATGGGAGGTGACTCAAAGTGTTTCTTCTGCGGTGATAGGGATAATTTGGCCCACTGTTTCTTCCATTGTTGTGCAGTCAGTGACTATGGAGGGGTCTGGTTGATATTAATTGTGTTCCAAAAAATGCGGATGGTATGTTAGATTGGTTCCTTCGGATGACAGAGGTGTGGAGTGTGAAGAAGCTATCTCGTATAGAAAATAAGCTTTGGGTCATTTATGCGTCAAGGAATAAAGTCAAGCATAATCCAGAGTTATCGTGGTGGAAAGAAGTTGAGGTAAATAGCTCTTTTATCGATGCTTACTTATTGATTAGGAAGGTTTCTTCTCCCTTCTCCCTCATAGGATGTGGCAACCTCCGCCTATGGGATATTTCAATATTTGCACGGGGATGTTCCCTAGTCGATATAGTGATAGGGTTATAGCCGGAATCATCCGGGATGAACGTGGCCTGCCCATTGTAGTTTTCAATCGAAGAATTTCCAGCACTTGTAATGTGCAGTATGCTGATATCAAAGCAAAAAGAATTGCCATGGAGCTTGCCATCTCGGTGGGCAGCCATAGCATTTGCATTGAGTCAGTCGAAAAATATTTTGAGGATGTCCTTAGTCTGAGGGAAGACATTAGAAGGGACAACCCTAGCTGGGATGACATTGAGGTGATCAGAGGTTTACTTCCAAATTTCGCGAGTATTGTTAGGCGTAATTTGAAGTTGTACGATAGCTATCTAATTAGGCTGATCTGTAATATGGATAATCCCGGTTAGATAGTAATCTTGTGTGGTTGGGGGAACATGTTCCCCTAGTATTATTATGGCTTGTAAACTAGACATGGATCTAGCCTGACAGGAGAGATTTTAGCTCTCATGTTGGCTAGGAGTTTGTTAGTGTTTTAATATATGGCCATCACAATTCTCCTCAAAAAAAAAAAAAGCTATATCATCGTCACTTACAGAATCCTCTTGCCAAAAAAAACTTGTAGCATAGAGAAACCTGCTAAACCAATATCAAAATTGTCCATTGGTCTATCTAGATGAAGACAAACTAATTAATGAGGTTACAGAAGGACATAGTTTTAATGGCATGCATACTGGTGTGATGAATGCTCCTAGAGATTAGAACTATAGCTATCAACAAATATTATAAATTTGTAATGGATTTAAAACGTAAATTTACACCCCAGACCTCAGTTGCAAGTGCAAGGCGTAAAAATGCAAATAATTCCCCATGTAAAATGTGGAGTGATTAGGTGGTCACTGGAGTCTCTAAAAATTTTACCTCATCCGTACTAAATCACTTAGCAGGTAAGACTTAGCAATTATGCAGTGCTCGCTTTAAATGATGATTAATTTAAAATCATGTCTAATTTATAAACAAATGAAATACGGTTAAATTGCTATTGGACGATGTAAAAGGGCGTAGGCACATAATTACTGTAAGGTTTACAAGAAACCATCTTTTATTTATGTCCGTGAAGTTTTAAAACACAGTTTCCATTAACAACACGTTACTCGATCATTTAAGAAAACTACATCCCCACCTATGACGTTTTATGAAATTACACACCCCGTTTACTAGGTTATAAAAATTACTATCTACTACACCTATGTGGTTCCCTTGTTTTACATCCGACAAATTTTTATTTTTTGTTTACTTAAAAGATGCTTAAATATTGTCCAAAGTTGATAAAACTTTACACGGACGATGCTAAAGTGTTATATTTTGGTCCGGCATGAAATCCAAATTCTTTTAACCTAATAGGTGATCTGTGGGATCCAATAGAACATGTGATAGGTGAGCATGTGTTCACTGGGTCACACATATCACATGTGAGCTTAAAACATAATTTAGCATTGGACTAAATTATAGCACTTTAACATCGTCCATGTAAAGTTTCATCAATTTTGGACAACATTTAAACATCTTCTAAGTTGAATGAAAATTAGGAAAGTTGCCAGATGTAAAAAAGGGGAAACCACATGGATGAGAAAGTAATTTTTGAAACCTCGTGGGTGAGGTTTGTTATTTCATCAAACCTCATGGGTGAGAGATGTAATTAATTTTTCCCAATTATTTTAACGTACAATTTTTACTCTTGTTCCAATTGTCAAGGCGCAAGATAGTACACTAGCCCTTCCAGTTGTTCATGACATAAGAGGTAAGATTACCTTGTTTCTTATTTTCTACAATTATACAAGCATTGGATCCTTCATGTATCCATTTTTTCAAGGTTCAAACATATATGGTGGTAGTTCATTACACCTTTTATACCATCTTCCCATGCACTAAATCTAGAACTGACAAGGTCACTCGAAGTAGAAAAACCAAATCGATCCAAACCTGATCCAAACCCAATTTTAAACCGAATAACGTGGCCTGAAATGTGACCCAAAAATGCGAACCAAACCAAACCAAAACAAATCAAACCAAAATTTGGTACAACCCAAATCCACTCGAATAGACTTCACCCAAGCCGAATTCACTAGAACCGAATCCACCCGAACCGAATCCTCCTGAATGCTTTGTTAAGCCTAAATCTACTATAGTTGTTCCATCTGTAAAAATAATCTTGAATCAAAAAACACATAACAAAGATTTAGATATCCAATATGTGCTCATTGCTCACAAATGATATACATAATATAAGACATCTTCAATCTTCAAAGCCTTGTTGTATTAAAACATTCATAAACTCTATTGTTACCCTTCCCACATATAGATGTTTTGCTTTGAAATTTTATAATAGAAATTAATGTGTATCATTACTATTTTATAATAATTTACTTATTTTGATGTTAATATAAAGTTAGGGTTTTTATGTTTAGGACATGAAACTTGTGAATGGTTTAAATGTTGATCAAGTTTAATTATAGAATCAAAACTTTTCAGTTGGTACATATATTAACCAAGATTGATGTGTATATTTGTTAAAGAAAAATTACGCAATAAAATGAGGAAAAAATATTCTTAATGGTAGATTATTGTGAAACATGGGATAGACTAGTATTTCGAAGGATGAATAATCTTCGCAAGATTATTTCATATACATTGACAACATAACCTAAAATGTTTTATAAGACACAGTAACGTGTATCATTTCTATTTTTATATTAACCTATATTTTGTAAACTTAGGTTTCTTTATGTTTAGGACTTGAGAATGGTTTGAATGTTCACTAGTATAAAATAGGATATTTTTGATAGTTTTCACAAGCCTTTTTTGGCGGTTGTAAACCACGAAAAATCAGACCGCCAGAAAAGGGTTTATCTAAAGTTACGACGGTTATGTAACAGCCAAAAATATGGACAATTTTTTGTGGTTTTTTGTAACTAAACCACCAAAAATATAAGGCAGACGTTAATCAATAGTAAGGACTGACTATTTTCGGCGGCTCTAATGCATAAAACGCCGAAAATAAGTAAATAAAGACAATTTTTGCCTAGAGGTGAGCATTTTAGATAATTCGGTTAACCAAAATCCAAATTTTAAAAAAATGGATTTCGGTTATGTCGGTTAAATACTGAATTATCCAAAATTTGATCAAACCCGAATTAGTCTTTATCCGAATTATCCAAAATCTGAAAGCTTTTTGTGTAAAAAACCGAAAACCGAACTGAAATCTAAATTTTAGTTAGTTTGGATTTCAATTAACCCAAATTTAGGAAATAACTGAAAATTGATTTTTTTTTGTTTGGTTTATAGTATAAGATGTGTCATTTCCCTTCCCACTTTATCTAAAGACTAAAGAAAAAAAGAATAGATTTTTTTAAAAAAAAATTTGGATAATTCGGTTAACGGGATTTGGGAGAGTTGAAACCGAAATTCAAACCAATTTATAATTTGGATATTAGAATAACTGAAAATTTTAATTTGGTTACAAATATTGGTTAAAAATCCAAAAAATATTTTTACTTATTTTAGATTTTTAGTAAATCTGAAATATTCAAACTGGATGCTCACCCACCTCTAAATTTGTTAGAATTTTTACTTGTTTTCAATGGTTTCTACATTAGAACCGCTGAATTTTATTTTTTTTTATTTTTCTCATTTTCGTTTTCTATCCCGGGCCACACATATCTCTACATCACATTTTAGAAGATGTCATCCCTCTTTATTGCAAAGTTTTATCAAAACAAAATTCCCAACAATTCAAATGGATACCATTAGCATGTACATACACAACACTTCAAATGGCACAATGACCATCTGCAACATATCAAATGTTCACAATGACCATATACATACACAATCATCCAAATGCTCACTAAGGTACTGAAAATGACCATCTTTCACAACCTATCTAGCCATAAAAGTCTACACTAAGTTCTAAAAAACAATTCAATTATGTAAAGTGAAACATCAAACCAAAATCATGTAGAGGAACTACGCCTAATCCTCTAGCATACCGTTGATGGTTTCCCTGGTATATTTTTCAACACTAGAGAAAACCTATTAAGAAAAAAACAAGACAAAAGGTTAGTTAAACATTAAATGATAACATTAGTAGTTGAAACACAGATTACTACGACATACCTTTTTATAACGGATCCCCCATTTGACCAAACAGAGTGATTATATCATGCATATACCTAGTTGGGCTGCCCATGGTAGGTTAACCGACTCATTCGGTTAACCACTTTCGGTTAACTGGATCTTCGGTGTTTTGAAATTCAATTCCAGTATCATTCTATTTGGATCGGTTCACCGAATCCGATTAACCTTTTTAATTCGGTTTTTAAAATTCAATTCTATCACCATTTCGTTTATACGGTTAACATATAGTTTGGTTTGGTTTTATCGGTTAACCTTGTAGCCGTATATTTTTTAAAATTGATGAGACTAATACCATTAATATTATAGTACAACATTGGTCATTCACCTAAATCATGAGTGACAATCAAACATATGTGACAAAAAATATAATAATATGTATATTCCCTCACTAGCTAATATTAATTATTATATAAAGTGAAAATTAATATTTGAAAATTTTCATTGTTCATATAATCGGTTAACCGTTCTAGAAAATTCAATACCATTACCGAAACCGAAACTAGTCAATTTACACTGTTCGGTTAACCAAACCGCAAGAACCTGTACGGTTAACCTGAAAATAGGTACAGTTCACTTTGGTTTCGGTCGGATACCACGGTTTCGGAAATTTTTGGGCAGCCCTAATACCTAGTGATATAATACCCACACTTTGAGCTCTTAGGTTGGCGTTGTCCCTTAAACACAGTAAATAAAACAAATAAACAAACACTTACATAAGACGTATGAAATTTATGGCCACCTATCAATGATAAGCATTGTATAAGTGATGACGTATATATGTACCATCACCGAAGTCCATGGGACTGCAACTTTCAATCTTACCCTACGTTTCGTCATCATAACACTTTGATGTACACTACACGATTAGTATCATAGACGTACATTAATTCCATTAGGATATGCACAATAAAATTAAGTTAAATGAAAGAGTTGAAATGCATTAAGTAGATGTTGATAATGTACTCACATGATAATGTGAGGCTTTCTTTTGATGTCTCTCGAATGTCCAACCTGAAGCGGATCAAGAAATAGTATCCCCGTACGTTCCAGACATAACATCAATAGAACCCAATGACACCAAAACACTAACTTGTCATTATAATATCAAAATCAATAAATACAAAATTTATTCAACTGAAATGATAAACAAAATTTATTACCTTCAATGATAAAAAATCCCTTGGCCAGCCTCCTACCGCTTAGTGCGCTGACCGTGGGGCGAGGGGATTAGTCACTGTGCCCGACGGTGGATACCCCTATAAGAACAAAAAAAATTTCTTTTTTGTTTTGATGCCGTTAGTGATGGCACGCTGCATGTAGCTCATACATGACTCTAAATCACCCTTCAAAGCAGTGTATGACCATCTTTTAGTGCATACAAATTCATCGTGGGTTAGAGCAAAATTCACATTTTATCATGCAAAAACCTATTCATAAATTAAAAGATATGATAATTAACATTATTTCAAAACATCAATTTATAACTTAATTAGAAATGAAACTAATACTTACAGAATGCATGAGTGCACCACTCTGGTAGTCACCAATTGGGATTTTAGGACGTCCTTTCCATCGGTCTTACAAGTCGACTTCTACGCCGTTTGGGTAGTGAAGAAGGTCATCATCAAAACTCAAACAAAATAGAATTTCTGTCCTCTAGGAAGTCACGGACTATGTCGTGCAAGGATTTCATGTTTATCCCCAAGGCCCAAGGGTGCCAATATGGAATCATCCACCAAGTTTTCTTTCTTACCAACATTGGTAGATGATTTGTGTTCAGAAGATTTAGCAAGTTTTGTCTTCTTTTTTCAGGAGACCCTGATTTTTTTATTGCCTATTCACAACTGACATACCACACTAGTCATGAACTGAGCATCCACACATACTAAACTAATTTAATTAAGAATAATAACTTTATTAATGGTTTGTGTTAGGATACCTTGACACACTTCTGAATTAGATAAACATGCCACTGAACAAAGGCACTCTTTGTAGACCGACCTGTACTGTACTCATACTAAGGTACTAAGAGTTCTAGATTAGGACGCTGATAGTCCGGTTCGTCCACAGAGACTCTCGCATAATAAGGTAGTAGTGGCTTCCCATGAGTCTTGTCATTCGGGCCTGATAAGTACGATCTTCCATGTGCGACAAAGATATCTAGGTCGTTGTATGGGAGCAGAAGATTACAGTTAATCGGTCCCTACAATATCATCATATTAGTAGATGATTAAAATATAAAATATGTAGTAAAGGATATGACAAGAAATAAAACCATTAAACATTACACATATTACCTGCACATATGCATACGGATACTGGTCATTAGACTCAACGCTTGTGTGTACGGTCTAGCCGGAGTAGCATCGTCATTGCTTGAGAGGGGTCCGGACTATTGCACTATTGATATAGAACTAACAGTGCAATCCAAAATGTTGCACCGTTTGATATAGTAGTGTAAGAGCAAGATCAACACTCGCCCTAGATGTTCCATTGTAGTTCTCTCACTTACTTTGTAACACCCCCAAACACTGGCCTAGGAGTTAGGGGTATTACACGCCGCGTATTATTACATAATAACACAAGGCTCTAATAAACGAACATAAACAAATAATCAAACAAGGCCCAAACGAATACTTGTATAAGAGTATTAACAAAGTGATGTCGAAACATCCTAAAAGTTATTACAAAACCCACCAAACGAATATCAAAAGCAGAAGCTAACAGAAGAGGCCCAAAGGCTCAAAGTCAATACAAATGTCTCAAAAGAACTAGACATAATAAAAGCTAAACTCCAGAAGCTGAACAAAGTGATCCTCGCTGATCAATCTGTAATGTTAGATAAAGTAGGGGAATGAGCAAACAACTATGCCCAATAGATGACTAACTTCATCAACCAGCATGCTCAAAACAGTTTAAGAATATAATCAAATCAGAAGGAGTCGAGAGGAATCCATTGACATGTCAGAAAACAGAAGCAGAAGCCCATTCAGTAAAGGACTAAACAGAGTCAGATACAGACAGAATCCGAAAACAGAACGGGACACTAGTTGATCACAGCATATAGATAGAACGAGAAACCAGCTCGTGAATAGAACGAGGAAACCTCACTCGTAAACAGAACAGGTGGAACACCTGTGAACAGAGCGGGGAACATCACCCGTGAAATAGAAGGATCCTACATAGCGCGCTACGAGACAGCTAAACCAGCCATCCAAGGGTTCAGATACAGAGATAACTAGGTCCCAAAACAGAAGCTTAAAATCAGATAAGCATATGTGCAACCATCGCACCAGAGAGCAGATAGAAAACTGAGAAATCAGAAGGGGAATCCAACCCCGCAAAAAGAAGTCACAGAACTCAGAAGCTTGTTGAAGGCTTTTAAATCCGATAACACGTAACCATGTGCTCAAACATATATAAACAGATAGTATTTGGAAAGAGGAAACCAACACCACAAACGGCACTCAAAACGGAGCTCAAACGAGCAAGTTATGGCGAAAACAGAGAGGGGTCCGGACTTGTGTCCTAACTTCGAAGCTCGGACACAAGTTTAGACTCAAATCAGAGGGGAAAATCAAGATGTCCGAACTTCGAAGTTTGGACAGTTTTTCGGAAAAAGTTACGTGGTGGAGTCCGAGCTTGGAAGCTCGGATTATTTCAGAAAACAGGGGTGTCCGAACTTCAAAGTTCGGACTGAAGTTCGGACAGCGCAAAAATCCAGTTTTCAGAACGAAAACAGACCCGAACAGAAGCTTCAAACAATGCCAAATTGTCACAGAAACGCAGAGTTTGTCGAAAAACAACCATGGGGGTTTTACACAATTAAAACCACATTAAATCAGAGGAATCGAGCACCACAAACGCAAGACAACTCAATCTCTTAACAACAGTTTAAACACCCCATGGGTGAACACACTAGCTGAATCCGCGAGCCACCTACCTCAATTACAGCAGAGACAAAACCTAAATCTGATGTAGAGTCCAAACCAACACAGTTCCAGCAACGCAGACCAACAATGCAGTTCCGAACACTGAACAACCACAATTGCAGAACAATGCCAATTCAGAAATGTAACCCTTAACCCCAAGACTGAAACGCAGAACATAATCACAGCCCTTACCTGAATTCCGATACCTGAATTCTGATAACGGACCCGCTGAGAAAGCCGATAGCAACGCCAATTTACCAATCTGATTGCATAAAGGTAAAAGAAATCAGAAACACCGGCGAGAGTTCTTCAAGATGCAGAAAGCGAAGGCGGCGAGACTAGAGTACAAACCTGAATCAAACGCAGAGACTGACGCAGCTGAGGAGAAAGAAACCAATGTAGAATTCGGGGTTGCTCACAGCAGAACCAGACAGACTGAGAGAATGGAAGAAGGGGAAAGAGCGCAGAGAGAGCGGTGAGAGGAGCGTACTTACAGTTTCAGAATGAACGAGGGTTAGAACGCGATTGAGAGTGAGGGGAATTATTGGAAATAATTAAATTATTAGAAGGAGAATTAATATGAGATTAATCTCACCAGAAAATAGAACGAATGGGAAAAAAGACTCCTCGTCCTCAACTTCCTTAATAAGGACTTCCATGTCCTAAATTCAGAATGAACCAACTTAACATATCATTGAAACGAAATAAAACTGCAATGAAACTTTGGGTTATAACATCACCTCCCCCTTAAAAGAATTTCGTCCTCGAAATTAAAACGTACCTACTGCTCGAAGAGGGCGGGGAACTTAGAACGCACTTCGCTTTCGACCTCCCAGGTCGCCTCTTCCTCTGACTGACCCGACCACTGCACTTTCACCAAGGGCATGGTCTTACTCCTGAGCTTGCGAACATCCCGGGCTAAAATCCTCGAAGGAACTACCTCGAACGTGAAGTCCTCTCTCAACTGAAGCGGATTGAAGTCAATCGCATGCGACGGGTCCAAAACATACTTCCTCAGCATAGACACGTGGAAGACACCGTGAACTCCAGCCAACGACGGTGGCAATGCTAACCGGTAGGCAACTGGTCCGATCCTCTCCAGGATCTCAAAAGGACCCACAAAGCGAGGGCTAAGCTTGCCTCTCTTCCCAAACCGAACAAACCCTCGAACTGGAGACACCTTCAGATACACATGGTCGCCCACCTCAAACTCTAGAGGTCGTCTCCTCTGATCGGCGTAGCTCTTCTGATGACTCTGAGCCACAAGCAAGCGCTCTCTGATAGACTGAATCTTAGCTACAGCATCTTCAACCAAATCCGGCCCAACAACTGCTCTCTCCTTCAGATCATCCCAACAGATGGGTGACCTGCACCTCCTGCCATACAAAGCCTCAAACGAGGCCATCCCGATACTAGTCTAGAAGCTGTTATTATATGCGAACTCTATCAAGGCAACGTACTGGTCCCAACTGCCTCCAAAGTCAAGCACACATGCTCTGAGCATGTCCTCCAGGACCTGATTCGTCCTCTCTGTCTGACCATCTGACTGAGGATGATACGCTGAACTAAAAGACAACTTCGTCCCCAAAGCCTGATGTAAACTCTGCCAGAATCTGGATACGAAGCGCTGGTCTCTGTCAGACACAATAGAAGCAGGAACTCCATGCAGACGCACTATCTCATCCATATACAACTGAGCCAAGCGATGCAAACTGAAAGTCTTCCTACAGGCAAGAAGTGAGCGCTCTTCGTGAGTCTGTCCACTATCACCCAAACTGCATCAAAACCCCTCGGAGTCTTAGACAGTCCCATAACGAAGTCCATACCGACGCTCTCCCACTTCCACTCCGGAACGGGTAGAGGCTGAAGCAAACCAGTTGGTCTCTGATGCTCGGCTTGACCTGCTGATAGGTCCGACATCTGGATACAAAGTCAGAAATGTCCCTCTTCATGTTGCTCCACCAGAATGTCTCACGTAAGTCCCGGTACATCTTCACACCTCCTGGGTGTACCGAGTACGGGGCTCCATGAGACTCCTGCATAATCTCTCGCCTCAAAGTGTCGTCTGCAGGCACACAAACACGGTCTCTGAACCTCAGGCAGCCGTCCTCTGAAATTCTGAACTCGGACTCCTGACCAGAAGCAATCCCATCTCTGATCTTACACAAACTGACATCGAGCACCTGACTGGCCCTGATCCGTCGATCAAGTTAGGCTGAACCTGCAACGCTGCTAACATCCCAGACCTCTCTGGACGGACGACCCAGATACTCATACACTGCAACTCGAGAGCAGACCTCTGCACACCAGACAAAGCGCAAACGGCTCCAGACGGACCCCTCCTACTGAGCGCATCAGCAACCACATTCGCCCTACCCGGATGGTAGAGGATCTCCAGATCGTAATCGTACAACAACTCCAGCCACCTCCTCTGCCTCAAGTTCAACTCCTTCTGAGTGAACAAGTACTTGAGGCTCTTACGGTCCGTATATACCTTGCACGCAGCTCCATAAAGATAGTGCCTCTAAATCTTTAACGCAAAAACCCCAGCAGCTAACTCCAGATCATGGGTCGGGTAATTCCTCTCATATGGCTTCAACTGACGAGAGCCATATGCAACTACCTTCCCTTGCTGCATCAGAACGCACCCAAGTCCCTTATGGGACGCATCACAGAAAACCTCTAGTCCGTCAGTACGCTCTGGAAGTGTCAGAATCGGTGCAGTAGTCAACCTCTTCTTCAGCTCCTGAAAACACTGCTCACAGGCCTCGCTCCACTCAAACTTCACATCCTTCTGCAGCAGATGAGTCAAAGGAATCACTAGCTTGGAGAAGCCCTCCACAAACTTACGATAATAGCCCGCTAATCCAAGGAAGCTACGAATATCTCCAACATTAGTGGGCCTGGTCCACTCTGTAATGGCTCTAATCTTCTCCGGGTCCACGGAGATACCATCCTTGGAGACCACATGTCCCAAGAATACCACCTGATCCAACCAGAACTCGCACTTCTTCAGCTTCGCGTACAGTTCCTTCTCCCTTAGAGTCTGGAGAACAGTCCTCAGATGCTCTTCGTGCTCCTCATCACTCTTGGAATACACCAAGATGTCATCAATAAACACCACTACAAACTGGTCTAGAAATGGCTTGAACACCCGGTTCATCATATCCATAAATACAGAGGGCGCATTCGTCAAACCGAATGGCATCACTAGGAACTCGTAGTGTCCATAACGAGTCCTGAAAGCGGACTTAGGCACATCGTCTGCCTTAATCCTCAGCTGGTGATAACCCGACCTCAGATCGATCTTTGAAAACACCTTAGCTCCTGCTAACTGGTCGAACAAGTCGTCTATACGCGAGAGAGGATACCTATTCTTAATGGTAACCTTATTGAGCTCCCTGTAGTCAATGCACAAGCGCATGCTACCGTCCTTCTTCTTGACAAATAACACTGGCGCTCCCCAAGGCGACACACTCAGACGAATGAAGCCCTTGTCCAGTAGCTCCTGCAACTGGACCTTCAACTCCTTGAGCTCAGCAGGCGCCATGCGGTATGGGGCCTTAGAAATCGGCTGAGTCTCAGGTGCGAGCTCGATCGAGAACACCACCTCTCTGACAGGGGGAAGCCCAGGTACATCATCCTGGAACACGTCGGGGTAGTCTCTGACCACTGGTATGTCCTCCAGCTTCGCATCCTTGCGAACCTCAGGGATGTAGCACAGATATCCCTGGCATCCTTTCCTCAAATGGCTAAACGCCTGCATAGCTGAGATAACTGGCGGCGAGCACGGGAGTCCATTCCCTACTACAACTAGGCGGGCTGACCCGGTCCTCAAAAGTGACTCTCGAAGCAGCACAATCAATATGGGCATGGTGCGCAGCAAGCCAATCCATGCCCAAAATCACATCAAAGGTAGTCATCTCCATGGGGATGAGGTTAGCACACAGAGTCCTATCTCTGACTAACACAGGACTATCTTTACAAACATAATTCAAAAGCATAGAAGAGTCCCTAACTAATGGACTATGCACACACAACTCAACACCCAGAGGCACAACAGGAAAACCGAGCTCACCCACCAACTCAGCATAAATAAAGGAGTGGGTGGCTCCAGAGTCAAACAAGCAGAAAACAGAACGATAAGACAGCTGGAGAATACCTGTGACAACCCTGTTAGTCGATCGGTCTCTCTCCAGCCATCGCGTACACTCTGGCCTGGCCCTGGGGCTTCTTCTGCTCAGCCCGGCCTCGATCTCTAGACTCAGATACAGATCCCCAGCTCTACCTCCAGAGCTACCTCTGCTCCTCTCGGCTTGAGGGCAGTCAGCGATCCTATGCTCCAAGGATCCACACTCGAAGCAAGCTCCGAACTTCCTGTAGCAGCCCTGGCCTCGGTGAAACTTTCCACAGACCTGGCACTTCGGAGCGGAAGATGACGAAGACGAACCACCTCTATCTCTCGAACAGTCTCAGGGCGGTCTCCAGTAGACTGCTTCTTCTGAGAAGCAGACTGATCCCTCATGTCGCTCTCGTCGGACCTCATCTTCCTCTTTGGTCCTTCCCAGACTGGCGACCCTTCAAGTCGGCCTCCACCAACAGGGCGACATCTACTACGTCCCTGAAGGTCTTGTGACGCAGCGGCGTCACAGCAGAACGGATGTCGGGCCTCAGACCACTCTCAAACTTCCTGGCCTTCCTATGCTCATCCGGCTCAGGTGTGAACTTGGACAGACTGATGAACTTGCGCACATACTCCTCCACGCTCATGTCCCGACCCTGGCGCAGCCAGTTATACTCCAGAATGCGCTGGTCCTTGTAAACATTGGGGTAGAACTGTTTGTTGAACTCCCTAGTGAACTGGTCCCACGTCCATGGCTGTGGGAACTTCCCCATAACCGACCTCCACCACTCCTTGGCCTTGGCCTTGAACAGGAAGGTGGCAAAGTCCACCTTCTGCTCCTCCTCTGAGCCCATAACTCGCAGCAAGTCCTCCACCTCAGTCAACCAATGACTGGCCTCTTGGGGATCTCCAGTCCCATCGAAGGAAGGGGGCTTCAGCTTCATAAATTCCTGAAGCGCTTTTACGTTCCTTCCTCCAGCATCAGCCCCAGCTGGGCCTGGTCCGCCAGCTGGTCCGCCCCCTGCAGCCATCGTCTGCATGAGCTGCGTCATGAACTGCTGAACAGCATCCGCAACATTTCCTGGAGCTCTTCTTGGCGGCATTCTGAAAGTCCAACAGCAAGCAATTAGACTCGGACACTAGCACTGACGTTTCTGACTGACTGACTAACTTAAAATCCCAGCAGATTAGAACCTAGAGCTCTGATACCACTAAATGTAACACCCCCAAACACTGGCCTAGGAGTTAGGGGTATTACACGCCGCATATTATTACATAATAATGCAAGGCTCTAATAAACGAACTTAAACAAATAATCAAACAAGGCCCAAACGAATACTTGTATAAGAGTATTAACAAAGTGATGTCGAAACATCCCAAAAGTTATTACAAAACCCACCAAACGAATATCAAAAGCGGAAGCTAACAGAAGAGGCCCAAAGGCTCAAAGTCAATACAAATGTCTCAAAAGAACTAGACATAACAAAAGCTAAACTCCAGAAACTGAACAAAGTGATCCTCGCTGATCAATCTGCAATGTTAGATAAAGTAGGGGAATGAGCAAACAATTGTGCCCAATAGATGACTAACTTCATCAACCAGCATGCTCAAACAGTTTAAGAATTTAATCAAATCAGAAGGAGTCGAGAGGAATCCATAGACATGTCAGAAAACAGAAGTAGAAGCCCATTCAGTAAAGGACTAAACAGAGTCAGATATAGACAGAATCAGAAAACAGAACGGGACACTAGTTGATCACAACATACCGACAGAATGAGCAACCAGCTCGTGAACAGAATGAGGAAACCTCACTCGTAAACAGAACAGGTGGAACACCTGTGAACAGAACGGGGAACATCACCCGTGAAATAGAAGGATCCTACATAGCGCGCTACGAGACAGCTAAACCAGCCATCCAAGGGTTCAGATACAAAGATAACTAGGTCCCAAAACAGAAGCATAAAATCAGATAAGCATATGTGCAACCATTGCACCAGAGAGCAGATAGAAAACTGAGAAATCAGAAGGGGAATCCAACCCCGCAAAAAGAAGTCACAGAACTCAGAAGCTTGTTGAAGGCTTTTAAATCCGATAACATGTAACCATGTGCTCAAACATATATAAACAAATAGTATTTGGAAAGAGGAAACCAACGCCGCAAACGACACTCAAAACGGAGCTCAAACGAGCAAGTTATGGCGAAAACAGAGAGGGGTCCAAACTTGTGTCCTAACTTCGAAGCTCGAACACAAGTTCAGACTCAAATCAGAGGGGAAAATCAAGATGTCCGAACTTCGAAGTTCGGACTGAAGTTCGGACAGTTTTCGGAAAAAGTTACGTGGTGAAGTCTGAGCTTGGAAGCTCGGATTATTTCAGAAAACAGGGGTGTCCGAACTTCAAAGTTCGGACTGAAGTTCGGACATGCCCTGAACACGAAAATATAGAGGCTCAAAACATGTTGTCCAAACTTCAAAGTTCGGACTGAAGTTCAGACAGCGCAAAAAATCCAGTTTTCAGAACGAAAACAGACGCGAACAGAAGCTTCAAGCAATGCCAAATTGTCACAGAAACACAGAGTTTGTCGAAAAACAACCATGGGAGTTTTACACAATTAAAACCACATTAAATCAGAGGAATCGAGCACCACAAACGCAAGACAACTCAATCTCTTAACAACAGTTTAAACACCCCATGGGTGAACACACTAGCTGAATCCGCGAGCCGCCTACCTCAATTACAGCAGAGACGAAACCCAAATCTGATGTAGAGTCCAAGCCAACACAGTTCCAGCAATGGAGACCAACAATGCAGTTCCAAACACTGAACAACCACAATTGCAGAACAATGCCAATTCAGAAACGTGACCCTTAACCCCAAGACTGAAACACAGAACATAATCGCAGCCCTTACCTGAATTCCGATACCTGAATTCTGATAACGGACCCGCTGAGAAAGCCGATAGCAACGCCAATTTACCAATCTGATTGCATAAAGGCAAAAGAAATCAGAAACACCGGCGAGAGTTCTTTAAGATGCAGAAAGCGAAGGCGGCGAGACTAGAGTACAAACCTGAATCGAACGCTGAGACTGACGCAGCGGAGGAGAAAGAAACCACTACAGAATTCGGGGTTGCTCACAACAGAACCAGACAGACTGAGAGAATGGAAGAAGGGAAAGAGCGCAGAGAGAGCGGTGAGAGGAGCGTACTAATAGTTTCAGAATGAATGAGGGTTAGAACGCGATTGAGAGTGAGGGAATTAATGGAAAGAATTAAATTATTAGAAGGAGAATTAATATGAGATTAATCTCACCAGAAAATATAATGAATGGGGAAAAGACCTCCTCATCCTCAACTTCTTTAATAAGGACTTCCATGTCCTAAATTCAGAATGAACCAACTTAACATATCATTGAAACGAAATAAAACTGCAACGAAACTTTGGGTTATAACATACTTAGACTAATAGTGCGAGTTTTGTCTAGTTGCCCTTTTTGATAGCACAATTAAAGTAAATGAAAGTTGCCCTATCTGATCTTTCTTCTTAAAAAAATAAAAAGTTTTTCAAAGCAATAATCTGATTATATTTTCTCATAAAAAATTACAACCAAAGTCTATTTGCATAAATAATCTTATAAAAGAAAATATAAATTTCTAGGATCATGAATCTCTTGATTCATTTACATAAATATTGAAAGATCTCAATATTATACACAAGTGAATTGGAACTTTCATTGTACCTATATTGGCTTACTGTTACATTAAGGTACCTTTAACTCTATAACATATGATATACACAAGTGTCTTACAATGCAAGGGCCCCATCGTGTTCCTGTAGGGAACCATATTTTTTCATTAACTTTGCTGCAAAGCATTCCCTCCATCTGCAACCAAACATCTCAAGCTCTTTTCTATTGTGGTCGCCAATAACATCACCAATCCTTTTCAGCACATCATAACCCTATAGATAAATATTTGGTGTTATACAGTACCAAGTTTTAGTCAAAACTGTCAAAAATAGTGTGTTATCGTAACTAAAATTTTAGGGCAATTATGGCTAGTAAGGAAAACTAATGTAACATAAACAGTCGAAAGATCAAGAGGTAAGATCTGGACATACTAAACATAAAATGAAAACTTGAAATTATAAACTGAATTTTACACCACTCAAAACATCCTAAACAGATTGTGTACTCGTGATATATTTGACACTTAAAACTCTGATTCACATATCTTAGTATATATAAGATGATCATCTACATTGTGAAGTGTTGTGACAGTCTTTAACTAGGCATTAATCAAGGTCAAGCTGAGCATATTTTGGTTAGAAGATAGCTAGAACTTTCTAACGTATTTCATCCATATTGCAACAATGCTCATTTGCATAGCTCAGCAATCAAAGTACTCCCTAAAAAGATTTATCCTGATCTTAAACACCATATTGTGTGCAATCTATTAATTGAAAACAGAAGCAGGAAAACAACCCATGGCCAGAAATTTGACTCTTAGAAATAATTCATCGCATGCTAAGATGTTTGAAAATTTGTGCCATGAAAATATATTCCTATTAATAGCAGCATAAATTTAGAGATGGGATCAGAAGATAATTTAGTTTTTACCAAGAAAGTTTTCACATTTGATGAGTACTTACTCCATGTACGGATTTTCATCAATTCTCAGTGATTAATATTGAGCTTGGTAAATTCATATTAGAAGGGTTACCTCGTGGAATTGAATGGGCTTGCAATCTTCATCGCTTTGGGCCAATTATCCCTGCTTGGAACTATCGTCCACCTTATACTGTCTGTAGGTTGTGTGTTTCTGTAAATGGTCCCCGGACGATGGTCTTCAGACGATGGTGGTGAAACTTTCCCATTTTGCTCCATTCGTACATCTAAAATTATACCTGAATCAGGACCATGTTTAGCTTGAATGTTCTTTAATAGTTGTAACTTTAATGTCTGTGTATACATTTTTACAATGCAGTAGCAATATTACTGTAATCTAAGAAAATACACAGTACAGAATCGTGTAAAGACTGGTAAATTTTAGTGTTAAAATATTGCTAAACAGCAGCAAAAGAGGTTATGCTTTATACTTCTTTCCTCGGTTCAAAGTAGTGATTGACAAGATTTTAATTTTAGGTGGGTTTTTGATCAAGCGAAGCTGTAATTAAGACTTCTTTATAACAGTTTAAAATTGAGCTACAAAACTAGATGTTAGGAGTAGTTATAATGTGATCCTTTGCATTGTCAATTTAAAGCGGGAGTAAAGACTGCAACAAAGTTTTGAGCTTTGACGGTAGCGGATGAGCTACCAAAACACATTGTTTCGCAGCAGCAAAAGATTTTAACAGGGCTGTAACTTTGTCCCGGTGATGCAGAAGTAAAATGTCCAACCTTTAGCACCGAATGCTTTTAGGAAACAATAAGACTAATGACCTTTCGATACACACATGATTGAGAAGTAGAAACAGTAGCTAAGGGCATGTACACTATCAGCTTTTTTTCAGTTTAAAACAAAATACTAAGTTTTTTATCAATCTTAATGGATGCTAGTTTTAGTTTAGAGATCCAGCTTAGTTGGCCAAAACAGAGGCAAAATTAAAATAGCTTGGGATATAAAAAATTCATAGAGTGTAGTTTCAACAATGCAGTAACAACAATAATTTAGGAAGATACAAACAACATCTGAATCACATAGAAATTGGACAAAATTTAGTACGGTAACATTGCTGAAGAGCAGCAACTGGAGGTATATAGCAGCATATGGTGTGTTTTCTGAACACAATGACTAATGTCTTCTGTTCTTTCAACAAAAAATGGTTCAGCGGTTATGGTGTATTTTAAACCAAGAAGCAATATATAATCAGAAATAGTTAACAGATTTTATCTAATAGCGACATAAATTAGAGTCACGGTCTTATTTATCAGGCAAAAAATACTCCCTTGATGGGAAGTGCAAAAAACAGACGAGTAATAAAGCAGAGTGCTTAAAATGAAGCATGATTCAGCAACATAACTAGATGATGAATAAATCATTATTTCAGGGTCTCAAATTGCATTTTTCCAAGTAGCACAACCAGAAGCAATTGAACAAAGTGAATTTTTATCTAGGAAAACAGAAACATTGAAAGCAAAGCTGCTGGAAGTAAATGGACATTTAATGGTTGAAAAACTACTATATCAGTCCTAATAGCATCTTAGAAAAAACAGCCTGACATATTCCATCATCATAGGCTTAACTCAAATATTAAGGAGGTTAGAAAACTGATGCAACAGTTTGAGGACTCAGCACCACTTAATATTCAAAAAGTATTCCATATAAGAGTATAGACTTAAAGTGAAGTTTTAAACATCTTTGCTCATATGCCCCTATTTAATAACATTGTAAATCAAGAGCAGAATTTCTTGATCTTGAATATCAAATAACAGCAAGAGGAATTAGGTCTTATATTGGGAAAAGTAGAAAATAGAAATAAAAATGAACTTCGTACTTCATATTAATATTAGGTCTTATAGCAAGATAAAAAGCATAGCAAAATCAGAATTCTATCCATGGTTCAGCATACTTTCAAACCCTCTTGACCTATTGCCAATTATTCTTGATTTTGTATCGTTGAAACTAAAGCTTGGTGCCCGCTAATCAGAATTCTATCCAAGGTTCAGCATACTTTTCAAACATCAACGTATAACACAAAAGAAAAATGATCGACCAATAGATAGAGATAACTTACACACCAGTCAATGAGAATAGGTTGTGACTACTTGCTAGCTTCTTCTAGAATATGGTCAAGCTCATTACAGTCTTAAATTAGCTCCATCTTCATCACTTCTGAAGTCCCTGACAAATTAAACAAAGACGACGCTCTTATTCCACCTCTGAACTTTCCTTACCCCTCTCCTCCTCTCCGTGTCAATTTCCTTTGGCCTCTTAATTGCTCCACTAATCCATATCCAGAAAATTAACTCCGGGTGTCTGAGCACCTACCGCCGCTTGGGATTTGCGATTCCTGGCTATGGTGGTGTTTTCAACCCCGACGTCAATCTGTTGTGCGAGAATGAAGATGACCGTGAATGAAGAGAAGAAGATGACCGTGAGTGAACAGAAGAAGATGACCGTGAGATAGGTTAGAGTGTTACCGGTTCGAAGTGTTCTCAGCCCCGTCTTCAATCTGGTGAGCAAGAACGAAGATGACTGTAAGTGAAGTGAAGAAGACCGAGAGATAGGTTAGATTTCTCAAATGAAGTGTTTTCAGCTCCGACTTCAATCGGGAGAAGAAGATGAAGAAGATAGGTTAGAGTATAATACTCTCTTACATAATAATAGTGGGGCATTAGAGCGAAAAACTTTTGCACCAACTGACCATATCAAACAGGGCATAAAATCTGTTGCTCCTGTTTGATGGCATCAATTAGTGCAAGTCTAAAGGATGCACTAACTTATTAGGTCTATTAGAGTGAAATTTTCTTTTGCACCTATTGATCCATGTGGAAATAATATATATATGTTTGTGTTAATGGGGCGACATGATGATGATGCACTATTTGACAAAACTAGATAGTGCAAGAGTAAGATTGCACCATTTGACCATTACACAAATAAGGCGACTGAAACAAAATTGCACCAATTGATTGGACCTATTAGTGCGAGATAATGTGTGCACCAATTGATAATATCTACTGGAGCAAGATTTTCTTGATGCCCCTTTAGCTATGGTCTAGAGTTGCAACATAACATTGTCGTAGCTACTGTAACTTTTAGGTGCAATCTTCTAAGTGCACTAATTGATAATGTCAAAATTGCCCCAGTAGGACAATATGTAGTAGATATATACGACTATATAATGGTATAGTTTATATAACGTAAAAATAAAAAGAATAAAAAGTATATTTTTCATATGACATAATGATAATTTGGTATATGTACTTGTATATTTAAAAAGAAAAAAAAGTTACACTTTTTCCATACACCAAATTTTTGTAATAGAAGAGGAAAATAAAATTACAAACCGACATACAAGAAATCCAGTTATGAAACTGTTTAACTTTTAATGATAATAATTATTATTCTTTTTTATGAATTAAGTAACCAATTAAAACAAATCCATATAAAATTTGAGGTTCTAATTTCACGCAACTCAAACCCTTGTGTGGGAGGGTGAATTTTTATTAGTCTAATATTTAGCGTGTGACAACTATTCAACCTTAATTGTATAGATAATTGTCGTCTTTTGTTGTTGTTTTTAGTGTTCAAGTAGTTATGATAAGTGAGTTTAAAAGTTTCTCTCCCTCCCGGAATTTTATTTTTAGTAAGTAAATTTGGATTGTAAAGCATAAATCACTCACTGAAAATATAGGGGTTGATTGTTATTCAATGACTCAACAATGAAATTTTTTATATTGAATAAGAATGAAAATGAAATATAAATTACAATCCCTCGTGATTACAAATATACATAGTTATATTAGACTATATAATGGTATAGTTTATATAACGTTAAAAATAAAAAGAATGAAAAGTATAATTTTCATATGAGATAATTTGGTATATGTACTTGTATATTTAAAAAGAATAGAGTTACTCTTTTTCTATACACCAAATTTCTGTAATAGAAGAGGAAAATAAATTTACAAACCGAAATACAAGAAACCCAGTTACGAAACTGTTTAACTTTTAATGATAATTTACACGCAACTCAAATTGTGTCTGGTATTTTGCAGTCCCTGATTAATATATTCTTTAGTTGATTGACTCCATTGTTTACATTACTATTAATCTGACAAAAGCCAAGAGTGGGGCTCACTTCCATACTTGTAAATTCTTTTTGGCGGTCAAAAGTACGACTAATAAACCAACTATCAGGAGCTAGCCACTGGTTACTTTCAAGTTTCCTCCAAGCCGTCAATGGAGAATTCCAATGATAGTATAGTGTTCTTAATAGAAACAAAAAAAATGGACCGGAAAGATCAGTTCCATTTTGTTTTGTGCAGTATTTAAAGATGAGGATAATATATAGTATTGAGCAAACCAAAAGAAAATAAAAAGGAGAAAAGAAAAGACACCTCCATGGAAGTTGCCCAGCTCATGTCTTCTTTGATCTTTGTTCAAAAACGATGGCTCAAAAATCATGCTCAAGTGCCGCCGACACTTGGTATAAATACCCTGCTTCTGTAGTTTGGTTCTACTTACTCACAACCATCCACCTTTAATTTAATACAGAGCATTCTCTGCAAATCAATCGATCTACATTGTTAATCCGGAGGATTGATATACACCAGCCTTCAGTTCTCTTCTTGTTTCTTATTCCTTCATTCCGACTTCCCTACTACAACTAACATGCCAACCATGGCCTTATCAGAATCGCAAGTTTCAAGGCCTAGCGACTCTCGTCCCATTGCCAGTTTCCACCCAAGTCCTTGGGGTGACTACTATCTAAATTACATCCCTGATGATGAGGTACATTAATTACTTTCCTCATTTGTTCTCTACTTGTTTAAATGGGTTTATTATTTATGGGTAGGGAGCTGAATTACCAATATGTATGATTCAGGCTACCCAAGCGAAGAAGGAGAATGAGGTAAAGTTACTTGAGCAAGCTGTGAAGGAGGAGCTGATGCGTTTGGCAGCATCAGCTGATCAATCAGAGTTGTTGATTGATTTTATCGATGCAATTGAACGTCTTGGAGTAGGGTACCGCCTCGAAGAAGAGATAGAACAAGCTCTGCAGACCATCCATGAAATGAACGAGGAAGACAAGCAGCAGCTTGACCTTCATTATACTTCAGTCCGTTTCCGTCTCCTCAGACAACATGGGTTCTATGTATCTTGCGGTATGAAAATTTCTTATATATGTGATTACACACATACAACTCAATTCTATCTTTTCTTTATGTATATTTATCACTAGTTATCTTTTGAAAGCAATTAACTTATACATGTGTGTAACTTGCAGGAGTCTTTAGCAAATTCCAAGATGACAAAGGGAGATTTATTGATTCCTTAGCTACAGACGTGAAGGGAATCCTAAGTTTATATCAAGCATCCTTTGTGGGAAAGCATGGAGACTATGTGATGGATGAAGCTCGCACATTCACCACCGCTCACCTCAAACTCATTGCCGCTGATACATGCCTTCCACTCTCACAACAAGTATCTCGTGCCTTGTATCAACCATTGCACAGGGGCATGCCACGACTTGAGTCTAGGCTTTTCATTTCTTACTATGAGGAAAATCCTTCCCACAATGACACTCTACTGAAATTTGCTAAGCTTGATTTTAATTTGGTTCAAGCTGTGCACAAGAAAGAACTGAAAGATCTTACCAGGTAATCACATTTGGCAACGCATATATATAATCATATAAGTATATATTTATATCTAACATGAACACTACCAAGCTTACCTTTCTCTTTTCTCTGGATATCAAATATATTTTAGGTGGTGGAAAGACCTTGATTTGATTGCAAAGATGCCATTCCCCAGCAGAGATAGATTGGTAGAAGGCTTTTTCTGGACTTTAGGGCCATACTTCGAGCCAGAGTATATGATTGGTAGAAAAATATTTTTGCAAGTGTTCAAAGTGACTTCAATAATTGATGACATCTATGATGCTTATGGGACCATCGATGAGCTAACAATATTCACAAGAGCAGTGGAGAAGTAAGTGTTTTTAATAAACAAAATGTATTCATAATAGCTAGCATGAACAAACTATTTTCACAATTGCAAAGATGCGTCAAGTAATATATGTAACTTAACTTAAGTGTTCTTTTTTGTGATTGATTAATTACCTCAGGTGGGACATGAGTTGTCTGAATGAACTTCCTGAGTATATGCAGTTATGTTACAAGGCGCTCCTTGAAACTTTTGAGCAGTTTGAGCGTGATCTTATTCCATTAGGAAGGTCTAAATATGTTAAATATGCAAGGGAAGAGGTAAGATATTTTTTTAATGATATTTAGTATTATTATATTCAAAAATATTGGCATATATCTAAATACAAACAAGTTCATTTGTATTCTTGTTTGTTGACCTTTCTCTGTGTATCAATATGTGCAGATGATTGATATGTGTCGTGTTTATTATCAAGAAGCTAAGTGGTGTAATGAAAAGCACAAACCCAGCTTTGATGAGTATATGAATAAGGCTTCCATTGTGAGTTTTGGTTATAACTAGGAACGGTTGTAAGTTACCTTGGAGTGAAAGAAGCAAAGAAGGAAGAATTTGAGTGGGCTAGGCAAAACCCACTATTCATAAGAGATGCGGGCATAATTGGTCGTCTGATGGATGATGTGGGCAGCCATGACGTAAGCTTCTAGAACCTTATCATCTATAATGGCTAGAATAATGTAAAAAGATTTTGCAATATACTAGATCATACTTACACCTTTCCTTGAAATTAATTACTTTATACAGTTTGAACAAGGAAGAAACCACGTCCCTTCTTCTGTTGAGAACTATATGAGACAGCACGGTGTAACCGAAGAAGTAGCGCGTAGAGAATTCCAAAAGCAAGTGGATTACTGTTGGAAGGACATCAATGAGATGATGAAGCCTAATGTCATTCCAAAGCCCCTGCTTATGCGAATCCTGAATGAGTGTCGCATTGTGGATGTCATATACAAGGGAGAGGATAGCTATACATTTTCAAACCACACCATGAAGAACAATATATCACTCATTCTCACCGATCCTATTCAGATGTAGAAGAAACATCAAGAATAAACAACATGCAGTCAATTGATTGTAGCTATTTATCAAGACATGTAGTTTTTTGTACTTCTTCGGGAAAAACTAAATCCTTAAAATGGTTGTGTGTACCTGGTAGTTGTTTCATTTCATTTATTGAGTTTTTCTTTTATTTATATTTTTGGTACAATAAAATTGGTTTAAATAGTACCCGTAAGCCTGTATGTTAATGTTATAGATAGTAACATGATAGTATGACTCTTACCATGGAGACATACTTTGAGATTCAAATTTTATAACCCACCTCCTTCCCAAAAGTTATCTTGTGCACTCACTATGCTGCTAATGTCCTAGTTTGAATATATATATAAAAAATATATATTAATAGATATAAAATGCATGATGTAGGACTGCTACTAGCAAGCATTTTGATTAAAGAAAACAAGGATGCAAAAGGGTGAAACTAAACCATTATGAAAGCTAAAATTGATGTCAAGTTATCGCTCTCCGGACGATGCGATTGTGGGATTACCCTTGCTTCCACTTCTCATCTCTGAATCACGGAGTGAGCCCTATCCTCCTCTAGTAGATAAGGTTTTTGTCTTCAAGAGCAGTTTTTAATCTTGTGTCTTTCTTATCGGTAGAGCAGGTCCTCTCGAGTAGTGTCCAGACTTTCTGGTTTATCTCCAGTGTTGATGCAAGTTGTGCAGTTAGAGTTGTTGTGTGTTATCACCAGTTTTAATCCCGAGTTTGGTTATTTTTTGTAATACGGATCCAGCTGTTTAGTATAATTTCAAATGAGGCCGTCATTTTTAACCTAATTTGAGCTCGGTTTCGGCAATTTGAGGGTTTCAATTAATTTAACTAGATCGACAGGAGCTTTGCTCAGACAGTTGATTTAATCAAATATATTGGAGGTACGTTCAGCTTGGTGCTTATTCACCATACTAGCTGGATTCGTTTTGATTTAGGGTTGTGGGGACAACTTTGTGGATAGTTAGTTGTGACTCCTTAGATCCTGGCTCGTGTTGCATTTCGGTTGAGGAGTGGAGTCTTTCCTCTTGGTTCTGTGGGTTGTGTGGATTCCATACCGGATTTAGGTTGTTGTATTCTTCTTTGTTGTGAAGGGGATCCTTTGATCGAAGGTCAGGTCTTTTTGCTCATTGGTCTCAGCAGTAGTTTCTTGGTGTGGTCGGTTTTCTGGGTGTTCCTCTTCGGTCGGCTATAGCTAGTGGCTTAATGCAGATTTCTTTTCTGGTTTCTCGGTTTGCTTGGTTTCGGCTCTCTACTTTCTTCTTTTGTCGTGTCTTGTTGGTGCTGTTGTTAGGGGATTCTTGCTTCTCCTTATCTGGTTTTCCAATTTATTACAAAGTTTGAGGTTTCAGGCTTAAGCTTTATTTTAGGTTAAGCAGTCAACAAATGAGTAGCTTTTCTTTTAATTGTAGGGGTTTGGGACATCCTAAAGCAGTTTTTGGATTCAAAGCTTAATCTTGAGATACATACCAGATGTTGTCTTTCTGATGGAGACTCATAGATCAAAGGAAGATATGAGTCTATTTTTTGATAAATTTCCTGGTTATTTGGGTGTGGCAGTAAGTAGTATTAGTAAGAGTGGTGGGCTGGCTATTATGTGGAAAGATGATACTGCTATCAAACAAGTGATTTTTCTCAACATCATATGTCCGTGGAGATTACTTTTCAGGGTGGTGTCCCTTTTCCTCTTTACTGATTTTTATGGTTGGTCTGATTGGACGTTAAAACACCTGTCCTGGAAGCTATTGAGAGCCCCGAGAGCTAATATTGTTATTCCTAGAATAGTAGCGGTGATCTTAACCAAATTTTTGTTCAATTTTGAGAAAAAGGGGGGAGGAGTAGACATGAGAATCAGATGATTCCTTTTAGGCAAGTAATTGATCACTGTTAGATCCATGGCGTGGGTTTTTTGGGAAGGAGAGTACTTATACTAACTGTCAATTGGATGAGAAGAATCCTACTAGCAGATTAGACATAACTTTTAGTTGTGCCCTGGTTTTGAAAGTTTTTTCCAAATATATCAATGGAACACCTTCCTCGGGAGAATTCAGATCATTGCCCAATTCTTATCAGGTTCTTTAGTCATCATAAAGTTCCTAATAGAATTTTCAGAATTGAAAATGGATGGTGTCTAGAAGAGAAATGTAGGTCTATTTTTTGGAAGTGTGGGGTAAGGATCATCTCAATATTGACCAGAAATTATTGGAATGTGCTAAGAAACATGCTAGTTGGAAACGACGGTCTATCAGGCAATTAAATGGAAGATTGCTGTAAAAGAAAAAGAACTTGCAGTCTTTTCGAAAGGCCCTAAGACTCTGGGTGTAGATACAAACAAAAAGAGACTTCTTTTTTAGATAGAACTCCTTGCCATGGAAGAAGAAATTTGGTGGAAGCAAAGATCTAAGGTTTCTTGGCTCAAAGAAGGTGATAGGAATTTGAAGATTTTTCATGCTACAACTTCTTACTCTAAGAAAGCTAATGCCATTTTGGGCTGAAGAATGAGAAGAATGAAATGTGCTATACCTGGCCTCATATTGAAAACATCTCGAGATCATATTTCTAGAAGTTGTTCTCTTCTTCCTGTCCTGATAGGGATCCTTGCTTTGAGGAAGCAGTGAGGAACAAGCTTAACCCTCTCTCATCCAAGATCTCAATTCTTCTTATTCTGCTCTTGAAGTGGTTGAAGCAATCAAGCATTTGGGAACTGACAAATCTCCTGGTCTAGACGGTTTTAATGCTAAGTTTTTTCACACCTTCTAGAATATTGTGGGTTCTCATGTTACTTCCATGGTTCTTGATGTGTTCAGAGGTGATTGTCTTCCTGAGCACCTTAATGACTACTATATTGCCCTTATCCTCAAAATAAATGAAGTTGTGTATATTGAGAATTTTAGACCTATAGCCCTCTGCAATTCACTTACAAAATCATCTCCAAAATCTTAGCCACAAGAATACAACCTATGCTTCATTCACTTATTTCTGATAATCAATCCGACTTTGTTAAGGGTCGGTTGATCTCAGATAATATCATTCTAGCTGGAGAACTTCATCATTTTTTAGACAGAAGCCAAGCCAGGAAAAAATGTTTCTGTGCCTTAAAAACAAATATTAACAAAGCCTATGATCGTTTGGAATGGGGTTTCATCTTTAAGTTCTAAGTGCTATGGGTTATCTTCCAACTAGTTAACTCTAGTTATGAACTACATTACTTCTGTTTGATGTTCAATCTTGATTAATGGGTCCTTAAGGGAATTCTTCAAACAAACTAGGGGCATTAGACAGGGTGACCTTTGTCTCCTTTTGTGTTAATTTAGTCCAAGAAGCCCTCACTAGCTTTCTAAATAAGCCTGACCTTGCTGGAAACTTTAAAGGTATTAAGTTAAAGTTTGAGAGTCCATCTATCTCTCACCTGGTTTTTGCTGATGATGGTATCTTCTTTAGTGTTGCCTCTGAGAAGAATGTTTTCTTCTTTAGCAATACCTTGAATAATTTCCTCTTAGCTTCTGGTCATCATATTAACCATGGAAAATCGGAAATTGTGTTTAGCAAAAGGCAAGAAGCTCTTCAAAAAGCCCTCGTCACCAAAGATTTTGGAGTTCCTGAAGTTCCTCATTTTTCCAAATACCTTGGTTTGCCTTTAAAGATTGGTAGGAACAAATCACAAGTTTTGAATATTTTGTGAATGCCGTCCAAAAGAGAGTTTCTACTTGGAGTAGACCTATGTCACAGGCTGCTTGATCTATTATGGTGAGTAGTGTACTACAAGCCATTCCTTGCTACTCTATGGCATTATTTCTTCTTCCAACAACATAATTGTTTCCAAACTAACTTCCCTTATTTCAAACTTTGGTGGGGTGGTACAAATTCTTCTAAGCCTATGTATTGGATGAAGTGGAGTAAAGTGTGTAAAAAAGTTGATGATGGTGGTTTGGGTTTTAGGAATGTGGAAGAGTTCAATAAAGCTTTACTCACTAAGCAGCTTTGAAGAATTATTCCATTTCCGGATTCTTTGATGGCTAAGACTCTAAAAGCTCTCTATTTCCCCAATGATAGTGTCATAGATGCACCTCTTCCCTTGAAGGCTAGTCAAATTTGGAAATCCTTGCACCCCAATATCAGCCTCCTTAATATTAGTATAAGGAAGCAAATAGGAAATGGGATTTCTACTCCCTTCTGGAACTTCCCTTAGGTTCTAGATCTGGAGCTTTCCACATAATTTCCTAAAATCATTTCCCTACTTCTTATAGTACCATGGGTGCGGATTCTATCAATCCAGTCCTTGGTAATTGGAACACTCAAAAACTTAACCAATATCTTAGCTCCTCAGAATGTACTTTTATTAACTTATTACCCTTGTTCCCCTTCAAAAAATGACCAGTGGGTTTGGCACCATACAAAAGACAATATTTACTCTGCCATGTCCGGTTTTAATCTAATTCAAAATATCAAGAAGGATATGCCAATCCTCTTTACCTAATGTTTTTTCCAACATCAGTAAGAGAATCGACAACAACTTGACTCTTCCTCATGTAAGATTGATTATTTGTAATTTCTTGAATGGCATTACTCCCTGCCAAGGTAATATTTGGTAACATAATTGATGGAAATACTAATGTTTCTTTTGTGGAGAGTAAGATACTCTTGCTCACTGTTTTTGCAAGTGTTGCTTTGTTACTGATATTTGGGGCTCTAGTGTTAACCTTCAGACTGTTCCAAATTCAGAAGATGGTGCAATTATGGATTGGTTTAATGAGCAAGCAAACCAATGGGGAAAATTAAGCTGTCCTCAATCATTAACAATATGGAATATCTATGATGCTACGAATAGATGTAGGCATGATGATTCTTTAGCCTGGTGGACTGTAGTAGAGAAGAATCTAGCTTATATTGAGGCATACAAAACCACTATAAATATCCAACCGTAGAATATGGTAACAACGGTCAAGGGGAATCCCCCTCCTTCTGGATTCATTTCTGTCTCCATTGAGGTGTTCACGAAGAAACTCCCTTACCAGATTGGTGGTTTATTCAAGAATGTGGAAGGTACTCCTTTCTAGCTTATAACAAGAAGATGACAAGCACTTGCAAAGTGTAGTTTGCAGTTATCAAAGCAGCCCTCATTGCAGTGGAACTCGCTATCTTTAATACCCCCGACCTAATAATGGTGATTAAATTACTCTAATATGATTATTAAAGGCCTAATGGTGCCTAAAGTGTATTGGTAAAGAAAATAAAACCAAAAGAAAAGAGAAAACGCTTGAAAAGCGAAAAACGCTAAAATACGCGTTAAATGAGTATATGAGATATATGATCTCGAGAGGGTCCGAGATGGATTCCTAAGGCTTAGTTAGGCCTAATTAGTATACGGGAATGATTCCCGAAGAAAACGGATCCAAATAATGATTAAAACGCTAACGGAGTTTTAAAGCACGTTTCTCGAGAAAACCCGAAAACGCGACTTTAAGTGGTCAAACGGACCCGTAAAAATTATAGTTGATTAAATAACTATAATTAAGTATTAATGGAAGTTTAATAACCATTAAAATAAAGAAACGAGAAAATCCGAAAAAACGGGCCCGGTTAGTGAATAGTGCCAACCGGGTAAAATAACGGGCGTTTTCTGTCAGAATCCGAAAAACGCTCCAGCTTAATATTGTAGTGGGGGCCGGTTTTAATAGCCTCTCACACACACTCACATAATAAGCTAGCAAATAATAAAGAGAGAAAGAAAAGGAGGAGAGAGGAAAGTAAAAGTAAAAACCATAAACATTTCCTTCTCTCTCTCTTTTTCCTTCTTTTCCTTTCTTCTTCTTTTTCCCCTTCTCCACGTTTCCCTTCCTCCCTCTCTTGTGCAGAGCGACATGGGAGCCAAGCAAGCTTCCTCCATCTTCTTCTCCTTGCTCAAGTCTCGTCCTTGCTCCGAATTCAAAAATAAGTACGTATTTGTGATCATCTCAACACCCTCTATCATTCTCTCTTTTCAAAATTCGAAAAGGAGGAGTTTCATTTTCGTGGGTGTTGGCCATTTGAAGAGGGAAGCACATCATTTTAAAGCTTGAAGCTTCCTCTTTCACCCAAGGTAAAAATATCCAAAGGAATTGCATCTTTTATTCACCCTCTTGTGTTGGCCGATTTTGGCAAGTTGTAATGCCTTGGTTTTTCCTTGTTGAGCTATTCTCCAAGTCTTCAATGGTGATTTGGAGTTCCCCCTTTGATTCTTGATCAAAACCCCATCCTAGGGTTTCAAGGTAAACATCAATTTTAGAGCTTCAAGCATTTCTAATTAATGAGGTTAAGTGTTTTTACTTAAACTCATTTCGTGCCTTGTATATTTAATGGGAGATGGGAAATTTCTTGGCCTTTGGCCGATTTCCAAGCAAGAGAAAAGAGAAGAGGAAGAAGAGGAGTGAAAAGAGGAAAGGCTTGTGATCAAAGGTAAATAATTTACCTTGGAGCCTAACTTAATGTTTTAGCATTGGGAAGGGAAAATAAATAAAGGAATGAACCCAAACATGTGTGGAAATGTGATTTGTTGAGATGAGGATAATTGTGATGATAATGTGCTTGTATAGAAATAATACAAGTGAGAAAACGTTTGTGAAATAAAGTGTTTGTTTATGAGCTATGAACTTTCTGGATTATGCATTGTGATGCATTTGTGGAAGTGATGAGTTTTATGTTTTGTGTGTATGCTGGTAGAACGCTTGTGGGTTTGGTAGTTTTAGGTTGAATTAAGTGATAATATGAGCTTTGGGGAAAGCTAGAAAAGTAGCCGGGTTATGGCGAAATTTCGGTGGAAACCGGAGGACTTTGAGTAATGGTATAGGAGGAGGATGACCTAGGTTTAGCTTGGTGTTGTTAGAGCTTGAGTTGGGTAAATGATCACCCAAGATTATGAGAGGATGATTGTGGTGAGATGTGTAGAAATCAGTAGCAAAAGAGGTTGTGTAAGTGCCTTAGGAGTTTTTAGAAAACAAAGAAGATTTTAGGCTTTAAGAGTGAGTCTTGGAACTTGGTATGAGGTGTGCATTATCTTGGAAGTTTTGGAATGGTTAAATGAAGAGAGAACAATAATGCAAGTGTCAAGAGAGGTTAGAAAATGCACAAGTGTGCATTAGTGCAAAAGGGAGAATGCAAAATTTGTGATTTCGGGCAAGAATTTGAGTAAGGGTTTAACCCATGATTTGAAGAGGTTTAGGGCATGATTAAAGGTGACTAATCATGTAGGAATCTTGTGGAAAGATTAGGGAAAGATTGGGTGTGGATTAAGGATTGAATTGGGGTTGAAAAATGTTGTGTGTTGCAGGTTTTAGCAGGGTCCGGGACCTAGTCCATGGACAAAGTCCCGGACCACCCCCTATTTTTATGTCGAGAGTACACACCCATGTTGGTCCGGTACTTGGGATAGGGACAAGGTCCCGGACCATGGTAGAAAATTCACCGAGGTTGCATCTTCAGTTGGTCCGGGACTTAGGGTAAGGACCAAGTCCCGGACCACCCCCAGAAACCTACAGAGAGCATTTTAAAGGTTTTAAATGATGGGGGTTTGAATGTTAATAATGTTATAAGATGTTAAGGCCTTGTTTGGTGACATGTAAAGGCCCTAGGAAGTGTGGAAAGTGTTAGAAGTGATTGAGAAGTGAGAACTCAAATTAATAAAAGTAAAACCGAGAAACAGGATAACGGGGTAACTACGGGAGTAACATTTTATTATGTTCCGTATGATATTAGTATTAATAATAATGTTGAAACATTATCAGAGAACCGTGCGTGACCCGAGCTTGGTGAGATGACACGGTAAAAGTAAAAACCCCGGTGAAAGGTATGATTTTCTCATGCCCCGTATGCTAACCGAGTTACTCTGATTTGTGTGTTTGTGTGCCGGCTTAATCAAGATTAAAGCATGAAAATAATCCCTTGTTTGATTATGGATGCCTTATTGTATGTTGTATGAACTAACATACTTGTACGCCGGTGTGGCTAACATAGTGCATAGACCGACTCATAGAGAGTAGTGATTGACTAGAAACCCGTAGATCGGGTAGTCTCATGAACAAAGGTAATATGCAAACACACACAAGCTATCGATTAAAGTATAACGATAACACAAACATATGAACTCCCTAAAATGTGAGGAGATGTACGGGTTGAGTAAATACCCGATAACGGTTAGAGAACCTTATTGAAACAATCCACGAAATAAATATGAGTGGAGAGATAAATGACCTCCATCAGAGGATTGAAGTTGTCCAATAATGTGAACTTATAAGCAAGGTAAAAGAGACCTAAGGGACTATGTAACTCCCTTAAGACATGGTCGACCTCCTATATGAGGATCTTACCCGGTATAAGAAAATATCCGAATGTACAAGTATATGATTGCGAGGGTAACCCTTAAACCTAAGATTACCCGAATTTAAGTAAAGTTCCCAAAGTCATTAGAAACATCAAGAGTGATGCTTCTAGACTAATACACATAAAATTATTATAACTCTGAGAGAGGAGTGTATGGGAAAGTGAGTAGTCCAAGAGTAGTCGGACTATGTAAAAAGAGATGGGAACTAAGAGAAAGTTCCAGGAGCTAGTTGAGCCTTCCCACATGCTAGACCCAGAGTAGGGTCGAAACCGGGGAAGTAAGACTATGCTAGAGAGCCATGAGTTTTGGCCCAAATATGTATTAAGAGTAACAAGCGTGACGTAGGAGACCTGTAGTGTCTCGAGAATCTACAAGAGCTTGAGTATAAATAACAAGAGTGTGGGTGAGATAATGAGTGTAAATAACCCAAGAGTATGGGTGAGATAATGAGAATAAGTAACCCAAGAGTATGGGTGAGATAATGAGAATAAGTAACCCAAGAGTATGGGTGAGATAATGAGAATAAGTAACCCGAGGGTGTGGTGAGTATAGTACGAGTAGCCCAAGAGAATGGGCGTGTAATTGAATAAGTAACCCGAGAGAGCGGGAGAGGTATGAATAAGTAAACAAGGCATAGTGAGGTATAACCCTCATGGCCTAAGAGTAAACATATACAACTAACAACCTTGTTATGTTGGTTAGGAATCGTGCTCCCTGATTGGATGTAGATTCCTTGTGTAATATAATATATATTGTATTCCATGATGCATGTTGTTTGATTAAAATGAACTCCATGTATATCCGACCCAAAGTAGTCGGCGTACCGCGGTTAGCACGCGGTATATGCAAATTTCATATTCAGCGTAAGCTGACCCCCTAGGGGGAACGTTTTTAGTGTGCAGGTACTTGAAGCTGACCACCGTTCGAGAGAGTAGGACGGGGACTGCTATGAAGCATGGGTAGTAGATAGTAATTACTAATGCATTTGAAAGAGGTGTAAGTCCGAGTATGTTATCGGCATCCGTATATTGTAGACTCGGTATAGTAAAGAAAGGAATTGAGTATTGTGTTGTATGAAGTACTCGGTTGTTCCAGTTCATCAGACCGTTACGGTAAGTAAGAAAGGCTTGGTTAGCCACATGGGTGGCTAACGACGTTGTTTCACCCCTCGTTGTAATTAGAGTTCCGCTGCGTGAGTAGGAGTAATTAGTAACGGTTTTAGAGGTAATGACGAGATTAACGGTTGGGGTGTTACAAAAATGGTATCAGAGCGAAGTATCGCTCTGATGACTGGAAATACCGAGCTTAGGAAATACCGAGTTAGGAATTAGGGACTTAGTGCTATGGGTTGAGTGGTAGCGTGAGAGATGCGCTAGTTAGGAACTTCCAGTATGATCTGGATACCTACAATACCAGACCCGCCCTCCACAACCCCCGCATTAAAAGCTCGGGAAAGAACGCCAGAGAGACGGGAAACCCGACCTGGCAGTTACTTAATTAATGTATCAATATGAACCAGAACCTGTCAGGCAGTAAATCCCGAGAACCGGAAATCCCGGAGACGGATCCCTCCGAAATGACAATAACTGCATGCAATGACGGAAGGTCGAGACATCCTAATCCAAGGAGACCAGAATTTGTGGCAGCCTGGGGCGACATGCTTAGCAGTCGCGAGAACCCAGCTGGTCGAGCAGCAGCAAAAAGGATGCACCAACCGCGCAACAAGGCGGATTCATGAGAACTAACGGGAACCGGGACATATGTCTGCGGACCGCCATAGTTAACTAATACCAACATCGGTACACTAACCGACCAAGAATCTAGTCAAGGGTAGATGCACCCACCCTGCCACACCCGAAGAGGTTGCAATACCTAACGGGCACAGCTTCGACAGCTACAAGCATAATTACGGGATGTACCCGAATAGGACTACAGAAGTAGTACCCAAATAAGTTAAACCTCGGTAACCACAGTAAAGACGTGGGAACGAGCAACGAGGTAAAGCATAGAATTAAAATAGTTAAGGAACTCCGAGAGTGGAGGAGCACCGAAATGAATGACAGTCATGTCAAGAGGAATGAGAAGCAGCTCTAAGGAGCAGTTATCCAATTAAAGGATCAAGGAAGAACCGACAAAGCTACCAAATACAATGTGAACAATACCGTGACCGGTATGAGTTAACCCAAAAACCGCCAGTACCGCGCACTTGCCACGGCAAGTGCAGTAATAGCGGGACTAATAAGAAAAGCTTTGACAAGCGACCAGTACTTAGCAAGTACCAAGACGGCAAGAGAAGCCAATATAGCACCACAAAACCCTAAGAATTATGAAACAAAACCTGAAAAGGCCTAAGGGCCTGATCACTGTATGAAGAACATACCGGTCAGCGAAAGTGGACGATAAGAAGCAACCGGCATTGAAATGCCATGAAGATTTTCTTTCAAACTCAACTTTTCTCTCAAACGCAAAATTTTCCAAAACCCCCAAATTTTAAAACCAAACCAGAGAACCACGGTAAATTATCATTGAAACGATATAAGAGAGTTGGCAACAGAATACCTCACCTAGGCGTGTGACCGACACTACGGTGTACTAAACGAGACAGGAACGACCGCACTCCGAAGGAGCTTGCGGGCCTGACAACCAACTATGAGTTAGTCGGGTAAGTGGCAACCGTATCAATAAGATACTCCATGTATGTATACAAGTAGAGTACGGAACGGGAGTAGCCCACTCCATACTACGGACGAAAGCCAATCCAAACCAAGATATTTGAACACCTCGAATGATCGAAGAACACAAAGAAGTTTACAAAGCTAAAGGAGTCTAGAAACCAGTAAGGTAACGGACCTAAGGACATAGCGTGGATAAGTGCGAGAAGCACAGAGTATTAAGCACAGACATTGGATATGTCTCAGGAAATACCTAATAACTGGAATATATACCAGCGTAAGTAATATGGCAAATTCCTAAAATGATCTTATCAATGTTTGATGAACGGGATAGAATTCCCACAGTATATCTCACTATGAGAATAACGACCCAATTAAGTAGGTAAAGGAAAAGTACTAATACTCTACCCAATAACGGGAGACATTACAACCCTAAACGGAATAGTTCGAGTTATACATAGCCGCAAGGCGAAGTCGCAACTGAACATAACCATAAGTACAAGCCAGATGTAATGGCATTACTCAGTAACACCCAGGAGCAATCCGAGAAGGGTGCAGGAGTCAACAGTAGTTGAACGAAACATTGTGTTGAGAACACAAGTGGTTAAGCAAACACTCGGGTAGAACCCAAAGGGATCCCTCGTAACACGGGATACCCTAGATTGCCAGAGGGCATGAACAAATATCAAGTTATGTAAAAGGGCCTTCCATGTATGGAAGTGTGTTGAGACAACCTTATCGAAAAAAAAAACCCAGTAATACCTCCAAACCATTTAATGGTATACGGAGAAGTAGAAACCTATATAAACAGCCCGCATGGAGCATGACTCGAGGCATGGTGGCTTGTAAGCCGATAGAACCAACTACAATTCGTAGATTCAAACGTTGCAAAACATATGTATTAAGGCATAAGAGTTACTGTGGAGCACGAACCACTACCTTAGAGTGGGGACACCACTTGTTATTGTGGAGCCTACGGAGCGGTAATTGCGTGAATCCTCCAGAGAAAGGCTACCGCCTATGTATGTAATGTGAAACCATTAAAGCGGTGTACTAAAACCTGAGCATGTGTATATTGCCAAGGAGTATTTGAAATCAAATAGTCTGTAGGAAGGCTTGATAGCAGTAAAAGGAAACCGATAGAGTAATCGGATGAGTAGTGAACACTGTATGTGTACAGTAAGAACTGCAGAGTAAGCAGTGCGCATGCGCGCAGAGAGATTTAAAGAATAGCGTATATTGTTGAGCCAAGTGAATGGCAAGCCATAGTGTAAATGGCGAGAACACCTGGGCGGAAGCTAAAGTAGTAGCGGATGCCATGAAAATGAGAAGGAACAAGGTACGCAGTAAGCGACCATTGTAAGAGTATATTCGGTTAGTGATATGAAGCTGATAAGGAAATGTGGTAAAGAAGACATGATCATTCCTATCTCATGAGAGATTTACTGTCAAGGGTTTACGCTTCTGCACTCTGTATGACTGAGTGTTTTGGTATTGCACTTGTGCGGTAATGATCAAGTGGGAGAGCCAGGAATTGAGAAATGTCAACGAAGCCTGTTGAGTGAGAATCTAGAGAGATAACCGTGCGGCCATTGGCCAAAGATGCACAAAGAACGTGGGCAGTAACCCACAGGGCCCAGGATCGATATGTGGAAAAGGCAGAGTAGTATGAATGAGGAATTCTTGTACAGAAGTAAATAAACAAACATGATTCAGAAGTCATTATCAAATGAGGAAGCACTACATGCTAAGTAGTAGCTTGACCTCAACCGACAATAAGTCGGAAAAATAGTGAATAACCACAAAAGTATACAGAGTTATACAAAAAAAATATAGATTTCCAGAGAATTGGAGAGAAATCCATACTCATCGAATTCGCATACGGTAGAATATCTAGCGACGATTGACTAACCTTTATTCCCAAGTCAAAGGGATAGAAAGGAGTGGATATACATTGAGAGTACCAAAAAGGGCGAGTTAAGCTCTAGTTATCAGGTCACGCAATAGAAGCTTGTGGACCGTAACACAAAGGTTAAGTATACCTAGCAATTGTGAGTGTTTTGAAGCCTTAGAGGCTAGAACCGAACCCGGTTATGAGTTAATTAACCAATGTTCAGTGATAACATATGGTTGGTTACGCGGGCGTAACCCCTTTTAAGGGGGGTAGGGCGAGAAACCGTTTAGAGTACGTTTTACGTATTGGTGCGTAAACTATGTGCATAGCACAAAAGAAATTGTTTTGATGATTGGAACTTATGTTACATAAACATATGTACCCATTCATTGTGTAATAATGATTATTGTGCATGAGTGATGCAAGTAACGAGTATGTAATTTTATGAAAAGAGGAGTAGAGGACTCCTAGGGAATGAGAATCCCTATAGTGTATGTCTAGTGAGATTAGACATGAGTTATGATGAGTATGAATCGGCATGAACCGATGTGTAACCTAAGAGGGAGTGAGTTCCCTAGGTGATTTTATTGAGAATGATTGATGGAGTGGAGTTCCATCCTTTGGAGTTGTATGTTGTATGTTTTAATGAGGCCACAAGTATGGAATGCCTAGGCAAGGTAAGTGAAACAAATAGAGAGTAATGGATGACTTAAGTTCCATGATAAAGATAAATTGAAACAGATTGTTTTATGAATACGACTAGAAAGAGTAAAAGATAGAAAACAAAATGTTTGACTATCTGATTGTTTGAAACTGACGTGGGAGGTGGAACTTGGTCTGCTAGCGATCAAGGGAAACCGAACGCAAATTGGGGTGGAAGGATAGTTCAACACTGATGCTGATCACATCAGGGTTGGATGATTCTTGAAGCTCCCTATAGTGGTCACAAGTAATCACGCTAAGAAAAGATACAGCTACCATAAATTTTATTTGGAGTTGTGTGATGTTTAAAAAGAATTTTCAAAACAGATTTTGAAAAGAATTTTCTTCAAGTATGAAGATGGAAACGAAAACTGGTTTTGAAACCGCTATCACCCGCCCGATGGCTGTGGCCTTAAGTCTTGATGACCGGTTTAGAACGGTGGGCGAGTATTAGTTTTGAAAACATTGCCACCGTACGTGCGGCGGGCCTAACGTGACCGGTTGGGGCGGGGGGGTGACAGTGTGTGATTTTTCCAAAGGCAGCGGGATGGGGAGAGTACCTGAGATGTTCCTGGGTTAAGTGAGTCAACCAGAGTGCCTGAGGATATGTATATGTGTAACGTTTTTGATGACCGAAGGGACCGTGGGCCAGGAGAGAGTAAGTGCCCATTTGTCATGAAAACGGCCGTGAACCAGAAAGAGTAAGTGTTCAACGTGGACCGGTACCTAAGGGATCAGTAGTAGATTACTCGATATGGATTCGAGGACTGTAGGGGCCTTCTTGTCTTCGGACCGATTCCATGGAGAGTAAAAGAGTATTTTTTATTGCTATAATGCTGTGATTTGTGTGTGTGTAGTATAGTAATGTGACTGATTGTGGAGTCTGTAAGGTTATACATGTATTATAACCTGGCATAGCGGCCATGAGAGTAACCATTTAGATCCACCAACTTTGAGGACAAAGTTCCTAAGGGGGTAGATTTAATACCCCGGACCTAATAATGGTGATTAAATTACTCTAATATGATTATTAAAGGGCCTAATGGTGCCTAAAGTGTATTGGTAAAGAAATAAAACCAAAAAAGAAAAGAGAGAAAACGCTTGAAAAGCGAAAAACGCTAAAATACGCGTTAAATGAGTATATGAGATATATGATCTCGAGAGGGTCGAGATGGATTCCTAAGGCTTAGTTAGGCCTAATTAGTATACGGGAATGATTCCCGAAGAAAAAGGATCCAAATAATGGATTAAAAACGCTAACGGAGTTTTAAAGCACGTTTCTCGAGAGAAAACCCGAAAACGCGACTTTAAGTGGTCAAACGGACCCGTAAAAATTATAGTTGATTAAATAAATATAATTAAGTATTAATGGAGTTTAATACCATTAAAAATAAGAACCGAGAAAATCCGAAAAAACGGGCCCGGTTAGTGAATAGTGCCAAACCGGGAAAATAACGGGCGTTTTCTGTCAGAATCCGAAAAATGCTCCAGCTTATATTGTAGTGGGGGCCGGTTTTAATAGCCTCTCACACACACTCACATAATAGCTAGCAATAATAAAGAGACAAGAAAGGAGGAGAGAGGAAAGTAAAAGAAAACCATAACATTTCCTTTCTCTCTCTTCTCTCATTTTCCTTTCTTCTTCTTTTTCCCCCTCTCCACGTTTCCCTTCCTTCCTCTCTGGTGCAGAGTGACATGGGCGCCAAGCAAGCTTCCTCCATCTTCTTCGCCTTGCTCAATCTCGCTTGCTCCGAATTCAAAATAAGTACGTATTTGTGATCCTCTCAACACCCTCTATCATTCTCTCTTTCAAAATTCGAAAAGGAGAGTTTCATTTTCGTGGGTGTTGGCCATTTGAAGAGGGAAGCACATCATTTTAAAGCTTGAAGCTTCCTCTTTCACCCAAGGTAAAAATATCCAAAGGAATTGCATCTTTTATTCACCCTCTTGTGTTGGCCGATTTTGGCAAGTTGTAATGCCTTGGTTTTTCCTTGTTGAGCTATTCTCCAAGTCTTCAATGGTGATTTGGAGTTCCCCCTTTGATTCTTGATCAAAACCCCATCCTAGGGTTTCAAGGTAAACATCAATTTAGAGCTTCAAGCATTTCTAATTAATGAGGTTAAGTGTTTTTACTTAAACTCAATTCGTGCCTTGTATATTTAATGGGAGATGGGCAATTTCTTGGCCTTTGGCCGATTTCCAAGCAAGAGAAAAGAGAAGAGGAAGAAGAGGAGTGAAAAGAAAAGGCTTGTGATCAAAGGTAAATAATTTACCTTGGAGCCTAACTTAATGTTTTAGCATTGGGAAGGGAAAATAAATAAAGGAATGAACCCAAACATGTGGAAATGTGATTTGTTGAGATGAGGATAATTGTGATGATAATGTGCTTGTATAGAAATAATACAAGTGAGAAAACGTTTGTGAAATAAAGTGTTTGTTTATGAGCTATGAACTTTCTGGATTATGCATTGTGATGCATTTGTGGAAGTGATGAGTTTTATGTTTTGTGTGTATGCTGGTAGAACGCTTGTGGGTTTGGTAGTTTTAGGTTGAATTAAGTGATAATATGAGCTTTGGGGAAAGCTAGAAAAGTAGCCGGGTTATGGCGAAATTTCGGTGGAAACCGGAGGACTTTGAGTAATGGTATAGGAGGAGGATGACCTAGGTTTAGCTTGGTGTTGTTAGAGCTTGAGTTGGGTAAATGATCACCCAAGATTATGAGAGGATTATTGTGGTGAGATGTGCAGAAATCAGTAGCAAAAGAGGTTGTGTAAGTGCCTTAGGAGTTTTTAGAAAACAAAGAAGATTTTAGGCTTAAAGAGTGAGTCTTGGAACTTGGTATGAGGTGTGCATTATCTTGGAAGTTTTGGAATGGTTAAATGAAGAGAGAACAATAATGCAAGTGTCAAGAGAGGTTAGAAAATGCACAAGTGTGCATTAGTGCAAAAGGGAGAATGCAAAATTTGTGATTTCGGGCAAGAATTTGAGTAAGGGTTTAACCCATGATTTGAAGAGGTTTAGGGCATGATTAAAGGTGACTAATCATGTAGGAATCTTGTGGAAAGGTTAGGGAAATATTGGGTGTGGATTAAGGATTGAATTGGGGTTGAAAAATGTTGTGTGTTGCAGGTTTTAGCAGGGTCCGGGACCTAGTCCATGGACAAAGTCCCGGACCACCCCCTATTTTTATGTCGAGAGTACACACCCATGTTGGTCCGGGACTTGGGATAGGGACAAGGTCCCGGACCATGGTAGAAAATTCACCGAGAGTTGCATCTTCAGTTGGTCCGGGACTTAGGGTAAGGACCAAGTCCCGGACCACCCCCAGAAACCTACAGAGAGCATTTTAAAGGTTTTAAATGATGGGGGTTTGAATGTTAATAATGTTATAAGATGTTAAGGCCTTGTTTGGTGACATGTAAAGGCCCTAGGAAGTGTGAGAAAGTGTTAGAAGTGATTGAGAAGTGAGAACTCAAATTAATAAAAGTAAAACCGAGAAAACAGGATAACGGGGTAACTACGGGAGTAACATTTTATTATGTTCCGTATGATATTAGTATTAATAATAATGTTGAAACATTATCAGAGAACCGTGCGTGACCCGAGCTTGGTGAGATGACACGGTAAAAGTAAAAACCCCGGTGAAAGGTATGATTTTCTCATGCCCCGTATACTAACCGAGTTACTCTGATTTGTGTGATTGTGTGCCGGCTTAATCAAGATTAAAGCATGAAAATAATCCCTTGTTTGATTATGGATGCCTTATTGTATGTTGTATGAACTAACATACTTGTACGCCGGTGTGGCCTAACATAGTGCATAGACCGACTCATAGAGAGTAGTGATTGACTAGAAACCCGTAGATCGGGTAGTCTCATGAACAAAGGTAATATGCAAACACACACAAGCTATCGATTAAAGTATAACGATAACACAAACATATGAACTCCCTAAAATGTGAGGAGATGTACGGGTTGAGTAAATACCCGATAACGGTTAGAGAACCTTATTGAAACAATCCACGAAATAAATATGAGTGGAGAGATAAATGACCTCCATCAAGAGGATTGAAGTTGGTCCAATAATGTGAACTTATAAGCAAGGTAAAAGAGACCTAAGGGACTATGTAACTCCCTTAAGACATGGTCGACCTCCTATATGAGGATCTTACCCGGTATAAGAAAATATCCGAATGTACAAGTATATGATTGCGAGGGTAACCCTTAAACCTAAGATTACCCGAATTTAAGTAAAGTTCCCAAAGTCATTAGAAACATCAAGAGTGATGCTTCTAGACTAATACACATAAAATTATTATAACTCCGAGAGAGGAGTGTATGGGAAAGTGAGTAGTCCGAGAGTAGTCGGACCTATGTAAAAAGAGATGGGAACTAAGAGAAAGTTCCAGGAGCTAGTTGAGCCTTCCCACCATGCTAGACCCAGAGTAGGGTCGAAACCGGGGAAGTAAGACTATGCTAGAGAGCCATGAGTTTTGGCCCAAATATGTATTAAGAGTAACAAGCGTGACGTAGGAGACCTGTAGTGTCTCGAGAATCTACAAGAGCTTGAGTATAAATAACCCAAGAGTGTGGGTGAGATAATGAGTGTAAATAACCCAAGAGTATGGGTGAGATAATGAGAATAAGTAACCCAAGAGTATGGGTGAGATAATGAGAATAAGTAACCCAAGAGTATGGGTGAGATAATGAGAATAAGTAACCCGAGGGTGTGGGTGAGTATAGTACGAGTAGCCCAAGAGAATGGGCGTGTAATTGAATAAGTAACCCGAGAGAGCGGGAGAGGTACTGAATAAGTAAACAAGGCATAGTGAGGTATAACCCTCATGGCCTAAGAGTAAACATATACAACTAACAACCTTGTTATGTTGGTTAGGAATCGTGCTCCCTGATTGGATGTAGATTCCTTGTGTAATATACAATATATATTGTATTCCCATGATGCATGTTGTTTGATTAAAATGAACTCCATGTATATCCGACCCAAAGTAGTCGGCGTACCGCGGTTAGCACGCGGTATATGCGAATTTCATATTCAGCGTAAGCTGACCCCCTAGGGGGAACGTTTTTAGTGTGCAGGTACTTGAAGCTGACCACCGTTCGAGAGAGTAGGATGGGGACTGCTATGAAGCATGGGTAGTTAGATAGTAATTACTAATGCATTTGAAAGAGGTGTAAGTCCGAGTATGTTATCGGCATCCGTATATTGTAGACTCGGTATAGTAAAGAAAGGAATTGAGTATTGTGTTGTATGAAGTACTCGGTTGTTCCAGTTCATCAGACCGTTACGGTAAGTAAGAAAGGCCTGGTTAGCCACATGGGTGGCTAACGGCGTTGTTTCACCCCTCGTTGTAATTAGAGTTCCGCTGCGTGAGTAGGAGTAATTAGTAACGGTTTAAGAGGTAATGACGAGATTAACGGTTGGGGTGTTACACTATCAAAGGTGGTAACCATAGCATTTTCTTCGATAACTTGAAGGAGGATTACTTCCAAATTATGTTCGGTGATGGTAATGACCTCATTTTAGAGATAAGAGAAAAAAGGATTTGTTTAAGGAATATTTGTAATTCTGTTGTTAGTTATACATGTAATAGCTCTAATAGTTATTTTAATTTTCCTACTCTACTAGTTGCTAGATCTTTTAATGGGTCTCTTTTATATGTAAAAGTGTGGGGAGAGAATCAATTGCCTTATCGTATAGTCACTACTTGTAATTTGGACAAGGAATTGTGTGTGTAAGTTGGTTCTTAATAGTAATGGAAGTAACAGGTTTATTTCAAAAAAAGAACAAGCATGTCGATGAAATTATGGAGATTTTTTTGGCTAATAATTTCTTCTTTTTTTTTGTTAATTTTGGCAATCGACCATACATTAAGAAAAAATGACCACCGAAATCCAGTGGGGCCAGGCGGGTGAGGTAAAACTAGACCTCATTAAAACCTTATCTACGCAAAATTCATTAAAAAAAACTTACACAATAAACCACATTTACACTAAAAAAATAGGGAAATTTCATGCAATGCCACTATATTTTGGACTAATTCATGAAATGCCACTAAAAAAAGAAAGTCACGAAATGCCACTATAATTTCTGAAAAGTCCATGAAATGCCACTCCGGCCTGACGGACGTTAACTTTCCGTCAAACGTCAGAAAAAACATTTCGAAAAGACATGTTTCCCCTAAATGTATTATTCTTCCTGTCAGTTACTTTTCTGATTCTACAAACCTCTCCCACATCTCTCTCTTCTCCCCTCTCCCATTACTCTCCTCCTCCTCGATTTTTCATCTTTCACAACAAGAAATCCTAGATTCATCATGCTGCTGATGCAAAGGTTCAATTTTCTACACTACGAAACATGAAGAGGTATGTGGTTCCAATTTTCTATCGCATTTTCGTTCCCATGTCTCAGTGTAGTTCATCCGCCATAGTTGCGTTCTATTCTTGCGAAATTTCTTCTCTTTCATCTCAGCTCGAACAATCACGCCATTGTTGTGTTGGCTAGTGTTTTCTCTATGAAATTTCTTCTCTTTCCATTTGCGATTTTGCTATCTAGTTTGCTACTTGGTGAAGAAACCATGTTCATATTCATAAAAAGTTGTTGATTTCCTATCTCCTTCTGCCTTACTCTGATCTTATCAAGTTTTGTGGGTTTTTTACATGGTGAAACGGCATAGGGTTATATGGGCGGAATTTAAGTACAGGGAAGAGACGTTTAGTTACAGGATATAGGATGAGGATTCTCCCCTCCTTGACATGGTAACGTTCATCAGGAATGTGATACACGAAGCTGAAAAGCAACTAGTATGCAGTCCCCCTAAATCCTCAGTGTTCAAATATTTCAGTGCTCGAGCTCAGAAAACGTATGAGATCAATTCTAGTGACGTGCTTCAGGCAATACTATTTGAGAACAGGAATGAGGCAGAAATTGTTGTGCTTTTTGAGGAGAGAGATAAACCCAGTGAGGTTGTGAAAATTGCTCTGGGTTTGGAAAGCGAGGATAAGGATTCTTTTGAATCAGATGATTATAAGGATTCAGATGGTGATGTGGGTGGTTCATGTTGCAGTAAATTTCATGGTCGTATGGAAGTTGAGGGACGTGGTGAAGCCCTCACTGTGGACTTAGATGATGATAACGATGATTCATGTAGACCTCGTCGACCAAAAAAATATTCCAAGTGTGAGATCATCTCAGTTAATCCAGTAGAAGAAGACTTTACTGTTCCTCCTATGACACATTATAAGTGGGATTCTTCATCATCTGATGGCAGTAGAATGTCTCTGTCACCACCTCCGGACTCATCTCATCCAGACACTCAGTAGAATGACCTCATGGAGGTAGATCAGAATACGGATGCCAATGATCATGGGTATGATCTAAACCCTGACGATGATTCAATTAATGAAATTGTTGATGAAGAAGCTGGACAACCACCTATACATCCTGATTTTAACCCAAATGCCAACAAAGAAGCTAGACCATCGTCATCCAGTAGAAGGTATTTTTACATAGTATGACTACATTTCATTGTTGATTTTATGTTTAATATGAAGCTCTTACTATTCATTGATACATGTCACTTGTTATAGGCTCAAAGATGTTCCGAAGAAAAGAAAACTGTAACACCCCATCCAACAACAAACACACTTAACAACAAACTGCAGCGGAAAACAAACTTCAACACATTACTTAACTTCTTGGTGTTACACGCCGTTAACCACCCACGTGGCTAACAAGGCTAATACATATACATTGTACCGGTCTGATGGGCTAAATTCCCGAGCGACTACACATTACTATCCCTTTCCATTAACAACAACAACAACATACACCTTTCAACTGTACCGAGTATTCACAAACTGATGCCGATAACAATCTCGGTCTTACTACACCTACTGTACATGTACAACTTAAAAGATTACCCATGTACAACGACTACCCCATCCTACTCTCGAACGGCTTCCTGCTCTTTGTACCTGAAATAGGAAAAGAAGAGAAAGGGTGGCCCCCAAGGGGCTCAGCACCTTTGCTGGTATGGTAATCCCGCAGCCCACATGCTACCGGGCCACGCACAACTAATTGTCGTCTTAGCATGCGATTGATTATATTTAAATCATGCATGCAACTGTAAACACACAACACATAACATTTCGCCTCAATGGGCTCAACAAACGGATAATACATCCTTACTTGATAAGTCACTCATGGTATTCATTATCCCTAGAGTGTTCCTCCTCTAATGGAGCTACTTCCTTAATAGACGACAACTACCCATTAATCGGGTTATCCTTAAACGCCTCATATCACAAACTGGAATTCATTTCCATGATCCACACACTCCATATTTTATAACATATAATATTCCTCGCATAACAAAACATAACAACACCCTTCACGTTTCCACGTGCACATGATAACATCGCAATAGGAATTGCTTTGCAACAACATCACATAACATAACGGGAACGGTCCTCTTAGGAACCGACCCAAACATAGTTAATTCACCGGTGAGCCTAGAGAATGGTGTCACCCTCATGGTAAGCTCGTTATACAACAACAACAACACTCATTACCGTCCCAAATATCGGACGAGTAACTTAAGTTAAGATGGTTCGGGTTTGGAGGCCCGAACACACCACACAAACACATGTTCCCCCTAAACCGATCATAAGTCAGAATAGCTAAGCTTTGGAATAAGCTAACGGGAGATCATAACCCGTGAGGGAAACAACCATAACAAAGAGAAGGGTAAGGCTAAGAAGGATACCCTCTCCCAAACAACGCGCGACCGGCCAAACCGGATTCCTCACCACTGTTAGTACATACTTACTTTAGATATTAGTTAGAACCCCACTATGGAGTCTATCACACCTTCACACATACAGTATTACAACTGGGTTAAACATACAAGGGAGATCCCTACATTCACATACACCACATCACATAATCAACTCACGCATAGCCGTGGTTAGAACGTCCCATGGTTCGGGTCGTTTAATCCGAATACCGAACTCTCATGTGATCCTAGACTCAGTTAACTAAGGTTAACACTACCGAGGTTAAATGGTATCAGAGTTGAACACGCCACATAAATGAATTACTGTAAACTCATTACATGTTTTATCTTACAACGTGGCAAACATACAGAAAAACACATTGGCATACAAGCCGGTGTAATCCGGTAGGATACAGGTTGCAAGAAAACCATACCTGTCACCGGAGTCCACTTTATCATGTCCACTTATGTTCCTCGAGCAATTCTCGAACAACTGATAACATTACATGTATTTTTATTAACATCGGGGTAACATGATTGTTTAAATTCTAATGCTTATAACTTTCCCGTTAACTTAGTTAAATAACTTGACATTTTTAACTTGTTTTACTTTCACATTTTATTACAACTTTTCACCCACTTAACTGTCATTAAAACTCACCTAACATGTCCTTAACAACTTTATAACATCATTACCTATCAATCCCCATCATTACATATCATTTTATAACCATAAACAACATTTTTTGGTCTGACCGACCTTACCGACCGACCTTGCACAAGGTCGGTCCATTCCAGAACACTTTACCGTCAAAATTTCTACTCCAACCGACCTTGTAAGTTCGGTCGCATGTTCGGTCCATTCCCGAGAGTTTCTTCCCTTTGAAAATTCAGCCCGACCGAACTTGCCAAGTCCGGTCCCATGTTCGGTCCATTCCAGAAACTAATTCTCGCAGGGTAAACTGGGCTCGACCGACCTTGGCAAGTTCGGTCGCAAGGTCGGTCTGCCCCAGACCTTTATTTTCCATTGCCCATTTAACTCCAAACTTCACCTCATATATCCTAATATGTCCTAACCTCATTTGGGCACTTCAAACACATCTTTAGCCATGTACTAAACTCTTTAAATCACACACCAAAAACCATCTTATCATTCACAAATTTCTTACAAAATTCTTAGCACTTGGAATGTTTCTTCCTTAAGATTTCTAAGTGGTATTTCACCAATAATGACCACTATACCAAGGTGTTTCCTCTACACCTTAACATCATCTCTCAAACTTCTTTTCTTACTAACTAAATCTCCTTTTTCCCATCTTACCCAAGCATCACTTCTTCCTTGTACATCACATTCCTAAACCTAAAACAAACTTCTCCAAGACTTAGATACATTCTCAAAACAACACATTGAATTCCTAGAACTTCCAAGATAATACCTAAATCCTTGTATCACTCTAAATCACCTTAATGCATGTGTCTTTCACTAGAAAAACACTTGTTCACCTTTAACACTTCCTAGTTCACCAAAACTTACTTAAAACACTTAGAACTTCTTACACATTTTCCAAATTTGGCCATAGCTTCTCTTGTATATAGTCACATCCAAACACTTAGGTTTTTACCTTATTCCATTCAAGAACACCTAAAACCACCAAGAGTATTCTCACACACAACATTCACCAAATTTTACACTATATCACAATGTAGTGCATAAACTTAAATTGCTTGGCACTTAGGCCCTTTAATAACATGGCTCTTAGGCCCTTAAATTGCATAAACCTTAAACACTGTATTTCCCACATTGATAATGCCTTTGACCTGCAAATACACCCAACAATACATATGTTCTTTTACTAGTCTCCTTGAGAACACTTTACTAAGTCATTCACCATTGGCTCCTTAGATCATTTTAACAAGCAATATAAGCTCACTTCTCCTAAGGCATTATACCACATTAGGTTAGTATATTTACCTCTTTTCCACTCAAACTTCTTTCTTGTTTCCTTATAAAACCGGTAAGGTATTTGATTCCTTGTCAACTACTAAACAATATACAAGCAATGAAATGAGTATACAAGCTTCAAGCTTAAACTCATTGTAAACCCTAGGTTTACATTGTTTCAAAAACATTAATGTAGTTGTTTTACCTTGATCTTCGAAGAGAGTTTGAATATCTATGAAGAGAGGACTCCACCTAGTCCATGAAAGGTTGGAATGAAGCTAGAACAAAGTCACACCAAGAGCACCATTAATGTGCAATTTCGGTCAAGGCAAAAACATGAAGGAAACTTGATTTTTCTTTGAGATTCCTTACCTAGAAGCAAAGGAGAGTAATAATATGTAGAAAGGTGAGCTCAAGCTCCTTCAATGGTGAATCTCCATGGCACCAAAATTGAGCTCTTGAAGATTTGAAAAGATAGAAGTGTAGAGCTTGGTCTAACTAAGACAAATATAGTCTTAGAATTTGATTTGGAGCATGGAGTTGGATTTGGCAAAGAAATGAAGATGGAGAAGAGATGGAGCTGTAGCAAATCGTAAATGGAGGGGAGGAAGAAGATGGCTAACGTGGGAAATGAAAGGAAATAAGAGAATGAGGAGGTAAGTTTGCTTTTGTTAAGATATTTATGTATAAAGCAAAATAGTACTTTACTTTAAGCTTTACTTTACTTATTTGATTTCTTTTACAAGTTGGTGACTCACACCTTGAAAAACCGGCCCCCATTTAGTTAGAAGGGTACTTTAGTCTTTATTTGTCAATTTAATTACTTATGATAACATATGTTACAAACTAGCTTATAAAAATCACTATTCACAAAAACAAGGCACATAGAAGTGAAATTTTTGATTTCCCATTGATATAGACTTCCAAATGTGATACTATATAGTACACATATATATTTAAGAGTAATGATGGACATTTAGCCACTCAAAACTCATTTACAAGACAATTTTTTCAAAAATGTGCTTTAAGACTCCTTAAAGCACTTTTTGTGTCTTAACTTGTTTTCAAGCTTGGTTTTCTTTGGTAATTGATTTAATATGTTCATTAACATATTTATAAGATATAGGTATGACCATTAGGTCTTATACAAATTTATCCTAAGCTTAGAGCACTTTTAGCCCATATTGACCTTAAGGTATTTATTTATGTTTTGTTTGGTTCCAATGTCTACCAAGGTTTCCTAAGGACTTAATTAGCCTTATAAAATCATAATTAAATGTTACTAAGTCTTGGTAGGCTCCTTGGGTCCTAACCAAGTTCACACAAGCTTAGAGCATGTTTTTGCTCAAACCTTGTCTTAGTGTTTTATTGTATTTTACCATGGTTTAAACTGTTCACTGATGTTTCTAAGGAACTTTTTAGCCTTTACATACCATAGTTTGATATTTAAACCACATATCAAGGTTTGGGGTATTTCAAAAACTATAGGAGTACTTAAAGGAAAGAAAAGAGGAAATAGTGTCCACGGGTAATACACCATCAAGCAGCAGGTCCGGACCTAGAAGAGTTGCTGCTACAACAGCAACAACTGATGATGATGAGAACATGCTTCTTTCCAGTGACAAGAATAATAGTGACTTCTAGGACGATGATCACGTCTCGACATCAACAGGGTCCGGATCCGCAGGATCTGCGTCTTCTCTTGAGCATGATCCCGCTGATGAAGCAACCAGAAATAAGGAAGATGAAGCAGTTGATGTAGGGTTAATGGATCAAGACTATGACGACGACCCAAATGATCTCAACAAGGTAATGGGTGGAGTAGATGATGAGGGAGAAGACAACATGAGCAGAATCTTGCGGCCTTGCTCATTCTACAAGGAGCAGGACTTTGAAGGTGTTAACTTGGAAGTGGACATCTTATTCATGGATAGATAGCACTTTGATGAAGTCTTGAGGCAGTACGCTGTCCAAGAAGGGTTTGATATGGTGAGGGAGAAGAGAGGCCTTAAGAGATCTAGGGGATTGTGTGCCGCCCCTGGATGCAAGTGGAGGATTGTTGCCTCCGTAATTTCAAATAAGATAACTTGGAAGATTCAAAGAATTAATGAAGAGCATGTATGCGAGAATATGACGACAAACAACATGGCCTCGTACACTTGGTTGGCTCAAAAACTAATGGCGGATGCTAAGGCTAATCCAAACATAAGTGGAATGAACATAAAGACTTTGTGCATGGAAATATTTGGTTTGGAAGTGAAGAAAGGCGTGTGCTGCAAAGTCAGAGAAGAGCTGAAGTGCATACTTGAAGGTGGCCACGAGTAATCTTATGCACTGATTCCAAATACCTTGATGTCATATGTGAAACAAACCCTGAATCTTATACAAATTGGCTGGTGCCCAATGAACCACCGCAAGTCTTCATAAAATGCTTCATTGCATTTGGTAGCTTGGTTCAGGGATTCATGTCTGGATCCCGGCCATTGGTAGGGATGGCCGGATGTCATTTAAAAGGGTATTATGGTGGTGTGTTATTATCTGTGGTGGCATTGGATGCTAATCAAGAAATATTTCCGTTTGTGTATGAGATTGTTCGTGAGGAGAAAACATTGACATGGGAATACTTTTTCCAATGTCTGAAATTGGTGATTGGAGAGGGAGAGCCACTACCATGGACGTTCATCTCAAACAGACAGAAGGTATGAGCCCACAATCTGTTAACACTAAGTGTAATGGCATTTCATGATCTTTCATAAAATTGAAGTGGTATTTCATGAACTTTCATAAAATTTATTTCATTAACATTCATAAAAGTTGTAGTGGCATTTCATGAACTTTCATAAAAGTTAGCGGCATTTCATGAAATTTCGTAGTGGCATTTCCTGAACTTTTGTAAATTAACGAAGTAGCATTTCATTCACTTTTTTAAATAGGGGATTGACCAAGTAATTGCTACATGGTTTCCTAATAGCCCTAGGAGATTCTACTGCAGCACTTGTATCAGAATTTCCGAAAGAGTTTTCCCGGCGTAAAAATGATGTAAGTTATTGGTTGTCATAATTTCTTATTACCATAAAAGTAGTGGTTTCTCAATTTCATAATATTTAATTTCTTCTCTAATTGAAGGCAAGCATACTGGTCTGCTACAAATGCATTTTTGGAATTCAGTTTCCAAAAAGTAATGTACAAAATAAAGGAAATGGATAGTTGGGCGTATGAATATCTTAATGATATACCGTTAGAGAGCTGGGCAAGACACAAATTCGATCCTGAGGTATGTACTCTTCTCCTCTTACTGATGAACTGAAAAATGAAATTTCATTACATATTTCCTGAACTATTTTTCTTGACTGCTCTGTAGATAAAGTGTGCTGAAAATACATCAAATTTTGTAGAAGGATTCAATGCTACTCTAATTGTTCATAGAACCAAGCCGATTCACATGCTGCTTGAAGGTAGTATATAATTTCATGGAATTAGTTCATTAATGTTTTCATACCTGTCTACAGTTCCATTCTCCTAAAAATTACAACGTTTTGAATGTAGGTATTCGGACACAAATAATTTTGAGGCACTGCGAAAGGAGGGAAGCTGCAGTAAGTTGGGATTCGGATGGCATTTGTCCGGGAATTTTAAAGAGACTAGCAGCAGTGAAGAAGCATCAAAGGACAAGAGCTTACGTTGCAAGACCTTTTGGTCGGTCAAGATTTGAAGTGCTTGACGAGAGTGTAGCCTTGGTTGTTGATCCGGAAAAGATGGAGTGCATATGTGGAAGGTGGTAGTATACCTGCATTCCTTGCAAGCATGCATTCAAGGCCATAAAGCTGTTTGAAGGGGATCCCGTAGCATACATAATTCCATACTTCAAAGTTGGATCCTATCATGCCACTTATCAGCACAACATCAATCCCGTGCCTTCTCAGGATTTTTGGCCTAATGTGACACAAGAGACAGTCAAGATTCAGCCACCACAGCTGAAGAGAGGGATTGGTAGGCCAGCTAGAAATAGGCGTATGGAGGAGAACGAGAAAAGAAAAGGTCCCTAGTCAATCAGAATAAAATGCAGCAAGTGTGGCACTTTTGGCCACAATATAAAGACTTGTAAGGGGGGCCTACTCAGAGGGAAATGAGATCCACGCAAGGGAAATCTTACAACAGCTACAAACATCTTTTTGTATTCTGATCAAAGACAAAATGGGGTGAACATCAATGATAAAACATGTCATCTGAATTAAGGGAAATCTTACAATTTGCGGATACATACTACAACAGCTAGTATTAAGAAAATTCTTATACACCACTTTTTGATGGCCCTTTTCATTTCCTCCTTTACCTCCTTCTTTATCTCTTGCCTGAGGTTGTCAATACCATACAATGATTGTCCTGATTCTGTAGTCCCCTCCTCTTGATAAACAATAGGTCTTGTAGCGGAGAATTGTAGTGTGGGATTTGTTTGGGAAGTAGTACCTGATTGAGAAGTTAAACGAGGATCATACCGATCTTTCATAACCGGTTCCCACCATTTGAAGAATCCACGGTTCTAGCAATTGTAGTAAGTGATTCCCGCTTATTTCTAGTTGTATGAAACTTTAAGAGTTGCCGGAACTCTGCACTTGCAATGTATCGTCTGAAATTTTACATCTATTGTGGTTGTGTGAGTAGGGGGATACATGATTGATGTGCTATGGGTGAGTATGGCAGAGAAATGGACATTTTACAGCCCTACAATGAGCTTTTATAGCACAAAATGGGATCTGCATAGAGAAGTAGCTGTTAGAAACAAAAAATAGTCGTTTTTTGTTACTAGGGCATTTCATGAACTTTTCCATATTGGCATTTCATGAAATTTTCACAATTTTTTAAAAAGTTACCTATGGTAGCCAAATATATCCGTTGAACAGTGGAACTACGGTTTAGGGGCAATAATATCTTTTCGAAATATTTTTTCTGACATTTGACGGAGAGTTGACGTCCATCAGACCGGAGTGACATTTCATGGACTTTTTGGAAAATATAGTGACATTCCGTGACTTTTTTTTAATGGCATTTCATGAATTAGGCCAAAATATAATAGTATTTCATGAAATTTCCCAAAAACATATCTCTGCTGAACTGCTGAAACTAAGAAATACTTAGGCCCCGTTCGATAGTGGCTTTTGAAATTATCATTCATAACAGTGGAGATTAATGTCAAACGAAATTTGAACGTTTTGTGGACATTAATGCAGCAGTGAAATTGTAGTGTTCGGTGGGTGCGATTCAATTCAGCTGGGTATAAACTGGTAAAAGACACAAAGACCCCTCAGCAATATTCTTCGAACGTCGGTCAAGAGCAAGTTCGACATCCTTCTCCACCTGCACCAGGTGAATAGGCAGCCACCATCAACGACAATATTCTTCGCATGTCGGTAAGAGAAAGCTTGATGTCCTCTCCACCTGCACCAGATCATTCCTGAACAAAATCCATCCGATCATCAAGAAGTGGAAGTATTTGATTACTAGTACCGCAATCATTTTTTTGCCTGGTTATTGACTCCGCACAGAGACAATTCTTCAAATCTTTCATTTCGAGGGGTATACAAGTCATTCCTGATGGACCAGACGAGGGTAGAACAGATTAATGATGGTGAACGTTAGGATAAAGGCTGGATTTGAGATTAATCTACCAATTTTACAGTCAGCTTTATCTGTACCAGTCGAACCTTTATACTCGCAAATCGTCAAAAGTCCACGATTCGTGACCACCGAACGGCCCCTTACAAGAAGATACTGACACACACACCCACACACTTAACGTCACTCCACTCAATTAACAAAAGCAACTACATACTATCACCAGCTGTTTGTCACTTACAGAATCCTCATGCCAAAAAAAAACCTGTAGCATAGAGAAACCTACTAAACCGATATCAATATTGTCCATTGGTCTATCTGGATGAAGACAAACTCATTAATGAGGTCAAAGATTGACATAGTTTCAATGGCATACATACAGGTGTGATGAATGCTTGGAACTATAGCTATCAGCAAATATTGAAAATTTGTAATGGATTTAAAACGTAAATTTAGACCCCAGACCTCAGTTGCAAGTTCAAGGCTGAAAAATATAAAATGATTCCTCATGTAAAGTGTGGAGTAATTATGGGTGGTCACTGGAGTCTCCAAAAATTCTACCTCTTCCATACTAAATAGCTTATTAGATAAGACTTGGCAATTATGAAGTGCGAGTTTTAAAGGACGGTTAATTTAAAATCATGTCTAATTTATAAGCAACTGAAATACGGTTAAATTGCTATTGGGCGATGTAAAAGGGCATAGGCACATCAAGTACGGTTTACAGGAAACCCTCTTTTTTATGCCCGAGAAGTTTTAAAACACGGTTTCCATTTACAATGCGTTACTCAAAAATTTTAAAGTACAGCTTTTACCCTTGTGCCAATTGTCAAGGCGCATGATAGTACACTAGCCCTTCCATTTGTTCACGACATAAGAGGTAAGATTACCTTGTTTCTTCGTCTCCTACAATTATACAAGCATTGGATCCTCCGTGTATCCATTCTTTCCTATTCTAGGTTCCAACATATATAGTTGTTAGTCCATAACACCTTTTATACCATCTTCCCATGCACTAGATGACAAAGGTGACTGAATTAGAAAAACTGAACCAATCCAACTCGATCCGAACCAATTTTAAACCAAATAGCGTGATAAAAAATGTGACCTAAAAATCCAAGCCAAACCAAACCAAAACCAAATCACCCCAAAATTGGGTACAACCCGAATTCACTCGAATCGAGTTCACCCCAACCGAATCCACGCGAACCGAATCCCCCCGAATCCTTTGTTAAGCCTAAATCTACTATAATCGTTCTAGTCGTAAAAATAATCTTAAAACAAAGACATATAATGGATATTTAGATACCCAATAAGTGTTAATTACTCACAAATATTATACATAATATAGGACATCTTCAATCTTCAAGCATCTCAAGCCTTGTTGTATTTAAACATTCATAAATTGTGTTGTTACCCTCTCCACATATATATGTTTTGCTTTAAAAAAATTATAATACAATTTAATGTGCATCATTACTATTTTATTATACTTTACTTATTTTTATTTTAATAAAGTTAGGTCTTTTATGTTTAGGACATGAGACTTGAGAATTGTTTAAATGTAGATCAAGTTTAATTATAAAACCTAAACTTTTCAGTTGAGACATATACTAACCAAGATTGATGTGTATATGTAACACCCCTACCGCTAATCACCTCGTTAACTACTAAATGCCTCGTACATCCTTACCTTCGCAGTGGAAAAATCAATCCAACGGCGAGTGAAACAATGCCGTTAGCCACCCGCGTGACTAACAAGGCCTACTCCAAATACAGTAATGGTCTGATGGACCGGAATATCTGAGTACTAACAAGTACAATCTACACTTCAATTCAAAACCGAGTATGTACAATTCTCCAGTCAATATCGTTTCAACGTTTACAATCCAATATACCGAGTCTACTAAGGCACAATCCAAAATACATTATTTCTCACAAGTCTATACAACCGTCTATGAGTTCAACATCTCACTCGGTCTATCAAGATCTACATACTTCCAAATACCAAGGGGTGTACCGCAGGGTACACCAATATTAACTACTCAAAAGGGCTACAAGCCCGTGTACAACACAGTACACTATTCAAACAATACTAACTACCAAGGCATAACTAACCGATCTCTCACATCAACCATCATCCTTCTTGGGTACCTGGAAAATAAAAACAGCGCCCCAAGGGGTTCAGCAAATTGCTGGCATGAAATTCGCATACCCCGCGTGCTAACAGGGGTACGCCGACTACTTTGTCACCTACATGGAGTTAATTTTATATACGAGCATACATGCTAATATGAACAACATTATATTCAGGCAATAGTAAATTCATACATAGAGCATCACACAAGCAATGAGAACAATGCACAATTCAACCATTCAACAATTACCGAGGCCCCTGAGATTCACTTCTCAAGTTCTAGCCTCATCACTTGTCTATTAGTTTACCATCCGGGTTAATCGGATGTTCTTACTCTTTTACTCTTGATCAATGACTTACACTAGCCATGATATTTACTTTACCAATTACTCTTCTTTACAATAATACTCAAGTCAAGTCGGTATGACCTCCGGGCAGAGACTACACCGTCTCACCACCGGACTTTAGGTTGGCTTACTTCCCCAGGTTGCTACCCATTTAAGGGATTTGGACCATGAGAAAGGTTAGGCCAGATTCGGAAATAACCTCTCGTATTTCCTCATTCTCACGCGTGGCCGAAACTATATCGGACTTCTTACTTACTCCAAGTTACCATTTTACTCAAGTTAGAAATGTCACAAGGTTAGGGAGTTAGTGAGAATCCTTCGTACAATACCATACGGTCAGCACACTTCACATCCAAGCAAATCAATACTTCATCCAACAATTATATCTTTCATGAATTATACAAACTTCAAAGTTCAGCCAAGATTCAACCAATGGATAATAACCCACAATACATACAGAAATGTAATGAATCAGTTTCGTGCATTTATCTTGATTAGTTGATTGCATATAAACACACAAACACACAAATTGAGGAAACCTCGTTAGCATACAGGGCATAAGAAAATCATACAGTTCATCGTAGTTCTCGGGTTGCCGACTCTCCTTCGGAGTCCAACTATCCAAATCCTATAACATACATGGAATCGGACGGTTAATTATCTATAGTTAACCTAACGCACTTCATTCTTAGTGTTTCCCGATTTACAATTACTAACTCCTTATATTTCAAACTCATTCACATAAGTTACTTACCTCTCATTACTTCTCAAGCTTGTTTATACCATTAATAACCATTACATATCATTAATTAGGTCTTAATAACCTTATAATATCAATACCATTCAAATCCTCATCTTAAAATACCATTTGACACACTTTTTAAGGCAAATCTGGGCTGGTTCGGGACCTTGTCCGGGTCCCCAAGTCCCGGACCAATGCTGGAATCAACTTTCGGCACTTATAATGGGGTGGTCCGGGTCCTTGTAAGGGACTTAAGTCCCGGACCACACCCTGGGCACACTCTCGGCTACATTTTACATATTGGTCCGGGACTTGGTCATGGGCCTAAGTCCCAGACCCTGCTACATTTTGACAGATTTTAACATTTCAAAATCTATTCTAACTCCATTCTTTTACCCATTTCTTCTCCAATCTTTCCACATATATTCTAGCATATTTTAACACTACTTTGACACTCTAAAATCTCCTAAATCATATACTAAACTCATTACTCAATTCTTGTTTAAATTACATAATTTTTCCACTCTTAATTTTCCTAGAACTCTTTGCTACAGATTTTGCTTTCTTTCTTTTCACTAATTCAATGGTTATTCAACTAATGCATTACTAGTGTTCATTGCATTATTTTCATCCAAGGTTCTACTCAATTACACAACTCCCTCAAACTAGTTTCCAAAGTGATTAACTACTTGTATTAACTCTAAAACATACCTAGTTCAACCTAGGTTATTCCTTCTCCTCAAACACTCAAGTCACCTAGCTTCCTACAGAAATTTTGACAGAGGTTCCCTACAATTCTAAAATTCCCAAAGCATTATTTAGCTCATTTCAATCAGTTCGCAACCCTGTCCATTATATACATTATCAATACCATTTAAGGCACTAATCAAGACATTTAATTTCCAGCACAACAACACTTAGTTCACTTGGCTCCAAAGCTTTTACTCATCAATATAAACAACACTAAATACTCCATTACTTTTCATACCATTGTAGTAGCATTAAACCATACTAAACAATGTAATTACTCTTACACAAACATTAAAAATTTGTACAAGGTAAATTCATTACCTTAGTGTTTCTAGTTTCTTTTTCTTTCTTTCTTCTTCTTCTTTCCTTTCTCTTTGGTTTCTTGTTTACCACCGGTCAAGTGGGGAGTCTAACCACTATTGCTACAGCCCTACCCAATAAACAACAATGAGTATCAATGGAGATACTCAAACTTCTAAAATCATCCCTAAGATGAGAGGAAGAGTTTAAGCTCTAAAGTGAGGGATTACCTTCCAAATCTCTAGGTGGGTGTTTGGCTAGTACCACAACATTATTCCAGCACTCTTTTGAAGCTTAAAAACCGGCTGGAATACATAGAACAAGCGGCATAAAAATCTGGAACTTTTGGTAGCAAGATAAAGCTAGAAAAGAAGGATTTTCGAACTTATTTTTACCTTAGAACAACAAGGAGATGGTGTAGATCACCATGGTCTTCTCAAACCTTAAAATGAGCTTCAGCCATGGAGATGAAAGTTGAGGTTTTTGATTTTTGAAAGGATGGAAATGTTCTCCAAGATGAGAGGAATGCAATGGTGTAATTTTGGTGGGGTTTCCACCTTGTCTAAGGCATGAAAATGGAAGGAGAAGAGAGAGATATTGGGGTGCTCTTCAAATCGCCATGGTTGGCTGAGGAGGGAGATGAAGTTCAGTTGGGAGGAGGGAGTACGTGAGAGAAGAGAGAAATGGGGAGGAGAGAGACTTCAAACCCACTTTTGTTAGTTTTAATGGCTCTAGACCTTCACTAATGCTTAGTTATAGATATTTGATTGACTATAACTTTTTTTCGAGTCTTTTAAACCCGCTTAAAGTCACATTTTCCCGGTTTTCTCGAAAACGTGCTTTAAGGTTCGTTTGCGTTTTTAACCTATTTCATGGATCTGTTTTCTTCGGGAATTGTTCCCACATACTTATTTAGGCATATTTAAGCTTCTAAAAATCTCATTAGCCTAATTAATTACCGTTTTTAAGTTCGGGTATTTCAGTATATGCCTAAAGAAAATTTCACACTAAAATGAGGAAAATAAATATTCTCAATGGTAGATTATTGTGAAGCGTGGGGATAGACTTGCATTTTGGAGGATGAATAATCTCCGCTAGATTATTTCATCTACCTTGACAACATAACCTTAAATATTTTATAAGAAAGAGTAATAAGTATCATTACTATTTTATATTAATCTTTATTTTATAAACTTAGGTTTCTATATGTTTAGGACTTGGGAATGGTTTGAATGACCACTAGTACAAAATAGGACATTTTTGATGGTTTTTACAGGCCTTTTTCTGTGGTTTTCATTAGCCAAAAATTAGACCTCCGAAAGGGTTTGTCTAAAGTTTTGGCGGTTATGTAACCGCCAATAATATAAGGCAGTAGAGACGTTAATCAATAGTAAAATTTGACAATTTTTCAGCGGTTCTAATGTAGAACCGCCAAAAATAAGTAAAAAAGACAACTTTCAGCGGTTCTTAAGCAGATACCACCTAAAATTGTCAGAATTTTTACTTATTTTCGGCGGTTTCTACATTAGAACCGCCAATTTTGTTTTGTTTTCTCATTTTTGTTTCTAACCCGGGTCACAGATATCTCTACATCACATTTTAAAGGATGTCATCCTTCTTTGTTGTAAAATTACCAATAAAACAAAATTCCCAACAATTCAAATGGACACCATTACCATGTACATACACAACACTTCAAATGGCACAATGACTATATGCAACACATCAAATGGTCACGATGACCATATACTTACACAACTATCCAAATGGTCACTAAATTACTCAAAATGGCCATATTTCACAACCTATCTAGCCATAAAAGTCTACACAAAGTTCTAAGAAAACAACTCAAATATATAAAGTGAAACATCAAACCAAATTCATGTAAAGGAACTCCACCCAATCCTCTTGCATACCGTTGATGGTTTCGCCAGTATATTCTCCAACACTAGAGAAAACCTTTGAATAATAAAACAAGAAAAAAGGTTAGTTAAACATCAAATTATTACATTAGTAGTTGAAACACGGATTACTACGACATACCTATTCTAACAGATCCCTCATTTGACCAAATAGAGTGATTATGTCATGCATATACTTAATGATAGGATACCCACACTTTGAACTATCAGGTTTGCGTTAACACTTAAACACAGTAAAAAACAAACAAACACTTACATAAGATGTATGTGATTTAGGACAACCTATCAATGATAAGCAATGTGTAAGTGATGACGTATATATGTCCCTTTTCCGAAGTCCACGGGATGACACCTTTCATCCTTACACCGCGTTCTGTCATCATAACACTTTGATATACACTGCATAATTAGTATCATAAACATACATTAATTACATTAGGATATGCACAAAAATTAAGTTAAATGAAAGAGTTGAAATGCATAAAATAGAGGTTCATAATGTATTCCCATGTTAAGGTAAGGCTTTATTTTGATGTCTTTCGAATATTCGACCTGAAGTGGATCAAGAAATAGTATCCGCGTACGATCCAGACACAACACTAGTAGAATCCAGTGACCACTGTATAACACCAAAACACTAATATGTCATTATAATATCAAAATCAATAAATACAACATTTATTCAATTGAAATGATAAACAAAAGTTATTACCTTTGATGATATGGTAGCATAAGATATTTCTTTCTCGTTCTGACATTGTTAGTGATCGCACGTTACAAGTAGCTTTTACACGACTCTAAATCACACTTCAAAGCAATGGATGACCCTCTTTCAGGACACACAAATCCTTAGTGGGTAAGAGCAAAAGTTTGCATTTTAATGCAAGAACCTATTCATAAATTAAAAGATTGATAATTAACATTATTTCAGGACATCAATTTATAACTTAATTAGAAACAAAACTAATACTTACAGAATGTATGAGTCCATCACTATGGTAGTCACCTAGTCAAATTTCAAGACGTCCTTCACATCGGTCGGTACAGGTCGACTTCTACGCCATTGGGTAGTGAAGAAGGTCATCAAAACTCAGCAAAATTGACTTCTTTTTTTTCTAGAGACCTTGATTTCTTTTTATTGCCTATTCACAATCGACATACCACACTAGTCATGAACTGAGCATCCATATATACTACACTCATATAATTAAGAATAATAAATATTTGTAATGACCCAAACACAGCCTAGTTCTAAGGTCGTTACACGCCGCGTACTTACTACCTAAGATACGCAAGGCTCCTAGCTAACAACTAACGATAAGTCAAAAGAATACTTGCTAAAGGTATAATCAAAAGGAGTGCCAAATGTACTCCAAAGATGTAATACAGAATCCAGACATAAGTCAGAAATAAGAAGCTTAAAAGCAAAGTAGAGTCAAGGCCCGAATGGTACAAAGGTATAATTGTATCATGTGTTAAATAAACATAAGTGAGCTAAGCTAGTTAAAGCTCCAGAATCGAAGAGATCCTCGCTGATCAATCTGCAAGTTAGTGAAAGTAGGGGAGTGAGCAAACCTCATGCTCAGTAGATGACAAACTTCATCAATAAGCTGCTCAAAACATTTGGAAACTTAATCAGAAATCTAGAAGTCAAACAGAAGGAAGAGATATCTTTCCATGGCAAAACGATAGCAAAACAGAAGGCAGAGTTGTCACAGGCTGAAACAAAGTTCAGAGGTTGCAAACAGAGCACACAGAGTCACAAAACAGAGCGGGACCCTTGTACTCAATGTATACAGACAAAACGGAGTGAATCCGTGAACAAAACGAGGAAAACCACTCATGAACAGAATGGGGGAGACAACCAGAATACTAGACCCTGCCATCCACGGTTCAGACACACAGATACTAGGTCCCAAAATAGAAGCTTAACTGATAAAGCATTAGTATGTAGCAATGCACCATACAGAGGTTAAATAGCTTAATTAGCATTAGGGGAATACAACTCCGAAAACAAAAGTCAAAACGGAGCTCAAACGAGCAATTTAAGCCAAACCAAGAAGCATGTCCGAACACGTGTCCGAACATCAATGTTCGGACACAAGTCGACACTAAAAACAGCAGAAGAACAAAACATCCAAACATGTGTCCGAACATCAATGTTCAGACACATGTTGAGAGTTAGAATCAGAGGTGTCCGAACATGTGTCCGGACGTTGGAAGTTCGGACAAATCCCGAGAAAAATATACGTGGTGGCATCCGAAAATGTGTCCAAACATCAACGTTCGGAACAAGTCAAAAATAAATCAGGGGAAGAAGTAAGGTGGTGTTCGAACTTATGTCCGGACATACAAGTTTGGACACATGCCGAGACTTGTAAGCCAGACTCGTCCTCTCACCCCCTCCGAACTTACATGTTTGGATGAAGTTTGGACGCAAGTTAACTTGCAAAAATCAGAAGGTAAAACAACGTCTGTCCGAACTTACGTTCGGACATGTCAAAAATTATAATTTTTAGAACAGCGATGGCACGAACAGAAGCATCAAAACACAACAATTTGCAACAACAGATTGAGAGTTTCGTTAAACACAACTATGGGGGTTTTAGGCAGACGAAAACCAAGGCAAAACCGGCAGGAATCAGTCACAAAAACACAGAGCAACTCAGCAGTCTAAATTCCCAGTGTAAACTCCCCATAGCCGAACACACTTATCGAATCTATTAGCCACCTACCTCATCAAATTGCAGAAGAAGTTCCAAATTTGGGGAGGAATCAACCACTGAACGCAGGCCAAAATGCATAATACTCAACCACTGAATCCACCAACAACGCAGAAACAAACGTAGAAAATTCCCAAATCAGCAAAAGAACTAAACTCCAAATCAGAAACTGCAGACGACGAAATTCACAAATCCAAACCTGAATTCTACACTCGTGAACAGCAGCAGGAGAACCGACAACAGGAGATTGACAGAGGAACGCAGGCTTCAGCCACTAATTAAGCATGAATTATAGAGGAATCCGAAACTAGAAACGCAGAGAGTTCCAAAATGCACAAATTGTAGACAACAAAATCTGTAATTTCCAAACCTGAATTCGACAGAGAATCACAGCAAGGAGAATCCACAATGCGGTGACTCATTGGCAGAACCCGACAGCAGTAACACTCGCAGATTGAAGAAAAGAGAGAACGCTCTGAAGAACGCGAGAGAGGATCGTACTGACGGTTTAGAAACTGATCGGAATGAGAACATGATAATGAATGTTGAGGAATAAATAAAAGTACTTATTTTAATCAATCCTTACCAGTAATTAGAAAGAGAGGGAAAATGACCAACTCGTCCTCCTCTTTAATACAAAGGACTTTCGTGTCCTAATTCCAAAATAAATCCAGCTTATGTGACAACATAATGAAATAAATTCTACAATATAACTTTGGGTTATAACAATGTTAATGGTTTGTATTAGGCATACCTTCACACAATTCTGAATCAGACGAACATGCCACTGAACAAAGGCACCTTTGCAGACCGAATTGTACTGTACTCGTACTGAGGTACTGGGAGTTTTAGATCAAGACATTGATAGTCTGGTTCGTCCATAGAGACTCTCGCATAATAGGTTGCAGTGGCTTCCCATGAGTCTTGTATTCAGGCCTGATGAGTACACTCTTCCATGTGCGATAAAGATATCTTGGTTATTGTGTGGGAGCAAAAGATTACAGTTTATCGGTTTTTACAATTCATCAAATTAGTAGATGATTAAAATACGAAATTGTAGTAAAGGATATGACAGTAATAAAACCATTAAACATAAACACAAATTATCTTGTACATATGCGTAAGGATACTGGTCGTTCTCGATGCTTGTGTACGGTCTAGCAGGAGTAGTATCGTCATTGCGTCGGAATGATGGATGATCATTCTGACAACGAATAAGAAGGATCGGCAGGAGGAGCATATGGTTGGGTTGCACCACTACCCTGACGCAATTCAGCAATAACCTCCTCTTCCACCGCTCTCATCCATTCAAGACGACATATGCTCCTCATATGAGATTTGGGGTCATTGACTTTCCTTTCCTAGACCCAGGGTTTCTGAAACAGATCTATCCCAATGTTAAACCCCCAAACCCACTGCTCGACTTGGATGTTTTTCTTTCCTGTGCACGAGACAACTGATCATCATGTCGATCAGGACCGAGTCCCTTGCGTGACTTGCACTTCAGCTCATCCTTTAGAATTAATGCATAAAAGACTTATATGAAATTTTAAGATTGTAAAAGTGAATCGAAGATAAATTAAAAAGTTAAGAAAACTTACCATCTTGTCTAAACTATCTTTGTCTTCCTCGAAGGGATATAGACGCTCTCTAGTTTTAGGGTTTGTGTTAGTGCGCGAAAGCTTCCAGAGAGTACCTCGTATCTGTTGCTCATCCAGAGTGCTCCTATCCGATGAAACTTCCTTTTGCCACCCATTCAGACACTGATCTGTTAACCCCTTTGGCACCAACACGTACGGTACACATTATTCTCGTATTCGCTGATTGACTATCACGATACTCCTATTATCAAGTAAAACATATAATGCACATGTTAAAAATAGATATACATATACATATGTATACATATACAGATATTATTGACTTCATCTTAAGTGTTAGTACATCTCTCCTCTTCTTGTCATAGAACTGTTACCACTGCTCCTAGGTTTATTGGTGTGTAGATCTCCCAAGGCTGGCGTGTGGCGCCGTCAGGCTCTTCAGTTTTTGGTGATGAACCACTTGACCAAATCGTGCTTATGATCTGAATTTTTTTGCGCATCATCCATTTCACCAAATTATATTAGTGACTTTATACAGGTATTTGATATCGTTTCTGCATGTTACAAAATGAAACAAATGTTAGTTATGGATACGTACAAGTGCACTAAAATATACTTTAATTATTGTTTATTTACATGTTATGATCTCAAACATCTACTCTTTAGTCTTTTATAAACCTGAGGTCAGGTGAGGGTGACATCACAATACTCACGCACGATGTACCAAGCTCAGTAGTGAAGCTCAGCTCATTCCCAGAGCGGCTATAGATACTCATTGAACTAGAGAGGCTTTGACTCTATCTTTTGGCCTTGAGAGCTTTTAGGACCTCAAGGTTTTACGTTTTTCTTCATCGGGATTTGTGAACTCAAAAGGTCCCCGCCAGAGTATCCTCAGCTGGCATAGTGGACACCTCAATCTGATCTAGGACCTGGCCCCACTCATCACCTCAATCCCGTGACTTGTGAGCTTTCTTCACATGTGTACTTATTCTTGGTCGGGATGCCTCTGTCAGAAACTCACTGATTGGGTCATCCATGTCATCCAATATATGCCTGCATAGATAAACAATACGATTAATAATAACACAACAAATAATATCAAATAAGCAATAAGACATTATGAAATATTACAACAAACTATTTATTGAACAAACAAAAAGACATTCATCTTTAATTACCTAACAAAAAACATTCATTATGGTTTTTGTTGGGACATCGGAGTGTTGCAGAGATAGCCTTTCACCAAGACAGAGTCGATCATTTGACAGACACAAAGAGCGAGCTTCTGCGATGGAGTCCGCGCAACAAAGAAGACTCCATGGACTCTACCATGCTGTTGCGAAAAATCAGGAGTCAACTCGGAACACCTTAAGCGCCTCAACGGTCACGAAGCTCTTCCTCAACACCGAAGATCGCGGCCCAAGTAAGAAGACCAAGTAAGAGCCGTTGGAAGTTGCCCACTAAGTTAGTTCCGGTATTTTCGGAACTAACTCCTTCGACCCGTTGCTGAACTTAGAGTATAAATAAGACATGTAATAGACAGTTTTGTGTGCTTTCATTGAGGATTATTTCAGAGCTTAGAGAGAGAAAGAGAATCGCATTGTAAGTCGAAAAGGAGAGAGAATACGTACCTAGTTAGCACCTTAAGATAGACTCTACCTAGGAAGTTCCTAGTTTCATTACGCTTACCATTGTTCTGATTAGAGAGTGTGTTGGGTAAGTGAGTGAAAACCGCTAAGTAGATCCTTTCTACTTAGTGGGCATTTGTAAGTTATTTTGTTTGACCAGGAAATGAAATAGCTTATTTGTGTACCTTGCTGAGTTCCATAGAGTCCTTCTCTCTTTCCATCTTTGCTATAATTACCGCAAAAGTCTTCCGCTCCCTTAGTTTAGTTAATTCGATAGAGTGCTTCTACATCACAGAGTGTTCTCACTTACGAAGGTTGATTGAGTCAAACCAATCCTTAGACTCACACCTTTGATTGGTTTGAGTTAGCCACCCGATCCTACACGTGGTATCAGAGCCTTGCTTAGGCTAACGGTCAATCAACGAAGCAATGGCAGACCTCTTCGCCAATCAAAACAACAAAATGCACTTCGAGCATCCCAGACTCACCTCCACCAACTACGACCACTGGAAAAATGAGATCGAGCAACACATTGAGTCTGTCAACTCCGAGCTTTGGGAAATAGTCACTGGAGGAGATCTTGCAGTCAATCCAGACCGATCCACATGGACTGCTGCAGATCGCAAGAGGTACGAGCTGAATCGTCAAGCATCACGCGCAATATACACTTGCCTGTCCATCCCAGAACAAAGGAGAGTAAACCACTGTAAGTCCGCTAATGAGATCTGGACACTCCTTCAAGCAACTCACGAAGGAGTCACTGAGCTAAAGAAATGCAAAGCTCAAGAACTTCGAATGGACTATGAAAATTTCCTGCAGAAACCCGGTGAGTCTCTAGAAGAAGTGCTTGATCGTTTCTATTTACTAACCACTACTATGCAGGAAGTCAGCATCTTGCCAGATAGAGAGAGTGTCTTGCACAAGTTGCTGGACAGTCTAAGAGAAGAGTGGGCAGAAACGGTAATCTCTACCAAAGCATGCAAGGATTTATCCAAATGGAGCTGTCAAGACCTAGGTTCCTATCTACAATCTGTAGATAAATACAAGAAGACTGTTCGAAAGAAGTGTGGTATTACTTCTTCTCCCTCTTCTAGTAAGTCTACTACTTTGAATGACCAAGCCTTGCAGGTTAATTCAACTCAGTTCACTCAAGAAGGAGCCTATGTCGCTGATACTCAAATCAGACAAGCTAGGCAGAGCTGGTAGATATTATTGTTGAAGAAAGTGAGGCTGAGACTATGGAAGACTTCGTCTTCATAGTCAAGAACTTCCGAAAATTCATGCGTAACCAACCAAATCGTCAGAGTCGGTCGTTCTCAAACCCTCCAAACAATCCTTCAGCTCGTAACTTGCTTTAACTGCAACAAACCCGGTCACTTCAAGAAGGAATGTCCTTACTCAAGAATCAGTATGGAAAACCTCAAGGGAGATCGCTGATGGCAGCTGTTGGCTGGGGTGATTCAGACTCCGACGATCCAGACACAGAGTCCAGCGGCTAGTATGTCTCATGGCACATGATACGACGGAGTCCATGATCCCTGATAATGAGGTAACTCGTTCTCATCTTGAAACAGACCTTTACCGTATTTCTCCATGGGATTTATGATTAATTGCTAAAATTGTCTCGAGACAACTCTCTCAAAGCAAGTCTACAGCAAAACGAGCTATCTGAGGACTCGAAATCAAAAGTCTTATGTATGCCTAAGAGATGAAGCTGAGGAACACAAAACCATCTCTTGTTCTCTCAGGTTAGATCTACAAGATTCAAGGCGTCATGTTGATTCCCTTCAAAAGGAACTTCATGATACCTTAGAACAAACTCATTTGAACAGGGTGACCAGAAAGAGTCTCTCACCCTGATCGACTCTCAAACAAGACCTCACCATCTTACTGATAAGTGTTGTTCTCTCAAAATGATCTTAATGCTTCTGAATCCAAAAACATATCCTTGAACACCACTATCAAAAATCTCACTCAAAAATTGAAAGAAAAGGAACACGCTTTCCCTTAAGCCAGTCAAGTTTATCAAACAAGTCACCCTCCGAACTACCTGAGTGGGCCAATTCCAAAATCAAAGAAATTAGCCAAGATCGAGATACTCTTCGCTCTAAAGTAGAACAACTCTCAGCAGATTGTGAATCTACAATCCGGAGTTCGATCCACTCAATCCACCCAAGTGGCACAAAGGAAAGTTCGACATCCAAAAATATGTCCAAATCCGACAACAGAGCCAAACGATATCAAGAAAAAGAAAAATTCGACTCCTGGTGGAAAGGACAACAGAAATACGTCAATCTTCCACCAACCAAATTTGTGGCTACTGCGGGAGTCTTGGACATCGGACAGTGCATGCGATAAACTGAATAGAGATCTCTTTTAATGTAAACGTGTTAAACTGATACTTGAAGCACGAGAAAAATTGAAACAGTCTGGCTCGAAAAGGGAACCCAAGTACATCTGGGTTCCCAAACTAACAAATGATCTGTTCTTTTGTAGGTGAAGGCGAATGGAGACAGCTGGTACTTGGATAGTGGATGCTCTCGTCACATGACTGGAGATCCAAATCAATTCAATTCGCTTTCATCCTACCAAGGAGGTAAGGTTACTTTTGGAAACAACAACCAGGGTGAAATCGTGGGAGTTGGATCCGTAGGTAACCCCTCAAGATTTAAAATTGATGGAGTCCATCTGGTCACTGGACTCCAGCATAGTTTATTAAGCATCTCTCAAATTTGTGATAGATTCAATTTGGTACTTTTCTCCTCTTCGGATTGTAAGGTTTATGATGAGCGTACAGGTTCACTAAAAGCTGTGGGACGTAGAGAAGGCAATCTCTACAAAATGTGCTTAAACTCCATTAGCCAGACGACCAAGTCTGTCTCAATGTGCATTCCAAAAACTCACTGCTGTGGCACTCCAGACTTGGCCACGCAAATCATAGGCTGTTGAACAAACTCAAAAGCAAGGACTTGGTGATTGGTTTACCAGACACCACCTTTGACACAGACTCTGTCTGTGAAGCATGTGTAAAGGTAAACACACCGGTCCTCATTCAAAAGTAAGCCTACTCTCTCTAACTCTCCACTGGAACTACTACACATGGATCTTGTTGGCCCCATGCGTACACAAAGCAGAAGCGGTAAGAGGTACATCCTGGTCATAGATGACTATTCCAGGTGGACCTGGGTCATTTTCTTATTTACCAAAGATGAAACTTTTACGGAGTTTGTCAAACTCCATAAAATGCTGTCAACAAATTTTCATTCACTCTAAAAACCCTGAGAACGGACCAGGGTACTGAATTTTGCAACAAGTCGTTTGATGAGTTTTGCAGGGACAATGGAGTGGATCACCAAATCTCATCTGCACGCACTCCAGAACAAAACGGAGTGGTTGAACGCAAAAATAGAACCTTGGTAGAAATGGCTCGCACCATGCTCATCGACAGTCAACTCACTCCATCTTATTGGGCAGAAGCCGTTAACACAGCTTGCTATGTGTTAAATCGTGCGATGATTCATCCATTCCTTCACAAGACACCCTATGAACTACTCCGTCAACGTAAACCAAGTCTTCTACATCTCAGGCGTTTCGGATGTAAGTGTTTTATTCACAACAATGGTAAGGACAACTTGGGTAAGTTCTCTCCTAAAAGTGATGAAGGTATTTTTCTTGGCTATTCTTCTAAAAGCAAAGCTTATCGTGTTATCAATTAGAACTCAATGTTTAGAAGAAAGCCCACATGTCAAGTTCGATGAGTCCCACAATGTTGGCTCATCTTCTGATCACTTGACTTTGCCCCCGATGATTTTCTCACCGATCCACACTTCATCACTGTCCCAATAGGAAGACTCCCTGAGTCCCACTCCATCACTCCTCATGTTCCCCTGCAAACAAAAACAATTCATCAGAATCTACAGACTCAGACAATCACCCGGAGACACCCTTACACAAAACTTGAATTTTGACTCCTCTGAAAAGAAACACCCCCTCCTGCTTCACGTCGCCAGTTCCAGCAAAGATCTGCTCACCCTCCTGAAAACATCATTACAGACCCAAACACCGGTGTCAAACACGCCTACAAGCATGCAAAATCTCTGTGCCTTTGGTGCGTTTCTGTCTAGTACTGAACCAAGAAATGTCAAAGAAGCACTCCTTGATAGTGATTGGGTTACTGCTATGCAGGAGGAACTCAATTCCCTCCAGCGCCATGCTGTCTGGGAGTTAGTTCCTCGCCCCACGCATCAACAAGCCATTGGTACTCGTTGGGTCTTTCGTAATAAACTTGATACTGCAGGCCAAGTTTTCAGGAATAAAGCTCGATTAGGTTCAGGGCTACAATCAAGAAGAAGGGATCGATTATGATGAAACCTTCGCTCCAGTAGCTCGTCTTGAAGCAATTCGCATGTTCATTGCATTTGCTGCTTACAAAGGTTTCCAATTATATCAAATGGATGTTAGGACAGCCTTCCTTCACGGCTACATTGATCGAGAAGTCTACGTCGAACAACCTCCAGGGTTCACAGACTCCGTCCATCCCGACTACGTTTACAAACTGTGTAAAGCCCTTTACGAACTGAAACAGGCTCCACGTGCCTGGTATGAAAGACTGTCTACATATCTATTGCAAAACGGTTTCTCTCGAGGTAACGTAGATAAAACGCTCTTCATTCTACATTCATCACATGACTTACTTCTAGTACAGATCTACGTTGATGATATTATTTACGGTTCTACAAGTAACACCCTCTGTGACCATTTTGCTAACCTTATGAAGCAAGAGTTTTCCATGAATGAGTTAGGTGAGCTCAAGTTCTTTCTAGGATTACAAATTCAACAGGAAAAGGACGGGATCAAGATCCATCAACAAAATATATCAAGGAACTCCTTGATAAGTACAATCTAAAGAATGCAAAGAGTATGTCCACACCAAGCTGTATATCTGCCAAACTGCATCCTGATGATGACGGAGTCGGCGTCAATGCCACATATATAGAGGCATGATAGGGTCCCTCTTGTACCTGACTGCCAGTCGCCCAGACATTCTTCACGCAGTCATCTTTGTGCTCGCTTCCAAGCAGCACCAAAACAGTCTCACCTCAAAGCAGTCAAGCGTATCTTCCGCTATCTCAAAGGTACAAGTACACTCTATCTATGGTATCCACGATCTCCTACTTTTACTTTATCTGGATATAGTGACTCTGATTTGGCTGGTTCTCTCCAAGATCGAAAGAGTACTTCAGGTAATGCCACAGTTCTTGGGTCTTTGCCTTGTTTCATGGTCCTCCAAAAACAAACTCTGTAGCACTCTCTACAGCAGAGGCAGAGTATGTTTCTGCTGCAGCGTGTTGCTCCCAACTCCTTTGGATGAAACAACAACTCCAAGACTATCATGTCACCCAAGAACAGATCCCCATCTTTTGTGACAACAAAGCACAATCAAAATATCAGAAAACCCAGTCCAACACTCAAGAACCAAACACATCGAAATTCGCTTTCACTTCTTGAAAGACTGTGTCGAGAAAAAGCTTATCCAACTTGACTTTGTGCCCACAGAAGATCAACTTGCAGATATTTTTACTAACCCTTGTCTACAGCAATTCGAAGCACTGCGATCGGCAATCGGATTGACTCCGTCTACCTAGACGGTCGCATCTCCTTGCCCTACCGCAATCTTCAGCAGGTACGCCCTCATGTCTCATAGAGTCTGTCTTTGTTTGCACTTGCATCAGTAGAATGTGTTTTCTTACCTAGCACGCCTAGTACTCTAGCGCTATACTATCCACGTCATCCATCCGCACCAGAACCCGCCTAAATCGTCGCCCTTTATCTCACCTTATCCTGACGTCGCCACATTAATCGCACCTGACACCGCCATCTCTGCACATTCAGCCTTTATATCTATCACCCGTCTACTCCATCTCTCTCACTTCACACTCCCTTTACACCCGAGTATCCTTCAACTTCCAAATGGCCGGCATCAACTTCTCTGGAATTAACATCCCAGCTGAAATTTTCGCCGATCCCATTCGCCTTCAGGCGTATCTCCAGGCCATGGCAAACCCTAATCCACCTACACTCACCACTACCACCACCACATCGCCCACTAAAACCACCGCTACTTCTTCGCCCACACACTCCTCCACACCACCACCTGACACCCGCGACCCATCCACCCATCAAACACCGCCATCTGCTGCAAGAACAGAGATTCTTGACACAGACATTGAAGAAGTTACTCCAATCCAAACCCTACCCCATCCCCAACCCCACAAGCTGACAATCCTCCCGCCGAAAATCATCCAACTGATCAGCCACAAGCCCCGGCCAACAAATCACCCACCAAATCTCCCACACCAACCCCACCAGCATCACCCGCAAAATCCGCAACTCCACCTCAACAACCACCACCCAAAACCCGCAAGCGAAAAGGCCAAACCTCCACCCGTCCCACTGCCAAAAGAATCCTCCGTTCCTCCGTCAAGGCCCAACATGTCTCCTCCGGTTCCGGTGAATCGTCTCCCGTCCAAGAACTGCCCACCGCCAGTCATGATGCCTCTACGGGTGCCACCTCCGCCAGAGATCAAAAACCTCCAAAACCCCACCGACGGAGTGTGAAGGTCGACCCCTTCACTCAAAGGTACATGCTCGGGGACCCTGCCTCCGACCGTAATATAATCAGGGGTAAGTTCCTCGACTTTTCTTGGGCTCTGTCTTCCAACTTAGGGGAGTTAGTCACTATGCTCGAAATTCAGGGGTGGAAACACCTCTTTTGTGAAATAACTGAGTGGTATCCCACAGAGTTTGTCGACTTCTTCCAAAACCTTGTTATCCGTAACGGTGCTGCTCAGTCTGTTCTCAATTCCACCCCAATATTTTTTGATCTTGCAAAGCTGTCTGAAATTCTTGGCGTTCCTGCCACTGGCCTGTCATTTTATGAAAAAGGAATCCTTCCTGAGATCCCCGGGGTACCACATAACAAAATCTACCGCTTTTTTCTCCTCCAAGAAAAGATTGGCTCCCCCATACCCCGTGGCGATCTCTCCATCCTACACCAACTCCTCCACATTTTGGTCATCAAATATATTGTCCCACGAAAGGAAGAAAACCTTATGGTCAACTGCTTGGACTTAACCATTATGTACTGCATCATAAATCGTCACTCTATCAATCTGGCACACATAATTCTCCATCACTTAGCCCAGTCGGTCGACACCCCGAAACACTCCTTGGGGTACGTGTTCTGGTTGCCTCGTATATTCCAATTCTTTCAGGTACCCTTGGCGACTTCGACGCCAGAGTCCATCGAGGAGCAGACACCATCAACCTGCGGTACTTGAATCGGCTAACTTCAATCGACAAATCAAAGCTGCTGCCCCCCTCCATCTACTCCAACGATGGCGGGGCATCCACTTCTCAAGGGCAGTCCCTCAAGCTTCACTCCAACCTCTCCTGGAGAAAGTGGAGCGCCTCTTTGCGCATGCAGCCGAGCTGATTCAGGGCCAGAAGCGGATGATGGACCGACTCGCCGGGATAGAGACGACAGTGGCGGCCTTGCAGGACCAACTCCTTGACATTCAATCCACCCTCACCCCAAACCCTTAGAATGACGTGGTTGTGTAGTGTTAGAACTTAGGCTGTTTTTTAAGTTCTAAACACTTTTTATTGGTTGTTTGTGTGAATACTTGACTAACTCTGTGCTACTATGGGCTTCCCCTCTGATAAAAGCAAAAGGGGGAAGCGGTGAATCCCGTCTGGTGTACGGGTTATTTTGTTGCTTGTTTAAAATTGCATTTTGGATTGCGCTGCTAGACCATGTGGTCTAGTATTTTTGACTACCTTATATACTATCCTGCCTATTACACTGCTTATTTATCGTTTGCTTGCCTGGAGTCCCTCTCCGATCAAGGGGGAACCTAAATAGAGTCCTTGAACTTATTTGCTACTGCTGCTATTAAGGGGGAACTTTGACAGGGTCGGTTCCCCTAGTTCTTATGTTTTATTTCAGGATCGACTCCATCAGGATTCACGGAGGTTTGCTATCATCAGCAACAAGGGGAAAATTGTTGGGACATCGGAGTGTTGCAGAGATAGCCTTTAACCAAGACAGAGTCGATCATCATTTGACAGACACAAAGAGCGAGCTTCTACTATGGAGTCCGCGCAACAAAGAAGACTCCATGGACTCTACCATGCTGTTGCGAAAAATCAGGAGTCAACTCGGAACACCTTAAGCGCCTCAACGGTCACGAAGCTCTTCCTCAACACCGAAGATCGCGGCCCAAGTAAAAAGACCAAGTAAGAGCCGTTGGAAGTTGCCCACTAAGTTAGTTCCGATATTTTCGGAACTAACTCCTTCGACCCGTTGCTGAACTTAGAGTATAAATAAGACATGTAATAGACAGTTTTTTGTGTGCTTTCATTGAGGATTAACTCAGAGTTTAGAGAGAGAAAGAGAATCGCATTGTAAGTCAGAAAGAGAGAGAGAATACGTACCAAGTTAGTTAGCACCTTAAGATAGACTCTATCTAGGAAGTTCCTAGTTTCATTACGCTTACCATTGTTCTGATTAGAGAGTGTGTTGGGTAAGTGAGTGAAAACCGCTAAGTAGATCCTTTCTACTTAGTGGGCATTTGTAAGTTATTTTGTTTGACCAGGAAATGAAATAGCTTATTTGTGTACCTTGCTGAGTTCCATAGAGTCCTTCTCTCTTTCCATCGTTTCGCTATAATTACCGCAAAAGTCTTCCGCTCCCTTAGTTTAGTTAATTCGATAGAGTGCTTCTACATCACAGAGTGTTTCTCACTTACGAAGGTTGATTGAGTCAAACCAATCCTTAGACTCACACCTTTGATTGGTTTGAGTTAGCCACCCGATCCTACAGTTTTCAACCCAGAAACCCTCATTGTGATCAGACCTAGTATAAACCACATCGTCTGGAATATCAGCATTGTCCGTGACAGGAATATTGTTAGAGAAGGGTGGTGTCTCATCGAATAGTGATTCATCATCAGCAGCATCTTGATCAAAATTTATATTGACAAATCTTTTCCCTGGTAAAACCACTGACCGTCTGGAACCGGTGGGATCTTCAATGTAAAATACTTGTTCACAGTCCTTGGGAAATATAAACAGATCTTGTCTATGACCAAGGCGTAATAAATCAACCAAGTTAAACCCATCGTGAACCCGATAACTATGTTTGTTATCCACCCATTTGCATTTGAATATAACAAACTTTTGAAACTAATAATCAAGTTCCTAAATATCTTCAATGAATCTATAATAACAACTTAAGGTTGAAGTCGTTGAAGCTGAATCACCCCTGGTATATTCTGTTGTTATTGCTTTGACTATAACCCCACTGTTCTAGTTTAAACATATGTCATCTTTCCGCTTTGTCCAATAGGTGAACCTACAGATATCATACCCTTCATAAGATACAGTAGTGAAACCAGGTTCTAGGGCTAACCAACGAAGCTCTTCGTTAACATTATCAGGCTCTAGTGATGCTAATCTCATGACATGATCTCTAAACCATGAACAAAAGGTCTTGTTTTTCTCTTTTGTCAACGAAACAATATTCCTCCCAGGATATTAACCTCTTAGTGCAGTCATGTGCTTCTCAAAAAGTGGCTCAATAATCTCAAGGTGATGTAAAACAAACAAATGTGCTAACTCCATTGAGGATGAATCAATTGCCATAATTTATTCCCAATAACACCAACCTTGTGTCCCTCTTGTGTGTCTCGATTGTGGCACTCCAATAACCACTACACCTTTTAAGTATTCTGTACAAAAAAATTTCACCTCCTTGATTATTATCCCTTTTATAATACTACCTTCAGGTCGATATTTACTCTTTATCCTTTCCTTCAAAATGCTCATATATCTCTCAAATGGATACATGTATCTCAAATATATGGGACCACATAATTTGATTTCCCTTACAGTGTGAGTAACTAAGTGGAGCATGATGTCAAAAAAAGATAATGGAAAATACATTTCAAGTTGACAGATCATAACAACAGCATCTCATTGCAGACTGTCTAGTGTACCAGCATCCACAACTTTATTGCACACTACATTAAAAAAGAAGTGTTGGGACATCGGAGTGTTGCAGAGATAGCCTATCACCTCGACAGAGTCAGTCATCCCTAGACAGACACAAAGAGTGAGCCACTTCAATAGAGTCCACACAACTAAGAAGACTTCATAGACTCTCCCATGCTGTTGCGAATAATAAGGAGTCAACTCGGGAATGCCTTAAACGCCACAACGGTCATGAAGTCTTCCCTCAACACCCGAAGATCGCGGCTCAAGTAAGAAGACTACTCAAAGGCGTTGGAAGTTGCCCACTAAGTTAGGTCTGGTATTTTCGGAACTAACTCCTTCGACCTACCGGCTGTAATACTAGTATAAATAGGTTATGTAATAGCTAGTTTAAGGTGTGCTTTTCATTGAGGAATATTTCAGAGCTTATAGAGAGAGAAAGAATTGCTTTGTAAGGTAGAGAGAGAGAATACGTACCAAGTTAGTTAGTACATTTAGATAAACTCTGCCTAGGAAGATCCTAGTTTTACCACGCTTACCATTGATCTGATCAGAAAGTGTATTGGGTGAGTGAGTGAAAAACCGCTAAGTAGATTCCTTCTACTTAGTGGACATTTTTAAGTTGTTTTATTTGACCAGGAAATAAAATAGCTTATTTGTGTATCCTGCTGAGTTCCACATAGTCCCTCTTTCCTTTCCGCATCGTTTCAATTACCTTAAAGTCTTCCGCGCCCTTAGTTTAATCATTTCGTTTGAGTGCCTCTACATCACGGAGTGTTTCTCACTTACAAAGACTGATTGAGTCAAACCAACTCTTAGACTCACACCTTTGGTTGGTTTGAGTTAGCCACCCGATCCTACAAGAAGCACAGACTTGTAATTTCATTTTGCACATATTTCAACAATATACCTCGAATGGAAACAAGAAGGAGGTGCAATATCAATACATGATAATCATGAGACTTCAACCCGACCAACTTCAAATCCTTCATTGACACAAGACTTTTTCAGTTAGAAGAATAATCCGTAGGAACTTAATAGAATGAAGGCACTTGTAGAAGCTGATCTTCTCATTCTTAGACAAAGTGTAACATGCTAGAGGTAAAGCCTCTTCCTTGGGGATGCAACTCCTTATATACACCCATAGCTTGCATGTCCCTTTGAACCTTTAGTCTGTGTTTTATGTTCCCAAGTATATTAAGCAAAGTCCCAACAACAACCTCACCAACATTCTTGACAATATGCATGAAATCAAGACAATGCCTAACAGTTCTTCCAATACGAAAGTTCCCAAAATATGGAACTTTTTGTCCATATGTTTTTTTAGGCAGACTTGGATGTATCACCGAAAACATTCTTAATGTTTTCACCTTTTCATAGATCTCTTCAGAACTCAAAGGTAGACGACCCACACGTGTCTCAGCCTTTCCGTTGAATAACTCTTTTTTACGGTATGGGTGTGCTGCTGGCAATAATCTGCGATGACACATGTAAACGTTCTTGCCACAGAACGTCCTCACATATTGGGCAAGCAAATGCGCCTTTCACTATGTATCCAGATAAGTTTTCATACACTTGAAAGTCATTAACTGTGCAAAATAACATGGCACGAAGTGTGAAGTTTTGCCTGGCGTAACCGTCATAAACCATTGTCCCCTCATTCCATAACAATTTCAAATCATCAATCAGCGGTGCAAGGTAGACATCGATATTATGTTCGGGTTGTTTTGGTCAAGAAATGATCAATTATAACATTATGTATTTGTGTTTCGTACATAACCATGATGGAAGATCACTAATAGAACAGGCCAAGTGCTGTGTTACCTACTTAGAGTGTCATACAGGTTCATCTCATCTATACACAATCCGAGTCTCGAATTACGGTTATCACTGGAAAAATCTTGAAATCTTCTATCGATATTCCTCCACTATGGTGATCAGTTGGATGTCTCAGGGCATCTCTGATTGCAAACAAACGTTTAAATCTCGGTATTATAGGTAAATACCAAATGACTTTTGTTGGAGGACTTTTTTTCTTGGAATTAGATGGTTGACGGTCCTTCTATTTATAGTGTGACAAATGAAACTTTGGACATTCATCCAAATGTGCATTCTCCTCTCTATATAGTACACAACTATTTCAACATGCGTGTATCTTTTCATACTCCACTCCCATAGGACACATCAAGGTTTTCGCCTCATAAGTAGAAGTAGGGAGTACGTTATCATCTGGAAGCAAATCATGAAGGAGTTGTAGTAGAGTTGTGAAACTTTTGTCACTTCAGCCAAATCTTCCTTTCAGATTGAACAAATGTAGCACGGCTGGAAATTTTGTAAATTGACGTAACTGGGAAACAGAGGGGAACGTGATGCGTCGACTAGTCTTTGATATTCAGGCGGCTTTTCAGTGAAATTATCTTTAACATCTTGCAACATGGAGTCCAGTTGTTCAACTTTTTCACCGTCGTTGGTATCATCACTTTGATCAAAATCATTATTAGGAATTGTATCAACGACAGTTTTCATTCTTCATCCACTGTTCGTCTGCATAGAAGTCTTCACTCTTCTACTAGCTTCTTTAGACTCGCCATGTAAAAACCATATCTTATAGTTCAGCATAAACCCACGCCTTGATAGATGAAATCTGATTGTATGTATGCTAGGGGACTTATTGTGAAGTTCGCTTTAAGCACAAGGACATGGAATGTGGGAGTCGTTCATCCTTTTTTGATGATCAAGGGCCACTTTGCGAAATTCATTATCCACCTTGCTCTCAAAATAATTCCCTCTTTGATTGTATATCCATTCATGGTCCATTCTACACACATCAATTGAAAGTTAAAAGCTATAGAATGCTCATCCAAACTAGAATGAACATTAATGATAATAATCTACCTAGCTAACTTTGATAAGGGTAGTTCGTATATATACATTTTCTATTTAGTGCTGAATTTTATTTAAGAGATCATTGTGGTAGTGTTCTATTTTTTTTTTGTCTACTATATATCTATGTTAATTAATTATTTATAAAAAAGTTGAAAACATATCAATCTCCATATCACTATATAGATATATTTTCCTAATGCAAAATAACGCCCAAATTGGCAAAAATTGAAGGCATAATTTACACACAAAAACTAACCAGATTTTTGGTTGATTGTAAGCGGCGTCGAGAGGGAAGGACACTGCAGCGGATACCCTACACCTGCGTTCCTCTGAGGAGCTGACGACTACACCGGCGACTAATGTAGTATCCAACTCATTGTCTATATATAATCAATATCACGACTTATTATAAAATCAAAGCATAACATCAAGTAAAGTAACAATAAGTCAACATTATTAATGTAAATTCATACGTTAATTCATCAAGGTCATTTACTTATTAACAATTCACACAAACAATGGTAAGAAAGCAAAAAAAAGTTGCTGAAATAGGTTAAGCCATTTTATCGAACACCTTGCGAGCATATACATTTTGTAAAATTACCCACATATAATATTTCCAATCAAACCAATCATTCTATTACACTCTAGATGACATAAATCAAGGAACAATCATATTTAAACAACTTATTAATACCCAATTTAACAAGAATTCTTGGAAGTTGAAATTCAAACAAAAAACTAACCTAAATTGGGGCATTGTTGCGTGGCGGTTCCGGTTCGAACTGCAGCCCAGCTTGATGACGACGACGAACAGAATGAAGGCGGCAGCGTAGGCGTTCGGCGGCGGGGAGAGAGCGGCCAGAAGGTGGTGGCGATTAAGGGGGCGAGAGCTCTCTGTGTGTTTGTCGAAAGGGGGAGAACGAGAATGACCAGTTGTCGGGGTATGGGGGGTGTTAGTAAAGATTCTTTTTCGGTGGTTGTAAGACTAAGAACTGCTGAAAATGTCACTCGGGTTTTTAAGAGTTGCTTTTTTGGCGGTTTACGACAAAGAACAGACGCATTATTGTTAATCTTTTTTGGTGATTCCTGTAAAACAGCCACCAAAAATGACTTATTTTTGTCTGTTTTACTAAAAACCGCCGAATATTGTGTTCACTTGTACTTATTTTCTGTAGCTTCTATCATAACCGCCAAAAATGAGGTGCCGAAAATGGCTCTTTTTCTTCTAGTGGTTGATGGATTGGCATGGGCGTGGGCGCGTGCGAGACAGTGATGGATGGGTGCAGGCGTGTGACGCTTGCACGAGGTGATGAGCGGGGTATGACGGGCACGGGACGGCGGAAGGCACGGCGTCGGGCGTGGGCAGGGTAAACTGGGCGTCGAGTGCCAGAATATTGACCACTAATTCAAAAAAATTTAATTTGTAGTTGATTGATACAATTTATAAATGTATAGTTAAAAATTCATATACAAAAGTTGTCATCCAATTTGATTATGCATAACCAATACACAATAGCAGTCTTGATCAAGAGTAATAGTATATTGAAAGAATATGGAGCGGAATATGAAAATCAATACAAGTTAAAACGGTTGCTTAAAATTCATACTTTAAAAATTTTATTCAATCAAACCTAACCCGGATAAGTCACCCAAATTTGATCTATAACCCGAACAAAACCGAATGACGCACAGGATAATCCGAACCAAAAGCACCCAAACTCAATCAAACTGAAGTCACTCGAATCTAATGTAAACCAGATAAATCCAATCCCAACCGAACCGAACTAAATAGTAAATATCTACAAATCAACCCGAACCGAATCGAACCCAAACTGAGTGAGCCGAATTTCTAGGTATTACTTGATCCCTCTTTAATCTCATTTACCATAATAAGATCCACTCAAAACTAGAAGTATTTTAGTACACCAATTGGACTGATCTAGGAATCATTAGTGGGCCTAGTCGTCCGACTCGGGTTAGGAAGGCTCCTAAATATTTAGAAGATTACATTTAAAAGTGTTAGTTCCAAGATTTTAGGATTAGTTAGGATATGTTTTATTTACCAAGATCTTATCTTTATGTTTATTTAGATTCTAGTTAGATTTGGGTGATGGCTAAGGAATTGGGATTTGTTAAGATTATCAATGAAAACAATCTTTTTCTATCCTATTCTCTCCTATCTTCTCCTCACCTCTAATCCTTCCCTTTCCCTAATCTGATCATGTAAACCTCATCTGGCTACTTTGGTGCTTTCATTGCACACTCTTCTTCCATAATTTTCTCCACTTATCCGCAACAACACCACCACAGAAATAAACCAAAACTAGATGGTGCCTCATTGGCCACATCACAACCGCTAGCCAATTCGCACCCTCTTCCATCATGACAAACAATGGCTCCACTACTCGTTTCAAAACTCTAAAGATCAAAATAAGAAAACAAATGAGGCTCTCAACAATTTGGTTGAGGAACAAAACAACTTGAAGGGAACCATCCAAGCCCAATATGAGGACATCATTCAGCTCCTCGCTTCCATGGATTCTCACACTTCGATCCTTCAAGCACTGAGCGCGGGGCTGTCTGCGTCAACAACGTCGTCCACCATGCTCTGTGTCCCATTGGATATTCCATTCTTCACTGGTGACAACGTTCAAGGTCGGTTATTCAAACTGAACGTTTTTTGCATATCATCAGACTCACTATGATCAGCGGCTTGACATCACCACCATGTACATGTTCAGGGTTGCACTAGTATGGTTCACGGTCAAGCATCAAGCTCATCTTTTTACGTGGTGAGAACAATTTAAACGTGTTGTCTAAGAACGTTTTGCTCCTTCCACGTTTGAGAGCCCGAAGGGTTCTCTTTACAAGCTAATGCAAATTTCCACCAAAGCCAAATATACGAAGGAATTTGAGGCGCACCAGTCCCGCGTTCCTGACCTTCCATTCGTGAGCACATTATATTGCTATGTGTCGGGCCTTTGCAACGACATCCACCGTGAGGTATTATTAATGCATTTAGTAACGCTCATGGTCTCCATCGGTCTTGCGTGATTGGTAGAAGAGAATCTCACAGCGGCTCAGCCACGTCCGCCGGTACGGTCCTCTTTCAACTGTCTCTTTAGTCTACCAGTTTCAGAACAACCTCAACCTCTAACCCTTCCGGCGCCGCCGTCTAGAACGTTGATCTAGACCCTTGTTGTTCCTGCGTGTGCCAGTCAAAAGGTTGACGCCTGCAGAGGCTCTCGCCCATCATGAGAAAGGATTATGTTGTAATTACGACAAGCGCTTTGTCCCGGGGCATTGGTGTAAGAACCGACAATTCTTGAGGCTAGTTGGTGAGTCTAAACTTGAGGAGGACTCTATTCTCGGGCCTGACCTGGAAGGCCATACCCAGGAAGACTTTGCACCACCGACGGATGATAGGTGTCCCTAATATATCCTTCATGCTTTCAAGGATACCACCACATCATCGACACTTCTTATGGGGTAAGATTACTGGTCGGCCACTGATGATGCTTGTGGTGATGGATCGACCCATAACTTCATCCACGACCATTGGGTGCGCCACTTGGATCTCATTGTTCAACTGTCCTATCATTTAAGGTTACCATCAATAATGGGGAGACCATGAAGAGTGACGGTATTATTGCCCCGCTGGGAGTCACTCTTTCCAATCATACGTTTCCTATAGCCTTTCATTTGTTAGAGGTTCATGGCACCGACGTTGTCCTAGAATGGGCTTGGTTGTTTACATTGGGTCCGATCATTTCTGACTATAGGATCGTTATATGATGGTCTAGTGGGATAATATGTTGGTACCTATGCATGGTATTACCCAAAATCAGCTTGCTCTCGATTCATACTCACAACTGCATTGGGATCAGCAGAGAGGCACCCCTGACAAATGTTACAAGATTGTTTTTTACAGTCTTGATGTTGTAGCTGCATCTGCTGATGTGCCATCAACTTCTACACCGCGCTTCAGTAGCTTCTAGCACGTCACTCTGCGGTGTTCCAGGTTCCATGGGGGCTTCCCCCTCCTTAGTCTCATGATCACCACATCCCATTATTACCGAATGCGCAACCGTTTAATGTTTGTCCTTACTGGTATCCTCACAAGCAGAAGGCAGACTGAACATCTGGATGATGAGATGCTGCCTGTGGGAATTCTAAGGCCTAGTACTAGCCCTTTCTCTTCTCCGATTTTGTTGGTTCATAAGAAAGATGGGTCGGGGTGTTTCTGTGTGGATTATGTGGTGTTAAATGTCGTTGTTGTCAAGGACCGTTTTCCGATCCCATACGGTCGATGAGTTATTGGACGAGTTGCATGGTGCCACCGTTTTCATAAATCTGGATCATCGCGCGGGCTACTGTCAGCTTTGTCTTGCACCATCAGATATTCTTAAACGACCTTCCAAACTCATGATGGTCATTATGAGTTTGTGGTTACGCCTTTTGGCCTTACCAATGCGCCCTCTTCCTTTTAGGCTTCCATGAATGACGTTTTTCGTTCGGTTGTACAATGGTAGGTTCTTGTCTTCTTTGATGATATCCTATTCCACAGCCCAGATCATGAGTCATATGTTCACCACTTAGACCATGTTCTCCAAATGTTGGGTGATTCCTCTTTCTTTGCCAAGGCTTCTAAGTGTACCGTTGTCATTGATTCTATTTCTTATTTGGGGCACATCATCTTTGCGAAAGGTGTTGTTGTGGATCCAGAAAAGATTGTCGTGATTACAGCATGGCCTCAGAATGACTCTGTGTTAGTTGCATGGTTTTTTGGTTTGGTCGGGTATCGCTAGCTCATTGCTGGCTATGCTAAGATCGCTGCTCCTCTCACCGAGTTGTTGGAAAAGGACTTTCATTGGTCTTCTGAGTCTACCACTTCCTATGAATCTCTCAAGGCTGCCTTGTCTTCTGCTCTTGTGTTGCGCCTTCCCGATTTCGCTAAGGAGTTCGTAAATTAGACTGATGCATCCGGTATTCCCGGGAGGATCATCTCATTGCTTATTATAGTAAGCAATCATCACCACAAATGCAGTTCGCTTCCGCCTATTCTCGGGAGATGTTTGCTATTACCGAAGTTGTCCGGTGCATCCTTATTTCTTGGGATCACGCTTCACCATCCTCACGGACCATCAAAGTTTGCGCTCCTTGGTTTCTAAGACTATTCTGACTCCGAAGCAGCAACGTTGGTTCACTAAATTACTCATCTTTGCCTTCACTATTATCTATCAGCTAGGGAAGGACAATGGTCTGGTGGATGGACTATCTCGCGCCTCTGACGGGTAGTACAGCAGCCTTTAGGCGACGTCTCGACCGGTGGTGGTTGTATTAACCGCTCTCTGTTTTTATATTTCACGGTATTGTCAGGACTTGGTTCAGCATATTCAAGATAATCCTGCAGGCCATCTTGATTATGCGGTTCGGGACGGTTTGGTTTACTACAAGGGTCGTATCTTTGTCCCTAAGGTGACCGCTCTTCGTTCCCTACTGGTTTAGGAGTTTCACTCTTCTCCCATGGGTGGTCATGCTGGCGTTGCACGCACCTTTGCTAAGCTCACTGATGTTTTTATTGGTCAGGAGGTCAAGGCCGAAAATTGAGCTTCCAAGGGTCTCTAGCAATCGCTGCCCATCCCTTCTAAGGTCTGGGATGAGATCCCTATGCACTGCATTACTTATTTGCCTCCATCTCACGGTTGGACATCAGTTTTGGGTGTGGTGGATCGCCTGTCTAAGTATGCTCCTTTTTGTGTTCTTGGTTCCAAGTTTTCCGCGGTCGACGTCGCGGGAGTCTTTGCTCGCAAAATTTGCCGTCTTCATGGGTTTCCCTCTAACATTGTCTCCAACTGTGACCCGATCTTCATGAGTGCCTTTTGGAAGGAGTTATTTTCCCTCCAGGGTACCACTTTATCCATGTCCAGTTCCTATCATCCACTGTCTGATGGTCAAATTGAGATCGCTAATCGGCTTTTGGTTGAGTATCTTCATTGCTTGTGTCGGATGCTCCTTTGACTTGGGTGGATTATCTTCATTGGGCCGAATGGTGCTACAATACCAGCTTGCATTCCTCCATCGGCACCCCGCCCTTCGAAGCAGTGTATGGCCGTCCTTCGTCTTCCTTACTTGATAATGTCCCGGGCGCTTCTTCTGTGGACCCGGTGGAAACGACACTTCTTACCGTACGACTATTTTGCAGTCCTTGAAGGACAATATTGCTCGTGCACGACTTCGGATGCAGCAAAAGGCAAATAAGCATCGGTCAAATGTGGAGTATCCAATCGAGTTTTGTACCGGGACGCGGGATATTTGATAATATTATGCTGGTACAGGAGGCCCTTCACTTTATGCACATAACAAAGGCCAGGAATGGATACGTAGCCCTGAAGATGGACCTAGCCAAGGCATATGACCGGCTATCTTGAAGTTTTATTGAGGACACTCTGAGGAGCCTAGGTATCTCACCTTGTTATCCCACCTTGTTTCAAGGACCTCATCATGTGTTGTATCTCTTCGGTTTCTTTCCAAATTAGTTGGAATGAAGACCTCTCCCACTCTTTTCCAGCTAGTCGAGGTGTTCATCAAGGGGATCCGTTCTCCCCTTTCATTTTTGTTCTATGTCTTGAACGTCTTTCACAATTGAAAAATTCAGCTTTCGAGGAAAGAGTGAAAGTCTCCTATTATGGGTCAAAATGGCACTGCACTATCTCATCGTTTCTTTGCTGATAATATCACCCTGTTTATTATAGGTCGAAATGGCACTACACTATCTCATTATGTATCAACAGTAATTTTATATTCTCATTAAAATGCTCCTTACAATTTTCTTTGTTTGGCTTAAGGCTCTCAAATACCATCCTTGGCCAACCAGTCCTTCTCGATTACGCGTTTGTCTGCTCAAATTTATTCAGTTACCTGAGTTTGAGCTTCTTGGATTTCAGGATTCAGCCACCAAGTTGTCAATGGTATTGGTAATCATGGAATACATTATAGTACACAAAATGACGGTTATTTAGAACTCTGATCACAAGGGTCAAAGCCCCTTCATCCTTCATTTTGATTGGTAACAGCAGTGGGTGAGTTTTGAACCCAAGACCTTTGGTTCAAGGGTATCTTTCCATTTCTTCCACTACCGACCAAGCCGCCAAGGCTTGGTAGCCCCTTCATCCTTCATTATTGTGGCGAATCAAGATCTCGAACTCTGATCATTCACTTTTGCATAAATCATCCGGATTTTGTTATCTTCACAGTGATTTAGTATTAGCAATAAATGTAACTAAAAGAACTAACCTTTGTTAAACAAGTTTTGACAGGTCACACCACGAACGAATTGCTCCTTGGAATAATAAGAAATGGCTGAAGGTACAGAGTTATTTCTTATGTATACTATGCCGCCCAGTGTCATTTATTTACTATAAAAAAAACCCAAATACCACAGTTTATACAACAAACCAAAAGAGCCGAAAACAACAGCCACAATTTACACCAGTTCAGACTCGAGGGGTAAGGGCGAGGATTAGGTGACGGACTAAGAATATCCGTCAATTTGACGGACAGCATCCTAAACATTGATTGATAAAGACAAAAGAACTTTAAGGGTAGAGATTTTGTGATGGAAACCAAATATTCATGACGTGACGCACAATTTGTTTTTATTAACTAATTATGATGACTGGAGATAGAAGAAGATTTGTAAGTGTTTGCATATTACTGAAGATGAGGGATATGAGTACTATAATACTATACTAGGTTTTTGTAAAGTTTTTTATATATAAAAAAATTTTAGGATGATGTTTTATGTTATAATATATTTGTTTTCTATGTGTCATTTTTTATTTTCTTGACATATTTTTTAGACATTTGAACTATGAAACTGGATAATAGAGAAATATAAACAACCATTCCTTACTAGTCTTAATAGATAATTTTCTAGCACAGTGTATAAAAATTAAGGGGACAATTTTTGGGCATTTTACCTTTACTTTTCTAAAGGGAATATGAAAGGTGTGGATATGAGGAGAAAAGTGAGGGATAAGTGGAAAGTAAGTGTTAGAAAAGATCAAAAACATTATAAAAGCATAGAACGAGTTATAAAAGATTACTATACACCAATCAACTGATTAAAATTAAGAAAACTTCTAATAGAAAAATACCAAGCTAACATTTATATTATTTTTGAAATTAAAAAAAGTGATGTATAATATTTTTTAAAAATATTGCACGTTAATTTTTTAACCTTCATGTTATAAGTTATCGTATAGTTCATATATAAAATCAAATGTTAATAAATACGTAAAGTCGACTCCAACAATTCAGTTTATGTATAATGTTGGAAATGTTACGTATAATCATGGCGTGGAAACATTTATATATACTAATAGAATCGTAGAAACATTTATATAAACACGTGGAAACGTTTATATAAAAACGTGGAAACCTTTATATACACTCGTGGATGCGTTTATGCATAACGGTGGACACGTGATACTTGATTGTGGCGTGGAAATGCGTCGTAGAAACGTTATATTTAGTTGTGTAAACGTATATATGTAATCATGGCGTGTAAACGTTTATATATAAATCGTGGAAACGTATTGTGGCATGAAAACATTCATATATAATTATTGAAATGTTTATATGTAATCATGTCATGGAAACATTATATATAATCAGGAATTGTAGAAACGGATAAACGTTTAAATAAAAACGTGGAAACATATATATATATATATAACAACGTGGAAATGTTTAAATAAAGAGGAGGAAACGTCTAAATAAAAATGTGGAAACGTTATATGAACTCGTGGACACCTTTATATACAACGGTGTAAACATTATATATAATTATGTCATGGAAACATCATATATAATTATAAAAATGTTTATATATAATCATGCAGTGGAAACATTTATATGTAATCGTGGCGTGGAAACGTTATAGACAATCATGGAATTGTAGAAATGTGGAAACGTTAAAATAAACACGTGGAAATGTTTATCTAAATTTGTGGACACCTTTATGTAAAACGTTGGAAACGTTATTTATAATTGTGGTGTGGAAATCATTCGAGTCAGTGATGACAATACAAAGTATAGAACGACTTCAAAATAGATTACTCTACACCACACACCCTAAAAACCACCCTATGAAAGCTACAAACCCTGAAAAATTGTCGAGTCAACGACAACAATACAAATTATAGTACGGATTCAAAATATATTACCCTACACCACACACCCTAAAAACCACCCTAAGAAAGCTAAAAACGTCGAAAGCATTTCAGGGTTTATGGTGTAGAGTTTAGGGTTAGACCCTAAACTCTACACCATAAACCCTAAAAATCTATTGAGTTTGTAATGACAATATAAAGTGTGGAACTAATGCCAAAAATATTACCCTACCTCCCCCCCCCCCCCCCAACACCCTAAAAACCACCCTAGGAAAGCTAAGACATTTTTAGGGTTTGTAGTGCAGGGTCCCTAAATCCTAAACCACAAATCCTAAAAACCTGTCGAGTTAGTAACGATAATATAAAGTGTAGAACTAATGGAAAAAAGATTGCCCTACCCCCAAAACCCTAAAAACCACCATAGGAATGCTAAAAATATCGAAGGCATTTTTAGGGTTTGTAGTGCATGGTTTAGGGTCATTAGACTCTAAACCCTACACCACAAACCCTAAAAATCTATCGAGTCTGCAACGACGATATAAAGTGTATAACCAATGCCAAAAAGATTACCCTTCCCCCAAACACCCTAAAAACCACTCTATGAATGCTAAAAACATCGAAGGCAATTTTAGGGTTGGTAGTGCAGGGTTTAAGGTCTAACAACCCTAAACCCTAAACCACAAATCCAAAAAAACTATTGAGTTAGTGATGACAATATACAGTGTCAAAATAATGCCAAAAAAATTACCTCCCCCCCCCCCCCCAAAACACCATAAAAACCACCCTAGGAAAGCTAACAATGTCGAAGACATTTTAGGATTTGTAGTAAAGGATTTAGGGTCGTTAATAGATAATTTTCTAGCAATGTATAAAAATTAAAGAGACAATTTTTGAACAATTGGGAATATGAAAGGTGTGGTATGAGGAGAAAAGTGAGGGATAAAGTGGAAAGTAAGTGTTAGAAAAGATCAAAAACATTATAAAACATAGAACAAGTGAGTGACAACATTATAAAACATAGAACGAATTATAAAAGATTACTACCACATACCATAAATACCACTCTAGGAGAGTTAAAACATTGAGATTTATTTTATGGTTTATAGTGGAGGGTATAGGGTCTAAAATTCTAAACCACAAACTCTAAAAATATGTTGAGTCAGTGATGACATTATAAAGTATATAACGAATAAAAAAAGCTTACCCTACATCACAACCCTAAAACAATCCTAGGACAAACCGAAGGCTTATTTTAAGATTGACAGTGAAGGGTTTAGGGTCCGAAGACCCTAAACTTTAAATATTTGACTTATTAAAAAAATTGACTTAGAAATTACACGGTTCACTAGTGCCTCAATCTTTTGGTATTGAAAATATAAGTTATTTTTAGGATCCAATTATAATATGCTTCTTTTCATCATTTATGAACACAAATTTATGGGTTGATTTTATGTCCAAACTAATTACTAATTGATTAACAATTCTAAGATTTATTATAGTTTATTTGCATAATTTATAGTTTACTCTTTAGTTTAACTTTTTTTACAATTATATAGTTAAGTGTTAAATGTTTGAATTTTATTTTTTTTTTAGATTATGTATTGATTATTAGTTTTAGTTAAGTTATCAAAGTGTCAACTTATCAACATTATCTTACTTATAACATTTATTGTCATTTTAAACAAAATTTATTAGATAATAAGACTTTAAAACGTAAAGAGTGACTCGTAATATATATATATATATATATATAAGCTTTTATTTTTTTAATTTTTGTGCTAAATCTATATATGTTATAATATATTAAAGAAGTAACACAATAATACTATCATGATTATCAACTGTACAATAAACCACAAAACGAAAGACCGAAAGTTCACCGGTACAATTGGAAGTAATAAAGTCAGATACTACCATAGTGTCTCAATACAAAAAACATGATCCAGATTTTTTTTAACATAAACGGTCCAGAAACATTTTTTCCGTCACCAAATTCTTTTCGGACAGGTAATCCAGAACAAACTTAAACCGCACACACATATCCCGTCTAGAAGACACCACCACAACTACAAGATATAACTAGCTGATGAGGTTTTACAAAGTATTCTCATTTCTTCCCACGCAGTTTGGCACCGAGAGCTCTCTCCAGTTTGCCAATGACCTGTTGGTTTGGAATAGCCTTTCCAGATTCATACTCCTGAATCACTTGCGGTTTTTCGTTGATGATCTGCAAAGGAACAGTTATATCTTTCTTCTAGGACATAACACGTATAGTCCCCACATAAACATACGAGCATTTTGCAATCGCACGTTTGAGTCCCATTTTGAACTAGTTTAACAATCCAGCTTCTGCAATTTTCTCTTACAAAATCAACCTCCAAATTCAAACCATTAAATTTCAGATGCTAGTTCGAAACTGAACCTAATTATACTTGTAACCTAGAGACTCAAAATAACAAGTGTAGACAAAACAACGCAACAAAGTGAATATATTATGTGCCATAGAAATGTATGGTCAGAATCAAGCAACCCACCTGAGCAAGTTGTGCCTGGGTGAGTTTCTTGTCCATCCTTGCTCGCATAATGGCCTTCTTCAGCTCAGTTGGCACCCGCTCATCTGCAAAGCATTCAAGCACAACAAGCATATAATTAGTTTCACATAGCCCGCTATCATATTATCTAGATTGTCACAGTGCACTCACATAGAAGCACAGTTTCATCATGCTAATGCTACGCTATGCTATGCTGAATAACATCTACTCTTTACCCATATCTCAATAATATAGAGGAGATAGTTAAGAAAGAAAAATAGCAGATGAAATCAGTTCAGGGTAACAACATCATCAAAGCCTTATTCCCAAAATGATTGGGGTTCGCTAACATGAATCAATTTATGGGGGAGGGCAAAGCCATAGATATACGGGAAAGGAAAACATAAGGAGCAGAAAAACTAGGAATGTGACAAGAGTGGGAGAAGAAGTAAGAGAGGAAAACGAGTTTATAAAAACTGGGTGAAAAAAGAGATCTGAAGTTCAGTAATGACAATGCCAAGAAAACAAGTGCACATGAAAAAGATACTGTGAAAGTGTCGAAGGGAACGAAACAAAATCAGCAATGCTATGGTGAGGAAAGTAGCAACGCTGCAACACTACGAATATATAAAACACCTTCATTCAGAGACACTGATTTAAGCTTAAGGTTTCCTGTTTCTGTAACGACCCCAAAACCACCCTGGTTTTGAGACCGTCACACGCCGCACGCTTACTACCTAAGACATGCAAGGCTACTCTCTCACGAATCCCAAACATATACAAATGCTCTTCTATTACATAAATAATGATTACAACTTTGGAAGCCAAAAGAATTACATAGCAGTAGTCTAAATACAAAGGCTACGAAGCCACAAACAATTACAAATCCCACGAAGCAAAACTAAAAGCAGAATCAGAAGCGGAAGCCTTCAAATAGAGGCTAAAACCTACAAAATGTTAAATGAATAGGGGTGAGCAAACCACAGCTCAGTAAGTGATAAACTTCATCAGCATAAGCATGCTCAAAACATTTTTACAGAACATAGCTTATATAGATATAAGTTAGCAAATCAGATTTAGAATCATAGTCAAACGGAAGCACCTCAAAATGATACAAAGTCAAATGCAAAGCAGAGCAAAACAGAGGTCACAAAGGTAGCTTAACAGTGGAAGACTTTTCCAGAAACCATAAAGCTTTTCAAAAATCGTATGTCACATATAGACTATCAGAAGAAGAAAAAAAAACAAAAGCATAGTTTCTTTACAAAACTCATTTGCAATACAAATCTAATCTTCAAACGGAAACCATAAACCAAGGCTGAAAAACAGAGGAGACAAAACGAAGCTGAAGCCACACTCACAGAATGAGACAAAGCACAAAGCAGGGTCTCATGTCAGAAGCTGCCAACGCTCAAAATTGAACAGAAGCCAAATTAGAATCTTTTACACATCAGAACGTTATCGAAAATAATGTTTTTAAGGGACCCTAGTTCAAAGCATACAGAATAGGTCATGAGACCTCAGATAACAGAACGGGTCTGAAGACCCCAGATAACAGAATGAGTCCGTCGACTCCAGATACAGAATGAGTCCGTCGACTCCAGATAACAGAACGGGGGATGCCCGTGATACAGATACAAAAGGACGTCCTACATAGCGCGCTACGGGATAACTCGACCCAGTCATCCACGGCTCAGAAAACAATAAATTAGGTCCCAAAACAAAGTTACAGAATCAAAACTAAAGATCTGAAATAATGTACCAAGTAACGGATAATTGAGAGAAGTTCCCAAATTTATACTAAACAACTATACCACTTAATAGCTTATAAAAATGGCGGATACACTTTACATCAATCGTACCAAAAACGAATTCACATATGCGTATCTACATATGAATATCATCACAAATAATGTAAGTTTATAAGGCTTATAACTTTTGAAATATACAAGATAAATTAATAAAACGTAAAGAAAGTGAATTTCCTAGTTTTAGAATAGATGATTTTCGGCGTCAAATGGATACGTAGAGAAGGTATTACTCGCATAAATTATATAAGAAATTAGCAATCACGGCGTACTTATATAGTAGTACTGTATAAATGAAAATATTCATGTTCATAGAACCATACGTATATACGTAATTAGCAAAGGGTACAACCAGTGAAAGAATCAAATCCATGATAAAAGAATATCCGTAAATGCATAAGGATCAAAATTGATTGTGGAAATAATATACATAAAATCATACGCAATCAGCCAATATCAAAAGAAGGGACTTCTTAACATTAATTTATATATGCGTAAAGATGAAAATAATTTGTACAATTAACAAAACACTATTGAATAAAGTAATTTCAATAGTCATTGAAAACGTAACTACAAATTATCTACTTACCGGAACATGAATCAAATTCGTATATATATACTTTCACATGCGATCAATGCTAAATTCAAAAAGATAATTTGAGTAGTAATGAAAACTAAGGATACATGTCAAACTCAATTAGTATTAATTGTGAAAAGGAAGTCGTACTCATCATTATAGTATTTATTATATTAACAAGCTCATCATACGTTGTAAAAGGAACTGAATTTATACTTAACCGATCAAATTTTTGAAACCAACCATACATATACTCAATAACGTATAACCCAAAAGAACTCCCAAAATAAAGTAATATATAAAAAAACAAAAACCATACAACTTAATGGTTTATAATAAATTACCGGTATAAATAGGATTCATTAACATTAGAATAGGCAGAACATACGATAATTCTTAATCGGAAAAATGTTGGAACATACTGTATGGTTGACCAATACAAAAAAAATCAAGCTCATGATTATCGCATCAATTACGTTAAGAAATTCTTAGCTTATGTAAAGAAAACTAAAATCATATAATAATAAGTAGGAGGTGGGAACTACTTTATTACCGACATAGCTTGGTAATATCAGTATCCCCTTAAGTATTTACTAACCATGAAAATAGTAACCGATCACCACTAATAATCTAAATTAATTTTAGCCATATGCGTTGCCTACGAAATTGCAGAAAACAAGCGAACATATATCAACCGTTTGTATATAAATTGCAGAGAAAGGAAAAGAAATCGTTTTTATATAATCCATATGTATCGAAACCGAACAAAATATATAGCAGTAGTAATTTCAAAATCAAATACCAGCGTAAGTGCAAAACAGATTTGTCATTAACAAAACATTATTAATTTAATAATAATAACCATATTGATTAGCATATAAAATACGCTTCCACTAAAGGTCAAGAGATTTGTTGTTTTAAAAGGAAATACACCAAACCCAACAGAGCATATCATTGTAATACTCGTTCGAATCCAAAACATCTCATATATATAACGCATTCAAATTAGAGTCGGAAATAATTACCAAACGAATTAAGAGTACCCATTTGTCAAAATTATAATTAACATATCACTTTCATATCAAAGTAGGCAATTAATAAAAAAATACCATGGGGTTTTTAGCGGAGTGAAAACGTAAATCAAAATCAATCCAGATACACATCGAAATCAAATATCAAAGCAAACACATTAAGAAACAAAACAAGATCTAGAATCCCCATGGGTGAACACACCCATACCGAATCCATCTACCACCTACCTCACATCCAACGCAAAGCAAATCTCTTCTACAGACTCCACACATCGCCCTCTTTGAATCCCTTCTCGAACAATGAACTCTCGACTGAACAAATCCCAGAATTCCCCAAATCAAAATTAGAAAAGGAGGGAGAAGAACTCAACGAGAAACAGAATCAAAATTCACATCTACAAACCTCGAAGACCACTGACTGATGAACGGATCCACAAGCAAATAATTCCAACGATTTAGACTTGAGAGAGATTGGATGAAAATGATGCAAAGGGAGGAAGTTTATTTGGAGAGAATAAACAAGAAGGAGAGGGAGGATGAGCATTTAAACTATCGTCTATGCGTCAGAGGGAGAGGAGGAAAAATAAAATGAAAACTAGAAACTCCCTTCCTTAACTTAAAATAAATAAGATAAAAGAAGTAAGAATAAATAATTTAAATAAGAAAGGGAAGAAAAAGGAAGTTAGTAATTCTTTTACTAACACAAATAAAATTGAAACAGAAGATCCTTCTACCCGAAGCTAATACAATAACAATTAGAATTGCCATAAATTCCCTTTGTAAATCAGAAACAAAAGAAAAAAAAAATTGGGGCACAACAGTTTCAAAGCCAAAAGAAAGATTCTGAGAAGGGAGTTTTATGTTATTATTATTATTAGATATCTTCATCATACTTGAATGAACATAATGACGCTCAAGAATGTTTACAAAATGAGATATTTCCAACACGAACCAAATGGGGACTTTTGATCTACTTGTGCTTCACCAGTTGCAATTGGATGGTGAAAGGAACCAACTTTCTTAGAGTGACATACAATAGCGTCACAATCAAAGACACCATTATTCACACAGTCAAAGTGTATGAGCATAAAACTACTATCTGCCGTAAGATGAAACATCAATATAAAAAAAGATCCATAAAATCACGGTGAGACATCTAATGAAATGTTAACATTTATCAATCCAGAGATGTGTAACACCTTCAGAAGGAAGAAGATCTTACGTGAGAGATTTTCCGTTTCCTCATCTAACTTCCGTGTGTTTAAGGAGGTGCTACTGGCTGCCGCTTTATTTGTCCCAGCAGTTGCTGCACCAGGAAAACCCAGGTAGTGAGCATTACAATACTCAAAAGACTTCAACACGCACTTTTCACGTTCCATAGGGATACAGCAGAGCAGAGCTAGAAAACATTATGTATGAAGCGAAACTACTAATAATATGGCAGGTTAATCATGGGTTTTATCTACCTCATGTCTTTCTTTTATTTTACTGCAACCTTCTCTACCTCATATCAGAAACGTATCATCCAACCAAGATCAGAGATAAAACATACATCAAGATGAACTACAACATGGTAGTCAAATTCCGCATCATCCACTATTTAATAATGAACCACTACAACGCTTTTGAGATGAATCTAACAGCTAACGCGATGAAGAATGTTTTAAAGTAAAAATCCCCCAAACTTAATTTCGAAGCAGATAAAGCAATTAACAAAACTTCAGATAATGTTTTTAGGCTGAACAATAGATGGAGGAACAATGAAACCCTAAGCCAAAGTTACATAATCAACACATCTGAAAAATTAACACTTCAAAATCGGAGAAAGTAAGACGAAGACATGAGATGATCATATAATAGGATAGATAAGAGACTTCCGCAACACCTTTTTTGACAGTTTCAATCTCCGCGCCGGCGCGACGAGCGGCGTTAACGGCCTTCTGGTCCTTCTTAGCGGCGGAATTAGGCGTCTTCTTGCGAATAACAACTGGTTCCCAGTCCTGACTAATGGGTCCGATGCCGGCCATTGAAAGGTTCCTCTCTCTCGCTCGATTCAAACCTTGATTAGATAGGCTTTCTTCCTGCGGTGATGGGTCACGGAACTATCGTTCAGAAGGGCCGCGTTGTGTTGGGCAAACGCTCAAGTGTTGATAATGAGAGAGATTTATAGAGAATGTCAGATGCTCTATCATAATCGGCACGCACGCCTATAGCTATATAGTATATGTTCCATTACTGGTTACTTACCAAGTCTTGTATCTATCTCCGTATAGGATGGTAATGGGTCGGGTTCGGGTTGAGTTCGGGTCGGGTGACGTTCCATCCGACCCGTTACCTGTTTTTCATCCGTATTATCCGACTCGTCACCCGTAAATTCATCACCCGTCACCTGTTACTCGTGAGTAGAGGTGATCATCCAGGCGGGCGGGTCGGGTTTGGACCGGGGCAAGGAGATTTTTTTGAGCCCGTCGGGCCTGTTGATGGAAACCAAACCTGGTTTTTATATCTTCAGGCCGGGCCGGGCTAGACCCGGTTTTTTCGCAGCTCTGCCGGTGCCCGGCCCGCCCGGCCCGGTTATTTATTTATTTATATTCTTTAAATTAAAATTTTAACAAAAATATATATATTTAATTTCAAAATTGTTAATATATATAAATTTGAGTAAAATTTTATATCATATGTATATTATGTATAATTTTGATATATGTATTATATAAAAATAATATATTATATATAAAAGGGAAAATTCACGAGATACCCCTGTTTTCTTTCGTAATTCACAACATACCCCTGTGATTTTAGTAATTCAACTTTAAACATGCTTAAATGTTGTCCAAAATTGATGAAACTTTACATGGACAATGCTAAAGTGTTATATTTTGGTCCAATATCAAATTTGAAGCTTTTTAAACTCACATGTGACCTGTGGGACCCAATGAACCACAGGTCACATGTGAGTTTAAAAAGCTTCAAATTTGATATTGGACCAAAATATAACACTTTAGCATCGTCCATGTAAAATTTCATCAATTTTGGACAACATTTAAGCATGTTTAAAGTTGAATTACTAAAATCACAGGGGTATGTTGTGAATTACGAAAGAAAACAGGGGTATCCCGTGAATTTTCCCTATTTAAAAATAATAAATCATATTGAAAACCGGGCCGGACGGGCTCGGCCCACGGGTTTGAAAATTTGTCGCGACCCAGCCCGATTTTTTATTCGGGGTCGTTTTTTTGTCCAAGCCCGTCCGGACAGCCCGTCGGATTCGACCCAATCGGACTTTTTCCGGGCTGGACCTGTAACACCCCTAATCCTAATCCTGTAATAATATCGCAAGTCGTAGCATAACAGAATATAATTCGCAGCGGAAAATAAAACTATCTAACGTTGGTGTTACACGTCGTTACCCACCCATGTGAGTAACAAGGCAACCTTACTCCATCCATCAACTTCAACACTCCACCGCTGTGATGAACAAATACTGAGTACTCTTAAACTTACAATCCAAATCCAAACTGAGCAACTAAACCAAATACAATAAACTCCATAATACAGTACATAATAAAACTAAAGGTGTTTATTGAAAACACATCAGCTACCCAGCGTCCCGCTCTCCGGCTCCGTGTCTCTTCTCAGTAACCTGAAATGTTTTACCCATTGAAGGGCTCAGCAAACGATATGCTGGTATGCTAAATGTAGTCCTAAATCATTTGGATTCTGTAAGTCGTTTAGCCATCTTGATATTAGATTCATTACATGCTATGCTGGTTTACAATAATAATAACTACTGTAAATGTTTAAATAAACACAGAATAGTTCACCTAACAATGTCACCACATAATAGTAAGCAACAACCAAATAATCAATAACCAACAATCAATAACAGTAACCAAACAAGATACGCGTATTAATTAACTGTACTTGTTAGTTGGCCTCATGGCCCTCATCCTTTTAAACCAACCATTTAAACCTTCCAATTATTTCCCACCTCTGGCGTCATGTTAGGACAACCCTTAACAACTTAATAATGGACTATTATAATACCCCGGATCTAAAAATCGTGATTAAATTACTCTAATATGATTGTCAAAGGCCTAATGGTGCTTAAAGAGGATTGGTAAGGGAAATAAAACCAGAAGAAAAGAAAAATGCGTTAAACGCGAAAAACGCTAAAACGCGCATTAAATGAGTATAAGAGATACATGATCTCGTTAGGATCCGAGATGGATTCCTAAGGCTTAGTTAGGCCTAATTAGTGTACGGGAATGATTCCTGAAGAAAATGGATCCTAAAAATGGATTAAACGCTAACGGAGTTTTAAAGCACGTTTTTTTCGAGAAAACACGAAAACGTGACTTTAAGTGGTCAAACGGACCCATAAAAATTATAGTTGATTAAATAACTATAAATAATTATTAATGGGAGCTTAATAACCATTAACAATAAAGAAACGAGAAAATCCGAAAAACGGGCCCGGTTAGTGAATAGTGCTAAACCGGGCGAATTAACGAGCGTTTCTTGTAAGAAAATCGAAAACGCCCCGGGACATTATTATATGTGGGGCCGGTTTTAATGAGAGTAACACCACTCTCTCACACAAGCTATTAAATCAATTAATCTCTTATGACTCATAAGAGGACAAAATATTAAAGTAGAGGGAGTGAATAGTTAAATGAGGCTTTAGTACCCTCTCTCCCCTATTCTCTTCTATCACTCACGGTAATCTCCTTCCCCCACCAGAGCTCTCTTCTTCCTCCCTTCTGGTCTTCAAATGGCGATTTCCATAGCTCCACCCAGCTTATCCTTCTTCTCCATTTTCAAGACCAAAACCAAGTCCAAACTCCAAGAAAATGGTACTGTTGAATTCCTCTCAACTTGGGGATCATTTCCCACCTCTTAAAAATCGGAAATCTCACAGCTCACCTCCATGGCTAAACCTTCCTTTGAAGGTTAAAGCTACCCATTTTGACCAAGAACCACTCCTTGGTTGTTCAAGGTAAAGATCAAGCTTAAATATCCTCATTTCTAACCTTCTCTAATTTTGGGAAAAAAATCCAACGTGAGCTTCTTCTCCATCCTTGTTTCAGACGGTTTTTGATCTCCTCAAGGGTTGGAATTTGCTATCTTTGTTGTCCAAAAACACCACTCATGAGTGAAAGGTAATGCCTTCCTAAAGCTTTAAGAATTTTCTTAAAACCTAAGATAGTAATTGAATTAGTGTGCGGTTCTTGGATTGGCTAGCTTGATTTGTTGGCTGGTTAAGAAACAAGAATCAAGAGGGATAGAGAAGGGAGAGGATAGAGCATGGAAGAAAGAGGTGAAGAAAGGAAGAGTAAACAAGGGAAAACTCTAAGGTAATTGAACTACCTTTGAAAAGATTTTTACCTTGTCTTGTAATAGTTAATCTATCTCGATTGAGAGTTGAGTAGGTTGCTGGGATTGGAATTAAGAAATGAGATTGGTTTTAATGTTGTTTAAGTGTGGAACAAGGGCTTGAGGCCAATCTAGTGTAGTTGATGATGTGTTGTGGAAATTAAATAAATGTGGTAGTTGTTGTTGTTGTGAACTTAAATTGAACAGGGCTGATAAGTTGCTTGAATGAACAAAAAATGTGGTGAGAATGCTTAGAAATATGGGGAGGTTCTGTCAAATTTTGCCTAGAAACAAAGGGTGATTAAGAGTGTGAAACCTAGGATAAACTAGGTATGCTTGGAAGATGATGGTGAGTGGTTAATCACTTGGAAATTCGGAAGAGGAAGAGAAAGGTGCTTGGAGTAGAACTGAGAGGAAAATAATGTCATTTGGGTGCTAGGAATGGCATTAGTGAGTGAAGTTTGAATGGTATAATGAAGAAACCAAAATATGTTACAAGAGTTATAGAAAACAAGAAAACTAGTTATGAAAGTGTAGGTGAATTTTAAGTGAAATTAACTAGAGTTTGTGAGTGCACTTGGTGCTTAGTTTAAGGTGGTTTAGGTGGGTAATTAGGTGCTAAGACATGTGGATTATAAGTGGGAAAGATTGGGAAATCATATGGTGGAAGAATGGAGTCGTAACAGATTTGGAAATGCCAAATCTGTAAAACCTGTAGTAGGGTCCGGGACTAGGTCTAGGACCATGTTCCGGACCACCCCCTAAAATACCCCCGAGAGTTTTTCAGTTTGATAGGTCCAGGACTTAAGTCCCTGCCCATGTCCCGGACCACCCCTTAAATAAGGGCCGAGGATAGAAGTCTGTACCTGGTCCGGGACTTAGGATGAGGACAAGGTCCCGGACCATATTGAAATTTATGCCGAGAGTTTAAGTGCAGGTTTGGTCCGGGACTTAAGAGATGTATAAGGTCCCGGACCACTTCAAAAATAAGGCCGAGAGTTAAGACCAGCCTTGGTCCGGGACTTAAGGTAGAGACCAAGTCCCGGACCACCCCCAGAATCCTACAGAGAGTGTTTTAAAGGCTTCTAATGAAGGGGGTTTGAATGTTAATGATGTTATATGATGTTAAGGCCTTGTTTGGTGACATGTAAAGGCCCTAGGAAGTGTAAGAAAGTTTTAGTGGTGATTGAGAAGTGAGAACTCAAATTAACAAGAGTAATACCGAGATAACGGGATGACGGGGTATGTACAGGAGTAGCATTTTATTATGTACCGTATGAGCCTAGTATTAATAATACTGTTTGAAACATTACCAGAGGATCGTGTGTGAACCGAGCATGGTGAGATGACACGGTAAAAGTAAAACCCCCGGTGAAAGGTATGATTTTCTCATACTCCGCGTGCTAACCGAGTTACGTTGATTTGTGTGTTTGTGTGCCGGCTTAATCAAGACTAAAGCATGAAAATAATCCCTTGTTTGATTATGTATGTCTTGTTGTATGTTGAATGAGCTAACATACTTGTATGCCGGTGTGGTCTAACATAGAGTAAAGACCGACTCATAGTGAGTAACGTTTGGCTAGAGACCCATAGATCGGGTCGATGCTTATGATAACGAAAACATGCGAACACACAAATTATCCGTTAAAGTATAACGATAACGCAAACATATGAACTCCCTAGAATGTGAGGAGATGTGCGGGATGAGTAATTACCCGAAAATGGTTAGTAAACCATAATGACACAATCCACGAAACAAATGAGAGTGGAAAGATAAGTGAACCTACTTCAAGAGGACTAAAGTTAGTTCGAAGATGTGAACTAGTAAAGAAGGTAAAAGAGACCTAAGGGATTAGTAGCCCCCTTGAGACATGGTCGACCTCCTATATGAGGATTTTACCGATTTAAGAAAATAACCGAAAGTATGAGTAAGTGAAATGTATGGGTAACCCTTAAAACCTAAGATTAACCAAACTTAAGTAATGCTCCCAAAGTCATTAGAAACATCTAGAGTGATGCTTCTAGACTAATATACATAATATTATTATAACTCCGAGAGAGGAGTGTATGGGAATGTAAGTAGTCCGAGAGTAGTCTTTGTTTGTGTAACCCCCAACTGCTAATCTCATCATTAACTCTTAGACTGTACAATTTACCATAAGCTCGCAGCGGAATTCAAATACAACAGAGGGTGATACAACGCCGTTAGCCACCCTCGTGGCTAACCAGGCCTGACTCACAAACAGTAACGGTCTGATGGACTGGAACAACCGAGTACTTCATACAAACCATAATCATTTCGCTTCTTTACTATACCGAGTCTACATTATACGGATGCCGATAACATACTCGGACTTACACCTCATTCAAATGCATAAGTAACTACAATCTAACTACCCATGCTCACAGCAGTCCCCGTCCTACTCTCTCACGAACGGTGGCCAGCTTCAAGTACCTGCACACTAAAAACGTTCCCCCTAGGGGGTCAGCTTTCGCTGCGCATGAAATTCGCATATACCGCGGTGCTAACCGCGGTACGCCGACTACTTTGGGTCGGATATACATGGAGTTCATTTTAATCAAACAACATGCATCATGGCAATACAATATATATGTATATCACACAAGGAATCTACATCCAATCACGGAACACGATTCCTAACTAACATAACAATGTTGTTAGTGGTAACTGGTTACTCTTAGGCATTGAGAGTTGTTCCTCACTATGCCTTGTTTACTTATTCGATGCCTCACCCGCTCTCTCGGGTTACTTATTCGTATACACACCCATTCTCTTGGGCTACCCATTCTTACACTTACCCATTCTCTCGGGTTACACATTCATATACTCACCCCTTTCTCTCGGGTATTTATACTCATTATCTCACCCGCACTCTTGGGTTATTCATACTCAAGCTCTTGTAGATTCTCGAGACACTACAGGTCTCCTACATCACGCTTGTTACTCTCTTACATACTTGAGCCAAAACTCATGGCTCTCTAGCATAGTCTTACTTCCCCGGTTTCGACCCTACTCTGGGTCTAGCATGGTGGGAAGGTTCAACTAGCTCACGGAACTCTCTCTTAGTTCCTATCTCTTTTACTTAGATCCGACTACTCTCGGACTACTCACATTCCCATATACTCCTCTCTCGGAGTTATAATTATATCATGTATATTAGTCTAGAAGCATCATTCTCGATGTTTCTAATGACTTAGGGAACATTACTCAAGTTTGGTTAATCTTAGGTTTTAAGAGTTACCTTTACAATACATATACGCATACTTTCGGTTATATTCTTATACCGGGTAAACCTCTTATAGGAGGTCGACCGTATCTCAAGGGAGTCACATAGTCCCTTAGGTCTCTTTTACCTTCTTATATGTTTACATTGTTGGACTAACTTCAATCCTCTCGATGGAGGTCATTTATCTCTCCACTCATATTTATTTCGTGGATTGTTTCAATAAGGTTCTCTAACCGTTATCGGGTATATACTCAACCCGTACATCTCCTCGCATTTTAGGGAGTTCATATGTTTGTGTCATCGTTATACTTTAATCGATAGCTTGTGTGTGTGTTTGCATAATACCATCGTTATGTGACTACCCGTTCAACGGGTTTCTAGTCAATCAATACTCACTAAGAGTCGGTCTATGCACTCAGTTAGACCACACCGGCATACAAGTATGTTAGCTCATTCAACATACAACATGCATGCATAATCAAACAAGGGATTATTTTCATGCTTTAGTCTTGATTAAGCCGGCACACAAACACACAAATCAGAGTAACTCGGTTAGCATACGGGGCATGAGAAAATCATACCTTTCACCGGGGTTTTACTTTTACCGTGTCATCTCACCATGCTTGGTTCACACACGATCCACTGATAACATTCAAATGTTTTATTAACATCAAAGCATTACGGTATGTAAAACTAATACTCCCGTACTTAACCCGTTATCCCGTTATCTCGGTTTTACACTTGTTAATTTGAGTTCTCATTTCTCACTTCTTCTAATACTTTCTTACACTTCTTAGGGCCTTTACATGTCACAAACAAGGCCTTAACATCTTATAACATCATAGCATTCAAACCCCCATCATTTACAACCTTATAATCTTAACTCTAAGCATTAAGGTTTATACTTAATCTTAACTTAATTACTTAAGTTCTTAGGGTCCCAATCATCACTACCCTATTAATGGCACACCTTAATACCAATTAACATTCTTAGAAATTAAAATCTCTTTTTTTTTTTTGTTAAGGGTCGACCGACCCACCGACCGACCCAACCCCTGGGTCGGTCCGTCCCAGTAACTTTCTGGTTCAGAAATCAACCTTAGACCGACCCACGACCGACCCATCCTTATGGGTCGGTCCATTGCCGAAACTTTTTCCTTCGTTAAATTTTGCCCGACCGACCCAAAGCTAAGCCGACCGACCCAAAACTCTCTGGGTCGGTCCATTGCCGAAGCTTTCTGGCTGGCTTAACGTGGTCCGACCGACCCAGAACTGGGTCGGACCCTGGGTCGGTCCACTACAGATTTTTCTCTTAATTTGTTCTTTCAACTCCAAACCTTTCCTCATATATCCTAATATGTTCTAACCTCATTTGGGCACTTCAAACACATCTTAATGACATCAAAAACTCCTTAATTTGACCAACCCAAACTTCCAAGACTCACTCTTAAAACCTAATATCTCTCTGTTTTCTAAAAACTCCTAAGGCACTCACCACCTCTTTGCTACAGATTTTTGCACATCTCACCACAATCATCCTCTCATATACTTGGGTGATCATTTACCCAATTCAAACTCCAACAACACCTAGCTAACCCTAGGTTATTCCCCACACAAAACATCACTTAAACCACTTAGGTTTCTACACAAATTTTGCCATAACTTGGCTATTTTTCTAACATTTCCCAAAGTTCATATCATCACATTATTCAACCTAAAACTAACCAAACCCATCAGGGGTTCTACCAGCACATACAAGTTCACCAATACTCATCAATTCTCCAAATACAATACAATGCATAATTTATGAATTGCATAACACTTAATCAAACACTAAATTCACAATGTTTTCTCACTTGCATTATTTTGTACAAGCACATTGCTACCTCAACTCAAGTGGGGTTCATTTATTCATTAACCCTTCCCAAACTCTAATACATGTAGAGTATACTTAAGGGTTGTTTCTTACCTTGGATTCTCTCAAGTTTCCTTTTAAATACTCTTCTCTTCTTCTCCTCTTTTCTTCACCCAAAATCGGTCAAGGCAAATCACTAGCCCAATTCTCTAGACCAATATATCAATGGATATAAGGAGTACTCATTAGTTCTCCTAACTATGAAAATAACTCATGAATTCAAGAGGAGGGCTCAAGGCATTAAATTTGAACTTTACCTTTGGAAACCCTAGAATTGATTTGCCAAGAATCAAAGGAGGAGCTCCAACCCACCATTGGAGACTTGGAGAGTAGCTCAAACAAAGAGAAGCAAGGCATTAACACATGCCAAAATCGGTCCACACAAGGAAGTGAAGAAAAATGTATTTTTCTTTGGATATTTTTACCTTGGGTGAAAGAGGGAGCTTCAAGCTTCAAGATTATGTGCTTTTCTCCTCAAATGGGCAACACCCACGAAAATGAAACTCATCATTTTCAAGTTTTGAAAAGAGAGAATGATAGAGGGTGAGGAGAGGATCTCAAATATGTGGTTATTTTTGAGTTTAGAGCTTAAACAAAGCTTGAGCAAGGAAGGGAAGTGGAAGAAGCCATGAATGAGGGGGGAAGAAATCGTCCCTGCTGGAGGAAGGGGAGGGAGAACGTCTGGGAAAGGAGAAGGAAAGAGGGAAAGAAAAGAAGAAAGTGAGGGAGGAGAGAGAGAAGAGCCTACCTTTTCTACTTTACTTTTCCTTCCTTTTATTTTCTTTCTTTATTTACTAACTAGCTATTATTAGAGAGGGGCTGCTATTTGGATAATAAAAACCGGCCCCACTTATACTTGTAGACTGGAGCGTTTTTCGTTTTCTGACAGAAAACGCTCGTTATTTTACCCGGTTTGGCACTATTCACTAACCGGCCCGTTTTTCGGATTTTTTCTCGTTTCTTTGTTTTTAATGGCTATTAAGCTTCCATTAATACTTAATTATAGTTATATAATCAACTATAATTTTTACGGGTCCATTTGACCACTTAAAGTCACGTTTTCGGGTTTTCTCGAAAAACGTGCTTAAAACTCCGTTAGCGTTTTAATCCATTATTTGGATCCGTTTTCTTCGGGAATCATTCCCGTACACTTAGGCCTAGCTAAGCCTTAGGAATCCATCTCGGACCCTCTCGAGATCATATATCTCTTATACTCATTTAACGCGCATTTAGCGTTTTCGCTTTTCAAGCGTTTTCTCTTTTCTTTTGGTTTTATTCTTTTTACCAATACTCTTTAGGCACCATTAGGCCTTTTATAATCATATTAGAGTAATTTAATCGCCATTCCTAGATCCGGGGTATTTCAATCTACCCCCCTTAGGAACTTTGTCCTCAAAGTTGCTGAATCTAGGTGGTTACTCTCATGGCATTCAATGCCAAGGTTATAGTACATGTATAACCTTACAGACTCCACAAGTCTGTCTCATTTCATACTACACATACCACACACATATCACAGCATGTATAGCAATCAAAAATACTCTTTTACTCTCTCCATGGAATCGGTCCGAAGACAAGAAGGCACTACAGTCCTCGAATCCATATTGAGTAATATACTACTGATCCCTCAGGTACCGGTCACGTTGAACACTTACTCTTTCTGGTTCACGGCCGTTTCATGACAAATGGGCACTTACTCTCTCTGGCCCACGGTCCCTTCGGTTCTGATCAAAACGTTTCACATATACATATCCTCAGGCACTCTGGTTGACTCACTCAACACAGGAACATCTCAGGGTACTCTCCCCGTCCCGCTGCCTTTGGAAAAATCACACACTGTCACCGCCCCAACCGGTCACTTAGGACCGCCGCACGTACGGTGAAATGGTTTCAAAACTAATACACGCCCACCGTTCTACGGTCATCAAGACTTAAGGCCACAGCCATCGGCGGGTGATAGCGGTTTCAAAACCAATTTTCATTTCCATCTTCATACTTGAAGAAAATTCTTTTTCCAAATCTGTTTGAAAATTCTTTTTAAAACATCACACAACTCCAAATCAAATTTATGGTAGCTGTATCTTTTCTTAGCGTGATTACTTGTGACCACTTAGGGAGCTTCAGGAATCATCTAACCCTGATGTGATCAGCATCAGTGTTAAACTATCCTTCCACCCCAATTTGTGTTCGGTTTCCCTTGATCGCTAGCAGATCAAGTTCCACCTCCCACGTCAGTTTCAAACAATCAGATAGTCAAACATTTTCGTTTTCTATCTTTTAACTTTCTAGTCTATAAATATTTCATATTGTTAATCGTATTTATCTCATTATCTTATTATTACTCATCCATTATTCTCATTGTTTCACTTTCCTTGCCTAGGTTCCATACTGTGGCCTCATTAGTAAATTATACTCAACTTAAAACATACAACATACAACTCCAAAGGATGGAACTCACTCCATCAATCATTCACAAATAAAATCACCTAGGGAACTCACTCCCTCTTAGGTTACACATCGGTTTCATGCCGATTCATACTCATTATGTCTCATGTCTAATCTCACTAGACATATACTATAGGGATTCTCATTCCCCAGGAGTTTCTCTACTCCTCTTTTCATATTATTACATACACATTACTCGCATCTCTCATGCATAATACTCATACTTACACGATGAATGGGTAGACATGTTTATGTAACATGAGTTCCAATCATCAAAATAATTTCCTTTGTGCTATGCACATAGTAGTTTACGCACCAATACGTAAAACATACTCTAAGCGGTTTCTCGCCCTACCCCCCTTAAAAGGGGTTACGCCCGCGTAACCAACCATATGTTATCACTGAACATTGGTTCATTAATTCGAGTATTATGAAGCGTTTAACTTCAGTACGGTTAATTAACTCATAACCGGGTTCGGTTCTAGCCTCTAAGGCTTCAAGGGGTTTATGACATAGGTATACTTAACCTTGAATCATGGTCCACAAGCTTCTGCTGTGTGTGACTGGTAACTAGAGCTTAATTCGCTCTTTGGTATTCTCAATGTATTTAAATCGTCGTTTGGTATCTCTTACCGTATGCGAATTCGATGATGAGTTATAGATTTTCTCTCCAATTCTCTGGAAATCTTAACACTGTATACCTTTGTGATTATTACCATTTTTTTCCCGACTTATTGTCGGTTGAGGTCAAGCTACTACTTAGCATGCAGTGCTTCCTCGTTTAATAGTGGCTCATGGATTATGTTTGTTTCTTGGTTCTGTGCCAGAGTTCTTCATTCATACTACTCTGCATTTTTCCACATATCGATCCTGGGCCCTGTGGGTTACTGCCCACGTTCTTTGTGCATCTTTAGCCAATGGTCGCACGGTTATCTCTCTAGATTCTCACTCAACAGGCTTGTTGACATTTCTCAATTCCTGGCTCTCCCACTTGATCATTACCGCACAAGTGCAATACCAAAACACTCAGTCATACAGAGTGCAGAAGCGTAAACCCTTGACAGTAAATCTCTCATGAGATAGGAATGATCATGTCTCCATTACCACATTTCTCATCAACTTCTGATCACTATCTGAATATACTCTCACAATGGTCGCTCACTGCGTACCTTGGTCTTTCTCATTTTCATGGCATCCGCTACTACTTTAGCTTCCGCCTAGGTGTTCACGCCATTTACACTGTGGCTCAACAACATACACTACTCTTTAAATCTCTCTGCGCACTTGCGCACTGCTTACTCTGCAGTTCATATGGTACACATACAGTGTTCACTACTCAACTGATTACTCTACTATAGTTCGTATACTCATTGGCAATATACACATGCTCAAGTTTTGCTACACCACTCTAGCGGTTTCACATTACATACTTAGGTGGTAGCCTTTCTCTGGAGGATTCACGCAAATGCCGCTCCATAGGCCCCATAATCACAAGTGGTATCCCCACTCTAAGGTAGTGGTTCATTCACCCCTGTTCCTCTTGTGCCTTTATGCATATGTTTTACAATGTTTGGATCTACGTATTGTAGTTGGTTTTATCGGCTTACAAGCCACCTTGCCTCGAGTCATGCTCCATGCGAGCTGTTTATATAGGTTTCTCCTTTACCATATGTCATTAAATGGTTTGGAAGGTATTACTGGGCTCTTGATGTGGTTGTCTCACCACATTTCCGTACATGGAAGGCCCTTAAAACAACTTGATATTTGTTGATGCCCTCTGGCAATCTAGGGTATCCCGTGCTACGTGGGATCCCTTCGGGTTTTACCCGAGTGTTTGACTTAACACTTGTGTTCTCAACACGATGTTTCGTTCAACTACTGTTGACTCCGGCACCCTTCTCGGATTGCTCCTGGGTGTTACAGAGTAATGCCATTACATTTGGCTTGTACTTATGGTTATGTTCAGTTGTGACTTTGCCTTGCGGCTATGTCCTTGACTATCCCGTTTAGGGTTGTAATGTCTCCCATTATGGGGGTAGATCCTTGGTACCTTCTAATACCTTCTGGGTTAGGTCATTCTCTTCAGTGAGGTATAAAGTGGGAATTCTATCCCGTTTATCGTACATTAATAAGTTCATTTAGGCATTCGCCGTATTATTTACACTGGTATTCACCCAGTTATTAGGTATTTCCTGAGACATTTCCAATGTCTGTGTTTAATACTTTGTGCCTCTCGCGTTTATTAACGCTATGTTCTTAGATCCATCATCTTACTGGATTCTTGACTCCCTTAACTTGGTAAGCTTCCTTGTATTCTTCGATCATTCGAGATCCAACTGTCTTGGTTTGGATTGGCTCTTTCGTCCGTAGTATGGAGTGGGCTACTTCCCGTGTACCGTACTCTACTTGTATACATACATGGAGTATCTTATTGATACGTTACCACTTACCCGACTAACTCATAACTGGTCTGTCAGGCCCGCAAGCTCCTTTGGAGTGCGGTTGTTCCATGTCTCGTTTGTGTACACTTGTAGTGTCGGTCACGCCTAAGTGAAGTATTCTGTTGCCAACTCCTCTTATATGGTCCTATAATGACTTACCGTGATTCTCTGGTTTGGTTTAAAAATTCGGGGGTTTTTGGAAAATTCATGTTTGAAAGAAAATTCGGGTTTTAAAAAAAAGCTCTTCATGGCATTTCAATGCCGGCTGATTCTTATCCAGTCCAGCTTCTTGCTGGCCGGTATGTTCTTTATACAGTGACTAGGCTGTTAGGCCTTTTTAAGGTTTCATTTCAGAATTCTTAAGGTTCGAGTTGCTATATGGCTTCATTCGCCATTCTGGTACTTTGCTAAGTACTGATAGCTTGTCAAAGCTCTTCTTATTGGTCCCGCTATTACTGCACTTGCCGTGGCAAGTGCGCGGTACTGACGGTTTTTGGGTTAACTCATACCGGTCACGGTATTGTTCACATTATATTTGGTAGCCTCGTTGGCTCTTCCTTGATCCCCTAGTTGGATAACTGCTCCTTGGAGCTGCTTCTCATTCCTCTTGACATGACTGTCATTCATTTGGGTGCTCCTCCACTCTCGGAGTTCCTTAATTACTTTAATTCTATGCTTTACCTCGTTGCTCGTTCCCACGCCTTTACTGTGGTTACCGAGGTTTAGCTTATTTAGGTACTACTTTTGTAGTCCTATTCGGGTATATCCCGTAGTTATGCTCGTAGCTCTCTAAGCTGTGCCCGTTAGGTATTGCAACCTCTTCGGGTGTGGCAGGGTGGGTGTACCAACTCTCAACTATGTTCTTAATTGATTGGTATACCCTTAGGGGTATTACATATCATGGCGGTCCGTAGACATGTGTCCCGGTTCTCGTTATTTCTCATGTGTCCGCCTTGTTGCACGGTTGGTGCATGCTTCTCACTGCTACTCGGCCTATTGGGTTCTCGCGACTGCTAAGCATGTCGCCCCAAGTTGCCACAGATTTCGATCTCCTTGGATTAGGATTTCTCGATCTCTCGCCATTATGTGCGGTCATTGTCATTCCAGCGGGATCCGTCTCCGGGCTTTCCGGTTCTCGGGACTTACCGCATGACAGGTTCTGTTCATATTGAAATATTAAATAACTGCCAGATTGGGTTTCCCCGTCTCTCTGGCGTTCTTTCCCAAGCTTTTAATGCGGGGGTTGTGGAGGGCGGGTCTGGTATTGTAGGTATCCAGATCATACTGGAAGTTCCTATCTAGCGCATCTCTCACGCTACCACTCAACCCATAGCCCTAAGTCTCTATATCCTAACTCGGTATTTCCTAAGCTCGGTATTTCCAGTCATCAGAGCGATACTTCGCTCTGATACCATTTTTGTAACACCCCAACTGCTAATCTCATCATTAACTCTTAGACTGTTACAATTTACCAATAAGCTCGCAGCGGAATTCAAATACAACAGAGGGTGATACAACGCCGTTAGCCACCCTCGTGGCTAACCAGGCCTGACTCACAAACAGTAACGGTCTGATGGACTGGAACAACCGAGTACTTCATACAAATACCATAATCATTTCGCTTCTTTACTATACCGAGTCTACATTATACGGATGCCGATAACATACTCGGACTTACACCTCATTCAAATGCATAAGTAACTACAATCTAACTACCCATGCTCACAGCAGTCCCCGTCCTACTCTCTCACGAACGGTGGCCAGCTTCAAGTACCTGCACACTAAAAACGTTCCCCCTAGGGGGTCAGCTTTCGCTGCGCATGAAATTCGCATATACCGCGTGCTAACCGCGGTACGCCGACTACTTTGGGTCGGATATACATGGAGTTCATTTTAATCAAACAACATGCATCATGGCAATACAATATATATGTATATCACACAAGGAATCTACATCCAATCACGGAACACGATTCCTAACTAACATAACAATGTTGTTAGTGGTAACTGGTTACTCTTAGGCATTGAGAGTTGTTCCTCACTATGCCTTGTTTACTTATTCGATGCCTCACCCGCTCTCTCGGGTTACTTATTCGTATACACACCCATTCTCTTGGGCTACCCATTCTTACACTTACCCATTCTCTCGGGTTACACATTCATATACTCACCCTTTCTCTCGGGTTATTTATACTCATTATCTCACCCGCACTCTTGGGTTATTCATACTCAAGCTCTTGTAGATTCTCGAGACACTACAGGTCTCCTACATCACGCTTGTTACTCTCTTACATACTTGAGCCAAAACTCATGGCTCTCTAGCATAGTCTTACTTCCCCGGTTTCGACCCTACTCTGGGTCTAGCATGGTGGGAAGGTTCAACTAGCTCACGGAACTCTCTCTTAGTTCCTATCTCTTTTACTTAGTCCGACTACTCTCGGACTACTCACATTCCCATATACTCCTCTCTCGGAGTTATAATTATATCATGTATATTAGTCTAGAAGCATCATTCTCGATGTTTCTAATGACTTAGGGAACATTACTCAAGTTTGGTTAATCTTAGGTTTTAAGAGTTACCTTTACAATACATATACGCATACTTTCGGTTATATTCTTATACCGGGTAAACCTCTTATAGGAGGTCGACCGTATCTCAAGGGAGTCACATAGTCCCTTAGGTCTCTTTTACCCTTCTTATATGTTTACATTGTTGGACTAACTTCAATCCTCTCGATGGAGGTCATTTATCTCTCCACTCATATTTATTTCGTGGATTGTTTCAATAAGGTTCTCTAACCGTTATCGGGTATATACTCAACCCGTACATCTCCTCGCATTTTAGGGAGTTCATATGTTTGTGTCATCGTTATACTTTAATCGATAGCTTGTGTGTGTTTGCATAATACCATCGGTTATGTGACTACCCGTTCAACGGGTTTCTAGTCAATCAATACTCACTAAGAGTCGGTCTATGCACTCAGTTAGACCACACCGGCATACAAGTATGTTAGCTCATTCAACATACAACAATGCATGCATAATCAAACAAGGGATTATTTTCATGCTTTAGTCTTGATTAAGCCGGCACACAAACACACAAATCAGAGTAACTCGGTTAGCATACGGGGCATGAGAAAATCATACCTTTCACCGGGGTTTTACTTTACCGTGTCATCTCACCATGTTGGTTCACACACGATCCACTGATAACATTCAAATGTTTTATAACATCAAAGCATTACGGTATGTAAAACTATACTCCCGTACTAAACCCGTTTATCCCTTATCTCGGTTTACACTTGTTAATTTGAGTTCTCATTTCTCACTCTCTTCTAATACTTTCTTACACTTCTTAGGGCCTTTACATGTCACCAAACAGGCCTTAACATCTTATAACATCATTAGCATTCAAACCCCCATCATTTACAACCTTATAATCTTAACTCTAAGCATTAAGGTTTATACTTAATCTTAACTTAATTACTTAAGTTCTTAGGGTCCCAATCATCACTACCCTATTAATGGCACACCTTAATACCAATTAACATTCTTAGAAATTAAAATTTCTCTTTTTTTTTTTTTGTTAAGGGTCGACCGACCCACCGACCGACCCAACCCCTGGGTCGGTCCGTCCCAGTAACTTTCTGGTTCAGAAATCAACCTTAGACCGACCCACGACCGACCCATCCTTATGGGTCGGTCCATTGCCGAAACTTTTTCCTTCGTTAAATTTTGCCCGACCGACCCAAAGCTAAGCCGACCGACCCAAAACTCTCTGGGTCGGTCCATTGCCGAAGCTTTCTGGCTGGCTTAACGTGGTCCGACCGACCCAGAACTGGGTCGGACCCTGGGTCGGTCCACTACAGATTTTTCTCTTAATTTGTTCTTTCAACTCCAAACCTTTCCTCATATATCCTAATATGTTCTAACCTCATTTGGGCACTTCAAACACATCTTAATGACATCCAAAAACTCCTTAATTTGACCAACCCAAACTTCCAAGACTCACTCTTAAAAACTTATATCTTCTCTGTTTTCTAAAAACTCCTAAGGCACTCACACCACCTCTTTGCTACAGATTTTTGCACATCTCACCACAATCATCCTCTCATATACTTGGGTGATCATTTACCCAATTCAAACTCCAACAACACCTAGCTAACCCTAGGTTATTCCCCACACAAAACATCACTTAAACCACTTAGGTTTCTACACAAATTTTGCCATAACTTGGCTATTTTTCTAACATTTCCCAAAGTTCATATCATCACATTATTCAACCTAAAACTAACAAACCCATCAGGGGTTCTACCAGCACATACAAGTTCACCAATACTCATCAATTCTCCAAATACAATACAATGCATAATTATGAATTGCATAACACTTAATCAAACACTAAATTCACAATGTTTTCTCACTTGCATTATTTTGTACAAGCACATTGCTACCTCAACTCAAGTGGGGTTCATTTATTCATTAACCCTTCCCAAACTCTAATACATGTAGAGTATACTTAAGGGTTGGTTTCTTACCTTGGATTCTCTCAAGTTTCCTTTTAAATACTCTTTCTTCTTCTCCTCTTTTCTTCACCCAAATCGGTCAAGGCAAATCACTAGCCCAATTCTCTAGACCAATATATCAATGGATATAAGGAGTACTCATTAGTTCTCCTAACTATGAAAATAACTCATGAATTCAAGAGGAGGGCTCAAGGCATTAAATTTGAACTTTACCTTTGGAAACCCTAGAATTGATTTGCCAAGAATCAAAGGAGGAGCTCCAACCACCATTGGAGACTTGGAGAGTAGCTCAAAACAAAGAGAAGCAAGGCATTAACACATGCCAAAATCGGTCAACACAAGGAAGTGAAGAAAAATGTATTTTTCTTTGGATATTTTTACCTTGGGTGAAAGAGGGAGCTTCAAGCTTCAAGATTATGTGCTTTTCTCCTCAAATGGGCAACACCCACGAAAATGAAACTCATCATTTTCAAGTTTTGAAAGAGAGAGAGAATGATAGAGGGTGAGGAGAGGATCTCAAATAGTGGTTATTTTTGAGTTTAGAGCTTAAACAAAGCTTGAGCAAGGAAGGGAAGTGGGAAGAAGAAGCATGAATGAGGGGGGAAGAAATCGTCCCTGGAGGAGGAGAGGGGAGAACGTCTGGGAAAGGAGAAAGGAAAGAGGGAAAGAAAAGAAGAAAGTGAGGGAGGAGAGAGAAGAGCCTACCTTTTCTACTTTACTTTCCTTTCCTTTTATTTTCTTTCTTTATTTACTAACTAGCTATTATTAGAGAGGGGCTGCTATTTGGATAATAAAAACCGGCCCCACTTATACTTGTAGACTGGAGCGTTTTTCGTTTTCTGACAGAAAACGCTCGTTATTTTACCCGGTTTGGCACTATTCACTAACCGGGCCCGTTTTTCGGATTTTTCTCGTTTCTTGTTTTTTAATGGCTATTAAGCTTCCATTAATACTTAATTATAGTTATATAATCAACTATAATTTTTACGGGTCCATTTGACCACTTAAAGTCACGTTTTCGGGTTTTCTCGAAAAACGTGCTTTAAAACTCCGTTAGCGTTTTAATCCATTATTTGGATCCGTTTTCTTCGGGAATCATTCCCGTACACTATTAGGCCTAGCTAAGCCTTAGGAATCCATCTCGGACCCTCTCGAGATCATATATCTCTTATACTCATTTAACGCGCATTTAGCGTTTTTCGCTTTCAAGCGTTTTCTCTTTTCTTTTGGTTTTATTCTTTTACCAATACTCTTTAGGCACCATTAGGCCTTTATAATCATATTAGAGTAATTTAATCGCCATTCCTAGATCCGGGGTATTTCAAGTCGGACCTAAGTGAAAAGAGATAGGAACTAAGAGAGAGTCCGTGAGCTAGTTGAACTTCCCACATGCTAGACCCGGTAGGGCGAAAAGGGAAGTAAGACTATGCTTGAGAGCCATGAGTTTTGGCCTAAGTAGATTAAGAGTAACAAGCGTGACGTTAGGAGACCTGTAGTGTCTTGAGATCTACAAGAGCTTGAGTATAAATAACCCAAGAGTGTGGGAGAGATAATGAGTATAAGTAACCCGAGAGAAATGGGGTGAGTATAGTACGAGTAGCCAAGGAATGGGTGTGTATATGAATAAGTAACCCGAGAGAGCAAGTGAGATATTGAATAAGTAAACAAGGCATAGTGAGGTATAACCCTCAAGGCCTAAGAGTAAACAGATACAACTAACAACCTTGTTATGTTAGTTAGGAATTGTGTTCCGTGATTGGATGTAGATTCCTTGAGTAATACACATATCTATTGTATTGCTATGATGCATGTTGTTTGACTAAAATGAACTCCATGTATATCCGACAAAAGTAGTCGGCGTACCCCGGTTAGCGCAGGGGTATGCGAATTTCATATGCAGCGTTAAGCTGAGCCCTAGGGCAACGTTTTTATTTTACAGGTACACCGAAGATGTTACTGTTCAGAGAGTAGGACGGGGGTCGGGGGTTGCATGGGTAGTTAGATTTAATTACTCATGTATTGAAAGAGGTGTAAGACCGAATATGTTGTCGGCATCCATATATTGTAGACTCGGTATAGTAAAGAAGTGAGTTGAGTATTGTATTTGTATTGTGTATTCGGTGTTCCAGTTCATCAGACCGTTACTGTATGGAAATAAGCCTGGTTAGCCATATGGGTGGCTAATGGCATTGTATCACCCTCTGTTGTATTAGAGTTCCGCTGCGAGTTTATTGGTAATTGTGACAGTTTAAGAGGGGTAATGGCGTGATTAGCAGTTGAGGTGTTACAAAAATGGTATCAGAGCGAATATCGCTCTGATGACTGGAAATACCGAGCTTGGGAGATACCGAGTTAGGAATTAGAGACTTAGGGCTAAGGGTTGAGTGGTAGCGTGAGGAGATGCGCTAGTTGGAACTTCCAGTATGTTCTGGGTACCTACAATACCAGACCCCCCTCCACAACCCCCGTATTAAAAGCTCGGGAAAGAAAGAACCAGAGAGACGGGGAAACCCAATCTGGCAGTTATTAAATATTTCAATCTGAACCAGAACCTGTCATGCGGTAGATCCCGAGAACCGGAAATCCCGGTGACGGATCCCGCTGGAGCGACAATAACCGCACTCGATGGCGAGATGTCGAAACATCCTATTCCAGGGAGACTAGAATTTGCGGCAGCATGGGGGCGACGTGCGTAGCAGTCACGAGAACCTGGCTGGCCAAGCAGCAGCAAGAGGGAAGCACCAATCGTGTGACAAGACGGGCTCATAAGAAATAACAAGAACCGGGAACACATGTCTACGGACCGCCATGGTTATGTAATACCACTAACGGCTAGTTGAGAGTAGGTGCACCCACCCTGCCACACCCAAAGAAGTTGAAATACTTAACTGATATAGCTTAGACAGCTACGAGCAAACTAGGGGATATACCCGAATAGGACTACAGAAGTATTGCCTAAGTGACCTAAACCTCGGTAACCACAGTAAAGACGTGGGAAGGAACGAGCACGAGGTAGAACATAGTACTAAGTAATTAAGGAACTCCGAGAGTGGAGAAGCACCTAAATGAATGACAGACATGTCAGGATAGTGAGAAGCAGCTCTAAGGAGTAAATATCCAACTAAGGGATCAGGAAGAGCCGACAAGGCTACCAAATACAGTGTGAACAATAGCGTGACCGGTATGAGTTAACCCAAAAACCGCCTGTACCGCGCACTTGCCACGGCAAAGCAGTATTAACGAGACTATTAAGAGGCGCTTTGACAAGCGACCTGTACTTAGCAATTACCAGAATGGCGAGAGAAGCCAATATAGCAACTCAAACCTTAAGAATTGTGAAACGAAACCTTGAAAGGCCTAACGGCCTGATCATTGTATAAGAACATACCAGTCAGCGAGAAGCTGGCTCGGTAAGGAGCAATCGGCATTGAAATGCCATGGAGAATTTACTTTCAAAACTTAAACTTTTCTTTCACAATATAAAATTTTCCAAAACCCCCCAAAAAATTTTAAAACCAAACCAGAGAACCACGGTAAACTATCTTAGGACGATATAAGAGGAGTTGGCAACAGAATACTTCACCAAGGTGTGTGACTGACTACAAGTGTACACAAACGAGACATGGGACGGCCGCACTCCGAAGGAGCTTGCGGGCCTGACAAACCAGTTATGAGTTAGTCGGGTAGGTGGGCAACGTATCAATAAGATACTCCATGTATGTATACAAGTAGAGTACGGAACACGGGAAGTAGCCCACTCCATACTACGGACGAAAGAGCCAATCCAAACCAAGATATTGGACACCTCGAATGATCGAAGAACACAAAGAAGTTTACGAAGCTAAAGGAGTCTAGAAACCAGTAAGGTGACGGACCTAAGGATATAGCGTGGATAAGTGCGAGAAGAGAAGCACAGAGTATTAAGTATAGACATTGGATATGTCTCAGGAATCAAGGAGGAAACACATGATAACTTGATGAATACCCAGTGTAAATGATTCGGCGAAGTCCTGAAATAAACGTTTCAATATTTGATGAAGGGATAGAACTCCCACAGCAAACCTCGTTGAAAAGAATAATGACCTAAACAAGAAGGTAAAGAAAAAGTACCAATGATCTACCCAGTAACGGGGAGATGTTACAACCCTAATCGGATAGTCGAAGTATACAGCCGTAAGGCGAAAGTTGCAATTAGAAATACCCACGAGGTTTGAGCCAGAAGTATTGGCGCAACTCAGTAAACCCAGAAGCAATCCGTGAAGGGTGCCGGAGGGCAACAGTAGTTGAACGAAACATCGTGTTGAGAACACAAGTGTTAAAGCGAACACTCGGGTAGAACCCGACGGGATCCCACATGAAAACGGGATACCCTAACTTGCCAAAGGGCATGAAACAATACCAAGATACTAACGTGCCCTTCCAGTACGGGAAGTGTGATGAGACAACTATGTCAAAGAGCCTAGCAATACCTCCAAATCATTTAATGTGTGTACGGAGGAGCAGACATTGTATAAACAGCCGCACAGAGCATGGCTCGTGGCAATGAGGCATGTAACCAGAAAAACCAACTACAATGTGTAGATCCAAACATTGCAAACCTATGCACAAAGGCATAAGAGAAATAGTGGAGAATGAACCACTACCTTACAGTGGGAATACCCTCGTTACTGTGGGGCCTATGGAGCGGCAATTGCGTGAATCCTCCAGAGAAAGGCTGCCACCTAAGTATGTTATGTGAAACCGCTAGAGCGGCGTAGGGATACTTGAGCATGTGTATATGCCAATGAGCATATGAACACAAGTAGTATGTAGAAAGGCTTTGATAGCAATGGAAGGAAACCGAGAGAGCAATCGGTTGAGAAGTAAACACTGCATGTGTGCAATATGAACTGCAGAGTAAGCAGTGCGCAAGTGCGCAGAGAGAGTTAAAGAATAGCGTATTTGTTGAGCCAACTGAATGGCAAGCCATAGTGTAAATGGTGAGAACACCTGGGCAGAAGCTAAAGTAGTAGCGGATGCCATGGAAATGAGTAAGAACATGGTACACAGTAAGTGACCATTTTAAGAGTAAAATAAGATAATGATATGAAGCTGATGAGGAAATGTGGTAAAGGAGACATGTTCATTCCTATCTCATGAGAGATTTACTGTCAAGGGTTTACGCTTCTGCACTCTGTATGACTGAGTGTTTTGGTATTGCACTTGTGCGGTAATGATCGAGTGGGAGAGCCAGGAATTGAGAGATGTCAACGAGGCCTGTTGAGTGAGAATCTAGAGAGTAACCGTGCGGCCATTGGCCAAAGATGCACGAAGAATGTGGGCCATAACCCACAGGTCCCAGGACCGATGAATGGTAAAGGTAGAGTAGTACGAATGAGGAATTCTTGTTCAGAAACAAATAAACAAACATGATTCAAAAGTCATTATTAAATGAGGAAGCACTACATGCTTAGTAGTAGCTTGACCTCAACCGACAACAAGTCGGGAAAAGTAAGTGAATAATCATGAAGTATACAGTGCTATACGAAATAGATTTCCAGAGAATGGGAGAGAAAATTTATAACTCATCGAATTCGCGTACGATAAGAGATACCAAGTGACGATAAGAAACCCTTATTCCCAAGATAAAAAGGGATTAAAGGGAGTAAATAATACATTGGGAATACCAAAAGGGCGAGTTAAGCTCTAGTTATCAGGTCACGCGACAGAAGCTTGTGGACTGTAATTCAAAGGTTAAGTATACCTAGCAAATGTGAGTAAAAGGCTTATCATAAACACCTTGAAGCCTTAGAGGTGAGAACAAAACCCGGTTATGAGTTAAGTAACCGCATCGAAGTTAAAACACTTCATGATGCCGTTGTTAGTGAACCAATGTTCAGTGATAACATATGGTCGATTACGCGGGCGTAAACCCTTTTAAGGGGGGTAGGGCGAGAAACCGCTTAGAGTATGTTCTACGTATAGGTGCGTAAACTACTATGTGCATAGCACAAAAGAAATTGTTTTGATGATTGGAACTTATGTTACATAAACATATGTACCATTCATTGTGTAATTACGATTAATGTGCATGAGAGATGCAAGTAACGAGTATATAATATTTATGAAAAGAGGAGTAGAGAGACTCCTGGGGAATGAGAATCCCTATAGTATATGTCTAGTGAGATTAGACATGAGACATAATGAGTATGAATCGTATGAATGAAACCGGTGTGTAACCTAGTAGGATGTGAGTTTCCCTAGGTAAGTTTATTTGAGAATGATTGATGGAGTGAGTTCCATCCTTTGGAGTTGTATGATGTATGTTTTAAATTGAGTAACAATTTGACTAATGAGGCCATAAGTATGGGATGCCTGGGTAAAACAAACAAGTGAAGCAATGATAATGACGGATGACCTAAGTTCTAGGAAATTGAGATAAATTAAAATGTAATGTTTTATGGACATGACTAGAAAAGAGTAAAAGATAGAAAATGAAAATGTTTAACTATCTGATTGTTTGAAACTGACGTGGGAGGTGGAACTTGATCTGCTAGCGATCAAGGGAAACCGAACATACATTGGGGTGGAAGGATAGTTCAACACTGATGCTGATCACATCAGGGTTGGATGATTCCTGAAGCTCCCTATAAGTGGTCACAAGTAATCACGCTAAGAAAAGAGGCAACTACCATAAATTGGATTTGGAGTTGTGTGATGCTTTAAAAAGAATTTTCAAACAGGTTTTGAAAAAGGATTTCCTTCAAGTATGAAGATGGAAACAAAAACTGGTTTTGAAACTGCTATCACCCGCCGATGGCTACAGCCTTAAGTCTTGATGACCGGTAGAACGGTGGGCGTGTATTAGTTTTAAAACCATTGCATCGTACGTGCGGCGGTCCTAAGTGACCGGTTGGGGCGGTGATAGTGTGTGATTTTTCTAAAGGCAGCGGGACGGGGAGAGTACCCTGAGACGATCCTGTGTTGAGTGAGTCAACCAGAGTGCCTGAGGATATTTTTACGTGAAACGTTTTGATCAGAACCGAAGGGACCGTGGGCCTGAGAGAGTAAGTGCCCATTTGTCATGAAACGGCCGTGAACCAGAAAGAGTAAGTGTTCAACGTGACCGGTACCTGAGGGATCAGTAGTATATTACTCAATATGGATTCGAGGACTGTAGTGCCTTCTTGTCTTCGGACCGATTCCATGACGAGAGTAAAAAGAGTATTTTTGATTGCTATACATGCTGTGATGTGTGTGTGTGGTATGTGTAGTGTGAAATGAGACCGACTTGTGGAGTCTGTAAGGTTATACATGTATTATAACCTTGGCATAGCGTGCCCATGAGAGTAACGATATAAGATTCACCAACTTTGAGGACAAAGTTCCTAAGGGGGTAGATTTTAATACCCCGGATCTAAAAATCATGATTAAATTACTCTAATATGATTGTTAAAGGCCTAATGGTGCCTAAAGAGGATTGGTAAGGGAAATAAAACCAGAAGAAAAGAAAAATGCGTTAAACGCGAAAAACGCTAAAACGCGCATTAAATGAGTATAAGAGATACATGATCTCGTTAGGATCCGAGATGGATTCCTAAGGTTTAGTTAGGCCTAATTAGTGTACGGGAATGATTCCCGAAGAAAACGGATCCTAAAAATGGATTAAAACGCTAACGGAGTTTTAAAGCACGTTTTTTTTCGAGAAAACACGAAAACGTGACTTTAAGTGGTCAAACGGACCCGAAAAATTATAGTTGATTAAATAACTATAAATAATTATTAATGGGAGCTTAATAACCATTAACAATAAAGAAACGAGAAAATCCGAAAAACGGGCCCGGTTAGTGAATAGTGCTAAACCGGGCGAATTAACGAGCGTTTCTTGTAAGAAAATCGAAAACACCCGGGACATTATTATATATGGGGCCGGTTTTAATGAGAGTAACACCACTCTCTCACACAAGCTATTAAATCAATTAATCTCTTATGACTCACAAGAGGACGAAATATTAAAGTAGAGGGAGTGAATAGTTAAATGAGGCTTTAGTACCCTCTCTCCCCTATTCTCTTCTATCACTCACGGTAATCTCCTTCCCCCACCAGAGCTCTCTTCTTCCTCCCTTCTGGTCTTCAAATGGCGATTTCCATAGCTCCACCCAGCTCATCCTTCTTCTCCATTTTCAAGACCAAAACCAAGTCCAAACTCCAAGAAAATGGTACCGTTGAATTCCTCTCAACTTGGGGATCATTTCCCACCTCTTAAAAATCGGAAATCTCACAGCTCAGCTCCATGGCTAAACCTTCCTTTGAAGGTTAAAGCTACCCATATTGACCAAGAACCACTCCTTGGTTGTTCAAGGTAAAGAACAAGCTTAAATATCCTCATTCTAACCTTCTCTAATTTTGGGAAAAAATTGCAACGTGAGCTTCTTCTCCATCCTTGTTTCAGACGATTTTTAATCTCCTCAAGGGTTGGAATTTGCTATCTTTGTTGTCCAAAAACACCACTCATGAGTGAAAGGTAATGCCTTCCTAAAGCTTTAAGAATTTTCTTAAAACCTAAGATAGTAATTGAATTAGTGTGCGGTTCTTGGATTGGCTAGCTTGATTTGTTGGCTGGTTGAGAAACAAGAATCAAGAGGGATAGAGAAGGGAGAGGATAGAGCAAGGAAGAAAGAGGTGAAGAAAGGAAGAGTAAACAAGGGAAAACTCTAAGGTAATTGAACTACCTTTGAAAAGATTTTTACCTTGTCTTGTAATAGTTAATCTATCTCGATTGAGAGTTGAGTAGGTTGCTGGGATTGGAATTAAGAAATGAGATTGGTTTTAATGTTGTTTAAGTGTGGAACAAGGGCTTGAGGCCAATCTAGTGTAGTTGATGATGTGTTGTGGAAATTAAATAAATGTGGTAGTTGTTGTTGTTGGGAACTTAAATTGAACAGGGCTGATAAGTTGCTTGAATGAGCAAAGAATGTGGTGAGAATGCTTAGAAATATGGGGAGGTTCTGTCAAATTTTGCCTAGAACCAAAGGGTGATTAAGAGTGTGAAACCTAGGATAAACTAGGTATGCTTGGAAGATGATGGTGAGTGGTTAATCACTTGGAAATTCAGAAGAGGAAGAGAAAGGTGCTTGGAGTAGAATTGAGAGGAAAATAATGTCATTTGGGTGCTAGGAATGACATTAGTGAGTGAAGTTTGAATGGTATATGAAGAAAACCAAAATATGTTACAAGAGTTATAGAAAACAAGAAAACTAGTTATGAAAGTGTAGGTGAATTTTAAGTGAAATTAACTAGAGTTTGTGTGAGTGCATTGGTGCTTAGTTTAAGGTGGTTTAGGTGGGTAATTAGGTGCTAAGACATGTGGATTATAAGTGGGAAAGATTGGGAAATCAAATGGTGGAAGAATGGAGTTGTAACAGATTTGGAAATGCCAAATCTGTAAAACCTGTAGCAGGGTCCGGGACTAGGTCTAGGATCATGTTCCGGACTACCCCCTAAAATACCCCCGAGAGTTTTTCAGTTTGATAGGTCCGAGACTTAGGATGAGGACAAGGTCCCGGACCATATTGAAATTTATGCCGAGAGTTTAAGTGCAGGTTTGGTCCGGGACTTAAGAGATGTATAAGGTCCCGGACCACTTCAAAAATAAGGCCGAGAGTTAAGACCAGCATTGGTCCGGGACTTAAGGTAGAGACCAAGTCCCGGACCACCCCCAGAATCCTACAGAGAGTGTTTTAAAGGCTTCTAATGAAGGGGGTTTGAATGTTAATGATGTTATATGATGTTAAGGCCTTGTTTGGTGACATGTAAAGGCCCTAGGAAGTGTAATAAAGTTTTAGTGGTGATTGAGAAGTGAGAACTCAAATTAACAAGAGTAATACCGAGATAACGGGATGACGGGGTATGTACAGGAGTAGCATTTTATTATGTACCGTATGAGCCTAGTATTAATAATACTGTTTGAAACATTACCAGAGGATCGTGTGTGAACCGAGCATGGTGAGATGACACGGTAAAAGTAAAACCCCCGGTGAAAGGTATGATTTTCTCATACTCCGCGTGCTAACCGAGTTACGTTGATTTGTGTGTTTGTGTGCCGGCTTAATCAAGACTAAAGCATGAAAATAATCCCTTGTTTGATTATGTATGTCTTGTTGTATGTTTGAATGAGCTAACATACTTGTATGCCGGTGTGGTCTAACATAGAGTAAAGACCGACTCATAGTGAGTAACGTTTGGCTAGAGACCCATAGATCGGGTCGATGCTTATGATAACGAAAACGTGCGAACACACAAATTATCCGTTAAAGTATAACGATAACGCAAACATATGAACTCCCTAGAATGTGAGGAGATGTGCGGGATGAGTAATTACCCGAAAATGGTTAGTAAACCATAATGACACAATGTAAACCCCTAAAACCGGCCTAAGAGTTAAGGGTGCTACACGCCGCGTATTACTACCTAATAACGCAAGGCTCTAAACACTCAAACGCAATAAAGGCCCAAAACAAAGTTTACATAAACATTGTAAACCAATGTATTCAAATACAGTGGAAGCAAATACCAAAATCCCAAATACGAAACTGAGTCAGAAAAGAAGTCAAAAGTGTAAGGCCCGAAGGCTACAATATCTCAAACATTAAACTGAATGAACAGAAAAAGCTAAACACTATAGCTCCAGAACTCAAGATGATCCTCGCTGATCAATCTGCAAAAATGTTAGAAGTAGGGGAATGAGCACACAACCATGCCCAGTAAGCAGCGACCGTCATCAGCAAGGTCGCTCAAAACAATTGAAATCAGAAGAAGGAGAAGATAAATATAATAACCACAATCTCCAGACTCAGGAGCTTTCAGAACAGAAACAGAGAGGAACTCAAGGGGTTCCCATATCAGAAACAGTCAGAGCACTTAAACAGAAAGGGGGGACAAAACACAATGCACACACTCAGAAGGGTCGAATACCCATAGACCATACCAGGTCTCTCGGCAACGCAGAAATGACTCGAAAGAGCCAAAGGGTTCGTCAACCCCACAGAACAGAAAGGGAATGACCCACACTCAGAACGACGTCTACATGGTATACCACGGAACAGCTCAACCCAGCCATTCACGGCTCAGAAACAAAGTGTAATGTCCCAAAACAGGGGTTGCTTAAACAGAAGCAAAGTTGCATTTAAATATGTCAAAACACTCATAAATCAGTAGTACAGAACATAAGGAATCCAATGCCGCAGACGGCACTCAAATCGGAGTTCAAACGAAGAAGTTACGCTGAAAACAGAGGGGTGTCCGAACTTGTGTCCTAACGTCGAAGTTCGGACACAAGTCGAGACTCAGAAACCAGAGAATGCCAAATGTCCGAACTTGTGTCCGGACATCAATGTTCGGACACAAGTCGAGTTGAAATCAGATAGAGGAATTCAGAATGTCCAAACATCCAAGTTCGGATGGATGTTCGACGAGAGTTACGGAAATAAATACGCGGGATGTCCGACCTTGTGTCCGGACGTCGAAGTTCGGACGCAGGTCGAACTTAAATCAGAAGAAAACCTGAGGGTGTGTCCGAACATCTATGTTCGGACAGATGTTCGGACATACCCCGAACTTGAAAATCATTAGGCAAAAAGCACTGTCCGAACTTCAAAGCTCGGACAGAAGTTCGGACAGTGCGAAAACTGCAAATTCCAGAAGACGAACAGAGCAGAAAAACAACGCAATTCAACACCACGAATTTCCAATTAAGCACACACACCAAATCAGACATTAAAACAGGAAACCATGGGGGTTTAGCCATCCAAAAATCACAACAAAACGCTAATAGAATCACACACAGAATCAGATAACGCTCTTGCAACACCCATGGCTGAACTTCCAAACTGAATCGAGTAACCACCTACCTCAATTAGCAGCAGAAAACAACGATCTGAATCAACTAGTGCAACCCGAACAGCTCTCCAACCAGACACGAACACAATCACTGAATTCTCACAACAACGATAATCCCAAATCAGAAACACGGAAGAACCCAAGAACTTGCAATTACAAAACTGTAACACTCTGCAACACAAACTGAATCAAGACCAGATGTAGTACTGCAGCAGAAACCCAATCCGAAGGCAGCCAACGACAACTGATTCGAACACATTCAGAACCTCAATCAGAAAAACTGAATAAACAGAAGAAAACAACGAAGTCCCAATTCTGCAATTCAAACCTGGAATCGAAGGGAGAACCACACCACAACGAAGATCGCCAATCTGATTGCAGCGGTAGAGCCAAAATTCACAACGTAGGAAGAGATTGAGAGAGAGGGAAGAAGAGAGAAAACTGCCGCTCTGCACCACGATGAAGAGACGCTCCCACGATTCAGATTGATGAGGAAATAATGATTGCTAAATGGAAAGGAATAAATAGATAATTCCTTTACTTATTCACTTAATAAAACAATTACCTTAATTGTTTTATGGAAAGACTTCCTTGCCCTCTACAAATAAAACAATACCGCCGACGTCCCAACTGACAACAAGGAAATAGATAATCCAACTTAGAACAACATTGCAACTGATATATATAAGGTAGGAATTATACGGGTTATAACATCACCTCCCCCTTAAAAGAATCTCGTCCTCGAGATTAACTCACCTTACTGCTCGAACAGGGAGGGATACTTGGCACGCAGCTCATCTTCGAGCTCCCACGTAGCTTCACTCTCTAACTGATCCGACCACTGGACCTTCACCATAGGCAGGGTCTTGCTACGAAGCCGACGGACATCCCTGGCTAAAATACGAGTAGGCACCGCCTCGAAGCTGCAGTCCTCCCTCAACTGAAGCTGGCTGTAGTCGATCACATGAGACGGATCATGCAGATACTTGCTCACATAGACACATGGAAGACGTTATGCACAGCTGACAAAGATGGAGGCAAGGCTAGACGGTAGGCCACAGGGCCAATCCTCTCCAGAATCTCAAACGGTCCAACGAACCTCGGGCTAAGCTTCCCACGCTTCCCAAACCGGACCACGCCTCTGACCGGCGACACACGCAGATAGACATGATCACCAACATCAAACTCAAGCGGCCTACGCCTCTGGTCTGCATAGCACTTCTGTCTGCTCTGAGCAACAAGCAAACGCTCCCGAATCGTCCTGATCTTCTCTACTGCTCCCTGCACCAGCTCGGGTCCAACCAAGACCCTCTCCTTCAGGTCATCCCAACAGATGGGTGACCTGCACCTCCTACCATACAACGCTTCAAACGGAGCCATACCAATGCTCGCCTGAAAGCTGTTGTTGTAAGCGAACTCAATCAGAGTCACATGCTGCTCCCAGCTACCTCCAAAGTCCAGGACACATGCGCGAAGCATGTCCTCCAAAACCTGATTAGTCCTCTCTGTCTGGCCATCCGACTGAGGATGGTAGGCTGAACTGAAGGCTAAGTTCGTACCCAAGGCCTTATGCAAACTGCGCCAAAATCTCGAAATAAAACGTGGGTCACGATCAGACACAATAGTAGTAGGCACACCGTGAAGTCTCACTATCTCATCCAGATACAAACGAGCTAGGCACTCCAAACTGAAGGTCTTCTTCACCGGCAGAAAATGAGCAGACTTCGTCAGACGATCAACTATCACCCAAACAGCATCACAACCCGAAGGAGTCCTGGGCAAACCCATGACGAAATCCATCCCCACACTCTCCCACTTCCACTCAGGAATGGGGAGGGGCTGAAGCAAACCCGCTGGCCTCTGGTGCTCAGCCTTAATCTGCTGACAGGTCTGGCACTTCGAAACAAACTCTGAGATGTCACGCTTCATCCCAGACCACCAGAATGACTCTCTGAGATCTCGATACATCTTCACCCCTCCTGGGTGAACTGAATATGGCGCTCCATGAGCCTCCTAAAGGATCTCCCTACGCAGCACTGCATCGACTGGCACACATACACGGCCTCTGAAACGCAGACACCCATCGCTGGAGACACTGAAGTCTGAATTCTGCTCTGAAGACAGCCCCTCTCTGATCCGACACAAAGCTGAATCTGCTTCCTGACCAACCCGGATCCTGTCGACCAACGAAGACTGAACCTGAAGCGCTGCTATCACACTGGCACTGGCTGGTCTGACTACCCAGACGCCCATACGCTGCAGCTCTAAGGCGGACCTCTGAACTCCTGTCAGAGCACAAGCTACACCCGAAGCACCTCTCCGGCTCAAAGCATCTGCAACAACATTCGCTCTACCCGGGTGGTAGAGGATCTCTAAATCGTAGTCGTGAAGTAACTCCAACCACCTCCTCTGTCTCAAGTTCAGCTCCTTCTGAGTGAACAAATACTTGAGACTCTTGTGGTCAGTGTAAACCTTACACGACGCCCATACAGATAATGCCTCCAAATCTTCAGCGCGAACACAACAGCTGCCAACTCCAGGTCGTGGGTAGGGTAGTTCTTCTCATAGGGCTTAAGCTGTCGGGAGCCATAAGCCACTACCTTACCCTGCTGCATCAAACACATCCTAGTCCCTTATGGGACGCATCACAGAAGACCTCGAATCCCTCGGTCCCAGAAGGCAAAGTCAGAAATCGTCAAAGTCGTCAGCCTCTTCTTAATCTCCTGGAAACTCTGCTCACAAGCCTCGCTCCACTCATACTTGACCTCCTTCCTCAACAGACGGGTCAGCGGGGATACAATCTTAGAAAACCCCTCAACGAACTTCCTATAGTACCCAGCTAACCCAAGGAAACTACGAATCTCAGCAACATTCGTGGGCCTCGCCCACTCCATCACACCTCTAATCTTCTCAGGATCCACTGAGATACCGTCCTTCGAGACCACATGTCCCAAGAAAACTACGCGATCAAGCCAGAAGTCACACTTCTTCAACTTAGCATACAGCTCACGATCCTTCAGCGTCTGCAAAACAATCCTCAGATGCTCCTCATGCTCCTCTGCGCTCCTGGAGTACACCAAGATATCATCTATGAAGACCACTACAAACTGATCCAGATAGGGTTTGAAAACCCGGTCATCATATCCATGAACACTGATGGAGCATTAGTCAAACCAAACGGCATGACTAGGAACTCGTAATGACCATAACGAGTCCTAAAAGCGGACTTAGGCACATCCTCGGCCTTAATCCTCAACTGATGGTAGCCCGAACGAAGATCTATCTTCGAGAACACTGTGGCGCCCGCCAACTGGTCAAACAAATCATCTATGCGCGGAAGAAGGGGATAGCGGTTCTTGGTGGTCACTTGTTCAGCTCCCTCAACTCTGTCGGACACATACGGTAAGGGGCCCTAGAGATGGGCTGAGTCTCTGGCGCTAAATCGATGGTGAACTCCACCTCTCGCACTGGTGGAAGTCCGGGCACGTCGTCCTGGAAGACCTCTGGGAACTCTCTGACGATCGGGATGCTCTCCAAGCTAGATCCCTCACGCACCTCTGGCAGATAAACATAAGAAGCCCTGGCAGCCCTTCCTCAAGAAACTGGCTGCCTGCATCGCCGACACAATCACAGGCGCACATGGAACTGCATTCCCAGAGAAAGCAAAGCGAGACCCGTCTGGCAAGTCGAACACTACCTTCCTCGCTGCACAATCTATATGGGCATGGTGCTCTGCTAGCCAATCCATGCCCAGGATCACATCAAAACAGGTCATCCGCATCGGGATGAGGTCAACAAAGAAGGTCTTGTCCCTAACTACTATAGGACAAGCCTTACACACAGAATCCAACACACAAGGGGCAACCCCACCTAGCGGACTACTCACACATAGGTCTACCTCACTAGGCATAGCAGTCAGTCCAAGATCACCCAATAAATCATAGCAGACAAAAGAATGCGTAGCTCCAGAGTCAAACAGACAAAATACATCTCGAGAATGGATCTGGAGGATACCTGAGATGACGCGATCACCAGCACGATCACGCTCTCCCGCCATAGCATAAACCCGGGCCTGAGTCTGAGGCTTCTTCTGATCGGACCTCGCCCCTGAATCTGAGCCAGTGCCCCTATCTCCTGAGCCTCTACTGGATGCCTGAGGGCACTGAGCGATCCGGTGCTCCATCGACCCGCACTTAAAGCAGGCACCAGTCTTCTTGTAGCACTCCCTACCAGGATGGGAGCGACCACAAGCCCCACACTTCGCCCCAGCTGACGAAGATGAAGAAGCTCCCCGACGGTCTCCATAGGTCTGCTTCTTCTGAGGAGGAGCAGCCTCCTTCTTCTGAGGCTCTTCAGCACGCCTCTTCCCCTTATGGTCTTTGCCTGCCTGCCTGCCCCTGATGTCAGCCTCTACCAGCAGGGCGACATCCGCCACATCTCTGAAGGTCCGGTGACGAAGAGGTGTCACCGCTGACCTGATGTCTGGCCTCAAACCGCTCTCGAACTTACGAGCCTTCCTATGCTCATCTGGCTCCGGAGCATACTTCGACAGAGTCACGAACTTCCTCACGTACTCCTCTACGGTCATATCTCTCCCCTGACGCAGCCGGTTGTACTCATTGATCTTCTGGTCCTTGTAGACATCCGGATAGAACTGCTTGTTGAACTCCAAGCAGAACTGATCCCAGGTCCAAGGCTGGGGATGTCTACCCATCACCATGCGCCACCACTTCTTCGCCTCCCCCTTGAAGAGGAACGTGGCGAAGTCTACCTTCTGGTCGTCCTCCGACCCCATCACTCTCAGCAGGTCCTCGACCTCAGTAATCCAATGGCTCGCCTCCTGAGGGTCGCCACAGCCGTCGAAAGAAGGCGGCTTTAGCTTCATGAACTCCTGGAGTGCTCGGACTCGGCCTCCCACTGCATTCGCCCCTGCTGGGCCAGCACCACCAGCTCCTCCACCAGCTCCCCCAGCAGCTGCAGCCATCGTCTGCATCAACTGCGTCACAAACTGCTGCACTACATCCGCAGCATCTCCCTGAGGGGTCACTGGTGTCCTACGAGGAGCCATTCTGAGATATACAAATCCAAAACTTGTCAAAACTAACTCATACTGTCAACCACTGTCACAACTGACTCTCACACAAGCAAACACACCCACAGACACCAAAGAAAGCCAAACCTGGCTCTGATACACTAAATGTAACACCCCTAAAACCGGCCTAAGAGTTAAGGGTGCTACACGCCGCGTATTACTACCTAATAACGCAAGGCTCTAAACACTCAAACGCAATAAAGGCCCAAAACAAAGTTTACATAAACATTGTAAACCAATGTATTCAAATACAGCGGAAGCAAATACCAAAATCCCAAATACGAAACTGAGTCAGAGAAACAGAAGTCAAAAGTGTAAGGCCTGAAGGCTACAATATCTCAAACATCAAACTGAATGAACAGAAAAAGCTAAACACTATAGCTCCAGAACTCAAGATGATCCTCGCTGATCAATCTGCAAAAATGTTAGAAGTAGGGGAATGAGCACACAACCATGCCCAGTAAGCAGCGACCGTCATCAGCAAGGTCGCTCAAAACAATTGAAATCAGAAGAAGGAGAAGATAAATATAATAACCACAATCTCCAGACTCAGGAGCTTTCAGAACAGAAACAGAGAGGAACTCAAGGGGTTCCCATATCAGAAACAGTCAGAGCACTTAAACAGAAGGGGGGGACAAAACACAATGCACACACTCAGAAGGGTCGAATACCCATAGACCATACCAGGTCTCTCGGCAACGCAAGAAATGACTCGAAAGAGCCAAAGGGTTCGTCAACCCCACAGAACAGAAAGGGAATGACCCACACTCAGAACGACGTCTACATGGTATACCACGGAATAGCTCGACCCAGCCATTCACGGCTCAGAAACAAAGTGTAATGTCCCAAAACAGAAGGGTTGCTTAAACAGAAGCAAAGTTGCATTTAAATATGCCAAAACACTCATAAATCAGTAGTACAGAACATAAGGAATCCAATACCGCAGACGGCACTCAAATCGGAGTTCAAACGAAGAAGTTACGCTGAAAACAGAGGGGTGTCCGAACTTGTGTCCTAACGTCGAAGTTCGGACACAAGTCGAGACTCAGAAACCAGAGAATGCCAAATGTCCGAACTTGTGTCCGGACATCAATGTTCGGACACAAGTCGAGTTGAAATCAGATAGAGGAATTCAGAATGTCCGAACATCCAAGTTCGGACGGATGTTCGGACGAGTTACGGAAATAAATACGCGGGATGTCCGACCTTGTGTCCGGACGTCGAAGTTCGGACGCAGGTCGAACTTAAATCAGAGAGAAAAACCTGAGGGTGTGTCCGAACATCTATGTTCGGGCAGATGTTCGGACATACCCCGAACTTGAAAATCATTAAGGCAAAAACGCACTGTCCGAACTTCAAAGCTTGGACAGAAGTTTGGACAGTGCGAAAACTGCAAATTCCAGAAGACGAACAGAGCAGAAAAACAACGCAATTCAACACCACGAATTGCCAATTAAGCACACACACCAAATCAGACATTAAAACAGGAAACCATGGGGGTTTAGCCATCCAAAAATCACAACAAAACGCTAATAGAATCACACACAGAATCAGATAACGCTCTTGTAACACCCCATGGCTGAACTTCCAAACTGAATCGAGTAACCACCTACCTCAATTAGCAGCAGAAAACAACGATCTGAATCAACCAGTGCAACCCGAACAGCTCTCTAACCAGACACGAACACAATCACTGAATTCTCACAACAACAAAATCCCAAATCAGAAACACGGAAGAACCCAAGAACTTGCAATTACAAAACTGTAACACTCTGCAACACAAACCTGAATCAAGACCAGATGTAGTATGCAGCAGAAACCCAATCCGAAGGCAGCCAACGACAACTGATTCGAACACATTCAGAACCCTCAATCAGAAAAACTGAAAATAAACGAAGAAAACAACGAAGTCCCAATTCTGCAATTCAAACCTGGAATCGAAGGGAGAAACCACACCACAACGAAGATCGCCAATCTGATTGCAGCGGTAGAGCCAAAATTCACAACGTAGGAAGAGATTGAGAGAGAGGGAAGAAGAGAGAAAACTGTCGCTCTGCACCACGATGAAGAGACGCTCCCACGATTCAGATTGATGAGGAAATAATGATGCTAAATGGAAAGGAATAAATAGATAATTCCTTTACTTATTCACTAATAAAACAATTACCTTAATTGTTTTATGGAAAGACTTCCTTGCCCTCTACAAATAAAACAATACCGCCGACGTCCCAACTGACAACAAGGAAATAGATAATCCAACTTAGAACAACATTGCAACTGATATAATATAAGGTAGGAATTATACGGGTTATAACACCAATCACGAAACAAATGAGAGTGGAAAGATAAGTGAACCTACTTCAAGAGGAATAAAGTTAGTTCGAAGATGGAACTAGTAAAGAAGGTAAAAGAGACCTAAGGGATTAGTAGCCCCTTGAGACATGGTCGACCTCCTATATGAGGATTTTACCAATTAAGAAAATAACCGAAGTGATGAGTAAGTGAAATGAAATGTATGGGTAACCTTAAAACCTAAGATTAACCGAAATTAAGTAATGCTCCAAAAGTCATTAGAAACATTAGAGTGATGTTCTAGACTAATATACATAAATTATTATAACATCCGAGAGAGGAGTGTAGGGAATGTAAGTAGTCGAGAGTAGTCGGACCTAAGTGAAAAGAGATAGGAACTAAGAGAGAGTTTCGTGAGCTAGTTGAACCTTCCCACCATGCTAGACCCAGAGTAGGGTCGAAACCGGGGAAGTAAGACTATGCTTGAGAGCCATGAGTTTTGGCCTAAGTATGTATTAAGAGTAACAAGCGTGACATAGGAGACCTGTAGTGTCTCAAGAATCTACAAGAGCTTGAGTATAAATAACCCAAGAGTGTGGGTGAGATAATGAGTATAAGTAACCCGAGAGAATGGGTGAGTATAGTACGAGTAGCCAAGAGAATGGGTGTGTATATGAATAAGTAACCCGAGAGAGCGGGTGAGATATTGAATAAGTAAACAAGGCATAGTGAGGTATAACCCTCAAGGCCTAAGAGTAAACAGATACAACTAACAACCTTGTTATGTTAGTTAGGAATTGTGTTCCGTGATTGGATGTAGATTCCTTGAGTAATACACATATCTATTGTATTGCTATGATGCATGTTGTTTGACTAAAATGAACTCCATGTATATCCGACAAAAGTAGTCGGCGTACCCCGGTTAGCGCTCGGGGTATGCGAATTTCATATGCAGCGTTAAGCTGAGCCCCTAGGGGCAACGTTTTTATTTTACAGGTACACCGAAGATGTTACCGTTCGAGAGTAGGACGGGGTCGGTGGGTTGCATGGGTAGTTAGATTTAATTACTCATGTATTGAAAGAGGTGTAAGACCGAATATGTTGTCGGCATCCATATATTGTAGACTCGGTATAGTAAAGAAGTGAGTTGAGTATTGTATTTGTATTGTGTATTCGGTTGTTCCAGTTCATCAGACCGTTACTGTATGTGGAAATAAGCCTGGTTAGCCATATGGGTGGCTAACGGCGTTGTATCACCCTCTGTTGTATTTAGAGTTCCGCTGCGAGTTTATTGGTAATTGTGACAGTTTAAGAGGTAATGGCGTGATTAGCAGTTGAGGTGTTACAACTATAGTCCCCTGGGTTCCAATGGAACCGTTGCTAGCTGACCTTATGGTCTTGGATAATTTATTTGCCTTAAAGGCGACCAATTCGGTCGAAACCTGTGCACCAACAGTAGTGCCCTCTGCCATCATCGAATGTGGATAATGGATTCCCTTGAGTGACTCTTGATAGTAGTCCCTCGTAGTGATCACAATGCGCAAGCAGATAGTCGAAACTAGCTGGATTCCTCTCTTTGTAAGTTAGCCCTTTAGTCAGTGTTATGATATCCAATCCTTGAGTTAAGACTGTAACAGTTGACCATCAGTTAGGTTCTCGTAATACTTAAAGGTCACCTAGTCTTGTTTGAGTTTAGATGTATAAACTTCCAGTTATAAGACGTTCACGTAAAATAGAACGCAATGGTGTCGAGCAATACAGTATACAAGATCATATACATAAAACACATATATTACTCTTAACAATTAAACACACAACGTCTGGACCTCAAGTAAATCCTTAGGACATTCAGACCACACAATTAACATACCGTTTACCATGAAACTGCTAGCTTGACAATTCATGCTCAGTAATTCCTTCCCGTAACGCTGTTATATGTACATGCAATATCGGGTACGTTAATACAACTAACATTAACTATTACAGTATTGTTGATACCGAACTAATACTCGTAGCATACTAACCCCGTATGTTCTTTATTTCTCCTTGTTATTTAACAGCGGTTTGAGGTAGTTTAACAGTTTGTTATTTTATGTAACAACTACATGTGATAATGAATTTCTACCTTATAGTATATTTTCATTTCTTTAATTATATACTCATAATTGTTTCCACTTATTCTATATATTATACAATTTGGTTATTTTTATTATAACCACAATTATTTTATAAACTTTATATTTTACTCCATAATATATTATATTTCTTAGTTTTAATTCCTTTCTTTATTAAATTACAAAACCAACCTTATAATTTCGGTAATAATAATTGAACACACAAACTTTCGCAAATTACCATATAGCCACATATACTTTCGGTTTCAACATATAATTTCTTATATTTGCAATTTAACCCCAAAAACTTTATATAAGTTACATATTAATTCATAAACTATAGTTTTCATATTTAATTCTCTTAAATACCGAAATGGACCATATAATTCCACAAATTACATTTCCGCCCCATATCCAATTCGGTTTTACATATTAATTTTTATAAATTACATATTCACCCCAAAACTTTTATAAACTTAATATTTTATGTCATAACTCATTTTAACCCAAAGTTTTTGGTCAACACTTTGACCAAAGCCTAATTTCATAATTAATACTTTAATATACCCATAAATTCATATGTAATCTCGGTGTTACTCCAAACTTTCCATAAATTACAAAATAGCCCCAAAACTTTATTAAATGTTAATTTAACATCTAAACACTTAATTAAATTCACCAAAATTCATAGTATTAATTCCTACCTTATATTATATCACAACTATACCAATTAAGCCTTCTAACTCTCGGCAATTATATGTAGTACACTAATCTTTTCAAAATTTACATTTTAGCCACATAAATGAATAACTAGCCATTTAAATACTTGTAGCTATTTTAATATTCCCAAAATTTATAATATAAGTTAATATACTTATATTCTTCAAAAAATCACCAAATGAACCCTTTTATTTTTGGCTGTAACAAATATTTACCATATGGTTTTAAAACTTGATTTATATCTTATAATAAGTATATATAAATGTATATAAGCCATATAACACTTCTAAAAATTATGCTAATGTCTTAGAATGATTATAAGCTCAAAATAGACCATTTAACTCCTAGAATATTCGGCTTCAATATATATATGCATCTTAATTAAATTTTGTGTCACAAATTTATACCTTAAGGTAATAATCTTACCTTTTATGTTATAAATTATTTTCTTGGTATTATAACCTATAGTTTTCGGCCTTAATATTACTAAGGGTTGTACATAAATTTTATACTAAAGTTTGAAGCTTAAATCAAGCTTGAACTTAGTAGATTTAATTATAGAAACTTACTCCATAAATCAAGATGATTCTTGTACTTGATTTCCTCTTGAATTCCAAGCTCCTCCAATGCTATATTGATTTAGAATTTTCGGCCTCCTTGTATATATTAAGGAGATCCAAGTGTTAGACTTCTAGCAAGGATTTATAAGTAAGATTTGGAGTAGTTTACAAGAGTTTACCTTAGGTATTTGTCAAGGAATTTTTGACACACCTTGGGATGATTGAAGATCCAAATTTCCTTCATGAAATGATGAAGAGAACATAGGTTTAGAAGCTTGAAATTTCGGACATTAACTTAGGTATTTGCTAGGATTTTCAACATGAAAATATACCTTAACTTGATCTTGTTTGTTCCTTGAGTTGTTGTTGAATCAAGGTGACTCCTTGGAGTACTAAAGCTTGGCGAAAACTTGTATGTTGCTAGGATGATTCTTGCTTCAAGACTTAGTAGAATTTAACTAGGAAAATTACATAAAAATGGTGTTAGAGCTTAAGATACCATTAATGGAGCTTGAAGCTCACAAGGAGAACTAGCTAAGGAAGAAAGAAAAGAGAGAAGAATGAAGCCTTACCAAATCGGCTAAGTGAGCAAGGAAGAATGGCTAATGCCCACGTAAGGAAATAAGGGAATGGAATGAAGGAATTTCTTTTTTGACAAAATAATGTCAAAGTTAGGCATGCTTTCCCTTAGTTTATTGTTTGATGCTTGGCTCCATAAATGTCCATAATTCAAGCTAACTTTCGGCCACATGTGGAAGAGGAAAGGAGACTTTGATTATCAATTGGCACAAGATGACAAGGGCAAAGGTAGGTAGTTGTTTCTTTTGAATTTTCTAAGTTGAATACCCATGCTAATGTTGTCCCAACTCCTTGCAGATTTTCGGTAATGTGCTGTAGGAAGCATTTGATTTTTTTGTCATTTGAAGACATGAGAACATGTCTAGTTAGGTACATGTTTTATTTGAATAATATACAGCAATCAAACTTGCTTTTGCCTTCCTTATTTTCGGCAGCCATAGGCTAGAGGATGGGATGATTTGTTTGTTTATTTGCAACTTTACATTATATAAACCAAGATCTACTTTATGTATTTTAATTCCATTACTTTTCCTAACTTAATCCTCCTTGTTGTTTCCTGCAGTTTACAGTAATGGAGGTCTCCTTAGACTGAGATTATTTTGACATAATGTCACATGGTATATGGAAGATGAGTCACCATTCCATAAGACATTTATTAAGCTAAAATCATGTCATTTATCCCAAAAAAAACGGCCACTTTAGGGACCATGTGGGACTGATTTTTAACTTGGTATTTGTCACACTATATTGTATTAGGATCATATTGTAACATGTTATAAGTCACAACATTTATTTGTTACATTTATACTAAGGTAAAAGATGAAAGTTTCTAAGGTATAATGCTGATTTTATACTACTTTTTGCTCTGATTTTCGGCCCTACTTGTGCTATGAGTTTAGCACTTACTTTGATTGATTTAGATGGTCAATTCATCCTCATTTAAGATTCCCAACTCATGGCTCCTAAAAAACTTCAAGGTAATAGCGTAGAACGCGTTTTTATGGCACCCGATGGTGCGTTTTTGTGCTTTAAGGAAATTCTGAAAAATAAGTAGTCGCTACGAGTCCAAAGTGTTTATAAATATTGTTCATAGTCAATAATGATATATTAAGGTGTTACATTGAGTTATATGGGGCTATATCCACTCATGATATAATTCCCGGGCTACCGGGACACTCCCGGGGCAAAATAGGAGCGTTAAGAATTTCCCCCGAGCACTTTGTGTGTTTTTGAAAAATAGCTCAAGAATTCTCTTTATAATGATGAATAATGATGATAGGAACTCTAAGAATGATTTATATAGGAGTTTGTGCCACTTAGGTACCTCTCCGGGGCATTCCCGGGGGTTTTTGGGGCCCCCAACGGGAACCTCCGAGCACTTTGTCTTTAATTGAGAATTTAGCGTGAGGAATTCATCTTATATGTTTAATAAAGTGTTATGGTGCATTTGGAATGAAGTGTAATGCTTTATTTCATCTTATAAAGTATTTCCGGGTGTTTTCGGGCTTTTCGGGCCTTAAGGGGTCTCCCGGGCATTTTGCATTTTTACTCTGTTCTAGATGAGTACTTGTGTTTTAAAGGTCATATAGTGATTCTTAGTTGACTTGGTATGAGTTTTATAGTTCATATATCATAGTTAGCTTAAGATCCGGCTTAGCGCATGTTGTTGACCTTAAGGAGTTTCAGTGCGTTCTTAACGCCTAAGTGTTTATATATTTTCTTAGGGTTTCATAATCCCCCAAGTAATACTTATTTCTCATTATTTAATTATTTAAAGGTTAGGGGTATTTCAGTCTACCCCCCTTAAAAGGACTTCGTCCCGAAGTCATAACTTCTACTTACTCATCCTATGGAATCAAGTTCCCCATGTCTGTTCCTGTATACTTATCATTCCTGAGTGTCAATACTATATTGATACCTCTACATTCCACCAGTCATTCGATTGCTCTGACAATCAATGTATATAACATAAATATTCCGATAGATACTGTCAATTAAATAAGTACTTCCATAATCATCCAAGTGTCACATAGAACACAACAATAATCATTCAAGTGTCACATAGAACACATCAATAACCATTCAAGCAATTGCACACATGCGCAACAACCAAACACTAAACCAAAACCAGTATGCTTTGCATACACATTCGTTATCTAGACTGCAAATATGCAAGTCGCATGTGGTGCTCTACCCCCCTTAAAAAGGGTTACGCCCACGTACCCCCACAAGTATACACACACTAAAGAAAAAGTTCTGATACTTGTCTCGCATGGAGTCCTCTAACTCCCATGTCACCTCCTCAATATCGTGGTTTGACCACAGAACCTTGACCATCATAATGGTCTTGTTCCTGGTCTCCCTAGTCTTGGAGTCTAAAATGCAAACTAGGGTTTGCTCATATTTAAGCGTAGGATCTAGCTCGAGTGTCTCGGGCTCTAAGATATGTGATGGGTGAGGCACATACTGCTTTAGCTGAGATATGTGGAACACATTGTGCACTCTCCCAAGCTCAACAGGTAAGTCCAGTCTATAGGCTAATGGGCCCACTCGCTCCGTGATAAGGTACGGTCCTACAAACTTTGGGCTAAGCTTGCTCTTCTGCCCAAATCTGAAAACTCCTTTCATCGGTGAGACTCTGAGGAAGACTCAATCGCCTACTGCGAACTCGAGATCTCTCCTCCGGACGTCAGCATATGGCTTTTGTCTGTCCTGGGCTATTTTCATGTTCTTGCGTATTTGCACAATATCCTCTTTCATTTGGTCTAGGTACTCGAGCCCTAAGATAGTGTTCTCACTGGCCTCGTCCCAACAAAGATATGTCCTGCATGGCCTGCCGTACAATGCCTGGAATGGTGGCATCTGAATGGATGCATGATAGCTGTTGTTGTACGCAAACTCGATCAAATGTAGCCGGTCTATCCAGCTTTCCTGGAAGTCTAAGGCACAAGCTCTAAGCATGTCCTCTAATGTCTGAATGGTTCTTTCACTCTGACCGTCTGTCTATGGGTGAAAGGCGGTACTTAGCTTCAGCTTCATACCCAATGCCTCCTGAACTTGTTGCCAAAATCTGGAGAGAAATCTGGAATCTCTATCTGACACAATCGACTTAGGTACACCGTGGGGTCTAATGATCTCTTTCTGGAAGAGGTCCGCCAACTTGGGGACTTTCCAAGTGTCCTTGATAGGAATAAACCTTGCTACCTTTGTCAGTCTGTCGACGATGACCCATATCATGTTTACACCTCCTCTGGTCAGTGGAAGACCGACCACGAAATCCATGGATATATCTTCGAACTTCCAATATGGAATGGGCATCGGCTGTACTAACCCGCCCGGTCTCCGGTGCTCAAACTTTACCTTCTGACAAGTCATACAACGTGCTACGAACTCTGCCACATCTTTCTTCATACCACTCCACCATAAATGTAATTTCAGATCCTTGTACATCTTGGATGACCCTGGATGTACTGATAAGGAAGAGCAATGAGCTTCCTGTAATATCTTTTCCTTCAAGTCGGGGCTGGACTCTGGTATGCACAAATGACCATTTAGTCTAATTAATCCATCTTTACTGAGTACAAAGTCGTACTTCTGTCTCTCAAAAATACCGTCAGTCAACTGCTGCCTGATAGTCTGCATATACTGGTCCTTATCCTGAGCAGAACGTACTTCTTCAATAAGACTGCTATCACCTGACATAGCAAATAAGGAATGAGCTCTGCGGCTCAGGGCGTCAACAACTACATTTGCCTTGCCCTCCTTGTACCTGAGGTCGATGTTGTAGTCCTTTAGAAACTCGACCCATCGCCTCTATCTCATGTTCAAATACTTCCGAGTGAACAGATGCTGAAGGCTCTTATGATCTGAGTAGACTTTAACTGTAACTCCATACAAGTAGTGGTGCCAGATCTTTAGTGCAAATACTACTGCTCCCAATTCCAAATCATGTGTCGGGTAGTTTTCTTCATGTTTCTTCAGCTGACGTGATGCATAAGCCGCAACCTTGCCATGCTTCATGAGTACACACCCTATCCCTGTGCCTGAGGCATCACAATAAACTTCAAACCCGTCGGTCCCCTCTAGAATGGTGAGTATGGGCGCCGACGTCAGTAGATCCTTTAGTGTCTGAAAGGAATGCTCGCAATCCTCGGTCCATACAAATGGAACTTCCTTCTTCATCAGACTAGTCATTGGTTTCGCCAGTTTGGAGAAGTCTTGGACAAATCTTCGGTAGTAACCAGCTAATCCCAAGAAGCTATGGATATCTGTCACTGTCTTCGGTCTGGGCCAAGTCTTAACTGCCTCGATTTTTGCAGGGTCTACAGATATTCCGCTGGCAGATATCACATGCCCTAGAAAAGCTACACTGTTAACCAGAAATCACACTTTGAAAGCTTGACATACAATTGGTTCTCTCTCATGGTCTGTAAAATTTGCCTCAGATGCACCTCGTGCTCGTCCTTAGTCTTAGAATAGACTAGAATGTCGTCGATGAACACAACCACTGATGAGTCTAGCTATCCTTTGAACAATCGGTTATAAGATCCATGAATATAGCTGGGGCGTTCGATAAGCCAAATGGCATTACTGTGAACTCATAGTGCCCATAGCGCGTTCTGAAAGTTGTCTTCTCTATATCTCCATCCGCTATCCGTATCTGATGGTATCCAGATCTAAGATCAATCTTTGAGAAAACCGTGGCACCTCTCAATTGGTCGAACAGGTCGTCAATCCGTGGTAAAGGGTACTTATTCTTGACTGTGACTACATTAAGCTCCCTGTAGTCAATGCAAAGTCGCATGCTACCATCCTTCTTCTTCACAAATAGTACTGGTGCTCCCCATGGTGATGCACTTGGTCTGATAAAACCCTTGTCAAGCAGATCCTCTAACTGAATCTTCAGCTCTTTCATCTCTGATGGTGCCATTCTATAGGGCGCATTGGCAATAGGCCCCGTGCCTGGTATTAAGTCGATGAAGAACTCAACATCCCTCTTGGGTGGCATCCCTGGTAATTCTTCAGGAAATAGATCAGAGAAATCTGATATGACTGGTATGTCTGACTGTGTCTGCTCTTCTGCCTAATGTCCTGGACATACAACAAGTATACTGGTTGTCCCTTCTTCACCTTCTTCATCAAGGTTATAGCAGATACTAGCTTAAAAGTCGGCTCTCTAGGAGTACTGTGATATGAAACTGTCTTGCCCTTCGGGCTCTTCAGTAATAATCTATGCTCTGCGCAATGTAGTTGACCCTTATACTTCTGTAGCCAATCCATGCCCATGATGATGTCGAAGCCCAAATTATCCAGCTCAATCAAATCCGCGTGAAATCTTCGTTCATGATATTAATCTGAACTCCCATGTGAAGTTTCGTGCACCTCACTCTCTCCTTCATCGGTAGTGTGACTAGGAAATCTGAGAGAGGCTTAGGGGTTGTCTCTAACTTCCTTGCTAATGTAGAGGATATAAAGAATGAGATGCTCCTGAATCGAACAGTATCGATGCACTCACGCCGTTTACAGTGAAGGTTCTCATGATAACATTCCCCTTATCCTTGGCCTCGGTCTTGTCCAACACATTCAGAACAACTCCTCCATTGGACTCGTGGCCCGGGGTTAACAATTCATAAGATAGTGAGGTTTGGGTGTATGTCTCAAAGGAATTAAAATACCATTCATTAATCCAATGATTCTTACATACAATCTCCATAATTACATCAATATTGCCTAAACGTCAAATTTAACCGTCCGGGTTTCAGATGGGTGGTGTTTACTAAGGTTGATGGGGCTGTATTCAACTTAATGCCCTTAATCCCATGGTACACTAGTCTGGATTCTCCACTAAATATCAACACATCTCCTGACTTTAAAATAATCTTGCTCGCCTTGTCCATCCTCTTCTGATCACCTTATAGAAACTCAACATCATCTCCAATGGAGAATGATACAACTGGTATCCCTTTGGTAATTGACTCAGATGTCTCATCTCGGTCCTGGTGTAACCCACTTTTCCCCCTTTCTCATAGAAGTTCACAATACAAACGTTGGCTCTCGTGTCTGGCATGTGGTTTGTTTCTAATTATTGTGCAATCTTGACCGCTTATGTCACCAAGGTTTGAAAAATATTGGGTATCCTAGGAACTCGTGCTCCATCTACTTTTCTTACCTCTCCATACAATCCAGTTTGTGGATCCCAATTCTTACCCATACACATCATATATAATATAAGTTTTGACCCACTCTCGTATCCTGGAGTGTAAAATCCTCCAAGGCCTATTCTCAAAGTTCTACATTCATTTACAATGGCTATTTGTTCATCTAGGGTTAGGTATTGCTTGAGTAGGATCATGCCGGGTCGAAGTACTTGGTATTCTTCCTCTGGATATTCCCGACCTTCGCTCAAAGGTTCAGGTGATCTCGGTCTCATAGGTAAGGGGTAACAGATGTCAAAGTGTCCTATTAGGTGAGAGGTTTCCTAAGTTAGGTCTCTCTAAATTTTGATTCTCACTAAACACATACAAGTCTCATCGACTGATAACTTAAACACACATTCATGTTTCATGCTTTTGGTTTAAGTTCTAGGTTTACCGGTGTCACGCTGAGTGCTAGTCTCAGCGCCCGAAGTTCCCACTGCGTACAGGGTGTTTCGGCCTGGTACAATCTCATTTCCTTTCTACTGTGCAGTTGCAGAGGGCTGTCCCATCGGACCTCTAGTGTAGGTGTTATTCTGTGGCGCTTGGCCTCCTCGTGATCCACTTGCCTCTATAGCTGGGTTTCTTGACGAGTCTCTGGATCCCTTGTACACCTGACTCCCGGGGTTGGAAAAGCACTCGTACTCCCTGTGACCATCTTTCTTGCAATAGCGGCACTCAACCTTCTTGCCTGAGCAGTCTACGCCGGGGTGGTCATTTCCACAGCGTTTGCAGTAGTAATGGTACAGCTAATAAACAATTTGGTTAAGTGAGAGGTGGGTATCCTTACCCCTGGGTGGTGCAGATCTAAGTGGCTGAGCATTAATAGCTGAGCCGGTCAGACGAGGGACCTGCTCCTTCGCCTTCTGACCTTGGTAGTCTTTTCGCCCTTTCTTCCTATCGAAGAATTTCCTGCTGAAGGTTTTAGGATTAGTGATCATTTCTAAGCATAGTAGATAGTGGTAACTCATTCTCGAATATAGGTTTCTTACTTTCCCTTCTTGTTGTAACCGCCAGAATTCGCTCCCCCATCCTCTCCTTCAGAATTCTTTCTTTTCTTTCCTTGGGTCTCCTCCCTGTTCTGCAGCATCAGCTCTGTTACCGATGCAACGTCATAGCATTCTTGAATAGTGGTAAAACGTATGGCCCCCATGGAGCCCTGGATGCGATACTTCAATCCTCCCCTAAACTTCTGGATTTTTACTGTGTCGAGTATTCGACCCCTGGTATGTAGTCCAGTAGACTGATAAACTTGGCATAATACTCATCAACTGTCTGGCTCCCTTGAATCAGAGTCTCGAACTCTTGTCTCTTTCTCTGCTTCAAGTGCTCAGGGTAGTACTTGTCCCGTAGCACCTCCACGAATGATGTCCAGTCAAAGTTTGGTGTGGCTCTATGGTGGTCTTCAACTGACCGCCACCAAATGTCTGCTGCATCCTTCAAGTTGTATGCTGCAATGTCAACCTTCTGGTCTTCTGGAACTCTAACAGCCTTGAATTCCTTCTGCTGCTCCACAATAAATTTCTTTAGCAAGGCGGGGTCCGGTTCCCCTAATATGTCGGTACTCTAGCGTCAGCTACGCTCTTCAACCAGTTAGTCTCCCTGGGCTGTGGCGGGTGGGGTATGGCTCCCGCAAACTGTGTCCCTAGCTGTGCGGCGAAGGCTGCCATGGCCTCTGCTAGGCCTGGTATCTCCGGAACATCTGCCGGTGTCTCGCCACCACGTCCACTGCTACCTCCACGTGGTCTACCCCTGGTCGACATCTATAGGATAGTATACTATTATTACTACTCGGTGTAGCACCGTTTACATTCACAAACAATATATGCAAGAAAGTCTAAATACTAGCAATAAAGTATCCCTAAAAATTTCCTGTCTAAGTCACGAATCCTCACACACGTTTCCCGTATCCCAAATTCCTATGCTCACTGTTCTTGACTCAGTATCTCTTCATCAGAGCGGAACTCCACTCTAATACCACTTTTTGTAACACCCCTAATCCTAATCCTGTAATAATATCGCAAGTCGTAGCATAACATAATATAATTCGCAGCGGAAAATAAAACTATCTAACGTTGGTGTTACACGCCGTTACCCACCCATGTGAGTAACAAGGCAACCTTACTCCATCCATCAACTTCAACACTCCACCGCTGTGATGAACAGATACTGAGTACTCTTAAACTTACAATCCAAATCCAAACTGAGCAACTAAACCAAATACAACAAACTCCATAATACAGTAAATAATAAAACTAAAGGTGTTTATTGAAAACACATCAGCTACCCAGCGTCCCGCTCTCCGGCTTCGTGTCTCTTCTCAGTAATCTAAAATGTTTTGCCCATTCAAGGGCTCAGCAAACGATATGATGGTATGCTAAATGTAGTCCTAAATCATTTGGATTCCTTTAGTCGTTTAGCCATCTTGATATTAGATTCATTACATGCTATGCCGGTTTACAATAATATAACTACTGTAAATGTTTAAATAAACACAGAATAGTTCACCTAACAATGTCACCACATAATAGTAAGCAACAACCAAATAATCAATAACCAACAATCAATAACAGTAACCAAACAAGATACGCGTATTAATTAACTGTACTTGTTAGTTGGCCTCATGGCCCTCATCCTTTTAAACCAACCATTTAAACCTTCCAATTATTTTCCACCTCGGGCGTCATGTTAGGACAACCCTTAACAACTTAATAATGGACTGTAGTCCCCTGGGTTCCAATGGAACCGTTGCCAGCTGACCTTATGGTCCTGGATAATTTATTTGCCTTAAAGGCGACCAATTCGGTCGAAACCTGTGCACCAACAGTAGTGCCCTCTGCCATCATCGAATGTGGATAATGGATTCCCTTGAGTGACTCTTGATAGTAGTCCCTCGTAGTGATCACGATGCGCAACCAGATAGTCGAAACTAGCTGGATTCCTCTCTTTGTAAGTTAGCCCTTTAGTCAGTGATATGATATCCAATCCTTGAGTTAAGACTATAACAGTTGACCATCAGTTAGGTTCTCGTAATAACCTAAAGGTCACCTAGTCTTGTTTGAGTTTAGATGTATAAACTTCCAATCATAAGACGTTCGCGTAAAATAGAACGCAATGGTGTCGAGCAATACAGTATACAAGCTCATATACATAAAACACAGATATTACTCTTAACAATAAACACACAACGTCTGGACCTCAGGTAAATCCTTAGGACATTCAGACCACACAATTAACTTACCGTTCACCGTGAAACTGCTAGCTTGACAATTCACGCTCAGTAATTCCTTCCCGTAACGCTGTTATATGTACATGCAATACCGGGTACATTAATACAACTACACTAACTATTATAGTACTGTTGATATCGAACTAATACTCGTAGCATACTAACCCCGTATGTTCTTTATTTCTCCCTGTTATTTAACAGTGGTTTGAGGTAGTTTAACAGTTTGTTATTTTATGTAACAACTACATGTGATAATGAATTTCTACCTTATAGTATATTTTCATTTCTTTAATTATATACTCATAATTGTTTCCACTTATTCTATATATTATACAATTTGGTTATTTTTATTATAACCACAATTATTTTATAAACTTTACATTATACTCCATAATATATTATATTTCTTAGTTTTAATTCCTTTCTTTATTAAATTACAAAACCAACCTTATAATTTCGGTAATTATAAATTGAACACACAAACTTTCGCAAATTACCATATAGCCACATATACTTTCGGTTTCAACATATAATTTCTTATATTTGCAATTTAACCCGAAAAACTTTATATAAGTTACATATTAATTCATAAACTATAGTTTTCATATTTAATTCTCTTAAATACCGAAATGGCCATATAATTCCACAAATTACATTTCTGCCCCATATCCAATTCGGTTTTACATATTAATTTTATAAATTACGTATTCACCCCAAAACTTTTATAAACTTAATATTTTATGTCATAACTCATTTTAACCCAAAGTTTTTGGTCAACACTTTGACCAAAGCCTAATTTCATAATTAATACTTTAATATACCCATAAATTCATATGTAATCTCGGTGTTACTCCAAACATTCCATAAATTACAAAATAGCCCCAAAACTTTTTTAAATGTTAATTTAACACCTAAACACTTATTTAAATTCACCAAAATTCATAATATTAATTCCTACCTTATGTTATATCACAACTATACCAATTAAGCCTTTTAACTCTCGGCAATTATATGTAGTACACTAATCTTTTCAAAATTTACATTTTAGCTTCATAAATTAATAACTAGTCATTTAAATACTTGTAGCTATTTTTATATTCCCAAAATTTATAATATAAGTTAATATACTTATATTCTTCAAAAAATCACCAAATGAACCCTTTTATTTTCGGCTGTAACAAATATTTACCATATGGTTTTAAAACTTGATTTATATCTTATAATAAGTATATATAAATGTATATAAGCCATATAACACTTCTAAAAATTATGCTAATGTCTTAGAATGATTATAAGCTCAAAATAGACCATTTAACTCCTAGAATATTCGGCTTGAATATATATGCATCTTAATTAAATTTTGTGTCACAAATTTATACCTTAAGGTAATAATCATACCTTGTATGTTATAAATTATTTTCTTGGTATTATAACCTATAGTTTTCGGCCTTAATATTACTAAGGGTTGTACATAAATTTTATACTAAAGTTTGAAGCTTAAATCAAGCTTGAACTTAGTAGATTTAATTATATAAACTTACTCCATAAATCAAGATGATTCTTGTACTTGATTTCCTCTTAAATTCCAAGCTCCTCCAATGCTATATTGTTGTAGAATTTTCGGCCTCCTTGTATATATTTAGGAGATCCAAGTGTTAGACTTCTAGCAAGGATTTATAAGTAAGATTTGGAATAGTTTGCAAGAGTTTTCCTTAGGTATTTGTCAAGGAATTTTTGACACACCTTGGGATGTTGGAAGATCCAAATTTCCTTCATGAAATGATGAGAGAACATAGGCTTAGAAGCTTGAAAGTTTCGGACATTAACTCAGGTATTTGCTAGGATTTTCAACATGAAAATATACCTTAACTTGATCTTGTTTGTTCCTTAAGTTGTTGTTGAATCAAGGTGACTCCTTGGAGTACTAAAGCTTGGCAAAAACTTGTATGTTGCTAGGATGATTCTTGCTTCAAGACTTAGTAGAATTTAACTAGGAAAATTACATAAAAATGGTGTTAGAGCCTAAGATACCATTAATGGAGCTTGAAGCTCACAAGGAGAACTAGCTAAGGAAGAAAGAAAAGAGAGAAGAATGAAGCCTTACCAAATCGGCTAAGTGAGCAAGGAAGAATGGCTAATGCCCACGTAAGGAAATAAGGGAATGGAATGAAGGAATTTCTTTTTTGACAAAATAATGTCAAAGTTAGGCATGCTTTTCCTTAGTTTATTATTTGATGCTTGACTCCATAAATGTCAATAATTCAAGCTAACTTTCGGCCACATGTGGAAGAGGAAAGGAGACTTTGATTGTCAATTGGCACAAGATGACAAGGGCAAAGGTAGGTAGTTGTTTCTTTTGAATTTTCTAAGTTGAATACCCATGCTAATGTTGTCCCAACTCCTTGCAGATTTTCAGTAATGTGCTGTAGGAAGCATTTGATTTTTTTGTCATTTGAAGACATGAGAACATGTCTAGTTAGGTACATGTTTTATTTGACTAATATACAGCAATCAAACTTGCTTTTGCCTTGCTTATTTTTGGCAGACATAGGCTAGAGGATGGGATGATTTGTTTGTTTATTTGCAACTTTACATTATATAAACCAAGATCTACTTTATGTATTTTAATTCCATTACTTTTTCCTAACTTAATCCTCCTTGTTGTTTCCAGCAGGTTTACGGTAATGGAGGTCTCCTTAGACTGAGATTATTTTGACATAATGTCACATGGTATATGGAAGATGAGTCACCATTCCATAAGACATTTATTAAGCTAAAATCATGTCATTTATACCAAAAAAATGGCCACTTTAGGGACCATGTGGGACTGATTTTTAACTTGGTATTTGTCACACTATATTGTATTAGGATCATATTGTAACATGTTATAAGTCACAACATTTATTTGGTACATTTATACTAAGGTAAAAGATGAAAGTTTCTAAGGTAAAATGTTGATTTTATACTACTTTTTGATCTGATTTTTGGCCCTACTTTTGCTATGCGTTTAGCACTGGCTTTGATTGATTTAGATGGTAAATTCATCCCCATTTAAGATTCCCAACTCGTGGCTCCTCAAAAACTTCAAGGTAATAGCGTAGAACACGTTTTTATGGCACCTGAAGGTGCGTTTTTGTGCTTTAAGGAAATTCTGGAAAATAAGTAGTCACTACGAGTCCCAAGTGTTTATAAACATTTTTTATAGTCAATAATGATATATTAAGGTGTTAAATTTAGTTATATGGGGTTATATCCACTCATGACACAATTCCCAGGCTACCGGGACACTCCCGGGGCAAAATAGGAGCGTTAAGAATTTCCCCCGAGCACTTTGTGTGTTTTTGAAAAATTATCTCGAGAATTCTCTTTATAATGATGAATAATGATGATAGGAACTCTAAGAATGATTTATATAGGATTATGTGCCACTTCGGTACCTCTCCGGGGCATTCCCAAGGGTTTATGGGGCCCCCAACGGGAACCTCCGAGCACTTTGTCTTTAATTGAGAAATTAGCATGAGGAATTCATCTTATATGTTTAAGAAAGTGTTATGGTGCATTTGGAATGAAGTGTAATGCTTTATTTCATCTTATAAAGTATTTCCGGGTGTTTCCGGGCTTTTCGGGCTTTAAGGGGTCTCCCGGGCATTTTGCATTTCTATTCTGTTCTAGCTGAGGACCTGTGTTTTAAAGGTCATATAATGATCCTTAGTTGACTTGGTATGAGTTTTATTGTTCATATATCATAGTTAGCTTAAGGTCCGGCTTAGCGCACATTGTTGACCTTAAGGAGTTTCAGTGCGTTCTAACGCCTAAGTGTTTATATATTTTTTGGGTTTCATAATCCCCCAAGTAATACTTATTTATCATTATTTAATTATTTAAAGGTTAGGGGTATTTCAGGACAGGGCCGGGTCACCAGGCCGGACAAGTTTTGAGCAGCTCTACCCGCGGGTGTTGGGGGGTGAACCCATCACCTGTTTTTTTCTTCTTCAAACTAGCAATTTTATCTTTAACACCTATATAAACTTAGTTTTTTAATAAAAGTACACCCATATTTTTTCAATAATACAAACTACATCATTAAATGTCAATAATATACTCAAGCATAGAGTATTAACCAACAAATTACTAAAAATACACCCATATTTGTTCAATAACACATACATGCGGGTGACGGGTCTGGTGACTTGGTGGAAAATATTCACCCGACCTAACCCGTCACCCGCACCCGTTGCACTCGTCACCCGTTTTTTGCGCGTTTTTCACCCGTTTCAGCGGGTCGGGTGATCGGGTGAAACAGGGATCCATCACCCATTGTCATCCCTAATCTCCAACGATTCACGACACCAACATAGTAGCCTCTGGTTGGTTTCGGAATAAAAATTTAAAACGGAACTTTAGATAAGAAATTTGACAAAAAGAAGAATATCTTTCCTTAACATCTTCTCGTTGACCCTATGTGTGAGGCACTTGGGCATAGAGTTGGCCACCTGCTCTGTACGAATCGGACCTCTTGGATCCGAGTTGATTGTCTCTCCATTTCTTCTACACACTTGTGCCTATAGATGGATGTATGGTCCCTTAGTTTATTTTTTAGAAAAGGTGTTATATATTAATTGGTGCAATAGCATAGTACATAGGAGGGAAATTCATTTCACTAGTAGAAAAAATGTTTTTAACCACGGTTATTTTGCCTATATACCACGGTTAGGAACCGTGGTTTATGCTCGCGTCACGTATAGAAAATTGCCTATATACCACGGTTGAAAACCGTCGTTTAAAAGAAGACTATATACCACGGTTTGCTATAACCGTCGTTTAAGACCGTTTTTGGACGCGGTCCTCACCGATTTTAAATGACGGTTAATGTCAGAACCGTGGTATAAAGTACCTTTTATACGACGGTTAAAGCCTGAACCGTGGTATATAGTTCTTTTTAAATGACGGTTAGTCGCAAAACCGTGGTATATTATGTATAAAATCAACGAATAAACCACGGTTATACATATAACCGTGGTTTATAGTCTATGAACTTTTTTTTCAAAATCACCGGCGAATTAGAAGCGCCGCTTCACAGATCTCAAACAGAGCACAGAAGAGAATGAAGAGGCTAGAACATGTATGTCCTTTATTTGTGATTTAGGGTTGCAAAATAATGAGTGAAGAATGGAGGCGTAGTATGTTCCTTGTCGCAGTGGTTGCAAAATTACCGTGAGGTTGAAGAGAAGAAGAATGGAGGCGTAGGCCATTTCCTGTTCGCCGGTTATGGTTGCGAAAATTATAGTGAGTGGAGATGATGCAGAACATGTGTTCCTTGTTCGCAAGTGTAAGCTGCAAAAATTACCCAAAAACAAGAGAATGAGTGAGGACGGAGCATGTTCCTTGTTCACTGGTTAGGGTTGCGAAAATTACCGTGAAGTTGAAGAGAATAAAGAAGAGTTGCAGAGCATGGTTCGGTGGGTTCCAAAACTACCGTGAGGTTGAAGAAATGAAGAAGAGTTGCAGAGCATGTTCGTCGGTTTGGGTTCCAAAATTACCGTGAGATTGAAGAGAATGAAGAAGAATAGTTGCAGAGCTTCGTCGGTTTGGGTTCCAAAATTACCGTGAGATATAAGAGAATAGAAAGAAAGAGTCGCGTTAAATTTGGGCCAAAAATTAAAATTCCTGCCTAGACTATATACCACGTTGACCAAAAAAACCGTGGTTTAATATAGTAAGATGTGCATATAAATGACGGTTGCCTAGGAACCAGTGGTATATAGGTACCCTATATACGACGGTTCTCCAAGAAACCGTGGTATATCCACTCTGGCGTGTACTATATACCACGGTTGCCCTGAAAACCATGGTATATAAGTAACCTATATACGACGGTTCTCCAAAAACCGTGGTATATGCACTCTGGCGTGTACCTTAAATGACGGTTGCTATGAAAACCGTGTTTTATAAACTTTAAACCACGGTTTTCCTTTTAACCGTGGTTTAAAAGCCGTCATTAAAATCTTTTTTCTACTAGTGTTTGATTTTCAAGTATAAGGTGGCAGTTGTAACTTGTAATCATCTAGCTAGGTTGGTTAGATTGTGTGTCATCAAATTGTCGGCTCTTGGGACAAAGAATCATTCGACCTCATGAAAAACACTAAATTTAGCTAAGACCTGACCTTATCAAGAATAGTTTTAGCAGTTGGATCTAAAGTCGGTGTTGCACCAGTATTCATATAGTCGACGATAGTGTTACAATCTGATAGGAACCGTACCACCGGATGACCCATTGTTATGGCCGCGTCAACAACAAATTGAAGAGTAGAGGTCTCAGCGTAAGTAGGCAAGAAGTCTCCTAACTTCCCATGAAATGCTGCAATGGTAACTTTCCCATCCTGACTGCCCACAATGGCACATCCCATACGGAAGTTAAAATCCACACTGTTGATAAGCCTCAGACTTATCATATTATAGTAGTTTTGAAATACCCCAAACCTTGATATGTGGTTTAAATATCAAATTATGGTATGTGAAGGCTAAAAAGTGCCTTAGTAACATCAGTGAACAATTTAAACCACAATAGATGCAATAAAGCATTAAGACACAGTTTGAGCAAAAACATGCTCTAAGCTATGAGTGAACTTGGTTAGGACCCAAAGAGCCTACCAAGACTTGATAACATTCATTATGATTTAATAAGGCTAAATAAGTCCTTAGGAAACTTTGGTAGACAATGAAACCAAACAAAACACAAGGTAATACCTTAAAGTCAATATGAGCAAAAATGTGCTCTAAGCTTGGGATGAATGTGTATAAGACCTAATGGTCATACCTATACCTTATTATATGTTAATGAACATATTAAATCCATTACTAAAGAAAACCAAGCTTGAAAACAAGTTAAAACACAAAATGTGCTTTAAGGAGTCTTAAAGCACGTTTTTGAAAAATTGTCTTGTAAATGAGTTTTGAATGGCTAAATGTCCATCATTACTCTTTAATTAACACTGTGTACTATATAGTATCACATTTGGGTGGCCATATTAGTGGGAAATCAAAAATTTCACTTCTATGTGCCTTGTTATAGGTGAATAGTGATTTTTATAACTAGTTTGTAACATATAATGTTATAAGTGATTAAATTGGTCAACAAAGACTATAATACCCTACTAATAATAAGGGGGCCGGTTTTTGGTAGTAATGAGTCACCAAACATGTTAACTGTAAGTAAATAAAGGTGACTCATAGGTTACTATTTGCTTTAAGTTATAAATATCCTTAAAAGCAAAACCAAACTCACTTCTCCTTTCTCCTTCACTTCACACGGTTCCCTTCTTCTCCTCTTCCCTTCTCTTCTGTTCTCTCTCGGTTGTGCTACAGCACATATACCATCTTCAAGCTTTGACATGTATCTTCTAGCTCCCTTGGCCAAATCAAATTCCAAGACCATATTTGTCTTAGTTAGGTCAAGCTCTACACTTCCCTCTTTTCAAATCTTCAAGAACTCAATTTTGGTGCCATGAAGATTCACCATTGAAGGAGCTTGAGCTCACCTTTTCACATATTCATGATCTCCTTTGCTTCAAGGTAAGGAAACTCAAAGAAAATCCATGTTTCCTCCATATTTTCATGTTGTCCGAAAATTCACCTCACAATGGTGTATTTATCTTGTTTGTTTTAGCTTCATTTGAATCTTCCAAGGACTAGGAGGAGTCCTCTCTTGATACTTGTTCAAGTTCTCTTCCAATTCCAAGGTAAAACAATTACCTTAATGTGTTAAAACAATATATGTAACTAGGGTTTACAATGAGATGAAGCTTAAAGCTTGAATACTCATTATGTTGTTTGTACAATGTATAGAACTTGACAAGGAATCAAGTACCCCACCGGTTTGTAAGGAAACAAGAAAGAAGTTTGTGAGGAAAAAAGAGGTAAACAAACTATCTCAATGTAGTTTAAATGCCTTAGGAAAACGAGCTTCATTTGCTTGATAAAATACCTAAGGAGCCAATGGTGAGTGACCTAGTAAAATGTTCTCAAGGAGACTAGTAAAAGAACATATGTTTTGGTGTATGTATTTGCAGGTCAAAGGCATTATTATGTGGGAAATTCAGTGAAGGTTATGCAATTTAAGGGCCCTAAGAGCCATGTTATTTAAGGGCCTAAGTGCCAAGCAATTTAAGTTATGCACTATATTGTGATGTAGTGCAAAATGTGTGAAGTTTGTGTATAAAATGTGTTTGATGGATTTTAGGTATTCTTGAGTGAAGTAAGGTAAAAACCTAAGTGTTTGGATGTGAGTATATACTAGAGAAGCTATGGCCAAATTTGGGAAATGTGTAAGAAGTTCTAAGTGTTGTAAGTGAGTTTTGGTGAACTAGGAAGTGTTAAAAGTGAATGAATGTTTACTTGAGAAGAAAACATGTATTAAGGTGATTTAGAGTGATGCAAGGATTTAGGTGTTGTCTTTGAAGTTCTAGGAATTCAATGTGTGTTTTGTGAATGTGTTAAAGTCATGGAGAAGTTGTTTAAGGTTTAGGTAAGGTTGGTGTTCAAGGAACAAGTGATGTTTAGGTATAATGTAAAAAGGAGATTAAGTTAGTAAGAAAAGAGGTTTGAGAGGTGATGATAAGGTGTAGAGGAAACACCTTGGTATTGTGGTCATTACAGGTGAAATGCCACCTAGAAATCATAAGGAGAAAACATTGTAAGTGTTAGGAATTTTGTGGAGATATAAGTAAAGGTTTAGGGAATTAGGGAAAATAGTTTTGTGAGTGTTTAAGAATATCTTAAGGGTGTGTTTTGAAGTGCCAAATGATGTTAGAACACATTAAGAGGCCTTAGGAGAAGTTTGGTGAAGATTTGGCAAAGTTTTGGTAAGTTTAGAAGGCGACCGACCCAGGGGCCGACCCAGTTTTTGGGTCGGTCGAGCCTCTGTAAAATGTTAGGAATGTGTTCGGTAATGGTCCGACCCAAAAGGGTGGGTCGGACATGGGTCGGTCGGTCAAGTTTCAAAGGAAGGAAAATGTTCGCACATGGACCGACCCAGAATGGTGGGTCGGACGTGGGTCGGACGGGCATGTTTGTAAGGAAGTAAAAGGGTCTGTAATGGACCGACCCAGCTGTGGGTCGGTCGGTGGGTCGGTCGGACCAAAAACATGGTTTAAGGTTATGAAATGATATGTGATGATGGGGATTGGTATGTAATGATGTTATAAGGATGTTAAGGACATGTTAGGGAAGTTTTAATGACACCTAAGTGGGTTAAAAGTTGTATTACAATGTGAGAGTAAAACAAGTTAAAAATGTTAAGTTATGTAACTAAGTCAACGGGGAAAAATTAAGCATTGACATTTAATGATCAAACAACCCCCGATGTTAATAAAAACACATATGATGTTAACAGTTGTTCGAGAGTTGCTCGAGGGACATAAATGGACAGGACAAGTGGACTCCGGTGACAGGTATGGTTTTCTTGCAACCTGCGTCCTACCGGATTACACCGGCTTGTATGCCAATCTGTTTTTCTGTATGTTTGCCACGTTGTAAGATTAAACATGTAATGAGTTTACAGTAATTCATATAGGTGGCGTGTTCAACTCCGATACCATTTAATCTCAGCAGTGTTAACCTTAGTTAACTGAGTCTAGGACCACTTGAGAGTTCGGTATTCGGAGCAAACGACCCGTACCATGGGACGTACTAACCACGGCTATGCGTGTGTTAAATGTGTGATAGTGTATGTGAATGTAGGGATCTCCCTTGTGTGTTTAACCCAGTTGTAATACTGTATGTGTTGTTATGTGATAGGCTCCATAGTGGGGTTCTAACTAATATCTAAAGTGAGTATGTACTAACAGTAGTGAGGAATCCGGTTTGGCCGTCGCGCGTTGTTTGGGAGAGGGTATCCTTCCTAGCCTTACCCTTCTCTTGTTATGGTTGTTTCCCTCACGGGTTATGATCTCCCATTAGCTTACTCCAAAGCTTGGCTATTCTGACTTATGATCGGTTTAGGGGGAACATGTGTTTGTGTGGTGTGTTAGGGCCTTCAAACCCGAACCGCCTTAACTTAAGTTACTCGTCCAACTTAGGACGGTAATGAGTGTTGGTGTTATTGTATAACGAGCTTATCATGAGACTGGCAACATTCTCTAGGCTCACCAGTGTTTGTGATGTTTGGGTCGGTTCCTAAGCGAACCATTCCCGTTGTGTTATGTGTTATGTTGTGATGCAGTATTCATTGCGGTACTGTGTTGTGTACGTAGAACGTGCAAAGTGTTGTTAAGTGTTGTATGTAGTGTATGTCGTAGGTTGTATAATGTGGAGTGTGTTGTATAATGTAGATTGTGTGGATCATGGATATGATTCCCAGTTTGTGATAAGAGGCGTTTAAGGATAACCCGATTTAAGGGTATGTGTCGTCTATTAAGGAAGTAGCTCCGTTGGAGGAGAAACACTAGGGATGATGAAAACCAGGGTGACTTGTTAAGTAGGATGTATTATCCGATTGTTGAGCCTATTGAGGCGAAATGTTAAGTGTTGTGTGTTTATTGTCACATGCATGATTTAAATATAATCAACTGCATGCTAAGACGACAATTAGTTGTGCGTGGCCGGTAGCATGGGCTGCGGATTACCATACCAGCAAAGGTGCTGAGCCCCTTGGGGCCACCCTTCTCTTCTTTTCCTATTTCAGGTACGAAGTGCTGGAAGCCGTTCGAGAGTAGGACGGGTAGTCATTGTACATGGGTAAACAATTAAGTGTATGTATACAGTAGGTGTAGTAAGACCGAAATTGTTGTCGGCATCAGTTTATAAGTACTCGGTATAGTTGTTAAGGTGTATGTTGTTGTTATTGTTAATGGAAAGGGATATGATGTATAGTTGCTCGGGAATTTAGCCCATCAGACCGGTACATTGTGTATGTATTAGCCTTGTTAGCCACGTGGGTGGCTAACGGCGTGTAACACCAACAAGTTAAGTAATGTGATGAGGATGTTCTTCCGTGCAGTTTGTTGTAAGTATGTTAATGTTGGATGGGGTGTTACAAAAAGTGGTATCAGAGCGAAGTATCGCTCTGATGACTGAATTACCGAGCTTAGGAAGTACCGAGTTAGGATTTAAGTATTTTGGGTTAAGGGTTGAGTGATAGCGTGAGAGATACGCTAGATAGGAACTACCAGTGACTACTGGAAACCTACAATATCCTTCCCACCCTCCACATTCCCTGTATATAACTTGGGGAAACAACGCCAGGGAGATGGAAGTCCTCTCTTACTCGGGAATACCCGATCTGGCTGTTATTAAATACCTTTAGGGTACGGAGAACCTGTCATACGGTAGATCCCGAAAACTGGGAATCCCGGAGACGGTCTCCATCTGAATAATGTTAACCGCATTCCATAGCAAAGAATGAAGGATCTTGTGTATAGAGGAATAGAATTTCCGGCAACCTGGGTCGACATGCGAGCAGTCGAGGATAACCAGCTTGCAACGCACCTACCGTGCAACAGGCAAGAAATGGATTAATAACACCCGAGACAAGTGTCTACGGAACCACAGTTGATAAATAAAACACCAACGGTATACCAACCGATAAAGGAACTACAACGTAGTGCCCAAACAAGAGACAAGACTCGGTAACCACGACAAGTGCGTGGAACGGGCTACGAAGGAGATATAATACTAAGTAAAAGGGGTCTCCCAGAATGGGAAACACCCTAGTTGATGATTATCATGTGAAGACAGTGAGAAGTCACCTAGAGGAGTTATTGTCAAGGCAGTAAGATCAGTGAGGGCCAACAAGGCCACTGATGACAGTGCGGGTAAAAACAATACCACAACCGGTATGTGTTAAACTGATAGCCAGTTAGCATGGCGCACTTGCCAATAGCAAGTGCTGCTATAACAGGGCTGTTCGGGAAATTTATAATCACTACAAAGTACTTAGTAAAGTACCATAAAGTTAAACGAGACCACTATGACCATGGAAGGGCTTAATAGCCTAACCTCTGTGATTGTAAGTACACCAGTCAGCAAGAAGCTAGACTTGGATAAGGTAAGAAGATGTTGCGAGACCATGAAAATTTTTCTTTCAACCCAGATTTATTCAAACCCTTTTCTTTTCAAACCAGATTTTCTTTCAAACCAACACTTCTTTCCAACCTTCTTTTAAACCAAACCAGTAAAACCAAGGACAGTTGACAAGGATACAACAATGGATAAACTTTCCCTCGATTAAGTTCGGGAAGCAGGGAATGAATATTGTCACGGGACAATATAGGGAGTTGACAACAGAATACTTCACCTAGGCGTGTGACGGACACTACAAGTGTACCAACTGTGTTGTGGGACGACCGCACTCCGATAGGAGCATGTGGGCCTGACAGACCTACTTATAGGTTAGTTGGGTAAGTAGCAATGTATCAGTATGATACCCCATATATGTATACGAGTAGAGTCCGAAACACGGGGAGTAGTCGACTCCGTCTACGGTCAGCAGTATAAATCAAACGAGAGCTAAGGATTACAAGGAATAGTTGAAGTTAAAGAATTCAGTTAAGTTAGCAAGACTAAAAGGATTAGTGAACTCCTTTCAAGGAAATGTTTAAGAGTTAGGAAGTGCGATGGGCACAAACTGTTATGTAAAGACACCACATATGTCTTAAGGATCCTTAGGGATAAACATTATAGCTGGAATGGTGACCCAGCCTGTACATGGCAAAGCAGATGCCTAATGTGGACACATTAATGTGCAACAAACGGGATGAAACTCCCAGAATGAGTACCTACACTACCAAGAAATGTTGATCTTCACAGAAGAAGATAATAACCAGTAAAGAACGCGAAAGGCGTAGCTAACGGAATGTACCAATAAGTGTGAAACAAATGTAAGGCATAACTTAATAACACCCAGGAGCAATCCTTGAAGGGTGTTCACATCAACAATTGTTGAATGAAGTGCATGACAGAAGCACAAGGGTTGAAACTAACACACAGTTTAGACATAAATTGTCAGGAGACGGACTGACAAACCCAAGGGGCATCCCATGAAAGGAAACGGAATGCAACGACCTTGTCATGGAGCTCAGTATAATATCTAAACCATGTAATGTTGTACAGAGAAGTACATGTGTGTGGACAGCCTATAATGAGCCCAGCTCAAGGCAAATGAGGCTTATAATCCAAAAGCAGGATATATAATATAAATTCGATTGATGGTAGAAGTTTAGGTTGTATAAGTGAATAGAGTGGTAAACGAACCACTGCATTAAGAGTGGGGATACCTCTCGACATGTGACACCGCAGGAGCGGTAGTTTGTGAATCAAGTTCAAGAAATATGTTAAGGATTGACCATGTTGTTATTGAAAGAGAAATTAGCTTAGTAGTATGTGAATAAGGTGAAACACCGAGCTGAATAATGCCGGCTTATGACTCGAATGATCGATGCTCAGGGAGCATTCAGTTGTCATCCAAATGAGGGATGAACCATAATGTGAATAATGTAAATTTATGTGTGGAAGTTAATGTGACAGTAAATACGATGTGAGTTAGTGTTATACAATAAGTACGGTGCGCAGTAAGCGACCGTTGTATAAGTGTTGTTAAATAATGATGTGGCGGATAAGGCCAGTTATGAGTTAAACTCAGTGGAGATGCAAGATGAGTGATGTTAAACAGACTGGGCAATAAGCCAGTGGTAGGTACTGTGTGATGAGAAACTCAGTGTGAATTCCATGGCGAATCACATAAGGGATTTACTGTCAAGAGTTTACGCCTCTGCACTCTGTATGACTGAGTGTTTTGGTATTGCACTTGCGCAGTAATGATCGAGTGGGATAGCTAGGAATTGGAAACATGTTAATTGTGAATAATGTTGTAATGGCCGATGCATAGGAAATGCAAGGCCGCACCGATGGAAGAATACATGTATAAAAACCAAATGTGGAAATATGATTAACAGTAAGTGACTACAGTAGCACTAACTACCAAATATCGGTATGGAATATACCTCAAATATTGGAAATAACTGAGAGAGCACTACACACTAGGTAGTAGCTCAATCTCAACCGACAGTAAGTCGGAAGCGAACAAGTCAATCATTGTGAAATACATAGTGGTATACACAGTAAATTGTTATGAAAATTGTGAAACTCACCGAATCCGCTCAGGGTAAAAGATACCGTGCGTCGGTTGAGAAACCATTGTTACCAAGATGAAGGTGACAATTGGGGATGTACAATACAGTAAGAATAACAAAAGGGAGTAATTAAGCTCTACAATTATTAAAGTTTCGCAGCAGAAACTAGTGAACCAGTGATTCAAATGTACAACGTAAATAATGAACATGAGTGGATGGCTAATTATTAACGCCTAAAAGCCTCACAGGCCAGGACCGAAACCGGTTATGAGTTATAACTCCAATGCGAATTCTTGGTTTACGGACTAAACCGCCAATATGGTTGAGATCCTCTAAGAATCCGTTGTGTAATAGACCGCGTGGAAGTTAAAACACTTCACGACGGCAGAACATTTAAGCCAATGTTTAGTGACTGATTACGTGGGCGTAATCCCTTTTAAGGGGGGTAGAGCGCAAAACCACTTGGTGTATATTACCGTACAAGTGTACGTAGTGTATGTGACTCGTATTGTGCATAGCACAAAATTATTGTTTGTTTTGATGATTGGTGTGTGTGTTACGTAAACATACACATTCATTCATGGTTAATTGTGGTAATTGCGCACAGAAGATGCGAATACCATTGTGATAAGTGTGTGTGTTTGTTAACAGTTGTGTGTGATTGTACAAGTGTGGGGAGTAGATAAACTCCCGGGGGAACAAAAGCCCCGACAGTGTATAAATGTAAAACCAGGTGTAGTATTTTGGATAAAATATATGTGTATGATATATATATGTATACTTAAAGTGATGCATGAAAGGGTATGATACCGACATAGAACCTAGTGAGAAGAAGATTCCCTAGGCAACAGGGTTAAAAGTGAATGGAGGTAACTGATAGACGGAGTTCTATCCTTTGGAGATGTTGTGATCATGACTAGAATGATTCAAAAGATAGAAAATTGGAAATGAGTGATTTACTTGATGCTGAAAATGAAGTGGGAGGTGGAACTTGATTGCATGCGATCAGGGAAGCCGAACACAAATTGGAGTGGAAGGATAGTTCAACACTGATGCTGATCACATCAGGGTTGGATGACTCTTGAAACTCCCTATAAGTGGTCACGAATAACCACGCTAATAAAAGAAGCAAAGAGCTTAAGTTGGACTTGGAGGTGTGTGTTTTCAAAAGGATTTTAAATTGGTATTTATAAAACGTTGATGGATACTTTACATAATTAAAGTTCTCTTACTTAACCTCACAAGGAAATTTAAAACTTATGTGATTGTTTTAATCTCCTAAAGGCACGGGGACGGAAGGTGTCCATCGCGACCGTGTTCTACGGGATCATAGTGAATATCAAGAATATTTTTGATTGCTATACATGCTCTGACATGTTGTGTGGTATGTGTAATGAATGTTGTTTTGACTTGGATTTCTTAAAGTGTATACTATCAAGGCCTATGAGTCTAAATGTGTGGTGTCACATAGACCTATGTGTCTAAAGACTGTTATGTTACCAGGACCTATGTGTCCAAATGTGTTATGTTACCCAAGACCAGTGAGTCAAAGGGGTTGTTATGTATGTGTAAGTGTTGTTAAGATACCCGGACCATAGAGTCCGAGGTTATCATGTGGATATGTTATGTTATGTGTGGATGTGAATGTGTTGCCCGGACCAGCAAGTCCGAGGTTGTGATGTAAAGTGTGTTTGGTTAAGGAAGTTATTTCCAAGTGATTCCGTGTTCAAATCTAATGATGTGTGGAAAGTGTGAACTTCGAGGACGAAGTTCTTTTAAGGGGGGTAGATTGAAATACCCCAAACCTTGATATGTGGTTTAAATATCAAATTATGGTATGTGAAGGCTAAAAAGTGCCTTAGTAACATCAGTGAACAATTTAAACCACAATAGATGCAATAAAGCATTAAGACACAGTTTGAGCAAAAACATGCTCTAAGCTATGAGTGAACTTGGTTAGGACCCAAAGAGCCTACCAAGACTTGATAACATTCAATTATGATTTAATAAGGCTAAATAAGTCCTTAGGAAACTTTGGTAGACAATGAAACCAAACAAAACACAAGGTAATACCTTAAAGTCAATATGAGCAAAAATGTGCTCTAAGCTTGGGATGAATGTGTATAAGACCTAATGGTCATACCTATACCTTATTTATATGTTAATGAACATATTAAATCCATTACTAAAGAAAACCAAGCTTGAAAACAAGTTAAAACACAAAATGTGCTTTAAGGAGTCTTAAAGCACGTTTTTGAAAATTGTCTTGTAAATGAGTTTGAATGGCTAAATGTCCATCATTACTCTTTAATTAACATGTGTACTATATAGTATCACATTTGGTGGCCTATTAGTGGGAAATCAAAAATTTCACTTCTATGTGCCTTGTTATAGGTGAATAGTGATTTTTATAACTAGTTTGTAACATATAATGTTATAAGTGATTAAATTGGTCAACAAAGACTATAATACCCTACTATAATAAGGGGGCCGGTTTTTGGTAGTAATGAGTCACCAAACATGTTAACTTGTTAAGTAAATAAAGGTGACTCATAGGTTACTATTGCTTTAAGTTATAAATATCCTTAAAAGCAAAACCAAACTCACTTCTCCTTTCCTCCTTCACTTCACACGGTTCCCTTCTTCTCCTCTTCCCTTCTCTTCTGTTCTCTCGGTTGTGCTACAGCACTATACCATCTTCAAGCTTTGACCACTTGTATCTTCTAGCTCCCTTGGCCAAATCAAATTCCAAGACCATATTTGTCTTAGTTAGGTCAAGCTCTACACTTCCCTCTTTTCAAATCTTCAAGAACTCAATTTTGGTGCCATGAAGATTCACCATTGAAGGAGCTTGAGCTCACCTTTTCACATATTCATGATCTCCTTTGCTTCAAGGTAAGGAAACTCAAAGAAAATCCATGTTTCCTCCATATTTTCATGTTGTCCGAAAATTCACCTCACAATGGTGTATTATCTTGTTTGTTTTAGCTTCATTGAATCTTCCAAGGACTAGGAGGAGTCCTCTCTTGATACTTGTTCAAGTTCTCTTCCAATTCCAAGGTAAAACAATTACCTTAATGTGTTAAAACAATATATGTAACTAGGGTTTACAATGAGATGAAGCTTAAAGCTTGAATACTCATTATGTTGTTTGTACAATGTATAGAACTTGACAAGGAATCAAGTACCCCACCGGTTTGTAAGGAAACAAGAAAGAAGTTTGTGAGGAAAAAAGAGGTAAACAAACTATCTCAATGTAGTTTAAATGCCTTAGGAAAACGAGCTTCATTTGCTTGATAAAATACCTAAGGAGCCAATGGTGAGTGACCTAGTAAAATGTTCTCAAGGAGACTAGTAAAAGAACATATGTTTTGGTGTATGTATTTGCAGGTCAAAGGCATTATTTATGTGGGAAATTCAGTGTTTAAGGTTATGCAATTTAAGGGCCTAAGAGCCATGTTATTTAAGGGCCTAAGTGCCAAGCAATTTAAGTTATGCACTATATTGTGATGTAGTGCAAAATGTGTGAAGTTTGTGTATAAAATGTGTTTGATGGATTTTAGGTATTCTTGAGTGAAGTAAGGTAAAAACCTAAGTGTTTGGATGTGAGTATATACTAGAGAAGCTATGGCCAAATTTGGGAAATGTGTAAGAAGTTCTAAGTGTTGTAAGTGAGTTTTGGTGAACTAGGAAGTGTTAAAAGTGAATGAATGTTTACTTGAGAAGAAAACATGTATTAAGGTGATTTAGAGTGATGCAAGGATTTAGGTGTTATCTTGGAAGTTCTAGGAATTCAATATGTGTTTGTGAATGTGTTAAAGTCATGGAGAAGTTGTTAAGGTTTAGGTAAGGTTGTGTTCAAGGAACAAGTGATGTTTAGGTATAATGTAAAAAGGAGATTAAGTTAGTAAGAAAAGAGGTTTGAGAGGTGATGATAGGTGTAGAGGAACACCTTGTATTGTGGTCATTACAGGTGAAATGCCACCTAGAAATCATAAGGAGAAAACATTGTAAGTGTTAGGAATTTTGTGGAGATAAGTAAAGGTTTAGGGAATTAGGGAAAATAGTTTTTGTGAGTGTTTAAGAATATCTAAGGGTGTGTTTTGAAGTGCCAAATGATGTTAGAACACATTAAGAGGCCTTAGGAGAAGTTGGTGAAGATTTGGCAAAGTTTTGGTAAGTTTAGAAGGCGACCGACCCAGGGGCCGACCCAGTTTTTGGGTCGGTCGAGCCTCTGTAAAATGTTAGGAATGTGTTCGGTAATGGTCCGACCCAAAAGGGTGGGTCGGACATGGTCGGTCGGTCAAGTTTCAAAGGAAGGAAAATGTTCGCACATGGACCGACCCAGAATGGTGGGTCGGACGTGGGTCGGACGGGCATGTTTGTAAGGAAGTAAAAGGGTCTGTAATGGACCGACCCAGCTGTGGGTCGGTCGTGGGTCGGTCGGACCAAAAACATGGTTTAAGGTTATGAAATGATATGTGATGATGGGGATTGGTATGTAATGATGTTATAAGGATGTTAAGGACATGTTAGGGAAGTTTTAATGACACCTAAGTGGGTTAAAAGTTGTATTACAATGTGAGAGTAAAACAAGTTAAAATGTTAAGTTATGTAACTAAGTCAACGGGGAAAAATTAAGCATTGACATTTAATGATCAAACAACCCCCGATGTTAATAAAAAACACATATGATGTTAACAGTTGTTCGAGAGTTGCTCGAGGGACATAAATGGACAGGACAAGTGGACTCCGGTGACAGTATGGTTTTCTTGCAACCTGCGTCCTACCGGATTACACCGGCTGTATGCCAATCTGTTTTCTGTATGTTTGCCCGTTGTAAGATTAAACATGTAATGAGTTACAGTAATTCATATAGTGGCGTGTTCAACTCCGATACCATTAATCTCAGCAGTGTTAACCTTAGTTAACTGATCTAGGACCACTTGAGAGTTCGGTATCGGAGCAAACGACCCGTACCATGGGACGTACTAACCACGGCTATGCGTGTGTTAAATGTGTGATATGTGTATGTGAATGTAGGGATCTCCCTTGTGTGTTTAACCCAGTTGTAATACTGTATGTGTGTATGTGATGGCTCCATAGTGGGGTTCTAACTAATATCTAAAGTGAGTATGTACTAACAGTAGTGAGGATCCGGTTTGGCCGGTCGCGCGTGTTTGGGAGGGGTATCCCCTAGCCTTACCTTCTCTGTTATGGTTGTTTCCTCACGGGTTATGATCTCCCATTAGCTTACTCCAAAGCTTGGCTATTCTGACTTATGATCGGTTTAGGGGAACATGTGTTTGTGTGGTGTGTTAGGGCCTCCAAACCCGAACCGCCTTAACTTAAGTTACTCGTCCAACTATTAGGACGGTAATGAGTGTTGGTTATTGTATAACGAGCTTATCATGAGACTGGCAACATTCTCTAGGCTCACCAGTGTGTTTGTGATGTTTGGGTCGGTTCCTAAGCGAACCATTCCGTTGTGTTATGTGTTTGTTGTGATGCAGTATTCATTGCGGTACTGTGTGGTGTACGTAGAAGTGCAAAGTGTTGTTAAGTGTTGTATGTAGTGTATGTCGTAGGTTGTATAATGTGGAGTGTGTTGTATAATGTAGATTGTGTGGATCATGGATATGATTCCCAGTTTGTGATAAGAGGCGTTTAAGGATAACCCGATTTAAGGGTATGTGTCGTCTATTAAGGAAGTAGCTCCGTTGAGGAGAAACACTCTAGGGATGATGAAAACCATGGTGACTTGTTAGTAGGATGTATATCCGATTGTTGAGCCTATTGAGGCGAAATGTTAAGTGTTGTGTGTTTATTGTCACATGCATGATTTAAATATAATCAACTGCATGCTAAGACGACAATTAGTTGTGCGTGGCCCGGTAGCATGTGGGCTGCGGGATTACCATACCAGCAAAGGTGCTGAGCCCCTTGGGGCCACCCCTTTCTCTTCTTTTCCTATTTCAGGTACGAAGTGCTGGAAGCCGTTCGAGAGTAGGACGGGTAGTATTGTACATGGGTAAACAATTAAGTGTATGTATACAGTAGGTGTAGTAGACCGAAATTGTTGTCGGCATCAGTTTAAGTACTCGGTATAGTTGTTAGGTGTATGTTGTTGTTATTGTTAATGGAAAGGGATACTGATGTATAGGTGCTCGGGAATTTAGCCCATCAGACCGGTACATTGTGTATGTATTAGCCTTGTTAGCCACGTGGGTGGCTAACGGCGTGTAACACCAACAAGTTAAGTAATGTGATGAGGATGTTCTTCCCTGCAGTTTGTTGTAAGTATGTTAATGTTGGATGGGGTGTTACAAGTTTAATTTGGTCAACACCCTTAGTTTAGTCAAGGTTGAACACCACACACTGCCTTGACCAATATTTTTCTAAAATTATGAATTTACCCCTAATCTTTCCTAGGGTTTTCATTTAAGTCCTTAATTTTAATACAACTTATATTTTGCATCTTAAACCCAGATGAGGCCTAAATTTCGGCTATATTATTCTTTGACACTCTAAATTTTATTTATTTACACTTAACCACTCATGTTAAGCCATTTGTTCACTAGAACATCCCTTAAGTTTATAATCACTTTCAACACTTTTTTGTGACATTAAACTCCTACTAAAAATAAATAATTCGTAGGTATTTTATCCTCAATATTTTTAGGTGGTTATAATCCTCTAAATAACCCCTTAACACCAGATTTTCTCACCAAACTTTATACTAAGCAAATACTTCACGTTTAATGCAATAAAAGCACTAAATAACTTATAAAAGTGGCCTAAATACATGGCCTTATTACAAATCTCAAATATAACTTTAATGACATAAAATAACCATTAGAACGTAATTCACTCTCAGCTTTTTAATTTTCTAACCCAGAACTTTTTGGTAATTGCATTTCCACCCCTTTAACTTATAATTTTGACATTTTAAGTCATTAAACACTTAGGCAACTTAGCCAAATGTGTTCCCCCAACTTTTATGTGAATTTTAGGTCACAATATACCATTCCCCCTATTATGTTCTAGGACTTTTTTTGTTACACAAAATAAATTGCTTTAAGGCATCAAATGTGTTCTGAGCAAAACTTACATGTTTGATGCAGAAAACACCATTTTTATCTCTTCTCGGCTCTAATTTAACAATAGATCTAGGTTAGGCTTTTGCACAAATCAAAAGCTTAGATAGTGATTAATGAGTTCTAAGACTTAGTTTAATCACTTACCCTTGAAAAGCTTGATTTTCCCACCTTGTTAATCCTCCTTGGTCTCGGTCACTTTAGGGTTTTAAACACCCATTCGGTCATGGTTTGAACAAAGAAGAAAGAGTTAACTTTGAGTCTTTTTGAAGCTAAACAAGATAAGGAAACTTAAAGCATCAAAATATGCTTTAAGGAGAAGAGTTTTACCTTGGCGTTCTAAGAGGAATATTTCCACCAAACTCTCAGCTCTCTATCGAAAATATGTCAAGAGTGATATTCTTATATATCTATGGATATAAGGTAGATCTAGGTAGTTAAGAACCTTAAAAAGTGACTTACCCTTGAAGTCTTTATGAAGATGATTTCTTGATGAACGTTTTGGCCAACTTTAGGAGCTTGAAGAAGCTTAAGCTTAAGCATGAAAAAAGAGGAAGAAAATGAGTATAAATACTCCAGGGTTTTGGCCATAAAAATGTTTAAAGGAAAGGTATAAGTTTAAAGCACCATCTTTACCTTTGATTAGCTTAGATCTTCCTTGCTCCATACTTTGTTGAGTTGCTGAAATTTTGCTCCAATATTTTCTTGGTTTCAGCCTTGTTTGTGGGAAGGAAATTAAGGTGTGGGTTCACTTCACCATTGGAGTGTTCTTGGTGTTCTTCTAGCTAAAGACCAAGCTAAGGAAGAAGAAGAGAGGAGGTGTTCTTGGCTGGCTAGGAGAGTGGAAGGAGCAAATGTGTGATATTTTCCTTTCTTAAGTGATAAGTAAGAAAATGAAACTTATCGCTTAATTTTTGCTCTTATCAAAAGAAGAAAGTCTATACTTGTCATGGTGAGTCACCATATGTTTCCACCTATATTGAGATTTTGTAAGGGCTTTAGTTTGACCATTGACCAAGCAAATGAGAATAAGGCCTTGCTTGACACTATTCACAATTTGGTGCCAGATTTCTAATTTTTTTTAATTAGGCTTCCTAATATGGTACATTATAGTACATAAGTTGACTATGATGTATACAAGCCTAATTATCCATCCAAAGTCGATTTTGAGACACTTTTATCTAAATGTGTCTTAAGGAGTTTTGAGACTTCATTTTGTGTTTTAACTCATTTTAGAGTTTGATTTTCTTCTGTAAAGGTTATCCTGTTCTTACCTTACATATAAGGTTTAGGAATCTAGTTTGGACCCTAATTGAGGTTACACAATCATTTAGGTTTCTTAGAGCACATTTTTCCCCTAAGTGATCTTAAAGCATTATTTTGCTTATGTGTGATCTTAGATTGTTACTCAATAATCTTAAGGTACAATTTAGACTTAATATATCATTATTAGATGTTTTAATCATCATTTATTAGTTAGGGGTATTTCCGGCGTCCTTGCCGAATGTTACAAGATTGTTTTTTACAGTCTTTATGTTGTAGCTGCATCTGCTGATATGCCATCAGCTCCTACACCCGCGCGTCAGCAGCTCCTAGCAAGTCACTCCGTGGTGTTCCAGGTGCCATGGGGGCTTCCCCTGCCTCAGTTTAATGTTCTTCTTATTGGTATCCTCACAAGTAGAAGGTAGAGACTGAACGTCTAGATGATGAGATACTGCGTGAGGGAATTATAAGGCCTTGTACCAGTTTCCATTCTCTGATTTTGTTGGATTGTAAGAAAGATGGGTTGTGGCGTTTCTGTGTGGATTTTGTGGTGTTGAATGTCGTCACCTTAAAGGACCATTTTCCGATCGCTACGGTTGATGAGTTATTGGATGAGTTGCACGGCGTCACTATTTTGACAAGATCATCACACGGGCTACCATCAGCTTTGTCTTGCACCATCAAATATTCATAAGACAACCTTCCAGACTCATGATGGTCATTATGAGTTTCTGGTTATGCCTTTTGGCCTTACCAATGCGCCCTATTCCTTTCAGGTTGCCATGAATGACCTTTTTTGCTCGGTCTGTGACGATAGGTCCTTGTCTTCTTTGATAATATCCTGGTCTACAGCCCAGAACATGAGTAACATGTTCACCACTTATGAAATATCCCTAACGAATAAATCATGATTAAAACATCTAATAATGATACATTAAGGCTAAAATGTGCCTTAACAGTATTGAGGAATAATCTAAGATCATAAACAAGTAAAATATGATTATAATCACTTAGGGCAAAATGTGCCCTAAGAAGCCTAAGAGTTTGTGCAACATAAATTAGGGTCCAAAGTGGATTCCTAAACCTTATATTTAAGGTAAGAACAAGAGAAAAACCATTACCAAAGAAAACCAAACTCATAAAGGAGTTAAACACAAAAGGGGCCTCAAAACTCCTTAAGACACATTTTTATAAATGTGTCCAGAAGTTGACTTTGGATGGTTAATTAGGCTTGTATACATCACATATAACTTTTATACTATATGGTATCACATTAGGAAGCCTAATTCAAATAATTAAAAAAATCAAAAATATGACACTGATTTGTGAATAGTACCCAAATAGTGCCAAACAAAGCCTTAATCTCCTAGAATGGTCAATATTAAGCCTTAAAATATCTATTGAAGTCGGCGCTAAGAAGGGTGACTCACCCCTCTCAAGTCATGACTCATTCCTAGATAAGACTAAATTAAGAAGACAACTTTCATTACCTTGTTTTTCACTTAAGAAAACAAAATATCTTCACCTTCTTTGTTTCCTCCTCTCTCCTACTGCCAAGAACCCTCCTCTCTTCATATTCATTTTATTCAACTTTTTCTTGAGCTAAAGAACACCAAGAACATCCATGGTGACTTGAAAACCCACACATCAAAATGCTTCTAATATCAACCAAGAGATCATTCCAAAAACTTTCCTTCCATAACTAAGCTCAAAATCAAGAGTTCTTGGAGCTAAAATTTTGGCACTCATCATCCATGGAGCAAGGATAGATCCTTTCAAAGCTTAAGGTATAAAAAGGTGGCTTAAGGTTCACCTTCCCTTTTTTCTAATTATAGCCGAGTTTGTTCTGGTTCTTGAACTTATTTTTCTTCAACTTTTCATGATTGAAATGAAGGTGTTATAGCTCCTTTTGTTGGGCAAAATTTCACCAAGAAATCAACTTTCAAGAGACTTCAAGGGTAAGTAATTTCTTAAGGTTTCTAAGTGCTTAATTTACTTTATACCAATAGATCTACAAAAGATATAACTTCTCTATTATTCCTTAGATTGCCGAGATTTCGGAGGTTAAATCATCCGTAGATCATCAAGGTTAAATCATTTCCCTTTAAGCTCATTTTGGTGCCTTAAGATTCCTTATCTTGTTAAGCTCTCTTAAAGACCCAACTTGATCTTTTTCTTCCATGTATAGATCATGAGCGAATGGGTCTAATAAACTCTAGATTTGACCTTTGCCAAGTAGGTGGAAACAAGCTTGAAAAATCAACTTTTGGAGGCTAAGTGATTTAGCTAAGTCATAAGAACTCTCAAATCAAGTTTAAGCTTATGTTTTGGGCAAAAATATAACTTAAGCCTATGCTTAATTTAGTGTCATGAAGAGGTCATGACAAGGAGTGTTTTTGGATCCTTGAACATGTAAGTTTAGCTTAAAACACATTTTTAAGCTTTAAAGTAAATTATGTTGTTCAATTAAAGAAGGCCGAGAACATGGTGTTTGGTGGGTTAATTTAACTTGTAAATGCACAAAAATAATATGGTAACACATTTGGCTAAGTTGCCCAGGTGTATAATGACTTATAATGTCATAATATTAAGTAAAAGGGGTGAGAATGTAATTAACAAAAGTTATGGGTATGAACATTAAAAAGTGATGGCTCATATTGTTATTAGGAACATTTTATGTCATTTTAATGTTATATGAAGATAATAACAAGGCCATGTACTTTGGCCACTTTATTATGTTATTTAAGTCTTTTTATTGCATTAAAAGTTAGGTATTCTTTTAGTATAATGTTTGGTGAGAAAATATGGTGTTAAGGGACTAACTGGTGAGTTTTAATCACCTAGAAATATTAAGGATTAATTACCTATGAATTAAGTGGTTATTGAATTAAGATTAAGTTTTAAAAGCAATTATAATTAAGGAATGTTCTAGTGAGCAAATTGCCATAACATGAGGGGTTTAGTGTAATTAATAACATTTAGGTGTTAAAGAGTAATATAGCTTAAACTTAGGCTTAATTTAGGATTAGAATGCAAAATATGAATTTTAGGAAAATTAAGAACTTAAATGCAAACTTTAGGAAAATATGGGGTCAATTCCTAATTATGTAAAAGTTATGGTCAAGGTAGTAATTGGTGGTCAACCATGACTAGATTTAGGGTGTTGACCAAATTAGATGAGAGGACTAATTAAATTATGAATTTAATAAATTAGGAGTTAAATGTAAGATTTATAAACAACTGGGTTAAAGTGCAACTTGCGGAAAATTTGGGGGCAAACCGGAGTTAAGAACAGACTATGGTCTTTTTAGGAGATTTCTAGAATTTTTGGGTGAAATTTGGAATTAATTTGAGAAGATTATATATATATAGTTTAATGATGATATTGTAAAGTTCAAGGATAAGATGGGTCAAATTGTAAATAAACAAAAGTTAGGGGTTAAGGAATAAAACTGGAACATAAGTGGGTCTGTTCGTTATAATAAATTATAGTGGAAACCATAGGTTAAAATTTAAGTAAGAATAGAATATATAATAATGATATTTGGAGTATAATTGTAACATTATATAATTTAGTGTGGAAAAGTTGCAATTTTGCAAAGTATGGGGGTAAATGCGTGAGTGTAATAAGATGGGGGATGAATTTTAGTATATGGTGGGGAATGTTATAAGTGTTACAATTAATAAGTCTCAGTGTTCATTAAATATGGAAATGAATATAAGTTAGGGAATTTTATAATTCACATAAATAATGTGAGTATTGGGAACTAGTATAATTATAAAATAATGCGGGGAACTTAATAAACTTATAGTTTTATATACTATATGATATAGCATTATGTAACATCAAGAATATAATCTTAATGTTGATTTGTGAAAGATAGCACACTTAATAAATTAAGTGCTTCACATGAAATGATAAGGAATATCATTTATAATGAGTTTTATAATTCATATAGATTAATATGAATATATGAAGTGAGGTGAATTATATAATATGATTGGATAATCATATAAGGCTAAGGTGTAGGATGATATAAGTGAAGAATTCAATTATAAAAACATTAGATATAAAGATCTAATGTAAAGTTATTAAGTATTGAAAATGAGGAATTATATAATCCAAGGATTATAATATGAATTATAAACATATGTACTTGGATACATTAACCAAGTCAACCCAATTGACCAAGTCAACCTAATTGACCAAAGAGGGTCAAGTTGACCAACTCATAAATTGAATGAGAGTTTAAAGAGTAATCTATTATAAGGTCAATTATAGCATATAGTAACAAACTATATTGTTATACATTTATATATATAATCAAGTTTAATAACCTATGATTGAATGAGATAGGTTATAAGGATTAAATCTTAAGTAGTAAGAAAATAGTACATGTTATTTATAACATAACCATAGGATAATTTAAATCAGAGGCGGATCCAAGGGGGTTCATGTGGGTCACGTGACCCCTCGTTTTCCAAAGAATTCACAGATTTCTATATTATAATAAGTAATGACCCCATATATCAAAGAATTGTTGGTGGTGTAGTGGTAAGGGATAAAAGTATTGAGTGAGTTCTTAGGTTCAAATCCTACTATGATTAAATATGTTGAAATTTTTTCCTTCAAACAATAGTGACCCCACTTAATTTATATTCTGGCTCCGCCCCTTATTTAAACTAATCCCGAGCACATTCGAAAACCCAAGTAATATTAACTAACTGATTAAGGGGTTAACTATCGGGGGATTAGCGTTTATTTGGAAATACCAAATTAAGTAAGTTGAGATCAAAGAAATTAACACTTAGTGTTATATATCTATTCCAAACCTTAGAGCGTAGAGAGCGGGCCTGGATTTGGATATCTACTCTCCTCACAGTGGGGTGTACGGTATGTTGCTATGTGGTCTGAACATCCTGAGGGTTTCCTTGGGTTCAGACGGTTTGTGTGTTAAATGTTTAAGAGTGATATGTGTAATATATGCATGTGCTTATGTGATTTAATTTGCTCAACTGTCAAGCGTTTTTAATTGTGCGCGAACGTCTATCAGATTAAAGTGATACCGATTATCACTCAACTTAAGATATGAACAAGATTGAGAAATATCATTACTTATTAAAGTTCAATGAACATTATATATTCCTAATCAATCTAAGTGTAAAAATTAGGAAATAGATTTGGTATTATCAATCTCTAAAGCATGGACTCGAACATGAATATGACCTATACTACTTTTAGGTATTGTGTAAGACCTATATGGAAACTAAATGAAAATGTATTCTCTATAGCCTAAAAGTAGATCTTAGGTAAATTCATTAAGTTACTTAATCACATGGTGAGAATTGGTATGTGGATAAGGGGGAAATCCATGGTAGTCTACGGACTAGCTGGCTGCGCAGTGTGATCACCAGAAAGGATTTCCAGATTTGGAATCCCCTCATTGAGGAAAATCCGACGAGCTAGATATGATCGTTGGTCAGAGGATACTACTGTTGGTACACGGCTACGGTCACATGGGACACCTTTATTGGTGTAACACTAGGCGTGGTGTTCCTCCCACATCGGTTGAAGAGGAGAACGAAGTGTGCCTTATAGGTGCATGGATACCTCTTCCTTGTGTGAAGCGTTTTGGGGCTAGGAAACCCCAGGAACAAACCCGTGCGGCCTGCATGCCAAAGCGGACAATATCACACATGTGGGCTGATTAGGCTGGGCTGTTACAATTGATATCAGAGCTAGACCCAGGTCGGTGTGCCGATGTGGCCCGCTAGGGCACTGGGCTCCAAGGGGGGGTGGAGTGTTAATTCCTGAGGTTTACCTCCCATATCGATGGAGGGGGAACCAACCACTCCTTATATGGGTGGGGATACCTCTCCTTGTTGTGAGGCCTTTTGGGCTAGTAGGAAACCCCAAGGAAACAAAAACCGTGCGGTTTGCGTGCCAAAGCGGACAATATCACAATAGTGGGATATTGGGCTATACAGATGGTATCAGAGACCAGCAATAGGTCGGTGTGCCCGTGAGCCCGGAGGGGCACTGCGTCCCTAAGGGGGGTAGAGTGTAACACCAGACGTGGTGTTCCTCCCACATCGGTTGAAGAGAAGACGAAGTTGCCTTATAGGTGCATGGATACCTCTTCCTTGTGTGGATGTTTTGGGCTAGGAAAACCCCAGGAACAAATCGTGCAGCCTGCGTGCCAAAGCGGACAATATCACACATGTGGGCTGATTAGGTTGGGGCTGTCACAATCAGGCAAAGAGGAAATCCAGAGATCTTCAGATCGTTGGTCAGAGGGCACTACTGTTTGAAATACCCCAAACCTTGGTATGTTGTGTAAATGTTAAACTATGGTGTTTAAAGGCTAAAAAGTGCCTTAGAAACATAAATGAAACATTTAAACAATGGTAAAACACAATAAAACACTAAGACACGGTTTGAGCAAAAACATGCTCTAAGCTTGGAGTGAACTTGGCTAGGACCCAAAGAGCCTACCAAGACTTGATAATGTTTAATTATGACTTTATAAGGCTAATTAAGTCCTTAGGAAACTTTGGTAGACAAAGAAACCAAACAAAACACAAATAAATACCTTAAGGTCAATATGGGCCAAAATGTGCTCTAAGCTTGGGATAAATGTGTATAAGGCCTATGGTCATAACTATGCCTTATTTATATGTTAATGAACATATTAAATCAATTACCAAAGAAAACCAAGCTTGAAAACAAGTTAAAACGCAAAATGTGCTTTAAGGAGTCTTAAAGCACGTTTTTGAAAAATTGTCTTATAAATGAGTTTTGAATGGCTAAATGTCCATCATTACTCTTTAATTAACATGTGTACTATATAGTATCACATTTGGGTGGCTATATCAAAGGGAAATCAAAAATTTCACTTCTATGTGCCTTGTTTTTGGTGAATAGTGATTTTTATAACTAGTTTGTAACATATAATGTTATAAGTGAGACAATTGACTAATAAAGTCTAAAGTACCCCTAGGTACTATTTGGGGCCGGTTTTTATGGTGTTGTGACTCACCACCCTTGTTAGTTTACTAAGAAAAGAAAGAATGACTAATTAGTATACTATTTGCTTTATAAGGATAAATATCTTAACAAAAGCAAACTTATCTCCTCATTCTCTTCTTCCCTTCATTTCCCACGGTGGTCTTTTCTTCCTCCTCTCTCCATCGGTTTCCAAACAGAACCATGCCATTCTCACCCTTCCTCACTTGTAATTTATGACTCCATGCTCCGAATTTAATTCCGAGACTACCGTTCTCTTAGTTGGAGCAAGCTCTACAACCTTGTCCTTTCAAATCCTCAAAACCACCATTTTGGTGCCAAGGAGAACTTCCATGGAAGGGGCTTGAGCTAATATTTTTATGCCTTGTTGATCACCTTTGCTTCAAGGTAAGGAAAAACCAAAGAAAACTCCATTTCCTCTCCTTTGGTATATGGCCGAAAATTAACCTCACCATGGTGTCTTTACCTTGCTTGTTAGCTTCATTTGAATCTTCCAAGGGCTAGGAGGAGTCCTCTCTTGATATATATTCAAGCTCTCTTTCCATTCCAAGGTAAAACAATCATGTTAATACCTTAAGATAATATATGTAACTAGGGTTTACAATGAGATAAAGCTTAAAGCTTATATACTCATTTCAATGTTGGTATATTGTTTAGTTGTTGGCAAGGAACCAAATGCCTTACCGGTTTTACAAGGAAACAAGAAAGAAATTTGTGAGGAAAAGAGGTAAACAAGCTATCTCAATGTGGTTTAATGCCTTAGGAGAAATAAGCTTATAATGCTTGTTAAAACTACCTAAAGAGCAAATGGTGAATGACCTAGTAAAGTGTTCTCAAGGAGACTAGTAAAAGAACATATGTATTGGTGTATGTATTTGCAGGTCAAAGGCATTTTTATGTGGGAAATTCAGTGTTTAAGGATTATGCAATTTAAGGGCCTAAGAGCCATGTTATTTAAGGGCCTAAGTGCCAAGCAAGTTTAATTATGCACTATATTGTGATGTAGTGTAAATTGGTGAATTTTGTGAGTGATAATGTTCTTGATGGATTTAGGTGCTCTTGAGTGCTTAATGGTGAAAACTATGAGTTTTGGAATGATGATGTGCTAAGAGAACCCATGGCGAAATTTGTAAAATGTATAGGGGATTCTAAGTGCTTAAATGAACTTGGGTGAACTAGGAATTGTTAGGAATGGACACATGCTTCACTAGGGAGAACACATGCATTAAGGTGTTCTAAGGTGCTATAAGGATATAGGCATTGTCTTGGAAGTTCTAGAAATCCAATGAGTGTTTTTAGGAGATATTAAAGTCTTGGAGAAGTTTGTTTAAGGTTTAGGTCATGTTGATGAATAAGGAGAGAATGATGTTTAGGTAAGGTTTTGAGAAAGGAATTTAAGGAGTTGTGAAAGAGAAGATTTGGTTAGTAAGAGAAGATGCTTGGGAGATGATGTTAAGGTGTAGAGGAAACACCTTGGTATAGTGGTCATTATTGGTGAATTACCACTTAGAAATCTTAAGGAGAAAACATCCCAAGTGCTAGGAATCTTGTAAGAAATTTGGGAATGATAAGATGGTTTTGGTGAGTGATTTAAAGAGTTTAGAACATGGCTAAAGGTGTGTTTGAAGTGCCCAAATGAGGTTAGGATATACTAGGATATATGGGGTGAAGTTTGGAGTTGAATGTAAAAAGGAAAACAAGGATTTGGGGCAGACCGGACTTGCGACCGGACTTGCAAGTTCGGTCGGGCCCAGTTTACCCTGCGAGAATTAGTTTCTGGAATGGACCGGACATAGGACCGGACTTGGCAAGTCCGGTCGGGCTAAATTTACAAAGGGGAGAAACTCTCTGGAATGGACCGGACATAGGACCGGACTTACAAGTCCGGTCGGAGTAGAAAATTTTGTACGGATGAGTTCTGGAATCGACCGGACATGGACAAGTCCGGTCGGCAAGTCCGGTCGGACCAAAAATGTGGTTTAAGGTTATGAAATGAAAGGTAATGATGGGGATTGATAGGTAATGATGTTATGAGGTTGTTAAGGACATGTAGGTGAGTTTAAATGGCAATTAAGTGGGTGAAGTTGTATTAAAATGTAAAAGTAAAACAAGTTAAAAATGTAAAGTATGTAACTAAGTTAACGGGGAAAGTTAAACATTAGACATTAAATAATCAAGCAAACCCCGATGTTAATAAAACACATGTGATGTTAACAGTTGTTCGAGAATCGCTCGAGGAACATAAGTGGACGTGGTAAAGTGGACTCCGGTGACAGGTATGGTTTTCTTGCAACCTGTGTCCTACCGGATTACACCGGCTTGTATGCCAATATGTTTTCTTGAGTGTTTGCCACCTTGTAAGATTAAAACATGTAATGAGTTTATAGTAATTCATTTATGTGGCGAATTTGGCCTCCGATACCATTTAACCTCAAATATGTGTTAAACCTTAGCTAACCAAATCTAGGAACACATGAGTGATCGGTATTCGGAGACGGCCCAAACCTTGGGAACGTGCTAACCACGGCTATGTGTGAGTTAGTTGGACATTGTTGTTGTATGCAAGTGTGTGAACCTCCCTTGTGTGCTTAACTCGGTTATGATACCGTATGGTGTGTGGATGTGGGGCTCCATAATGGATCTCTAACTACTTATTATTAAGTGTATATGTACTAATGGGGGGTGAGGAGTCCGGTTGTTCCGGCCACGCGTGTGATGGACGGGAGTCGTTATCTTATCCGGTTCGGCTCTCTTGGTGTATGTATAGGTGGTATTCCAATTTGGTTTCTACCTTCCCTTAGCTTATCCAAAGCTAGTTACTGACTCACGTCGGGCCACAGGGGCATACGTATGTTATTTCGGTGTGCTTGGGATCACTATATCCGACACACCTTGGGTATAAGTTAACCGTTCTATATAACTGGACGGTAACGAGGATGGTAACGAGCTTAACATGGGATTGGCAAAAATCCCTAGGCTCACATGGTATACTAACTATGATGGAAGGTTCCTTGTGAGAACCGATTTTATGGTGTTATGTAAGGTTATGGTGCTATGCAAATTCCCTTGCTATGCTATGGTATATATATATATTCGATGTTTTAAATGAATGCGATGTCATCATATGTACGTTGAAACAAGAAAGGTGTGGTTATGTTTTATTATGTGAGAAATGAGATATGTTGTATGATATGGAATGTGTGGATCATGGAAATGAATCCCAGTTTGTGACAAGAGGCGTTTAAGGATAACCCGATTGATGGGTACACGTCGTTCGTTAAGGAAGTAGCTCCGTTTAGAGGAGAGCCACTCTAGGGTTTAAGGAATCATTGGATGGTTGGTTAAGTGTGGATGTTTGGTTATAGGTTGAGCCCATTGAGGCGAAATGCTATGTGTTGTATGGTTATGGCTTGTATGCATGATTTAAATATAATCAACTGCATGCTAAGACGACAATTAGTTGTGCGTGGCCCGGTAGCATGTGGGCTGCGGGATTACCATACCAGCAAAGGTGCTGAGCCCCTTGGGGGCCACCCTTTCTCTCCTTTTCTATTTCAGGTACAAGGAGCTGGAAGCCGTTCGAGAGTAGGACGGGGCAGATGTTTATACATGGGTAGCCATTTAAATGGCGTGAGTATGATAGGCGTAGTAAGACCGAAATTGTTATCGGCAGTAGTTTGTAAATACTCGGTATAGGAGAATGTATGTATATAAAATGTTGGAAATGGAATGAGGATTGTTGTGTAGTTGCTCGGGAACTAGTCCATCAGACCGATACAAATGTATATGTATTAGCCTTGTTAGCCACGTGGGTGGTTAACGGCGTGTAACACCATTGGAATAAGTATTGTGATGAGTTAAGTTTCCGCTGCAATGTGTTGTTAAATGTATGGATGTAGTTGGGGTGTTACAAAAAGTGGTATCAGAGCGAAGTATCGCTCTGATGACTGAATTACCGAGCTTAGGAAGTACCGAGTTAGGATTTAAGTACTTTGGGTTAAGGGTTGAGTGATAGCGTGAGAGATACGCTAGTAAGGAACTACCAGTGAATACTGGAAACCTACTATATCCATCCCACCCTCCACAATCCCTGTTATATAACTTGGGAAACAACGCCAGAGAGATGGAAGTCCACTCTTACTCGGGAATACCCGATCTGGCTGTTATTAAATACCTTTAGGGTACGGGGAACCTGTCATACGGTAGATCCCGAAAACTGGGAATCCCGGAGACGGTCTCCATCTGAACAATGTTAACCGCATTTAATAGTGAAGAATGAAGAATCTTGTGTATAGAAGAATAGAATTTCCAGCAACCTGGGTCGACATGCAGAGCAGTCGAGAATAACCAGCTTGCAACGCACCGATCGTGCAACAGGCAAGAAGTGGATTAATGGAACCCGAGACAAGAGTCTACGGAACCACAGTTGATAAATAACACACCAACGGTATACCAACCGACAAGGGAACTACAACGTAGTGCCCAAATACGTGGAACGGGATACAAAGAGAATACAATACTAAGAAAAAGGGGTCTCCCAGAATGGGAAACACCCTAGTTAATGAATATCACGTGGAAACAGTGAGAAGTCACCTAGAGGAGTATATCAAGGCAGTAAGATCAGTGAGGGCCAACAAGGCCACTGATGACAATATGGGTCAAAACAATACCACAATCGGTATGTGTCAAACCGATAGCCAGTTAGCATGGCGCACTTGCCATAGCAAGTGCTACTATAACAGGGCTGTTCGGGAAATTCATAACCACTACAAAATACTTGGAAAAGTACAATAAAGTTAAATGTGAATGTCATAACAGTGGAAGGGCTTGTTAGCCTAACCTCTGTAATTGGAAACACACCAGTCAGCAAGAAGCTAGACTTGGCTAAGGTAAGAAGATGTTGTGAAACCATGGAAATTTTCTTTCAAACCTAATTTTCACAAACCCCTTCTTTTCAAAACCAGATTTTCTTTCAAACCAACACTTCTTTCCAACCTTCTTTTAAACCAAACCAGTGAAACCAGGGGCAATTGACAAGGATACAACAGTGGATGAACCTTCCCTCGATTAAGTTCGGGAAGCAAGGAATGAATATTGCCGCGGGACAATATAAGGGAGTTGACAACATAATACTTCACCTAGGCGTGTGACGGACACTACAAGTGTACCAACTGTGTTGTGGGACGACCGCACTCCGATAGGAGCATGTGGGCCTGACAGACCTACTTATAGGTTAGTTGGGTAAGTAGTAATGTATCAGTATGATACCCCATATATGTATACCAGTAGAGTCCGAAACACGGGAAGTAGTCGACTCCGTCTACGGTCAGCAGTATAAATCAACAGGAGCTAGAAAATACAAGGAATGCTTGAAGTAAAGGAACTCAGTTAAGTTAACGAGACTAAAGGAATTAGTGAATTCCTTTCAAGGAAATGTTTAAGAGTCAGGAGGTGCGAAGTGCACTAACTGATGTAAAGACAGCTTATGACTTAAGGATCCCCAGGGATAAACATGATAGCTGAAAGCAGGGCAAGGCAGATGCCTAATGTGGACACATTAATGTGCAATGAACGGGATGAAACTCCCAGAATCAGTACCTACACTATCTGGAAATGTTGATCTTTACAGAAGAAGATAATAACTGAATGTACCAAAAGTGTGAAACAAATGTAAGGCATAACGTAACAACACCCAGGAGCAATCCTTGAGGGTGTTCGCATCAACAATGTTGAACAAAATGACATGACAGAAACACAAGGGTTGAAATTAACACCCAGTTTAGACATAAGTGTCAGGAGACGGACTGACAAACCTAAGGGGCATCCCATGAAAGGAAACGGAATGCAACGACCTTGTCATGGAGCCCACTACAACCTCTAAACATGTAATATGTACAGAGAGTACATGTGTGTGGACAGCCTACAATGAGCCCAGCTCAAGGCAAATAAGGCTTATAAGCCATAACAAGATACGTTATATAGATTCGATTGATGGTAGAAGTTTATGTGGTATAAGTGAATAGAGTGGTAAGCGAACCACTGCATTAAGAGTGGGGATACCTCTCGATATTGTGAGACCGCAGAAGCGGTAGTTATGTGAATCAAGTTCAAGAAATATGTGGAGGATGGACCACGTTGTTATTACCCCAGGGTGATTTAAATAAAATAACACGAAAGGAAGTGCTCGTACCAGTTGTGTACGCAGGAAGTGTGATAAGTTGATAGCAATCACCATAGGTGTGTGAAGCTAAATGTGTAGCGAACAACGCTCAAGGGAAAAATAGTAGTATATTCAAAAATCAGCCAAATAAGTGGCCAGATAAACCCAGTGTAATGGCGGAAGCTAATATAATAGCGGATGCAGTATAAGTTGATGTTATATAATGAGTAAGGACACGGTGCGCAATAAGCGACCGTTGTATGAGGATGGTTAGATGATAAAATGGTGAGTAAGCAGAGTTGTGAGTTAACCCCAGTGGAGATACAACAGTAAGTGATAGCAAATGAACCGAGCAGTAAACCGGTGGCAAGTGTTAGATGATAAGGATTTCAGTGAAAATTCCTATCGCAATCGCATGAGAGAGTTGCTGTCAAGGGTTTACGCCTCTGCACTCTGTATGACTGAGTGTTTTGGTATTGCACTTGCGCAGTAATGATCAAGTGGGATAGCTAGGAATCAGAAGCATGGTAATTGTGGAGGAATAATGTTATAATGGCCGATGCATAGGTAATGCAAGGCCGCAGGAATGAAAGAATACATGTACAAAACCAAAGGTGGAGACATGATTAACAGTAAATAACTACAGTAACACTAAATACCAAAGGTCGGTATGAGATATACCCCAGGTGTGGGAAATAACTGAGAGAGCACTACACATTAGATAGTAGCTCAATCTCAACCGACAGTAAGTCGGTAGAAGCAAGTCAACCATTGTGAATTACATAGTAGTTTACGTTGTAAGCTACTGGAAAGTGGATGGAAAATCGTGAAACTCACCGAATTCGCTCAGGGTAAAGATACCATGCGTCGGTTGAGAAACCATTGTTACCTCGATAAGGTAATACATTGGAGATGTACAATACAGTAACAGTAACGAATGGGGCAAACTAGCTCTATAATTATCAGGGTTGCGCAACAGAGGCCAGTGAGCCCATGCGTCAGTACCGGATATACATTGTGAATATGAATGGATGGCTAGTCATCAATGCCTAGAAGCCTTACAGGCCAGGACCGAAACCGGTTAAGAGTTACAACTCCAATGTGAATTCTTGGTTTAGGAACTAAACCGCTAATATGGTTAAGATCCTCTAATCAGAATCCATTGCGTAATAGACCGCGTGGAAGTCAAAACACTTCACGACGGCAGAACATTTTAAAGCCAATGTTCAGTGGTTGATTACGTGGGCGTAATCCCTTTTAAGGGGGGTAGAGCGCAAAACCACTTAGTGTGTTTTACCGTACAAGTGTACGTGAATGGGGTTGTGCATAGCACAAAATGAATTGTTATGATGGTTGGCGCGTGTGTTATATAAACATACGCATTTATTTGTGGTTAAATTGTGGTAATTGCGCACAAAAGATGCGAATACCATTGTGGGAAGTGTGTCATTTTGTTAACAGTGGTGTGTGAGAGTACAAGTGGAAGGGAGTAAAGAAACTCCCGGGGAACTAAAACCCCGACGGTGCATAAATGTAAACCATGTATGGTATTTTGATAAAAATATATGTATATATATACAGTGTTGTGATTTATGAAGGGGTATGAGACCGACATAGAACCTAGTGAGAATTAAATTCCTAGGTAACTTGAATTAAGTTGGATTTGGTGATGATTGATAGACGGAGTTCTATCCCTTGGAGATGATGATTATGACTAGAAGGATTAAAGATAGAAAATGGGATATGCTTGAATTAATTGTTGGTTGAAAATGAAGTGGGAGGTGAAACTTGATTATCATGAGATCAAGGGAAGCCGAACACAAATTGGGGTGGAAAGATAGTTCAACACGATGCTGATCACATCAGGTTGGATGATTCTTGAAGCTCCCTAAGTCATAAATAACATGTTAAGAAAGATACAAGGAGCATAAATGGACTTGGAGTTGTGTGGTGTTTTCAAAAGGATTTTCAATTGGTGTTTTCAAACAATCGATTAATATTTTGAATAAAAGATCTTATACTTAACCTAGTAAAGAATATTTTTGTAGTACTTGCTCACGAGCTGAGGACGTATGGCCTTTGTCTTCGGACCGGTGACATGAGAAGTACATATGTTAAAAATTAAGTGAATGTTTTGATCTCCCAAAGGAACGGGGACCAGAAAGTGTCCATCGCGACCGGGTTCTGCGGGATCACTGTGTATATGTACTCAACGTCGGATTCGAACCCATGGAGAGATGGAAAAGGTATTTCTGTTTGATATACATGCTATGACATGTTGTTGGTATGTGTGATAAAGGTTATGTTGACTTTGATCTCCTAAAGTGTATGCTATCAAGACCTATGAGTCTAAATGGGTTGTGTTACATAGACCTATGTGTCTAAATGTGGTTATGTCACCCAGACCTAAGAGTCTGAGGGATATTGTATAGGTGCAAGTGTGGTGAAGGTACCCGGACCATTAAGTCCGAGGTTACCATGTGAGTATGATATTTTATGTATAATGTGGATATGGTGCCCGGACCATTAAGTCCGAGGTTGGATGTAAGGGTGGTTGGTAATGGAAGTTTATGGCTATAAGTAATTCCCGTATTCTAATCCAATGATGCGAGGAAATGTGAACTTCGAGGACGAAGTTCTTTTAAGGGGGGTAGATTGAAATACCCCAAACCTTGGTATGTTGTGTAAATGTTAAACTATGGTGTTTAAAGGCTAAAAAGTGCCTTAGAAACATAAATGAAACATTTAAACAATGGTAAAACACAATAAAACACTAAGACACGGTTTGAGCAAAAACATGCTCTAAGCTTGGAGTGAACTTGGCTAGGACCCAAAGAGCCTACCAAGACTTGATAATGTTTAATTATGACTTTATAAGGCTAATTAAGTCCTTAGGAAACTTTGGTAGACAAAGAAACCAAACAAAACACAAATAAATACCTTAAGGTCAATATGGGCCAAAATGTGCTCTAAGCTTGGGATAAATGTGTATAAGGCCTATGGTCATAACTATGCCTTATTTATATGTTAATGAACATATTAAATCAATTACCAAAGAAAAACCAAGCTTGAAAACAAGTTAAAACGCAAAATGTGCTTTAAGGAGTCTTAAAGCACGTTTTTGAAAAATTGTCTTATAAATGAGTTTTGAATGGCTAAATGTCCATCATTACTCTTTAATTAACATGTGTACTATATAGTATCACATTTGGGTGGCTATATCAAAGGGAAATCAAAAATTTCACTTCTATGTGCCTTGTTTTTGGTGAATAGTGATTTTTATAACTAGTTTGTAACATATAATGTTATAAGTGAGACAATTGACTAATAAAGTCTAAAGTACCCCTAGGTACTATTTGGGGCCGGTTTTATGGTGTTGTGACTCACCACCCTTGTTAGTTTACTAAGAAAAGAAAGAATGACTAATTAGTATACTATTTGCTTTATAAGGATAAATATCTTAACAAAAGCAAACTTATCTCCTCATTCTCTTCTTCCCTTCATTTCCCACGGTGGTCTTCTTCTTCCTCCTCTCTCCATCGGTTTCCAAACAGAACCATGCCATTCTCACCCTTCCTCACTTGTAATTTATGACTCCATGCTCCGAATTTAATTCCGAGACTACCGTTCTCTTAGTTGGAGCAAGCTCTACAACCTTGTCCTTTCAAATCCTCAAAACCACCATTTTGGTGCCAAGGAGAACTTCCATGGAAGGGGCTTGAGCTAATATTTTTATGCCTTGTTGATCACCTTTGCTTCAAGGTAAGGAAAAACCAAAGAAAACTCCATTTCCTCTCCTTTTGGTATATGGCCGAAAATTAACCTCACCATGGTGTCTTTACCTTGCTTGTTTAGCTTCATTTGAATCTTCCAAGGGCTAGGAGGAGTCCTCTCTTGATATATATTCAAGCTCTCTTTCCATTCCAAGGTAAAACAATCATGTTAATACCTTAAGATAATATATGTAACTAGGGTTTACAATGAGATAAAGCTTAAAGCTTATATACTCATTTCAATGTTGGTATATTGTTTAGTTGTTGGCAAGGAACCAAATGCCTTACCGGTTTTACAAGGGAACAAGAAAGAAATTTGTGAGGAAAAGAGGTAAACAAGCTATCTCAATGTGGTTTAATGCCTTAGGAGAAATAAGCTTATAATGCTTGTTAAAACTACCTAAAGAGCAAATGGTGAATGACCTAGTAAAGTGTTCTCAAGGAGACTAGTAAAAGAACATATGTATTGGTGATGTATTTGCAGGTCAAAGGCATTATTATGTGGGAAATTCAGTGTTTAAGGATTATGCAATTTAAGGGCCTAAGAGCCATGTTATTTAAGGGCCTAAGTGCCAAGCAAGTTTAATTATGCACTATATGTGATGTAGTGTAAATTTGGTGAAGTTTGTGGAGTGATAATGTTCTTGATGGATTTAGGTGCTCTTGAGTGCTTAATGGTGAAAACTATGAGTTTTGGAATGATGATGTGCTAAGAGAACCCATGGCGAAATTTGTAAAATGTATAAGGAATTCTAAGTGCTTAAATGAACTTGGGTGGACTAGGAATTGTTAGGAATGGACACATGCTTCACTATGGGAGAACACATGCATTAAGGTGTTCTAAGGGCTATAAGGATATAGGCATTGTCTTGGAAGTTCTAGAAATCCAATGAGTGTTTTTAGGAGATATTAAAGTCTTGGGAAGTTTGTTTAAGGTTTAGGTCATGTTGATGAATAAGGAGAGAATGATGTTTAGGTAAGGTTTGAGAAAGGAATTTAAGGAGTTGTGAAAGAGAAGATTTGGTTAGTAAGAGAAGATGCTTGGAGATGATGTTAAGGTGTAGAGGAAACACCTTGGTATAGTGGTCATTATTGGTGAATTACCACTTAGAAATCTTAAGGAGAAAACATCCCAAGTGCTAGGAATCTTGTAAGAAATTTGGGAATGATAAGATGGTTTTGGTGAGTGATTTAAAGAGTTTAGAACATGGCTAAAGGTGTGTTTGAAGTGCCCAAATGAGGTTAGGATATACTAGGATATATGGGGTGAAGTTTGGAGTTAAATGTAAAAAGGAAAACAAGGATTTGGGGCAGACCGGACTTGCGACCGGACTTGCAAGTTCGGTCGGGCCCAGTTTACCCTGCGAGAACTAGTTTCTGGAATGGACCGGACATAGGACCGGACTTGGCAAGTCCGGTCGGGCTAAATTTACAAAGGGGAGAAACTCTCTGGAATGGACCGGACATAGGACCGGACTTACAAGTCCGGTCGGAGTAGAAAATTTTGTACGGATTGAGTTACTGGAATCGACCGGACATGGACAAGTCCGGTCGGCAAGTCCGGTCGGACCAAAAATGTGGCTTAAGGTTATGAAATGAAAGGTAATGATGGGGATTGATAGGTAATGATGTTATGAGGTTGTTGAGGACATGGTAGGTGAGTTTAAATGGCAATTAAGTGGGTGAGAAGTTGTATTAAAATGTAAAAGTAAAACAAGTTAAAAATGTAAAGCTATGTAACTAAGTTAAGGGGGAAAGTTAAACATTAGACATTAAATAATCAAGCAAACCCCGATGTTAAAACAACACATGTGATGTTAACAGTTGTTCGAGAATCGCTCGAGGAACATAAGTGGACGTGGTAAAGTGGACTCCGGTGACAGGTATGGTTTTCTTGCAACCTGTGTCCTACCGGATTACACCGGCTTGTATGCCAATATGTTTTCTTGAGTGTTTGCCACCTTGTAAGATTAAAACATGTAATGAGTTTATAGTAATTCATTTATGTGGCGAATTTGGCCTCCGATACCATTTAACCTCAAATATGTGTTAAACCATAGCTAACCAAATCTAGGAACACATGAGTGATCGGTATTCGGAGTCGACGGCCCAAACCTTGGGAACGTGCTAACCACGGCTATGTGTGAGTTAGTTGGACATTGTTGTTGTATGCAAGTGTGTGAACCTCCCTTGTGTGCTTAACTCGGTTATGATACCGTATGGTGTGTGGATGTGGTAGGGCTCCATAATGGATCTCTAACTACTTATTATTGAGTGTATATGTACTAATGGGGGGTGAGGAGTCCGGTTGTTCCGGCCACGCGTGTGATGGACGGGAGTCGTTATCTTATCCGGTTCGGCTCTCTTGGTGTATGTATAGGTGGTATTCCAATTTGGTTTCTACCTTCCCTTAGCTTATCCAAAGCTAGTTACTGACTCACGTCGGGCCACAGGGGCATGCGTATGTTATTTCGGTGTGCTTGGGATCACTATATCCGACACACCTTGGGCAAAAGTTAACCGTTCTATATAACTGGACGATAACGAGGATGGTAACGAGCTTAACATGGGATTGGCAAAAATCCCTAGGCTCACATGGCATACTAACTATGATGGAAGGTTCCTTGTGAGAACCGATTTTATGGTGTTATGTAAGGTTATGGTGCTATGCAAATTCCCTTGCTATGCTATGGTATATATATATATATTCGATGTTTTAAATGAATGCGATGTCATCATATGTACGTTGAAACAAGAAAGGTGTGGTTATGTTTTATTATGTGAGAAATGAGATATGTTGTATGATATGGAATGTGTGGATCATGGAAATGAATCCCAGTTTGTGACAAGAGGCGTTTAAGGATAACCCGATTGATGGGTACACGTCGTTCGTTAAGGAAGTAGCTCGTTTAGAGGAGAGCCACTCTAGGGTTTAAGGAATCATTGGATGGTTGGTTAAGTGTGGATGTTTGGTTATAGGTTGAGCCCATTGAGGCGAAATGCTATGTGTTGTATGGTTATGGCTTGTATGCATGATTTAAATATAATCAACTGCATGCTAAGACGACAATTAGTTGTGCGTGGCCCGGTAGCATGTGGGCTGCGGGATTACCATACCAGCAAAGGTGCTGAGCCCCTTGGGGGCCACCCTTTCTCTCCTTTTCTATTTCAGGTACAAGGAGCTGGAAGCCGTTCGAGAGTAGGACGGGGCAGATGTTTATACATGGGTAGCCATTTAAATGGCGTGAGTATGATAGGCGTAGTAAGACCGAAATTGTTATCGGCAGTAGTTTGTAAATACTCGGTATAGTGAGAATGTATGTATATAATAAATGTTGGAAATGCAATGAGGACTGTTTGTGTAGTTGCTCGGGAAACTAGTCCATCAGACCGATACAAATGTATATGTATTAGCCTTGTTAGCCACGTGGGTGGTTAACGGCGTGTAACACCATTGGAATAAGTATTGTGATGAGTTAAGTTTCCGCTGCAATGTGTTGTTAAATGTATGGATGTAGTTGGGGTGTTACACTGTTGGTGCACATAGGACGACTATCCAATTAAATAAGCTTCAAAACTATTAAAGGGGATTGTCCTAACATGACACCCAATATAAGATAAGAGTAAGTGTACGATGAATGAGACTACAAGTATCACATATACCGTGGTGTGAGATTTCAATATTCCTCGTTTCATGGTAACGAATAGTGGGGTCTCGAAGGTCGAGTATGAGAACCGTTCGCAAGAAAGCAACTCTCATTTTGTATTGCATTCATTTATTGTTTAAGTGGATGATTTATTTGTGGAATGATGTGATTATTATTGAATGGATTGCTGTGTGTTTAAATTCCAGCATTTACAGTTTTAATATATACTTGAAAATCGGAACAACATGAAATGAACCGCATGTTAAGATGGCTATATGACCTAAGTGACCTAAAGGGTCTAGGATCATACTTTAGCATATTCAGTGTTTTGCTGAGCCTATACTGAAATACCCCTAATCTTTAAAATATAATTAAATGATTTATTAATGATCAAAGATGATTATTAAACATCTAAATATTATTGGGGAACAATCTAAAGGATCTCAACAAGGCAAAACACGCCTTAAGATCGGTAAAGCCAAAAATGTGCTTTAAGACACCATGAAGATTTTATGACCTCAAATAGGACCCAAAGTGGATTCCTAAGTATTATAATGAAGTAAGGAACACAACAAAACCGTTCCCAAAGAGAACTAAGCTCAGGAACACCCTGTGACACAAAAATGTGCGCTAAAACTCCTTAAAGCACGTTTTTGTGAGATTGCCTTTTAAATTGATTTTTAATGGGCTTAAAGATTATAATTATCCTTAAATATGATATTTAATCATATTATATCATATTAGGAATTTAATTCCAGAAATTTACGAATTTTTACAAATTTAATATTAAAATATTAATAAAACCCTAAAGTGGGGCCCGCATGAGTCAAATTGACCAAGTATGGTCAATGGTCAAGTAATGACCCATTTGACCTATAGGAAATCGGCTGGAAAGGAGGTGGGAAGGCAGAACAAGTCTTTGATTGACAATAATTGCTACCTAATACATGACTTTTGAAAATAAACTTACTTTTTCAAATAATTCAAGCCTTTCCACTCATTTCTCCCTTCCTTGTCCGATTCCACCCTGCCCAGCCGAGTTCTCCTCCTTCCTTGAAGCTCTCAAAGCTTGTTCTTGAGCATGGAAGGCAAACCTAGCTCCTAAGCTCTTAAGGTAAGTGTTTTAATGTCATTTTTAGCCCTTTTTCTTCATCTCTTCACTACCAACACCTAGATTTCGTGGCTCATCAATTCCTATGGATCTCTCAGCTGTTCTCAGTGTTCTAAGGTTATAACAAGAGCTAAACTCGGTTGATACCAGTAGAGGGACCAAGGTTGTTCAAATCTACATTTTAAGGTAAAAACATACCTTAAGGATCTCCACTCTTCATGCGGTTTTCTTCCTTTGATTTCTATGAGTTTATACACTCATAATCTTCACATTTACATGTTCATTCAGTTGGTTAGCCATTTGGAGCAAGGGTGACCAAGATCCAAGAGAAATACTCCCTTTTAAGGCATTTTTCCAAGGTAAAACCTAATAACAAGGTAGCATTTCGTGATCTAACTATTTCCTATGTCAATATGGTGGATCTAACACCTTGTGGTGTGTTTGGTTCAGATCGAAACCACCTTGAACACTCCTTGCATTTTAAGGTGATTTTGCCTTAAATCTTACATTAATTATTCCTTATGGTTAAGCTCAAGCTTGGAGTGTAACCATATCTTGTTTTTGTGTATTAAACATGTCTAAATCATGTGGTGATTTTTCCTACAAGTGGACGAGAGCATACAAGGATAAATCAAGGTATAAACACCTTAAACTTATGATTTTTATAATTTTTAAGCATATATATATATATGGCCGAGAGTGAAGTTACACATATAGGTCATATTGACCTAAAAATGGAAAAAAAATGGCTAAGATAAATTAAGCTAGTCATTTAAGAGATTTAATTAACATAATGGTCAAATTATGACATTATGTGGAAAAATAATTAAACTAAGCTGAGGCCGAATATATATGCTATATTTTGAGACATTTATTGTGTAATTTATTTTGCAAGTTCAAGGTTGTAATAAGGCCATGTCATTAGGCCATTTTAATTTAAGTTTATAAGCTTATTTAGTTTTATTTATGCTTATAATTAAAATTGGGGCCAATTCGTAATTACTAGGAATTTAGAAAGTCGTGGGCTTAATTTAGAACAATTTAGGGTTTTTAAATAAATTTAATAAAAATTATAACATCTTATAAAGTTTTGGGTCAAAATTGTAAAAATAGAAAAGTATAGGTTATAAATAGTGATTACCGAAAAATTGGTTCCCATTTGGTATTAGGAGTCAAAGTTGACTATATAGGAGACTTTGACCAAGTTTAGAAAATTTAAGAAATTAAAATACTACCTTATAATAAGATACTTATTAAATTGTAAAAGATTTATAAGTCTTGGGGTAGTAATGTAATTACCAAAACTTAAGGGTGCTAAATGGAGTTTAGTAAAGTCCTTAAGTTATTAGAAATTTTTAGAAGTTTATTTGGTTAAATTTGGAGTTCATATGAATTATATAAGTATAATATATGGTATTTTATAACATTGTTACAAAAAGGTAACAAATGTATAGAAACCGAGATTTAGAGGAGAAATAAGGTTAGGAATGTTATTTATAACCTTTTGGTATAGTTTGGTAATTTTTGGAATTATATATAAGGTTTTATAAAGATATATGTATAATATATAGTTTTAATGGAATTAGAAAACTATGTATTATAAATTAGGATGGAATTGTGATTTATAGAAGTTTAGTGGTGAGTAATGGAAACCGAAAATATAAGGGGCTAATTGGTATTTTATAAACAAAATATAACTATAAGTTATAATTGTTTTAAATGACTTAAATGTCATAAGATATGTTATATAACTAGAATGTAACATTATATTAATTAAGTGGTGGATTTTGTAAATATTTAAGAACATAGGTGCTGTTCAAAAATATTAACATTTTTAAATGGAATTTATAATATGGTTTTTATGTTATAAGAATTATAACATTTATAATATAAGGGGTATTCATTAAAAAGAATGAATATAGATTATAAGACCTACCATATAATAAATAGTTCCATAACACACATATATAAATAAATATATGTAATGGTGTAGAAAATGTGATATGGTTCAACAATTATAAATTATCATAATTAAAATGATAATATATAAGGAGAAAAGAATTATAAACATTAGATATGGGAATTCTAATGTTAAGAGTATTCATGGGATAATAAGAATTTTAAATAATCCAGAGCATTGTTTACAATGAATTATACCACATTGAATTTTAAAAAGAAAAGAAAAGAGACAAACCTTAGAAAAATAAATACTAAGGTGAGATGTATAGTGCATGACAAAGAATCATACATGCAATAAAGAGACAAACTATACGATCTACAAATATAAATAGTACATGCGATAACAAAGTCCAACAAATAAGTCTATTAATATACAAGATACGACTACGCATGTAATATAACACTTTTCCAATCTCGAGTTAAACCGAAAGCCCGACAAACATTGACAGTTAATAACGGGGGGTTAACCGGGAGTTATTAGTGACGATACGGGGTACCGTAGGATTGTGTTATTATACGGTATGCTAATCAGTAGCATTATGTATTGGTTTAGACTGTTAGAGACTACACAAGGAGCATAGGATCTTGCTGATTCATACTCCACCGTAATACATCAGGGTGAACGGTATGTTGTTATGTGTCTCTGATTGTCTCTGAGGGCTTCCTCAGTTCAGACTTCTGTGTGATCTGTGATAAGATTGTTTGTCTGAATGTTTAATTACATATGCATGAACTGTATATTTATAGCTGCTCATTATTACTGTTGTTGAGTTAACAGTACCGGTTCGTATATATGAACCAATATATATAAAACGAACTAGCGGCTATGGTGCTATCTTATATGAAATATAAGGATCGTCAGAAAAACGTTGTAGCACTAGGATAATAAGATATACATATTATCCGAGACTTTTATACGGAGCATTGGCCTTTCTATACGCCGCTCTCGTATCTAACACTGGATCCCGAGTTTACAGACTCCGGATTGGACTAATGACCTTAGTCTGCTGTGTAAAAATTGGTAATCGTGCGATGGAATCAAATAAATAATTAATTAAGATGGAAAGTAAGCCAGAGATGGGGCCTTGGTGCCGCTGTGATCACAAAAACGATACCAGGATGTCCGCGTACGGGTCCGCAAGTATCAAGAAAATTTCCCGTGAGCTAGAATGGCTCGTTTGTCGGAGACTCTACCGTTGGAGTGGGACTGCCGTGGGTGACCCGCCATAATAAGGGTAACTAGAGACATGTCGTTCTATGAGACATTGTCACTAGGTTATAACTGAACAAATAATACATTGAGAATTATACAGTGGCGAACGATATTGGTTTCTATACCATGGACGAGAATTAATAATTGTTTATCATTCTCGTTGTTTTGCTTGGTTTTTCATTGGTTATTACTTATGGTTATGTTATGATGTGGTGTGTTTATAGTATGGATGTTACTGTTATTGTTTTACAGTTTTAAATATTAAAACTGTATTCATGTAATGAATCTCATGCTCTCGACCAAATAATTGAGGGGTCTTTGGGGCATGACGGGGCATGTATGACATACTCAGCAGGGGCTGATTCCATACCACAACCATCTTTATTTCAGGTGAATAGCTGGTGGTGTCGCAGCGAGGTGACCATTGTGATAGTACGGTTGGTTTAGACTTGGTACGGTGTGATACTCAGTTGTTTTGGACTCCGGCTGTTTAACCGAGGTGTATTTGGTTTAGATGCTCACGGTCCTGTAATAATTGTTGATGTTAGATTTGTTTTAAGTTGTTTAAGTTCTACTATCTATCTCTTGTGGTCACTGCGGGAATACGTTTCGCAAGTTGATTGTCAGGTAATTCGTGATCACTCGTATGGGCGAGTGATAACAGTGACACCATTAGGGCGACAGTTATTATTTTACCGCTGCGAGATATTATGTGCGCGACTTTTTTAGGATTTTAGGACCAAAGTTCTTTGGGTTGTTACCATATACGACAACATATTACAGGAGTATGATCGAGACGTGAAGCCGGTGAAATACCCCAAACCTTAAAATATTGTTTAAACACTTAAATATGGTGTATTAAGACTAAAAAGAGTCTTAGAAACATTAGTAAACAAGTTTAAACAAAGAAACACAAATGTGCTTTAAAGTCAATAAGAGCCAAAATGTGCTCTAAGCTTGGGATAAACTTGGTTAAGACCTAATGAACTTACCAAGACCTCATTTATATCTAATGAACATTAAACCAATTACCAAAGAAAACCAAGCTTGAAACAAGTTTAAACACAAAATGTGCTTTAAGGAGTCTTAAAGCACATTTTTGAAAAATTGTCTTGTAAATGAGTTTTGAGTGGCTAGATGTCCATCATTACTCTTAAATATATATGTGTACTATTAGTATCACATTTGGATGTCTATATTAATGGGAAATCAAAATTTCACTTCTATGTGCCTTGTTTTCATGAATAGTGATTTTTATAAGCTATTTTTAACATATGTTTGTATAAGTAATTTTGACAAATAAGCTATATACCCCTAAGTATAAATGGGGCCGGTTTTCTTAAGTGTGGTGACTCACCACTCTCTTTTAATGTATTAAGTAAGTAATGATAAGTAAATAAACTACTTTTTACTTTATAAAGTATAAATATCTTCAAAAGCAAATTCTATCTCATTCTCTCATTTCCTTCCTTGTTCACACGGCTCCACCCCCTCTTCTTCCTTCTCTTCCACGGTAATACCACACCACCTCCATTAAAACTCCTCTTTGATCTCTTGTAAAATCTGCTCACTTGTTCAAATCAAAAACAAACACCACCAATCTCTCTCTCTCTCATCAAGCTCTTCATTCCTATCTTCTTAAAATTCCAAGACCACCATTTCGGTGCCATGGAGTTCCTCCATTGAAGGAGCTTGAGCTTGTATTTTTACATATTGTTACTCTCCTTTGCTTCTAGGTAAGGAATCTCAAATAAAAACTTCATTTCCTTCATGTTTTGTGGTAACCGAAAATACATTTGAAGGAGCTCTTTGTGTGGCCTTGTTCTAGCTTCATTCCAACTCTTCATGGACTAGGTGGAGTCCTCTCTTGTTAGACATTCAAACTCTCTTCAAAGAGCAAGGTAAAACAACCACATTAATGTTTTTGAAACAATGTAAAACTAGGGTTTACAATGAGATGGAGCTTATAGCTTGAATACTCATTATAATGTTTGTATATTGTTTAGAATTTGTCAAAGAATCAAGTACTATATCGGTTTTCTAAGGAAACAAGAAAGAAGTTATTTTGCAAAAGAGGTAAATCTCTAACCTAATGTTGTTTAATGCCTTAGGAGAAATGAGCTTATAAATGCTTATTAAAACTACCTAAAGAGCCAATGGTGAATGACTTAGTAAAGTGTTCTCAAGAGCTTAGTAAAAGGCATATGTGTTGTTGATGTATTTGCAGGTTAAAGGCAAATACATTGTGGAAATTCAGTGTTTATGATTTATGCACCTTAAGGGCCTAAGAGCCATGTCATTTAAGGGCCTAAGTGCCATGCAATTTAAATTGTGCACTATATTGTGATGTAGTGCTTTGTGAGTGAAGTTTGTGTATAATAAGTACTTAATGGATTTTTAGTGTTCTTGGTTGTTTGTTGGTAAAAACAATGTGTTATGGTTTAGTAATGTTCTAGGAGAACCTATGTCGAAATTTAGGTAACAAATGTGAAGTTCTAGGTGTTAAAATGAGTTTGATAAGTTAAGGAGTATTTAAGTTGGTTAAGTGTTGTTCTTGTGTAAGAAACATGCATTAAGGTGATTTGAGATGTAACAAAGACTCAGGCATGAGCTTGAGATTTTAGTATGTACCAAAGTCATTTTGGGGCTTAGGTAAATACTTAGGCAAACTTTGGCAAAATAAGGAGAAGTGTACACTAGGAAAAGAGTTTCAAGATGGATTTAAGGAATTAGTTGTGATAGATAATGCTTGGGAGATGATGTTAAGATAAGGAGAAAACATTTTGGGATAGTAGTTATCATAGGTGAGAAACACCATTTAGAAACCTAGTGTAAAATGTTGTAAGTGTTAGGAATTTTGTGAAGAAATAAGTAAAGGTTTAAGGAATTAGAAAAAAGAGTTTGTGAGTGTTTAAAGGATGGTTTAAGGTGTGTTTAAAGTGCCCAAATGAGGTTAGGGAGTACTAGGTTATATGGGGTGAAGTTTGGAGTTGAATGTAAAAAGGAAAACAAGGGTCTGGGCCAGACCGAACTTGCGACCGAACTTGCAAGGTCGGTCGAGCCCAGTTTACCCTGCGAGAATTGGCTTCTGGAAAAGACCGACCTTGGGGACCGGACTTGCAAGGTCGGTCGGACTTGTATTTTGTGTACGGATTGAGTTACTGGAACCGACCGAACATGGGACCGGACCTGGTAAGTTCGGTCGGGCTAAATTTACAAAGGGGAGAAACTCTCGGGAAAGACCGAACATAGGACCGGACTTGGTAAGTTCGGTCGGAGTAGAAAATTTTAACGGAAATGTGTTCTGGAATCGACCGAACTTGGGTAAGTTCGGTCGGCAAGGTCGGTCGGACCAAAAATTGTAAAAAAAAAAAACAGAAAAGAATGTGACTTATGTAGTTAACCCTAGGGTGTATAATGAAGGTAACCTAGGGTAAGATAGACATTAAAACTGTCATACAATTATGTTAAACACTTAGTAAATTTGGAGGTTAAGTAAGTTAATTAACCACGTTCTTGAATTATGTATAGGAGTGACTTACGGAGGAAATCAAACGAGGCAAGGACCAAGGTATGGTTTTCTTGCAGTCTGTTGTCTAGCGGTTTACACACGGTTTGTGTGTTGTATGTTTTTTCTGTGTGTTTACAACGTTATAAGATTTAAACATGTAATGAGTTTACAGTTGTTCATGTTATTGTGATTGATGTTGTGACTCATTTCCCTTGTGTGTGTCTAACATGACTTACCACCTATTGTGTGTTGGTTGTTAAGTTCCACTATGAACTTCTAACAAGTGTTAACTGGGAAGTGAGGAATCCGGTTATCCGGTCATGCATGTAGTTGAGAGTGGATATCTGAATCAGATTCGACTCTTATGTTGTTAAGATTGTTCTCCTTAATTTGGCGTTCGATCTCCCGCTAGCTTCTTCCAAAGCTTACCTATTCTGACTTATGATCGGTTTAGTGGGAACCTGTGTTTGTGTGTGTGTTCGGGTCACTAAATCCGAACCATCTGTGACTTAAGTTACTCGTTCGTCTAACGAACGGTAATGAGTGTGTTTAACGAGCTTAACATAGGGTGAATCACCTCTCTAGGCTCTTATGTTATTTGACCCTTGTGGTTTGTTATTGTTGGAACCAAGATCCACCGTGTATGTGATAATGAGCTGTGCACTACTGATGCCATGCTCCATGTTGTTATGTTATGTTATGTATGTAAATAAATGCCATGTTATCATGACAATTAGCTGCGCGTATCCCGGTAGCCGATGGGCTGCGCGTTAGCCATACCAGCCAAGGGTTGCTGACCCCCTCGGGGGATCCATATTTCTTATACTGCAGGATGAGGATCGAAGAAGCGGAGTGGCTTTAGATCCTAGGATGTAATTACTTTTGTATACTTTGGATGTTGGCCCGGATGCGCCTGTGCTCCTGTGGCGTTATATACTTTTGGTTGTTGCGTATACAGTGATATTATACAGTAAAGGATGTATGTAAACACTCGGTATTGTATATGATGTAATTATGGTTTAGTTTTATGCTCGGGAGTCTGATCATCAGACCGGTACAATTGTATTTATTCTGCCTTGTCAACCACGTAGGTGGTTGACGGCGTTGTAGCACCAAAGCGTTAGTTACTGTTTAGTTATTTATTTCCGCTGCGATTTCATTTAGTATCATGTGCGTATTAGGGGTGTTACAAAAAGTGGTATCAGAGCGAAGTATCACTCTGATGACTAGAATACCGAGCTTAGGAATATACCGAGTTAGGAAACCTAACTACAGTTACCTAAGTGATCAGTTATGGAAAGGTTAACCACTAACTAAGTGTGAGATACCTTATTGTCGGAAGCGTTACAACCGTTGGACCGATAAGTGTGCAAGCATATTGCTAATGAATATTCATGTGAATACAGATGGCAGGTAGACCGCGCGGTAGAGGCCGCGGAAGTGGTACTGGTACTGGGGGTGACCAGGGCGAGAACACTACGGCTCAGGTTATGGCTGAGGCTGTAGCAGCCGTTGTGGCCCAATGGTACCCCAGCTTGTAGCTGCGATCCAGCAGGGGCAGATGCCCGGAGTTCAGCCCCACCACCCCACCGCCACGAGAGACCAACTGGGTCAAGGCATTGGCAGATCTGAGACCCCCTTCATTTCATGGGGAGACCGACCCACGTAAGTTGGAGGCGTACATCTCCGGTTGGAGGACCGCTACGAGACCTTGGCTGTGCCCGCAGAGGCTAGGTTCTGTTTGCCGCTACATTCTGAAGGGTTCGGCACAAAATTGGTGGAAGCTAGTAGAGAGGAACCGGATGGCGGATCCTCGTTTGGTTGGAGGGAGTACACGCTCTGCTGCGAGCCAATACTACCCCGTGCCGTTCAAGAGGCCAAGCGCCTGAGCTGGATGGCCTGAGGCAGGGGGACAGGTGTCGGTTGATGAGTATTACACCGCTTCACCGCCTTGCCACCTGTTACCGGACCTGGATACTCGAACCGGGTGGTAAACCGTTTCTACAACGGTTCTCAGCCACCGTCTTCGCTGGATGGGGCCAGCTGAGATACTACCTTGCAGGTAATTTAAGTAAAGAGGATGTGAACATGTGTAGTCTATGAGGAGATTAATGTGAGTTTGTGAGTATGTATTGTGGGGCATGACTGACTATCCTAAATTCAGGAGTGCTATCAGCCGCTGAAGGTGGAATCACGTCCGTCTGAGGACGAGGGAATGCGCACAAGCGCAAGGCCACGAGCGAGGGCCAGAGTTCGCGGGGGTACGGGGGAGGAAAGAAGAAGAAGAAACCTTATCCCAGCCCCAGAAGAGTCAGCACCAGGGTGACAAGGGTCCAGGCCCAAACCACCACCGCTGAGGAGCCACTGAAGCTCACATATGCTTATGCGGCGAAGCCCCTACGCTCTTACCCACCAAAGGGTAATTGTTTAATCATGTGTATAAGTTGATGTGTATGTTGATAAGTTGTGAGACAAGTACGAGTGTGTATTGTGTTAGCAGCTAGCACGGGCTCTGGACCGGAGCGCCACTATTACTGTAAGTGGTGCAATGGAGACCACCCCGGCAAGGACTGCAAGGGAAATGAGGTGCAGTGTCGAACTGCGAGAAGTGGGGTCACCGTGACCACGAGTGTTACCGGAACCCCAATGCAGGGTCAACAAGCCCAAGGGGCAGTGGAAGGGTAAGGCCGAGCAGCTATTGATGGCCGAAGACGGCTAACCAGCCACCCACTGATCAGAGGCACACGATTCCCAGAAGGGGAAGGGGTCGGACCCTAGCAAGGCCACCCTGAATGTGGTGGACCGGTCTGAGGCGCCAGGGCCCTCTTCTAGACCAGGTACGCCTAAACTTTGAATGTAATAAGTGATTGCATACCGCATTTCATGCTTATGTGTACTAGTGAGTTCAAGTGTATTATCATGTGAGTAAGGAGTTAAAGATATGTGAAAGACACCTAATTAGAATTCTAAACTGAAAGGAACCTTCAATATAGTATCCAATCCCACCCACACCAAACCCTGAAGAGACCACCATCACATCACCGACTTTCCAATGGAGCAATGTCAGGTTATCCAGCCAGGTATGATACTCTTAAGTGGATACCTGACACGGAAAGCACAAGTCCATATCATCAGACGATGCGAAGAACTTGAGCTAAACCTGGAGGTTTCTACACACCTGAATATCCGAACGGATCAAGAATGCAATTGAAGATGATGTGCATGGGTAAGGACTGGAACCCTTACACCAAGTCATATCAAGAAGTGCGAGCTGAAGATGGAGCAACGGTACCAAGTATACCAGAGGAGTTCCGTACGGTCGTTAATACGCCGTGGGAATTGCTCAACAGTTGAAACGGAATCAATTCCAAGTGTGGAAGCAGATTTGTGTATTGTGAACTTCTACCAGAAGGGGGACGGTTAGGTTTACACCAAGATAAGGACGAGTCACCCGAGTCTCTAAGTAAGGGAGTACCCGTGGTGTCTTGGTCCATTGGTGATACCGCAGTATTTGTATATGGCGAGCAGAAGCGTGCTGACCTCGCAAGAAAGTTAATGTTAAAGTCAGGAGATGTATTAATCATGGGTGGGCAGTCAAGGATGCTACATCATGGCATCAGAAAGATCAAACTGAATACCGCACCGTCGGCAGTGATCAATGCCACACACATGAAACCCGGACGTTTGAATTTGACGTTCAGACAATTCTAAGCCTTGTATACTTTTGTAATGTGTTAAGCCAGTATATGTTAAGGAGTTATGTATGTGTTAAGTTATATCAACCATGTAAACCAACAATGTTGTAAAGAGGAAGTGTTAATGAATAAAGTGGAGTTATTGAAGTATATCAACCGTGTTGTTACCCAGTACTTATTAGTTTGCCAATGAATTAGGCTGTGCACTCGGAAACGGGAGGTACATTGAGTGTCTGCAATGAGGCAGAAGCCGGCAAGAGCGGCACAATCCTCACCGGTACCTTTCCAGTGAATGGCATGGATGCATCGATCTTGTTCGACTCTGGAGCCTCACACACATTTGTTTCGCTATCTTTTGCGAAGAGGCTGGGATTAGATGGAGAGGAGATGCCAGACTTCTTGGTCACTCTCCCATCGAAAGAGCGGATCAGGTGTACCCGCTACCACCGAGATGTCATTGTACGAATCAGAGGTGAAGAGTTCCCGATCGACCTGATAGAGTTCGACGGACTCGGATTTGATGTGATTGTCGGGATGAACTGGTTGGAACGGTACAAGGGCAGAATCTTGTGTGCCGAGCATCGACTGCTTCTTCGGAGTCCATCTGGGGTTACCATATCTTACCGCCAGAGGCCCAGGGAGCCTTCGACACAGATCATCACGCCATGGCCATGTATCGTGAGTTACGACGAGGGAGTGATGTGTACCTCTGCTATGTCCAGGACATAGAGAGAGACCCTGAGTTTAGCCCAGATGTGCCGGTATGTCTGAGTTTCCTGATGTATTTCCTAAGGAACTGCTGGGCATGCCGCCAGCACGAGAGGTTGAGTTTGAGATTGACTTAGTTCCGGGCACTGGACCCATTGCGAAAGCACCTTATCGTATGGCTCCAGCAGAGATGACAGAGCTCAAGGAGCAGCTGAGAGACCTACTCGACAAGGGCTTTATCCGCCCTAGTGTTTCACCATGGGGAGCGCCGGTCCTTTCGTGAAGAAGAAGGACGGTAGCCTCCGCCTGTGTATTGATTATCGGGAGCTGAATGCTGTTACGGTGAAAAACCGTTACCCTTTACCACGCATCGACGATCTATTTGATCAGCTTAAGGGAGCATCAGTATTCTCCAAGATAGACTTACGTTCCGGATACCATCAGATTGCCATCCGTGACAGTGATATCGAAAAGACAGCTTTCAGAACGAGGTATGGGCATTATGAGTTCACAGTTATGCCGTTTGGCTTGTCGAATGCACCAGCAAAGTTCATGGATTTAATGAACCGCTTGTTCCAAGATCAGTTGGACAAGTCAGTGGTAGTCTTCATCGATGACATTCTTGTGTATTCCAAATCAAGAGGTGAGCACGAAAGCCACCTGAGAAATGTTACCAACTCTGAGAGAAACCAGTTGTATGCAAAGTTTTCGAAATGTGAATTTTGGTTGAACCAAGTATCTTTCCTTGGACATGTGATTTCTGAGCCGGATCGCTGTTGATCCGCAAAGATAGATCAAGTGCGCACCTGGCCTAGGCGAAGACAGTCACTGATTATCAGGAGTTTCCTCGGTCTGCAGGATATTATAGGAGGTTTGTGAAGGACTTCTCCAGTATCCGAAGCCGATGACTTCCTTAATGAAGAAGGATGCACCATTCGAGTGGACAGTCGACTGTGAGAGTTCTTTTCGCGAGTCTCAATGCTCTGACATCTGCACCAGTCCTGACTATACCAGACGGTCCAGATGGTTTTGAGGTCTACTGCGACGCATCAGGCAGAGGTATGGGTTGTGTATTGATGCAGCACGGGAAGTCGTGGCATACGCCTCCCGTCAGCTGAAGAAGCATGAGGAGAACTACCCTACCCACGACTTAGAATTGGGTGCCATTGTCTTCGCATTGAAGATATGGCGACATTATTTGTATGGGGTAAGTGTGACATCTATTCTGACCATAAAAGCTTAAAGTACTTGTTCACTCAGAAAGAGTTGAACATGAGGCAAAGAAGGTGGGTTGAGTTTCTGAATGACTACGATATTAACCTGCAATACAAAGAGGGTAAGGCAAATGTGGTAGCTGACTGACACTGAGTCGCCGAGCACACTCTCTCCATTCGCTAGTCTCTTATACTGGCTTGGTTGAAGAGGTGCGAGTGCTCAGATGACGGATCAGTATACTGGAGATCCGGCAGAAGCTATTGATGGCACATTCGAGGGTCAGAAGTACGACTTCAGACTCCACGATGATGACCTGATTAGGCTGAATGGCCGATTGTGTATACCTAGGAGTAGCTCTGAGTTGAAGGAGCGCATATTGAGTGAATCCCACTGTTCTACTACTTCGATTCACCCCGGAGCTTCAAAGATGTATAAAGGTATAAAGAGTATTTTGGTGGACTGAATGAAGAAAAGATGTTAGTGATTATGTATTGAGGTGTCTCACTGCCAAAAGGTTAAGTTTGAGCACCGACGGCCTGGTGGTATGGTACAGCCAATGCCAGTGCCTGAGTGGAAGTTCCATGATATCTCCATGGACTTTGTAGTAGGGCTTCCGCCTAAAAGGGGAGGTCTGAATATGATATGGGTGATAGTTGACCGACTGACCAAGGTGGCCCGATTCATTCCGATGAAGGACACTTGGAAAGTGGCAAGATTGGCAGAACTGTTTGATAAGGAGATTGTAAGACATCATGGTGTACCAAAAACGATTGTATCCGACAGAGACACCAGATTCTTATCCAGATATTGGAAATCCACACGAGAGGCATTGGGTACTGAATTGAAATTGAGTACAGCGTTTCACCCATAGACCGATGGTCAGAGTGAGCGCACCATTCAGACACTTGAGGATATGCTACGTGCTTGTGCACTTGACTTTCAGACCAGCTGGATTGATAAGTTACATCTGATCGAGTTTAGTTACAACAACAGTTATCATGCTTCGATCAAGATGTCTCCCTTCCAGGCCTTGTACGGTAGACCATGCCGCACGCCATAATGCTTGGGAGATGATGTTAAGATAAGGAGAAAACATTTTGGGATAGTAGTTATCATAGGTGAGAACACCATTTAGAAACCTAGTGTAAAATGTTGTAAGTGTTAGGAATTTTGTGAAAAATAAGTAAAGGTTTAAGGAATTAGAAAAAAGAGTTTGTGAGTGTTTAAAGGATGGTTTAAGGTGTGTTTAAAGTGCCCAAATGAGGTTAGGGAGTACTAGGTTATATGGGGTGAAGTTTGGAGTTGAATGTAAAAAAAAACAAGGGTCTGGGCCAGACCGAACTTGCGACCGAACTTGCAAGTCGGTCGAGCCCAGTTTACCCTGCGAGAATTGGCTTCTGGAAAAGACCGACCTTGGGGACCGACTTGCAAGGTCGGTCGGACTTGTATTTTGTGTACGGATTGAGTTACTGGAACCAACCGAACATGGGACCGGACCTGGTAAGTTCGGTCGGGCTAAATTTACAAGGGGAGAAACTCTCGGAAAAGACCGAACATAGACCGGACATGGTAAGTTCGGTCGGAGTAGAAAATTTTAACGGAAATGTGTTCTGGAATCGACCGAACTTGGGTAAGTTCGGTCGGCAAGGTCGGTCGGACCAAAACTTGTAAAAAAAAAAAAAACAGAAAGAATGTGACTTATGTAGTTAACCCTAGGGTGTATAATGAAGGTAACCTAGGGTAAGATAGACATTAAAACATGTCATACAATTATGTTAAACACTTAGTAAATTTGGGGTTAAGTAAGTTAATTAACCGACGTTCTTGAATTATGTATAGGAGTGACTTACGGAGGAAATCAACGAGGCAAGGACCAAGGTATGGTTTTCTTGCAGTCTGTTGTCTAGCGGTTTACACCGGTTTGTGTGTTGTATGTTTTTCTGTGTGTTTACAACGTTATAAGATTTAAACATGTAATGAGTTTACAGTTGTTCATGTTATTGTGATGTGATGTTGTGACTCATTTCCCTTGTGTGTGTCTAACATGACTTACCACCTATTTGTGTTGGTTGTTAAGTTCCACTATGAACTTCTAACAATGTTAACTGGAAGTAGGAATCCGGTTATCCGGTCATGCATGTAAGTTGAGAGTGGATATCTGAATCAGATTCGACTCTTATGTTGTTAAGATTGTTCTCCTTAATTTGGCGTTCGATCTCCCGCTAGCTTCTTCCAAAGCTTACCTATTCTGACTTATGATCGGTTTAGTGGGAACCTGTGTTTGTGTGGTGTGTTCGGGTCACTAATCCGAACCATCTGTGACTTAAGTTACTCGTTCGTCTAACAGAACGGTAATGAGTGTGTTTAACGAGCTTAACATGAGGGTGAATCACTCTCTAGGCTCTTATGTTATTTGACCCTTGTGGTTTGTTATTGTGGAACCAAGATCCACCGTGTATGTGATAATGAGCTGTGCACTACTGATGCCATGCTCCATGTTATGTTATGTTATGTTATGTATGTAATAAATGCCATGTTATCATGACAATTAGCTGCGCGTATCCCGGTAGCCGATGGGCTGCGCGTTAGCCATACCAGCCAAGGGTTGCTGACCCCCTCGGGGATCCATATTTCTTATACTGCAGGATGAGGATCGAAGAAGCGGAGTGGCTTTAGATCCTAGGATGTAATTACTTTTGTATACTTTGGATGTTGGCCCGGGATGCGCCTGTGCTCCTGTGGCGTTATATACTTTTGGTTGTTGCGTATACAGTGATATTATACAGTAAAGGATGTATGTAAACACTCGGTATTGTATATGATGTAATTATGGTTTAGTTTTATGCTCGGGAGTCTGATCATCAGACCGGTACAATTGTATTTATTCTGCCTTGTCAACCACGTAGGTGGTTGACGGCGTTGTAGCACCAAAGCGTTAGTTACTGTTTAGTTATTTATTTCCGCTGCGATTTCATTTAGTATCATGTGCGTATTAGGGGTGTTACAGCCGGAGTGTGGGACTTTTGGGTAGATGACATTGTTTTTGATATTGCACTTCTAGACTCAGACTTGTATTACATACTATGGTTGTAAACTTTGAGGTTGGTTTAGATGCTCTCTTGTGTATGTATTTGGATTTTAGGATTTGATTATGTATATATTAGTGGCGGACTATCTCAATTCTCACACCGGTTATGAGTTACGATATTGTGGTAAGTGGACGCTTCATTAGGAATAAGGCTCGATTGGTAGCACAAGGATATCGTCAACAAGAAGGGATAGACTTCCAAGAAACCTTTTCTCCAGTAGCATGGATGGAGTCCATCCGATAACTGATTGCATTTGCTGCACATAAAGGAATCAAACTCTTCCAACTTGACATCAAAAGTGCCTTTCTCAATGTATGTCAAAGAAGAAGTGTATGTTGAACAACCTCCAGGTTTTGAGACACAAGAAGGGAAAGACATGGTGCTCAAGCTTGACAAAGCTCTTTATGGGCTCAAACAAGCTCCAAGATCATGGTATGATCGCCTGTCATCCTATCTATTGGAAAATCACTTCAAAAGAGGTAAGGTTGATAAAACCTTGTTTGTATTCAACAACAAAAAGGATTTCCTAATAGTGCAAGTATATGTTGATGACATAATCTTTGGAGCTTCTGATGAGAAGTATTGCAAGAAATTTGAGGCACTAATGAAAAGAGAATTTGAGATGAGTGATCTAGGAGCGTTAAAGTTCTTCTTAGGACTTCAAGTCAAACAGGATTTTGAAGGGACTATCATATCCCAACAAAAGTACGTAAAGGATCTACTGAAAAAATTTGGAATTAAGGGATGTAAACCTTTTGACACACCAATGGTAGTTGGCACAAAGATGGACATCATGACTGGTGACCAACCGGTTGACCAGCGATCGTACAAAGAGATGATTGGTTCTCTACTATATCTAACTGCTAGTAGACCTGACATTATGTATGTGTTTGCTTATATGCCAGGTTTCAAGCAGATCCAAGAGAGAGTCATCTCGCAGCTGTGAAAAGAATCCTACGTTATCTCAAAGGGTCCATGAATCTTGGTCTCTTTTATCCAAAATTTACTAACTGCAATATTGTAGGATTTTCAGATGTAGACTATGGGGGCTCTATCACCGATCGAAAGAGCGTGTCTGGGGCAGCATTCTTTGTTGGATCATGCTTGATTGCATGGGGATCTAAGAAACAACAAAGCGTAGCAATCTCAACTGCTGAATCAGAATACATAGTTGCGGCAAGCTTTTGTGCTCAACTCTTGTGGCTCAAACAACAAATGGGTGAATACGGTGTCAAAACAGGTACGTTACCAATTATGTGTGATAATACTAGTGCCATATCTATTTCCAAAAATCCAGTACATGTAACACCCCTACCGCTAATACTGTCATTACCGTCCAATCTCCTTATACAATCCAGACTCACGCAGCGGATACATACTTGCACAACGGTGGGTGATACATTGCCATTAGCCACCCACGTGACCAATCAGGCTTACTACTACATATAGCATCGGTCTGATGGACCGGAATATCCGAGTATTACATAATTACAATACATACTTCAATTACCTACAAACACTAGAATGCTCCATTTCATACGATGCTCCTTAAGTTCAATACATTACAATACTATACACCGAGTTTACAAAGATCCTTATACAAATATAATACCTCTTCCAAATTCATATCTACATCTACCCATTCCTCGCAAACTACTTACTTTCTAAGTACTGGGGTGTGCCATTTAGTACACTTCTACATTCTACTTCCAACTATCCAAGTGTAGCCACCGGTCTCTTACCTTGACCATATCCGCTTCAGGTACCTGCACACTAAAAACGTTCCCCCTAGGGGGTCAGCTTTCGCTGAATATGATAACTGCATACCCCGCGTACTAGTGAGGGTACGCCGACCACTTGGTCGAATGCATGCAGTTCATTTTATTCATACATACATGCATACATGCCTTCATACATAATACTACAATACTTTACACATGGAAATACACGTATACATTCCAACACATACAAAGAGATTATACAAGTCCAACAATACTTACTTACCTTCTTCAAAAAATACACATTCACGATACATGCACAACACATACTCATTACATACTCAATCCATACACAATACATGTACAATGCCCAATACTTTGTTAGCTTCATTTGTCCACCCGGGTTAATCGGGTGGAGATTACTCTTTTACTCGTTACACAATCCTTACGCATACATACTCATACTTTACTTACTTACTTACTCAAGTCAAGTCGTCGGAACCTCCGGGCAGGGACTACACCGTCCCACCACCGGGCTTTACTTGGTTCACCAATCCAGGATGCTACCCATTTAAGGGGTTTGGGCCATGGACTAGTTTAAGAACCAGGAATCGGATCCAACCTCTTGTGTCTCCTCATCCTCACGCGTGGCCGAAGCTATATCAAACTTCTACTCATTCCAATTTACTCATTACTTATGTTAGGAGTTAGGTAGTTAGGAATTAGTAGAAGTCACACATCCAAGCCACATACACCAATACGTTGCTCATATATGTACACCCATTCAAAATACCATACAATACACAAGTACACTACAAGGTACATGAAATACCCCAAACCTAAGTATGCTAAGTAAACATCAAATTATGATGTAGCAAGGCTAAAATATGCCTTAGAAAGATTGGTAGACAATTTAAACCAAGGAAAACACAAGAAAGTGCCTTAAGGGCAATCAGGGCAAAACGTGCTCTAAGCTTGGAGAGACTTGGGTGAGTACCCAAATATCATGGTAAGACCTTAGTAATATTCTAATGGTCATTTTAAATCAATTAGCAAAGAAAACCAAGCTTGAAAACAAGTTAAAACACAAAATGTGATTTAAGAAGTCTTAAAGCACATTTTTGAGAAATTGTCTTAGAATTGAGTTTTGAGTGGCTAAATGTCCATCATTACTCTTTAAACAACATGTGTACTAATTAGTATCACATTAGGAGGTCTAAATCAATGAGAAATCAAAAATTTCCCGATTATGTGCCTTGATTAGTGAATAGTAACTATTTAGTGCTAGTTAAGTCATAAGTCAAATAAGTCAATAAGATGGTCAACCAAGACCATAAATCTCCATTTAATAGAGGGGGGGTTTTGATGTGGGGAGTCACCACATGAGTCATCAAATGAGAAGGAAAAAAGAGTAAAGTGAGAAAATTACTATTTGCTTTATAAAAGCAACTACCTTATATTAGTCTACCTCTCTCCTCTCTTCTTCATTTCTCTTCTTCTTCCACGGTTCTTCTCTTCTTTTCCTCTGTTCCAAACCGTTCCAAGCAGCCTCCATTGTTGCTTCACCTTGCTTTGGCAACAACTTACTCATTTTAGCTCCAAATCAAAAACTAAACACATATTATTCTTAGTTAGGTCAAGACCTATCTTTCTATCTTTTCAAATCTTTCAAAGCTCCATTTTGGTGCCATGAGGAAACTTCATTGATGGAGGAAAATCAAGTTTGAAGAGCTCATTAGCTTCTCCATTCTCTTAAGGTAAAGAATATGTAAGAAAAATCAAGTTTCCACCATTTCTTCTACATGGCCGAAAATTTCTACTCATGGGGCCTTGTTTTTATGCCTTGTTCTAGCTTGATTTATTCACCAAGGACTAGTGGATGTCCTATTTCATTCAATGCCATAGTCTACCTTGAGACTTCAAAGGTAATCATCCACTTTTATGCCTTAGAACACATTTCTAACCTAGGTTTTTATTCCTTGAGGTTAGTGCATTGTTTAGTACTCATATGAGTCCTTAAATATTGATTAGAACAATGGCAAAAGGAATTTAAGTGGTGGCCGAGATCTATGCAAGAAGAAGGCCTAAGGAGGAGATTAAGATAAGCTTGAGAAAACAAGGTAAAATGCTTACCTAATGGTGGTTTAAGATTAAGGAATGAGTTTTAGATAAATACCAATGTGGCTTAGAGCTTACATTGTGTATTGGGTTATATAACCTAAGGAAAAAGAACTTAAACAAGCTTATGAACTTGTGATTAAGGAGCTAATGAGAATGAGTTAGTAATATAAGGTTAAGGTGGATTTTAAGGGCATTATAACTACTATGAGATTGATGAGTGTATTTGCAGGTTGAAAGCTTATATATGTGGGAAATTCAGTGTTTAAGTTTAAGTCATTTAAGGGCCTAAGAGCCATGTCATTTAAGAGCCTTAGTGCTATGCAATTTAAGATTATTGCACTATATTGAGTTATTAAGAATGAGTTGATTTGAATGAGGAAAAAAATAATGTGTTTGGGCATGATAAGATACTAGAGAAGCTATGGCGAAATTTGAGTAGAAAACAAAGTGTTTAAGTGGTAGTGGTGAGTTAATATGCCCTAGGGTTTACTAGGGAGCATGAAAAGAAAAATTGGGTGGAAATGAGTTAACTAAGGAGTTCTTGAGGTTTAGAGTGACCTAGAGATGTCTAGGAGGAATTAGAGGATTGGCGAGTGTACTAAACCACCAAAATCATGATATGAGGAATGTAAGACTTGTGCATAAGTTTTAAGGAAAGGTGTATAATGCCTTAGAAGATTTAGGTATGAACTAGAGAGTAAGACAATGAGAGTTTGAGAACCTTGTTAAGTGTGATGATGTTAGTGGTGGACTAGTAAGGTTTAGTTGAATGGTAATGTGTGGACTTGGGTGATGGAAGTGAAAAAGGTAGGAGGATTTGTAAGTCATCAAGGAGAATGACTCGGAATGTAAAAGAGTGTATGATCGTGAGAATGGTGAGTAAGTGAGTAAAAGGAGGTGGAAATGTCCAAGGAGGGTGTAGTATAGTTAAGGTAAAGAGAACAAGGTTAAGGTGCTAAGAGGATGACAAGAAATGTTTAGGTATGCCCAAGAGTTTAGGAATGATGAGTAACAAATGGAAAAGAGAGGAATTGTGCATGGTTATGTAAGATGACTTGAGGAAGTTTTGGTAAATGAACTGAAGATGGAAAATAATGTTTATGAAGTGCCCAAACTGTTAAGGAGGGAACACTTGGGTTGGTTGAAGTTTTGGTAAAGATACAAGTGGGTAATGTAAGGAATTATATGATAAGTGTTAGGAGTGTTTGTAAGAATTGAGCAAATGTATGAGAAGATCTTTGGAAGTTGTTTTAATGAGTTTGGTGGAGGTTATAAGGTGTGTTTGATGTGCCAAATGATGTTAGAACACATTAGGAGGCTTGAGGAAAAATTTGGAGAAAGTTTGACAATGTATGAGAAGTTTCTGCAGCCGACCTACCCAGGGACCGACCCCAGTCTGGGTCGGTCGGGCTGAAACTGTGAAGTTGGATGTTCTCTGCAGCCGACCTACCCAGGGGTGGGTCCGGTCGGACCATAAAAAAAAAAAGAAACCCTAAGAGAGTTTAGTGGTATTAATGGTACCCCATTAAGGGGGCAATGATGATTAGAGGTATAAAGACCTAAGGGATTAAGTTAAGAATAACTTAAAAGTTTAAGATTAAGTTTGTAAGATTAAGTTGTAAGACTTAAGAGGTTCAGGTTGAGTCATTAGGGTTAAGTACGTTAAGTAAGATAATAAGTTTGAATTGAGTTAAGTGATTAACAACCTAAAACTAACTGAATTGTTTTAGGAACTTGGAAATTGGACTCCGGAAGAGAGTAAAGCAACCGAACGACCAACGGTAAACCGTTACAGTTGTTTCTTCTTTGACCTGCTCGCTAACGAGGTGGTCCCTCGGCTTGCGTGCTATTTGTTTGTGTGCTCACTAAACAAGATAAGCATGCAACCGGAACGTATTATATATATATTGTATTGTTTGTGTGATGTTTGAAAACTAACACACATACCGTGAGACTTACTAACCAATGCTTAGTAAGGAATTGAGTGAGACAAGGACCCCCCTAAGAGGACGATATGAACCGAAGAGGTTGTTAACCAACAAACAGGGTCTTGAATAACTACTAACTGGAACTTGAGTGAGGAAACCCGGACGATCTCCGGTCATGCATGCTAAGGAAAGGGGGTCGTTTATCTATAGCATGATTCGACCCCTCCGATTAAGGACTTGTCTTCGGACTTGTTGCCTAGGGCCGGTTGCCGGCTCCGCTACGCTGGACTCCCGTCCAGAGTAGGTGGCATTAAGATGGTGCTGTGGATCACCTAAATCCCAGGGTTCGAATTAGATACAACCAATCCCTTCCAGGAAAGGTTTGTATACTGAGATTAAGATTGAGATTAAGATTAAGATTAAGGTAAGATTAAGTTAAGTTACAATCATTCCTTTTTAAAAGGATGAATTGTATTATTAAGATTAAGATTAAGGTGAGGTTAAGATAGATGCAACCATTCCTTTTTAAAGATGGTTTGTAATATTAAGATTAGATAAGCTACACCCACTCCTTATTAAAGATGGTTGTTTCTAAGAGTTAAGATAAGAATCCGATGAGGTAAGATAAGGTGGACTAAGATTAAGAGGGAACATTACTTAAGGAGTTAAAAACTAACTCTCTAATTAAGGGAACGCATTTAAGTCGTTCGTTGTGTGTGAACTTGATTGTTCATCTGAGTTGTTGTTTACTGCACTTTCTATTATGTTGTGCATCTAATCAACCTCCATGCTATCGACAATTCTCGTCGTAGCCACGTTAGCTTGGGGGCCAGAGGGGATCGTACCAGCATTTCGTGCTGACCCCCTTTGGGGGCTGTTTTTACTACACAGTACATCAGGGAGCGGTCGTCGCAAGAGTAAGAAGAGGATACAGCTGTTAAGGTTTTTATGTGGCCTACGAGTTGTTGCAGTACACTCCGTATGGCAATCTGAGTTAGTAAGATGTTAGGATGTGAGGGGGTTGTAAGAAGGTTATGTAAATGGTTAAGGTTGTTAGACTAATGTTCGGTATATTCTGTAGTCAGACCGTGGCAAGGTCCTGGATTGATAAAGAATTCCGCTGTTTTGACATGTTTATATATATATACTGTTAAAGTTGCGAGACCACATTTGGATTAAGTTGGGGTGTTTACAGTACAATATACTTCATCTTTATCCTTAATATTTCATGAATTATACAAACTAGTGTTCAAGCAATAATATCAAGAAACAACAAAATTAAGCACAAAGTAAGTGCAATATAGCCCGATTCATGCATTTATCTTATTTAGGTGATCAAATAAGCACACAAATCGGGGTAACCAGGATTAGGATACAGGGCATGAAGAATCATACCTTTCACCGTTGATTTACTTATCGGTGTTCCCTTGCTCCTTAGTCCATACTCGTTCCTTGAGTCCTAGTCTCGAAACCATGACTACTGCCAAATGGTTCAATCAATACTAATCACTACAATACATTCATAGCTACTACTCCCGTACTTACCCCCGTATCCATGCATTACTTTGGTTTAACTTAATGTTCTCATACTTTCGTTTTCTTAATTAATCCTCATACTTGTTTCCCATTTATATACTTACTTCCTTACCATTGCTACTTCATTAATGGTGTATTACTACATACATATGCATATATGTGTTTTGGCATACACATATATACCTACATATGATTACTATAACCATATGATAAAACACTTTTTTTTTTGTAAGTTTGGGTCGACCGACCCAACCCCCTGGGTCGGTCCATTCCAGTATGTTATCGTTCTCTGAAATTCACCCGACCGACCCAAAACTGTTCCGACCGACCCATACAGCTCTGGGTCGTCCATCCCAGTAGTTTCAGTCCCTTGTCTAAGCTCCGACCGACCCACCGACCGACCCAACCTCTGGGTCGGTCAAAGTCAGAAACTTCGACAACCAAGAATTTTGGCCCGACCGACCCACACCGACTCACGGCTCCTGGGTCGGTCTTCCAGAATGTTTGTTCTTCGTTGATTAAGCCCCGACCGACCCACCGACCAATCCAGCCTCTGGGTCGGTCGGTAGCAGACTTTGCCTACAGACCTTGTTTTCAATTCCTTTTCTTTCTCATTTCTCATTTCCCCAATCTCTACCAACACATTCCCAACATGTTTACCACTCGTTTGATGCTCTAATTCACCTTAATTCATCCACCAAACTTATTACTCAATCCTAGATACACTTATACATCTTTTCCTCATTTTATTCCAACACTTTACATCAGTTTTTTACCCCTCACTTGCTACAGATTTTGCTTCCTCTATTATGCTACAGATTTTTCCTTAAACTTATATTCTCCAATACTCCCTCAACTAATGCCACTCCTAGCATTCTAATTACACTACTTTGCACTCTAATTCTTCTCATTATTTAAACCCCTTTTCCAATCTGTTTCAAAACACTAAACTACTCCCTTTACACACTCTCCAAATACACCTAGTTACCACCTAGGTTACTTCCTCATCTTAAACACTTAAGTCCTTTAGTTTCTAGCCAAATTTGGACATAGTCTCCCCTTTATTTTTAATATTACCCACACATTAATTCAGCTCACAAATGTTCATTCCTACACCTGTTTATACAATACACTATACACATTTCAACTCCACTACGATGCCATAAAATTCCTGCACATACTCATATACTACCCATGGTTTTCCCAAGCTTTTAAACATCATTTAAAAAAACTCCAAAACTGTTACATTACCTTTCCTCATTACACTACAACATACTTACTACTCATTACTCAATACATTACTCATTTTACTACTCAAAACCTGCTACACTAAGGCATACGCAACTAGCCCAAGGTGAGGGTAATTACCTTGTGTTTCTAGGTCTCCTTCCTTTCTTGCCTTCTCCCTTCTTCCTTCTTCCTTCTCTCCTCTTTCTTTCCTCTTCCACCGGTTTTGGTAAACCCAAATCCTCTAACACTACAACCCATTCATATATACACTTCAATACTAACTAAACCTTAATCATTCTTCAAAGCTTAATGCATATTTTAGGGTTTAGAATTTTCATTACCTTGCAAGGGTATGAGTGAAGATTGGAATGGCTCAAGAACAAGATTTCCCACTCTCCAAGGAAGCCAAAATCGGCTATAGTACAAGAACAACAAGGGTTTAGTTTCCCAAATTTTGTTGGGCTAGAAAAGGTAAGGTTTCAAGAAGATTTTTACCTCAAAATAACAAGGAGAAGGAGGTGGTTCTAATGGTGGTCTTGAAGCTCCAAATGCTACACACCCATGGAGATGAAAGTTCTTGTTTTCGGATTTTTAAGGGAGGGGAATACTCTCCTTGATGAGAGGAAGGCAATTGTAGTATTTTTATAATTTTTGGAGAAGGTTTAAGGGAGTAACAAGAGGAGAGAAGTTGAGTTTTTTGTGAGGTTGCTCACTTCTCCATTGTTGTCCGGTTGGAGGAAGAAGAAATAGAGTGAGGGAGATGGGGATGTGTACGTGAGTGAAGAGAATGGGGGGGTAGGAGAGAGTGGTGAGTTAAAGTGAGTTTATTTGCTTTTTATTGTTTTGTCTTGTAGTGCATTAGCACAATTTAATAAGGGAGTGTGAGGGAGTGTGAGAGAGGGCTTAAAATCGGACCCCCACCACTGCACACACAGATTCCACATTTTTATTTTCAAAAGTGGACACATAAGTTTGAGGTATTTATTTTCTACCCCACAACTTCCCGTTTTTGACAGTTTTTACTATTTTCTCTCGTTTTGTTGATTTTATTGGTTCTAAAGCTTCACTAATATTTATTAATTATTATTTAGTTGACCAAAATTATTACGAGTCTATTTGACCCGCTTAAAGTCACGTTTTCCCGGTTGCCTCAAAAAACGCGCTTTAAGGTTCGTTAGTGTTTTTAATCCGTTTTAAGGATCCTTTTTCTTCGGGAGTTGTTCCCATATATTTTTTAGGCCTTATTAAGCATTTAGAATCCATGTAGTACGCTAACCGAGGTCTCATACCTCCTATGGTTATTTAACGCTTATTTAGCGTTTTTCGCTTTTTAAGCGTTTCCTTATTTCTTTTGGATTTATTTTTCCTTACCAATATTACTTAAGCATTATTAGGCTCTTAAGTAAGGATTAGAATAATCTTAATCACTATGTTTAAGTTTGGGGTATTTCAATCTACCCCCCTTAAGAACTTTGTCCTCAAAGTTGCTCAAGGTTATAGGATTACGATATTTGCTCATTCATACTTGTCTATGCCAAAAGTCTACATTCTTCCTCCTTACAATTCCTAAATCCATTACTCAAGGTTTCTACTCTCCATACCTTACCAATGTTCAATAATTACTCAAATCTACATTACTACCAGCCATCCAGTTCCTCATTACAAAATTTAAACATACATACAGTGCAAAGCTATCCCCAAAGCAATGCAATACACATTACAATCCCGCAGGCACTCAGGTCATCTAGACACGGGACTCCTCTATATCCCGCTGCCTCTGGAATAATACAATATGATACACTACTACCTTCTCCGGTATATGCTTCTAACCAAATCCTTATTCTCAGTCTAAGGAAGATCCTTCCCAACAGCTAATTAGGAATCTTTCTAAAGCATCCAACTCCAAGTTCCAATTTATATTCGTTACTTTTATCCTATGTGTGATTCTTGTGACCACTTGAGGGGAGCTTCGAGAATCATTCACCCTGATGTGATCAGCATCAGTGTTGAATTACCTTTCCACCACAATTGTGTTCGGTTTCCCTTGATCTGATCAGGATCAAGTGCGACTTCCCACATCAGTTTCAAACAAGCAATTAATTCAATTATTTTCATGTTTATCTTTTTACTCTTCCTAGTCATTCATACATCCGCAAAGGATGGAATTCAGTCCATCAGTCATTCTCAATCTATTTCCCAATTGCTTTACTCCGAGATTCAATACCTAAGTGCTCATTTCATCAACCTTCACTACTTCCCTCCATTACTCTCCATCATTTCAATTATTATAACTAAGGATTACCATACTTGTAAAATTTAGTTGTCCTCAATCTACTTCCAATCATTTACCTAGGTATACACTACCCTTAGACTTTATTCGTCTACTACTCTCATTCATTTCATACTACTTCTTCCAAAGCTACAATACTTGTGGAGCTCCGTCCACTACTCATTACTTTTCTTTTACTAATACTCTTACATGGTGTTACAAGGTAGATATATCCATCCTATGGTATTTGCATCTCCCATGCCTAATTACCACAATTTCGATATGAATGAATACTTATGTTTATTTAACATAGGCATCAACCATCAATTCGTTTCTCATGTGTGCTATGCACATTATCGTTTATGTGTTTTCTTCATGAAACTTATACTAAGTTGTTTTCGCTCTACCCCCCTTAAAAGGGATTACGCCCATGTAATCTCCCATATGTTAATATTAAACATTGGTTTACTCGATTTGGGCAGTCTGAAGCGTTTAGCTTCACTACGGTATACTATACAATATGCTCTGGTCAAAGGGTCTTAACCATACCAATGGTTTAGTCTTTGCACCGAGGATTCCTATATGAGTTTATTTAACTCATAATTAATTTGGTTCTAGCCTATTAGGCTTCAAGGCATTAATAGCCCTTCTATTATACTTACTAGGTTATTATCTCCTAGCTAGGCCCACTAGCTTCTGCTGCGCGACCCTGATAATCTTAGTACTTTATTGCTCTTTGGTTATTCCAGATGTGTTACTCATCGTGTCTTTATCCCTTCATTGTGGGAATCAGGTGTACTAACAGTGTGGTATTCTTTTACCGCTGTTTGAACTCAATGAGTTTAAGATTATAACCAGCTCTCTGGCAATCTATTATGTATACTGTTTGTGCTCCCATGATTATTCACTAAGTTCCTCCGACTCATTGTCGGGCGAGGTTAAGTCACTACTTATTTGCAGTGCTTCCTATGTTGTTAGTAGCTTCTGAATCATACCAGTTATTCTGGTTGAGTACAAGTGTTCTGTACTTGTATGACCTTGCATTTTCTATGCGTTGGTCCTCTTTTCACTCTTTATTCCATTGGAATTCACATTTTGTGTCTGTTAGTGTGTTGTACACTCTTCGTGCTTCTTTGGCCTTAGGCCGCACGGTTTGTTGCTAAGCTTGTTTAACTGGCTTATGCCATGTTTGTTGGTGAAAAGAAGGGTCTACTACGATTTACATTTTCCATATTCCTAGCTATCTCATTAGATCATTAGCTGTACAAGTGCCATACCAAAACACTCAGTCATACAGAGTGCAAAGGCGTAAACACTTGGCAGTAAATCACTTATGTGATAGGGAAGAATATTTCTACCTGTCTTCTCATACTTGTACTCCGTGTCATTATCTAACTACTTCCTCATAACGGTCACTTGTTGCGCGCCATATCCTTACTCATTATACAACATCGTTTTTACTGATTCCGTTACAGTGGTAGTTTTCTCTTTACTCATTGCTACTGTCATTGGCACCATTTCCTTATGGTATGAATACTCTAGGGGTTTCCTGTGTTTGTGTGTATGACGGTTGTCGTAGCATACTGCAACGTTATCATCTTCCCATTGTGGGGATGTTTTATTCCCGTCTAGGTTTCATGTGTAGGTTAGCTTACCTCACATTCTATCCTCATTTATGATGCAATTTACCAAGTATCTTGGTTAACCAAGGATGAAATAATTCATCGGGTCATAAGCTCTCTTGAGCGTTGATCATTCGTGGTGTTCGATGTGTACTCACATTGACTGTTTTTGACAATTACTATTTTCCCAGTGCTGAGCATTGGTTATGGCTCTAGCTGTGTAGTTTTGCTTTTGTATATACATCACCGGGACATCCCCAAGAAACTTCAAGGGTTTTCCGGTCTGGTTCTTCAATTGAAGGGTATTTCATCACTGGTAAGTGAAGGTTCTTGTCGAGAGGTTGGTTACCACTCATAAGTCTCATGGCAAGGTTTACCATGTTAGTTTTTATACAATGGTTCTCCACATGCTTGGGTGCATATGGAGTATACTTACTCCTTCGAGTCTCTATGCTCTTTAAGCGTCGCGCTTTTACAGTCCAAAGCCTCTTGTAGGCGTAGTGGTTCAGAAATCTCATTTTCTTGTTCGATTGTCTCTTGGCAATAACTACATGCACAAGCTTGTGGTAATGCTAGATGAAAGCCTTTTCTGAGGGTTCGCATCATTACCGCATTGAGATCTTTGGTCAACAAGAGGTGTCTTTCCTCTGGTTTCTCGTAGAGTCCAAGTGTGGACTAGGCCATTGTTGGCGTTATTATGATTATGCCTCTGTGCTACCATTGCTACAGAAGGCATGAGGTAATTAAAAGCTTGTCAACTGTATACTAGACTGATCCTCTAGTGATAGTGACACTGAGTTGACCATTACTCCAAGCCACTCAGGATGTTGGGTTGAATTGATGGTCCAGTTGTTGATTTCTTGTCGTATGAGACAATATTTCTTGTAAGTCTTGTTAGTAATGGTGTGGGTTATGCAACCGTTAAGGTTTACATAACATAGTTGGTTATGGCTTTTAAGCCTTATTGCTGCAAGCTATGCTCTTTGCAAGCTGCTTATACATGTTTCCACTCCCTGTATACCCCATAGGTTGGAGGTATTGCTGGGCTCCATGGCAAGTCGTGACATCACGTTTCCGTTTGTAGGAGATCCTTTAGGCAATCTGGTGTTAATCAGTGCCTTCTTGCGGTTGAGGGTATTTCCTGTTAAGTGAAATTCCTTCGGTGTCCTAACCGAGTATGCATTCCAGCTCTGTGCTCTCTCCATGACGCTTTGTTCGATTGGTGTTAACTCAGACACCCTTCGAGGATTGCTCCTGGGTGTTGTTAGGTTATGCCGTTACATCCGGCTAATGTTTATGATATGATATCACTATACCGCCTTGTGGTATTGTATTTAAGCTATTCCCTTTTGGGTTATAACGTCTCCCGTCGTTGGGTAGACCGTTTATACTTGCTCCTAGTGCTCGACACTAGGTCTAAATATCCTCTTCGATAATGGATTATATTTAGTGGTAATCTTGTGATCGCTCTTGGGAACCCTATCCCGTTTCTTGAGCATTGGTGTTCATGTTAGGTGATTGCCTTACTGTGTTTAGGCTGGGTATGCTTCCCAGTTGTCATGTAGTTGCTTGAAGTCTTTGAGACATATTCAATGTCGATACTCACTAGTCTGTGCTCCTCGCACTTTATAGTTCTTACTCCTTACTTTCAGATGGATTCTCTGAGTTTCTTTATACTTGGTTGTCTGAGGTGTCCAGCTGTTCTGGCTTGAATCCACTCATGGTCAGTAGAACGGAGTTGACTACTTCCCGTGTGTCATTCACTACATGTATACATACGTGGGGTACCATGTTGATACGTTACCACTTACCCAACTATATGTCAGGCCCGCAAGCTCCTTCAGAGTGCGGTTGTCCCACATCCCGTAATTGGGTACACTCGTAGTGTTCGTCACACACCTAGATGAAGTATTCTGTTGTCAACTCCTCTTGTATCATTCTATGATACTCACCGTAATTCTGTTGGTTTGTTTTTAAAATCCAAGGTTTAAAAGAAAGGTGTGGTTTTGAAAGAAAATATTGGGTTTTAAAATTATGGTTTGGTGTTAAAAAGTCTCTCATGGCATAGCCATGTTTGAGGTCTTGACCAAGTCTAGCTTCCCGCTGACTGGTATGTTCTAATTACAGTGGTCGGCCGTTAGGCCTTTCCAAGGTTCCATTCTTTCAGTTTTAGGATTTGTGATCCTGTAATTGCTTCATCGTAGTCACGGTACATTGCTATGTACCTGTGGTGTGTTAGAGGTCCTTTACATAATTCTATCCTTACTGCACTTGCCGTGGCAAGTGCGTGGTACTGGTGGTTTTTGGTAATCCTATACCAGTCTCGCTATGGTTTCCCTTGTATTTGATAGTCTTGTTGACTCTTCCCTTGATCTTATTGATTTATGATTGGGATACTCGATCCTTTGGGTGGCTTCCCAGTGAACTGGACATGGCTGTCGTAGATCCGGGTACCTCTCCAACCCTTGGAGATTCCCTTTGATTTGGTTTAGTGTTATTCCTTGTTGCTCGTTCCCACACATTTATTGTGGTTATTGAGCCTTAGCTTGTTTAGGCACTACTCTTGTAGTCCTATCGGGCTATATCTCATGGATGTTCTTGTAGCTGTGTAAGCGATGTCAGCCAGGTATTGCAACCTTTTGGCGTTGTAATTTGGGGTTAATCACTCCTGACTATGTCCTTAGTCAGCTAGCATACCGTTGGTGGTATTATTTAAAGATTACTGCCCCGCAGACTTGTGTCTCGGGTTTCATTACTACTCCTTTTCCATTTCGTCGCACGGTTAGTGCTTCCTTCCTGCTGCTGGTTGACTAGCTAGGTTTCACGACTGTTAAGCATGTCGCCCCATGCTGTTGTATGTTGCAACCTCCTTATGGTTAGAGTTCTCACTCTACCGCTATTAAGTGCGGGTATTGTTGTTCAACCGGGATCCATCTCCGGGACTTTCAATTCTTGGGATCTATCATGTGTCGGTTCTTGTTACTGTGTGATTGCTTCACATCTGCCAGATCGGGTTTCCCCGAGTAAGAGAGGACTTCCTTCCCTCAGGCATCCTTCCCTAAGTTATACATGGGGTTTGCGGTGGGCGGGCTGGTATGGTAGGTATCCGGTACTCACCGATGGTTCCTAACTAGCATATCCCTAATGCTAACACTCAGCCCTTAGCCCTAAGCTTCTAATTCCTAACTCGGTATTTCCTAAACTCGATATTTCCAGTCATCAGAGCGATACTTCGCTCTGATACCACTTTTTGTACACCCCTACCGCTAATACTGTCATTACCGTCCAATCTCCTTATACAATCCAGACTCACGCAGCGGATACATACTTGCACAACAGTGGGTGATACATTGCCGTTAGCCACCCACGTGACCAACCAGGCTTACTACTACATACAGCATCGGTCTGATGGACCGGAATATCCAAGTATTACATAATTACAATACATACTTCAATTACCTACAAACACTAGAATGCTCCATTTCATACGATGCTCCTTAAGTTCAATACATTAAAATATTATACACCGAGTTTACTAAGATCCTTATACAAATATAATACCTCTTCCAAATTCATATCTACATCTACCCATTCCTCGCAAACTACTTACTTTCTAAGTACTGGGGTGTGCCACTTAGTACACTTCTACATTCTACTTCCAACTATCCAAGTGTAGCCACCGGTCTCTTACCTTGACCATATCCGCTTCGGGTACCTGCACACTAAAAACGTTCCCCCTAGGGGGTCAGCTTTCGCTGAATATGATAACTGCATACCCCGCGTACTTGTGAGGGTACGCCGACCACTTGGTCGAATGCATGCAGTTCATTTTATTCATACATACATGCATACATGCCTTCATACATAATACTACAATACTTTACGCAAGGAAATACACGTATACATTCCAACACATACAAAGAGATTATACAAGTCCAACAATACTTACTTACCTTCTTCCAAAGTACACATTCATGATACATGCACAACACATACTCAATCCATACACAATACATGTACAATGCCCAATACTTTGTTAGCTTCATTTGTCCACCCGGGTTAATCGGGTGGAGATTACTCTTTTACTCGTTACACAATACTTACGCATACATACTCATACTTTACTTACTTACTTACTCAAGTCAAGTCGTCGGGACCTCCGGGCAGGGACTACACCGTCCCACCACCGGGCTTTACTTGGTTCACCAATCCAGGATGCTACCCATTTAAGGGGTTTGGGCCGTGGACTAGTTTAAGAACCAGGAATCGGATCCAACCTCTTGTATCTCCTCATCCTCACGCGTGGCCGAAGCTGTATCGGACTTTTACTCATTCCAATTTACTCATTACTTATGTTAGGAGTTAGGTAGTTAGGAATTAGTAGAAGTCACACATCCAAGCCACATACACCAATGCATTGCTCATATATGTACACCCATTCAAAATACCATACAATACACAAGTATGCTACAAGGTACAAATACACTTCATCTTCATCCTTATATTTCATGAATTATACAAACTAGTGTTCAAGACAATAATATCAAGAACAACATAAATCAAGCACAAGTAAGTGCAATATAGTCCGATTCATGCATTTATCTTATTTAGGTGATCAAATAAGCACACAAATCGGGGTAACCAGATTAGGATACAGGGCATGAAGAAACCATACCTTTCACCGTTGATTTACTTATCGGCTGTTCCCTTGCTCCTTAGTCCATACTCGTTCCTCGAGTCCTAGTCTCGAACCAATGACTACATGCCAAATGGTTCAATTAATACTAAGCACTACAATACATTCATAGCTACTACTCCCGTACTTACCCCGTTATCCCATTACTTTGGTTTAACTTAACGTTCTCATACTTTCGGTTTTCTTAATTAATCCTCATACTTGTTTCCCATTTATATACTTACTTCCTTACCATTGCTACTTCATTAATGGTGTATTACTACATACATATGCATATATGTGTTTTGGCATACACATATATACCTACATATGATTACTATAACCATATGATAAAACACTTTTTTTTTGTAAGTTTGGGTCGACCGACCCACCGACCGACCCAACCCCCTGGGTCGGTCCATTCCAGTATGTTATCCGTTCTCTGAAATTCACCCGACCGACCTAGAACTGTTCCGACCGACCCATACACCTCTAGGTCGGTCCATCCCAGTAAGTTTCAGTCCCGTTGTCTAAGCTCCGACCGACCCACCGACCGACCCAACCTCTGGGTCGGTCGAAGTCAGAAACTTCGACAACCGAGAATTTTGGCCCGACTGACCCACGACCGACTCACGGCTCCTGGGTCGGTCCGTTCCAGAATGTTTGTTCTTCGTTGATTAAGCCCCGACCGACCCACCGACCGATCCAGCCTCTGGGTCGGTCGGTAGCAGACTTTGCCTACAGACCTTGTTTTCAATTCCTTTTCTTTCTCATTTCTTCCCCAATCTCTACCAACACATTCCCAACATGTTTACCACTCGTTTGATGCTCTAATTCACCTTAATTCATCCACCAAACTTATTACTCAATCCTAGATACACTTATACATCTTTTCCTCATTTTATTCCAACACTTTACATCAGTTTTTACCCCTCACTTGCTATAGATTTTGCTTCCTCTATTATGCTACAGATTTTTCCTTAAACTTCTATTCTCCAATACTCCCTCAACTAATGCCACTCCTAGCATTCTAATTACACTACTTTGCACTCTAATTCTTCTCATTATTTAAACCCCTTTTCCAATCTGTTTCAAAACACTAAACTACTCCCTTTACACTCTCCAAATACACCTAGTTACCACCTAGGTTACTTCCTCATCTTAAACACTTAAGTCCTTTAGTTTCTAGCCAAATTTGGACATAGTCTCCCCTTTATTTTTAACATTACCCACACATTAATTCAGCTCACAAATGTTCATTCCTACACCTGTTTATACAATACACTATACACACATTTCAACTCCACTACGATGCCATAAAATTCCTGCACATACTCATATACTACCCATGGTTTTCCCAGCTTTTAAACATCATTTAAAAAAACTCCAAAACTGTTACATTACCTTTCCTCATTACACTACAACATACTTACTACTCATTACTCAATACATTACTCATTTTACTACTCAAAACCTGCTACACTAAGGCATACGCAACTAGCCCAAGGTGAGGGTAATTACCTTGTGTTTCTAGGTCTCCTTCCTTTCTTGCCTCCCTTCTTCTCTTCTTTCTTTTCTTTTTTGGTAAACCCAAATCCTCTAACACTACAACCCATTCATATATACACTTCAATACTAACTAAACCTTAATCATTCTTCAAACTTTAATGCATATTTTAGGGTTTAGAATTTTCATTACCTTGCAAGGGTATGAGTGAAGCTTGGAATGGCTCAAGAACAAGATTTCCCACTCTCCAAGGAAGCCAAAATCGGCTATAGTACAAGAACAACAAGGGTTTAGTTTCCCAAATTTCGTTTTGCCCACAAGGGCTAGAAAAGGTAAGGTTTCAAGAAGATTTTTACCTCAAAATAACAAGGAGAAGGAGGTGGTTCTAATGGTGGTCTTGAAGCTCCAAATGCTACACACCCATGGAGATGAAAGTTCTCATTTTCGGATTTTGAAGGGAGGGGAATACTCTCCTTGATGAGAGGAAGGCAATGGTAGTATTTCTATAATTTTTGGAGAAGGTTTAAGGGAGTAACAAGAGGAGAGAAGTTGAGTTTTTTGTGAGGTTGCTCACTTCTCCATTGTTATCCGGTTGGAGGAAGAATAAAATAGAGAGTTAGGGAGATGGGGGCTGTGTACGTGAGTGAAGAGAATGGGGGTAGGAGAGAGAGTGGTGAGTTAAAGTAAGTTTATTTGCTTTTTATTGTTTTGTCTTGTAGTGCATTAGCACAATTTAATAAGGGAGTGTGAGGGAGTGTGAGAGAGGGCTTAAAATCGGACCCCCACTGCACACACACAGATTCCACATTTTTATTTTCAAAAGTGGACACATAAGTTTGAGGTATTTATGTTTCTACCCCACAACTTCCCGTTTTTGACAGTTTTTACTATTTTCTCGTTTTGTTGATTTTATTGGTTCTAAAGCTTCACTAATATTTATTAATGATTATTTAGTTGACCAAAATTATTACGAGTCTATTTGACCCGCTTAAAGTCACGTTTTCCCGGTTGCCTCGAAAAACGCGCTTTAAGGTTCGTTAGTGTTTTTAATCCGTTTTAAGGATCTGTTTTCTTCGGGAGTTGTTCCCATATATTGTTTAGGCCTTATTAAGCATTTAGAATCCATGTAGTACGCTAACCGAGGTCTCATACCTCCTATGGTTATTTAACGCTTAGTTAGCGTTTTTCGCTTTTTAAGCGTTTCCTTATTTCTTTTGGATTTATTTTTCCTTACCAATATTACTTAAGCATTATTAGGCTCTTAAGTAAGGATTAGAATAATCTTAATCACTATGTTTAAGTTTGGGGTATTTCAGTACATCATTCTCGTACTAAGCACATTGACATTAGATATCATTTTCTTACAGATTGTTGTGAAAAAGAGTTAGTTGGTTTAAAGTACATTTCAACTAAAAATCAACTAGCAGACATCTTTACCAAACCTCTAAGTAGAGAAAGGTTCAACAAGATTGTTCATGATCTTGGAAGGATATTTATTGATCACAATTAGGCTATCTTTTGACTCCCACGATCGGTCACCAACATGTGAGCAATACCTCAAGTATGTCGTTCAATGGTCAAGGTACAGTTCAATGCATGAAAATTATGTCAAACGACTACCTGAAACAGATATGTCAGCCATTTCACAAAAGTAAGGCTAGAATAGGAAGGGAGTAACGGATAGAAACGGGCAAAATCACAACGGATCAACGACTGACAGTCACGATCGATGCCCGTTATGAATAGTACCGTTACAACCTGTCAGCGAGCGGCCGGGGAACGGTTGCCGACCGTTACTCGATAACTATAAAAGGGCGATGAGAGTTCAATTTTTCTCACGCTATTGCCCTCACTTTCTGAATCTCTGAGCATTCAACCAAATTCTTTTCTCTCTTACAACACTTTAGTGAGCTTTGTGCTAAGAAACCCTCACCTCACAGCCTCGCTCAAGAACTCTCGATCGAAAAGTCTTAAAATCCAAAAACCCTTGATCAATCATGGTACCCAAATCTGCTCTTCGCTCAAAGACCAAGGACATCCTCAGGGATGTTTCTCTAGAGAAAAGCACCGACATACAGCCGACAAGTCCCATCAATATGTCGCCGCCACCTTGTCTGTCCAAGCAGGAGGAGGACCAAATTGTCCTTCGAGTCATGGACGAAGGAGAATTGCGGTAGCAAGAGGTAACCTATTTAAGCATCCATCTACCTAAACTTCACCACCTCATTCAATCCGGCACTCTCAACCCCAAAATCCTGCCTACTCCAACCCCCATAGAAAATCCAGTCATGACCTCTCCCGCTCCCTCCCAAAACCACAAAGATTGCCACGAAGCAATCAAAAGTCAAAAATCCAAAAGCTCCACAGAGAAAAAGTCACTCAGTAGCCTCCACAAGTCGCGCAACTCGCGCCTCCAAGCGTAGCCAAACTAAACAAGAAAACCCAAGCAAAACTCAATCCACCTCTAAGCCACAACATCACCGGCTGCACTTCCCAACGACGAGGTGACAAACTCCCATTGCTGTCGTCGAAACAAGTCATTCACGACTTCGAAGAAAGAAGAGTCCATAGTGACGAGAAGATCAAAAGGAACCCTCGGTATAGAAGAAGTCTTGAGAGATAGGTATGAATGCACCAAATCGGAGGAACAAGAAAAACCTCTCACTCATACTACACTACCGATCGTAGAACGGTCGCCGACACCTCACCGATTGAGTCATAAAGAGAAGCGACACAAAGTCCCTCTCCACCTATCATACCAACGCTCGAGGAGCGTAAACAGCTAAGAAGGCCAAGGGCAAACAGTAAATTGCTCCTTCACCACACCACACACAGAAGCCTAGGATAAACAATCAAAGAAGGCTTTGCGAAGCCACAGCCACAACAGTCGCTCAAGCGACTGAAGAAATTTAAGGAGCTCGAGCTCACAACCATCAAAGCTGAGAACATCAACGACAAGTCCTGTCTTGTCTTACCAAAGACGATGGACATGGAATTGAGGGAGAAGATGGGTCTTGGAGAGATCTTGGAGCTGCTGGAATCCCAAGGATGGGTTGACTTCTTCTAGGAGCCTATCGCTGTCTACACGGAGCTGCTCAAGGAGCATATGAGGAATCTTGGCCACCTCTAGAGCAATGACGATGAAGACATCATCTCAAAAGTCCAAGGAGTCCACATAAACATCACAAAGTCTTGGATCTATAAGGCTTTTAATCTGGAGCCGGAGGGATTGGTCGTTCCAATGGACAAGACTTGGGCCATCAAGGAGGAAAAATGGTCTAATGCTCAACAAAGGGGCCACAATGAAGAACTTCCACGCCATGGAGATGTCTATTCCTGACAGAGTTCTCTTCAACCTGCTCACCCACAATATCACCCCGAGGAATCAAAGAACCCATATCATCAATGCAAGAGATGTGAGGCTCATGTACGCCATCAAGACCAAGGAAGAGATTGACCTCCCGGCCATGATTCTCCTCACCATTAAGGAGAGTCGATACGTAAACCACGGTCTAGTTCACGGGGGAGTGGTCACCACGGCACTACAACAGCGTGGAGTGGACACCAACTCCTTCCACGAGTGCTCGCGGACCGCTCAGGACTGCATCTGCTCAGAGATGTTGTCCAAGATGGGGATCAAAACTTAAGGAGAGAAGCTGACGATCCTTCAAAAGCCTACCAAAAGCAAGGACTCGCGGTCAGAGCCTCGCCCACTTGCCAGGACATCTGCCCATAAAAGGAAGCGCAGTCTCTCACCAGCCCACGACAGGTCGGGGGACCAGTTTGGATACTTCAGCTCGAGACATTCTTCAGCGTGTACGAGTCACTCTTACCACTGTGCATGCTATCTCCAAAGAACTAAGAGTTCATCACATGGTTCACGGAGTAATAGATTTTCTAGATCAATACCTATAGCCTGAGCGTTCTAAGTCTCTTAAAGACTCGAGTGAAGCGTGTGAGAAATTGTAGTTTTAAGTTAGATTTTTCCTTTATCCTTCTTTTGTTTTTCTTCTTTCATTGACTATCTGTTTCAATCTTTTGATATTGATCGAAATGCAACTGTTACTTTGTCTACCTAGAATGAAAATCTTGTTTACGAAAGAATTTATTGCATTGAATGCTTCTTCCTTGATTAAAAGTTACAAATGATAAGAGACATTCAATCCCAATCATTCCAATAATCCGATCTCATAACTTGACACCTAAAAACCCTACATCATAGACTGCCAGACGTGGCACCTCATTTATTACCCCTCACCGATCAGTCGTTGAGCATATCCCCAAGTGTCTATAAAAACTTAGCTCACATTTTTACCACTCACAGTCATTCCATCAACTCTCAAAACATGGACAAAGAACCACAAAGTTCATCAAGCTCGAATGAACAACCTGTTCATTCCACCATCCGTAAGTTTATGTTCACGAAACACCCAAAGAAGTATGTTGCACAAATCTATGTCCAACCAGACTCAGACTCTTTCACAACCTGGTCTATCACCTCAAGTGCTACTCAATCTCATACTACATCTCCTCACTGCATGGAGTTTACCGTAGACTCTGATGAATCAGATACTTCTACCATGGTTGAATCACCACTATTCACGGCTTTTCCCGATGATAAAACCCATGGCTTAGATGTCTCCACTTGGGATCCATAGAACCGCCACTCCATCTAGCTTGTCTCTATCAATCTTGTAGTTTGAAATCTATAGAATGTCGTGGCCTTTTCAATAACTTAAGTCGTGTAGTTGCTCCCCATTTTTGTTGTATAGCAAAGGGAGAAAGAAAGATATATACTTGTGAACTACGACTATCTTCCTTGTATTATGTAATCATCTTAGTGAAAAACTCTCTACTTTGGTCACGGTATAAAACTGTTGTTTGTTGTGTTGTTGTGTTGTTTTTATCACTTTAGATTTTCAACCTTTAACAAACTCGGGGGGAATCCTTCTTAGGGGGAATATCTCTAAATTTCAAGTCGCCAAGTACATATAACTTTGTATTGGTTGCCATCATCAAAAAGGGGGAAATTGTTAAGTCAAGATCCTTTAGTTTTGATGATAGCAAACCTGTGTTGTTTATCTAATATGTTTGTTAAGCTTGGAGACACAAGTAAACAGGTAGAGGAGTGGCTTAGCACGCAAGGTTGCATGCACGCTCCATTCATGACTTGTGCCCAACCAGTCGGGCACCTGTCGAGGAGAGCTCCATTAAAACTTCTAGTACACACAAGAAGTCAAGCACCACACGACCACATCTCTCATGCATCAGAAATAATAACAGTTCAATAAGAATGACAAACTCATGCAGACTCTCACATCCACACAAGCAACTAGCTCACGACAAAAGAATGGCTCATTAATGGCAAGATAACAAGATAAGTCAAGGGCTATTAATAAGCATTTATTACATAGCCATAATGAAGTCTAAAAGAGAGCATTTATGAGCATTAATGAACCAGACAAGATCAAGCAAGTGGAGAGTGCTAGTGGTGACTGACCACTTGAGTATTTGCCGCCAATGTGTCCAGTCACAAGGCAACACGTGTCTTGACGGCTCCAGATCAAGCTGAAGAGCAACCTATAGTCGAGTGTGGCTATTATGCTAGGAGTTGAAAAAGTAATCAACTCCTAAAGTCTAGGAGATCATAGGTTGTTAGTTATATCTTAACTAACATGTATAAATACGTGCATAATGTGCTATGTAAGAATCCAGGGCAAAAAGATAAAAAGAGAGACATAACTAGAGCAAGTGTGAGTCAGACTAAAGTGTGTGTAAGTGCTAGAGAGTTGCTGAGCTGGATAGGACTGGATTCCAGTGTTAATACTTTGTGTATTTGATAGATTGATTAGTTGGGGAACAATTGGGGAACTGTAGGCCGACAGTCAGGAGAGGGTAGAGGACTTAGAGGATAAAGTCCTAAACTGTCCCAGAGTCCTCAGGTAGGGCAAGGGAGATTGAGTGAATTTCTGTGTGTAAATTCTCAATCGAATAAGGTTTCCAGTTTGAGTTCATCTCGTCTCTTCCAAATTATCAAATATTTCTAAATAGCATAAGAGACACGTCCATGACCGGTCGGGGACATATATGGGGGCATTCACTAGTTTCACCTTATCTTCTGCACTTGTGTTGCGGCTTCCCGATTTTGCTAAGGAGTTTTTAAATCAAACTGATGCATCTAATACTAGAGTTGATGCACTTTTGTCCCAAGAAGGTCATTATATTGCTTATTGTAGTAAGCAATCGTCATCATGAATGCAGTCCACTTCCGCCTATTCTTGGGAGATGTTTGCTATTACCGAAGTTGTCCGGAAGTGGTGTCCTTATCTCTTGGGCTCGCGCTTCACCATCTTCATTGACCGTCATAGTTTACGCTCCTTGGTTTCCAAGACTATTCAGACTCCGAAGCAATAACGGTGGTTGGCTATATTGCTCATCTTTGACTTCACTTTTGTCTATCAGCTAGGGAAGGACAATGGTCTAGTGGATGGACTATCTCGCATCTCTGACGAGCAGTACAACAACCTTTAGGCGACATCTCAACCGGTGGTGGCTGTATTAACCACTCTCCAATTTTATATTTCGTAGCATTGTTAGGACTTAGTATAGTATATTCAAGATAATCCTACAGACCATCTTGACTATGCGGTTCGGGATGGTTTAGTTTATTACAAGGGACCATCTTTGTCCCTAAGGTATCCGCTCTTCGTTCCCTACCGGTTAGGAGTTTACTCTTCTCTCATGGGTGGTCATGCTAGCATGCACCCACCTTATCTAAGCTCATTGATGTTTTTATTGGCCAGGCATTCGAGACGATGTCAAGCCGTCATCCAATCTATGCGACCTGCCAGGAGGTCAAGGCCAAAAATCGAGGTTCCAGGGTCTCTTGCAACCGCTTACCCATCCCTTCTAAGGTCTAGGATGAGATTTCTATGACTTCATTACTCATTTTGCCTCCATCTCATGGTTGGGCATCGGTTTTGGTGGTGGTGGTGGATCGCCTATCTAAGTATGCTCATTTTTGTGCTCTTGGTTCCAAGTTTTCTGGTGGTCGACGTTGCGGAAGTCTTTCCTCGTGAAATTGCCATCTTCATGGGTTTCCCTCTAACATTGTCTCCCGGTCGTGACCCGATCTTCATGAGTGCCTTTTGGAAGGAGTTATTTTGCCTTCAGGGTACCAATTTATCATGTCGAGTTCCTATCATCCACAGCCGATGGTTAAACTGAGGTCATTAATCGCTTTTAGAGGAGTATCTCGGTTGCTTTGTGTCAAATGCTCCATTGACTTAGGGGATTATCTTCATTCGCCGAATGGTGTACAATACCAGCTTGCATTCCTCTACGGCACGACGCCCTTCGAAGCAGTGCATGGCCTCCTTCATCTTCCTTACTTGATTATGTCCCGGCGCTTCTTCCGTGGAAGCGGTGGGAAAACGACACTTCTTGACCGTACGACCTATTCACAGTCCTTAAGGAAAAATATTGCTCGTGCACGACTTTAGATGCAGCAAAAGGCATAAAGCATCAGCCAGATGTGGAGTATCCAATCAAGTTTGTACCAGGGCGCGGAATATTCGATAATATTATCCTGGTACAGGAGACCCTTCACTTTATACACAGAACGAAGGTAGGGAATGGATATGTAGCCATGAAGGTGGACCTAGCAAGGCATATGACCAGCTATCTGAAGTTTTATTGAGGGCACTCTGAAAGAGCCTAGATATCTCACCTCGTTTCAAGGACCTCGTCATATGTTGTATCTCTTCAGTTTCTTTCCAAATTAGTTGGATTGGAGGTCCTCTCCCTCTCTTTTCCAGCTGGTCGAGGTAGTCGCTCTCCTCTTTTATTTTGTTCTATGTCTTGAAATCTTCACATGATAAAATCAGCAGTTTCGAGGAAAGAGTGAAAACCTCCTCCCATTATGGACCACAATGGCATTGCAACTATCAACATTTCTTTGCTGCTGATCTCACCATGTTTATTATGGGTCAAAAATGGCACTGCACTATCTCATTACGTATCAACAGTAATTTTGTATTCCGTTAAAATGCTCCTTAAACTTTCTTAGTTTGGCTTGAGGCTCTCAAACTACCATCCTTGGCCACTTAACCAATTAGTCTAATTTTTTTTAGTTACTAGAGTTGAGCTTCTTTGATTTCAAGATTCAGCCGCAAGTTGCCATGGTATTGGTAATCATAAAATACATTATAGTACACAATGACGGTTATTTAGAACTGATCACAAGGGTCAAAGCCAATCATCCTTCATTATTGCGGGAATCAAGATCTCGAACGCTGATCATTCAGTTTTGCATACATAAATCATGAGGGCAATACGCTCAGTCATGTTTTCACTTCGCACAGTCAGAAAATGACCATTTTGCCCCTGCTTTAATATCTTTCAGAAATTACTATATTTAGCCACAATTTATGACATATTACAAGGTGACCCCAAATTTCATTACGCACAGTGAAATTCCAATACGCTCAGTCAGAAAATGACCAATTTAGGGGCTAATGTAGGCAAAATTTATTAAAAGTGGTTTGAAAAAAGCAAAGAAGGATTCCGAAGTACTTATATAAGTAAAAAACATATATCATAAAAATTATCAGCAAAGTGTACCATGACAAATTAACAAAAAGACGAACGCATCGGCGCAAATGGATCAAAAAACAGAGCTATAACGAAAAAGATATGTAATTTTAAGATCGGAACCGGTACCAGCGCCAACTAAGAAGGGGGGCGCCGGCGCGGCCCTTCCTTACCGACGCCTGCGCCGGGTTCCGGTCTTAAAATCGTCATATCTTCTTTTGAAGTCCTGAAAAATATGTTTCAAAGATGTATACATTTTCATTTGAAAAAATACATTTTTTGAGAAATCTCCGACGACAAACCGATCTCGCTTTTGAAGTCCTGAAAATATGTTCAAAGATGTATACATTTTCACTTGTAAAAATACATTTTTGAGCAATCTCCGACGACAAACCGATCTCGCTTTTGAAGTCCTGAAAATTTGTTTCAAAGATGTATACATTTTCATTTGTAAAAATACATTTTTTGAGCAATCTCCGACGACAAACCGAGCTCGCTTTTGATGTCCTGAAAACATGTTTCAAAGATGTATACATTTTCATTTGTAAAAATACATTTTTTGAGCAATCTTCGGAGACAAACCTATCTCGCTTTTGAAGTCCTGAAAATATGTTTCAAAGATTGTTATAAATTCATTTTTGTAAAAATACATTTTTTGAGCAATCTCTGACGACAAACCGATCTCACTTTTGAAGTCCTGAAAATATGTTTCAAAGATGTATACATTTTCATTTGTAAAAATACATTTTTTGAGCAATCTCCCACGACAAACCGATCTCGCTTTTGAAGTCCTGAAAATATGTTTCAAAGATGTATACATTTTCATTTGTAAAAATACATTTTTTGAGCAATCTCCGACGACAAACTGATCTCGCTTTTGATATTAAAAGAATTCACTAAATTATTTGTACTTTTACAGTACGCTTGGACTTATAAAGGAGGAACCGAAACAAAACTGTTGTTCTGAATTAATTAGTGGAATCTGCTTCAGCCATTGTTGTAGCTAAAAGGTGACAGTCAAAACACCTACAACAGGGAGTGACCTTTTTCAAGAAACTACTCTGTAAAACCAGATTTTTTTTGGAAGATAATATTATTTACTCTTGTAGTGTATGCTTGGACTTATAATGGAGGAACAGAAACAGAACTATTGTTCTGAATTAATTAGTGGAATCTGCTTCAGCCATTGTTGTTGCTAAAAGGTGACAGTTTAACCACCTATAACAGGGAGTGACTTTTTTCAAGAAACTATTCTGTAAAACCAGATTTTTTCTTAAGATAATATTATTTACTCTTGTACAGTACGCTTGGACTTATAATGGAGGAACAGAAACAGAACTATTGTTCTGAATTAATTAGTGGAATCTGCTTCAGCCATTGTTGTCGCTAAAAGGTGACAGTCTAAACTCATACAACAGGGAGTCCCTTTAGTATATCATGATTCTCGTGAATTTTATTCAGAGATCATTCAACTAGCGTTAAATCGGTGGAAATGATAGACAATAATAGTGTATATGGAAAATCCCTGATGTTTAAAACCAAAGATAGACATTTACTGAACACTTTGAAGTCTTGATCTTCTTTAGTCTTTCCTTGTCACTCTTGCAGTCTAGTAGTAGATCGTCAATATGAAGCAATTCATGTTTGTCGTCATCATTTACTGCACACTTTGAAGTCTTGATCTTCTTTAGTCTTTCCTCATCACTCTTGCAGTCTAGTAGTAGATCGTCATAATGAAGCAGATCATGTTTCTCGTCGTCATTTACTGCACAATTATTGAACTACCATTAAATCGGTGGAAATGATAGACAATAATAGTGTATATGGAAAATCCCTGATGTTTAAAACTGAAGATATACATTTACTGCACACTTTGAAGTCTTGATCTTCTTTAGTCTTTCCTCGTCACTCTTGCAGTCTAGTAGTAGATCGTCAATATGAAGCAGTTCATGTTTGTCGTCATCATTTACTGCACACTTTGAAGTCTTGATCTTCTTTAGTCTTCGACATCATTTACTGCACACTTTGAAGTCTTGATCTTCTTTAGTGGAATTGATAGGAAATTTCGAATTAGACGTCGATGATAGTTAATGTCGATACATCTAATTATTTAGATTGTTGTCCAATTTGTATGGTAATTAAAATAGAACAGGGTTGATTGGTTTACTATCGAATAAGAAGTCAATGATATTTAATGTCAATATTGATAGGCAATTTTGATAATTTCACACAGATTCTTCTTCAATGGACATGAAATTGGGGGAAATGGTAGATAATTTTGATGATTGTCAAATAAATTCTTCTTTAATGGACATGAATTTAGTGGAATTGATAGGTAAGTTCGAACAAGAGGTCGATGATAGTTAATGTCGATACATCTAACTATTTAGATTGGTGTCCAATTCATCTGTTAATTAGAATAGAACATGCTTGATTATTTTACTATGGAATAAGAAGTCAATGATAGTTAATATTGATATTGATAGAAAATTTTGATAATTTCAAATAGATTCTTCGTCAATGAACGTGAAATTGGTGGAAATGATAGAAAATTTCAATGACTTTCAAATAGATTCTTCTTCAACGGACATGAAATTAGTGGTTGATAGGCAATTTCGAACAAGACGACGATGATAGTTAATGTTGTGCTTAAGAAGAAATAATACATATATCAGAAAAATTATCAGCAAAGTATACCATGTCAAAGTAGACGAAAAGACGAACGCGTCGGCGCAAACGGATCGAAAACGGAGCTAAAACGAAGAAGATATGACGATTTTAAGACCGGAACCCGGTGCAGGCGCCGGTAAGGAAGGGCCGGGGCCGGCGCTGGTAAAGAGGACCGCGCGGGCGCGCGTCATTCTTTACCGGTGCCGGCGCCCGCCCTTCTTAGTTGGCGCTGGCGCCGGGTGTCGGTCTTAAAATTGCCATATCTTCTTCGTTATAGCTCCGTTTTTTGATCCGTTTACGCCGACGTGTTCGTCTTTTTGTCTACTTTATCATTGTATACTTTGCTGATAATTTTGATGATATATAATTTTACTTATATAAGTATTTCAGAATCCTTCTTTACTTTTTTTTGAACTGCTTTTAATAAATTTGACCTACATTAACCCTAAATTGATCATTTTCAGACTGAGCGTATTAAAATTCCAACTGTGTGTAATGAAATTTGGGGTCACCTCGTAATATGTTATAAATTGTGATTAAATATAATAATTTAGGAAAGATATTAAAGTAGAGGTAAAATCCTAAAGTTTTTTAAAATTCCGACTGTACGAAGTGAAAACACAACTGAGCATACGAGTTCAGTAAATTCCCCCGACTGTTATCTTCACAGTGATTTAGTATTATCAATGAATGTAACTAAAAGATCTAACTGAACAAGTTTTGATAGGTCACACCACGAACTAATTGCTCCTTGGAATAATAAGAAATGCCTGAAGGTACAGAGTTGTTTCTTATGTATACAGTATACTACGCCGCTCAGTGTCATTTATTTATAAAAAATTCCCAAAATCAGCAGTTTATACAACAAACCAAAAGAGCCGAAAGCAACAGCCACAATTTACACCAGTTTCAGACTCGGGAGGTAATCCAGAACAAACTTAAAGCGCACACACATAATCCCATCTAGAAGACACCACCACAACTACAAGATATAACTAGTTGATGAGGTTTTACAAAGTATTCTCATTTCTTCCCACGCAGTTTGGCACCGAGAGCTCTCTCCAGTTTGCCAATGACCTGTTGGTTTGGAATAGCCTTTCCAGATTCATACTCCTGAATCACTTGCGGTTTTTCGTTGATGATCTGCAAAGGAACAGTTATATTGTTCTAGGAAATAACACGTATAGTCCCCACATAAACATACGAGCATTTTGCAATCGCACGTTCGAGTCCCATTTTGAACTAGTTTAACAATCCAGCATCTGCAATTTTCTCTTACAAAATCAACCTCCAAATTCAAACCATTAAATTTCAGATGCTAGTTCGAAACTGAGCCTAATTATACTTATAACCTAGAGACTCTCAAAATAACAACGTAGACAAAACAACGCAACAGGAGTGAATATATTATGTGCCATAGAAATGTATGGTCAGAATCGAGCAACCCACCTGAGCAAGTTGTGCCTGGGTGAGTTTCTTGTCCATCCTTGCTCGCATAATGGCCTTCTTCAGCTCAGTTGGCACCCGCTCATCTGCAAAGCATTCAAGCACAACAAGCATATAATTAGTTTCACATAGCCCACTATCATATTATCTAGATTGTCACAGTGCACTCACATAGAAGCCCAGTTTCATCATGCTAATGCTACGCTATGCTATGCTGAATAACATTTACTCTTTACCCATATCTCAATAATATAGAGGTGATAGTTAAGAAAGAAAAATAGCAGATGAAATCAGTTCAGGGTAACAACAACAACATCATCAAAGACTTATTCCCAAAATGATTGGGGTTTGCTAACATGCAAAGCCAGAGATATACGGGAAAGGAAAACATAAGGAGCAGAAAAACTAGGAATGTGACAAGAGTGGGAGAAGAAGTAAGAGAGGAAAATGAGTTTATAAAAACTGGGTGAAAAAAGAGATCTGAAGTTCAGTAATGACAATGCCAAGAAAACAAGTGCACATGAAAAAGATACTGTGGAAGTGTTGAAGGGAACGAAACAAAATCAGCAATGCTATGGCGAGGAAAGTAGCAACGCTGCAACACAACGAACATATAAAACACCTTCATTCAGAGACACTGATTTAAGCTTAAGGTTTCCTGTTTCAAAGCCAAAAGAAAGATTCTGAGAAGGGAGTTTTATGTCATTATTATTATTAGATATCTTCATCATACTTAAATGAACATAATACGACGCTCAAGAATGTTTACAAGATGAGATATTTCCAACACGAACCAAATGGGGACTTTTGATCTACTTGTGCTTCACCAGTTGCAATTGGATGGTGAAAGGAACCAACTTTCTTAGAGTGACATACAATAGCGTCACAATCAAAGACACCATTATTCACACAGTCGAAGTGTATGAGCATAAAACTACTATCTGCCGTAAGATGAAACATCAATATAAAAAAAGATCCATAAAATCACGGTGAGACATCTAATGAAATGTTAACATTTATCAATCCAGAGATGTGTAACACCTTCAGAAGGAAGAAGATCTTACGTGAGAGATTTTCCGTCTCCTCATCTAACTTCCGTGTGTTTAAGGAGGTGCTACTGGCTGCCGCTTTATTTGTCCCAGCAGTTGCTGCACCAGGAAAACCCAGGTAGTGAGCATTACAATACTCAAAAGACTTCAACACGCACTTTTCACGTTCCATAGGGATACAGCAGAGCAGAGCTAGAAAACATTATGTATGAAGCGAAACTACTAATAATATGGCAGGTTAATCATGGGTTTTATCTACCTCATGTCTTTCTTTTATTTTACTACAACCTTATCTACCTCATATCAGAAACATATCATCCAACCAAGATCAGAGATAAAACATACATCAAGATGAACTACATCATGGTAGTCAAATTCCGCATCATCCACTATTTAACAATGAACCACTACAACGCTTTTGAGATGAATCTAACAGCTAACGCGATGAAGAATGTTTTAAAGTAAAAATCCCCCAAACTTAATTTCGAGGCAGATAAAGCAATTAACAAAACTTCAGATAATGTTTTTAGGCTGAACAATAGATAGAGGAACAATGAAACCCTAAGCCAAAGTTACATAATCAACACATCTGAAAAATTAACACTTCAAAATCGGAGAAAGTAAGACGAAGACATGAGATGATCATATAATAGGATAGATAAGAGACTTCCGCAACACCTTTTTTGACAGTTTCAATCTCCGCGCCGGCGCGACGAGCGGCGTTAACGGCCTTCTGGTCCTTCTTAGCGGCGGAATTAGGCGTCTTCTTGCGAATAACAACTGGTTCCCAGTCCTGACTAATGGGTCCGATGCCGGCCATTGAAAGGTTCCTCTCTCTCGCTCGATTTAAACCTTGATTAGATAGGCTTTCTTCCTGCGGTGATGGCTCACGGAACTATCGTTCAGAAGGGCCGCGTTGAGTTGGGCAAACGATCTGGTGTTGATGATGAGAGAGATATATAGAGAATGTCAGATGCTCTATCGTAATCGGCCCACCTATAGCTATATATATATATATATATATATATATATATATATATAAATATATATATATGTTCCCTTACTAGTTACTTACCGAGTCTTGTATCTATCTCCAATGATTCGCGACACCGACGTAGTAGCCTCTGGTTTCGGAATAAAAATGAGAAACGGAACTTCAGATAAGAAAGTTGACAAAAAGAAGAATATCTTACCTCAGAATCTTCTCGTTGACCCAGTGTGTGTGGCACTTGGGCACAGAGTTGGCCACCTGCTCGGTACGAACCGGGACCTCCTGGGACCGAATTGGTTGTGTCTCCATTTCTTCTACTCACTTGTGCCTATAGATGGATGTCTGGTCCCATAGTTTTTTTTAAAGAAAAGGTGTTATATATTGATTGGTGCAATAGCATAGCACATAGGGTGGTAATTCGTCTGATTTTCAAGTACAACGTGGCAGTTGTAACTTGTAATCATCTAGCTAGGCTGGTTAGATTGTGTGTCATCAAATTGTCGGCTCTTGGGACAAAGAACCATTGGATCTCATTAAAACACTAAATTTAGCTAAGACCTATTGTTATAGCAGTCGGATCTAAAGTCGGTGTTGCACCAGTATTAATATAGTCGACGATAATGTTACAATCTGATAGGAACTGCACCACCGGATGACCCATTGTTATGGCCGCGTCAACAACAAATTGAAGAGTAGAGGTCTCAACGTAAGTAGGCAAGAAGTCTCCTAACTGGCCATGAACTCCTGCAATGATAACTTTCCCATCCTGACTGCCCACAATGGCACATCCCATATTGAAGTTAAGATCCACACTGTCATCCGCCGTTATCTCCAATGAGTGAGGGTGTGTCGTACAATGCATGAAAAGAGAGGCAGAAGTGAGCTACGACTGATTGAGGAAGCTATCAGCTTGACACCAACCCCATGCAAAAGACCTAACATTTGAGTGGTCAATTTGACACCTAGCATACCATATTATCCACAAGAAACAAGTTAGGTTAAGAGTGGAAGTTGTAGAAGAAAGACACCGATGAAGATACCAATCACGAAATGCATTATCTTAGCGTAGATTGAAGGGAGTAGGTATGTTCATCATGGCCCAGTAGGGTTGTCAGTGTGTGCAGATCAAGAAAGTATGGACTAAGGTTTCATGGTCACCACAAGAACAACAAACTGCAGGTGATTGAGAATGAATACGAGCCTGAATAGCTGCTTTGCATGGGAGTGAACCATGCAAGATTTTCCATCCTAGTAAACGCACTCGAGGGGGGATATCACCCTTCCAAAGCTGTTTTAAAGTTTGCCCAAGAGGCTGGGATGCTGATTGGCCTGGGCGTGAGGCGTTTGTAAGCTGAATGTCTGCGTAGTAAGCACTCTTACAGAAAATTGACCAGAATGTGTGAGACCCCAATCCCATGAATCCATATGATCATTGGTTAAATTGAATGATGTATTCATTATTGTTGTAACATCATCAGGCTGAAACCACCGCTGCAATAATGGTAAATCCCATAAGAAAATCCGGCCTCCTGGTTTGCCACTAACCCACTGGTCAGAGATCTTAGTATTGACGCCATCATAGATGACTTTCCTAGCACCAAAGTCAATCAAGTCTCTAACACTCAATATAGCACGCCAGATGGGACTTGAGTTTGAAGATGTTGTCACTTGTCGAAGACTGGATTTGCTGAAATACCTTGCTTTTTATAGCCTAGCTAGGAGAGTTTTTGGTTAATTTCGTTAATAAATTCCATAGCTGCTTAGCCAACAAGGCTATTAAATTGGTGCAAGTCGCAAAATCCTACTCCTCCAAACTTTAGGTCCATACACAGATCACTCCAGTTATGCCAATGTATCGATTTTTTCTAGGTTGTACACGCTCCAAAAAACCGGGCAATATCTTATGAATTTGATTTTAATTTGTCTGGGAGGGTGATTACAGACATAACATACGTGGGGATGGCCTGCAAGATGGCCTTTATTAGGCGGCCCTTCCATCTTGGGAATACCTACTTATTCCAATTTTGCAGTCAATTGGCCACCCGTTCCTTACTATATCTGAAAATGGATGTTTTATTTTGTGCAATATTACTTGGGAACCCCATGTAATGAGCAAGATCTGTAACTGGCCTTGCTCCCAATGCATTTGCCAAAGTTTGCTTTCAGGTGAGAACTGAGACCAGCTAAAAAACATGATTGACATTTATATGATGTTTTACATTGAAGAAGCAGTCTGAAAGTCATCAATAATGGTTGAAAGAGCCTAGACATTTGTTGCTGTAGAGTTTCCAAATCGGACGCAGTCATCCGTTAAAAGAAGATTTTTAATTGGACTTTCTAACCCTGGAATCTTAAAACCTTTTGTAAGTCCCAAAGTCTAACACTACCTTTAGAGCAGAAGTAAAGGCTTCTACACAACAAATAAATAAAAATGGTGAAAGTGGGTCACCTTGACAATGACCTAGTTGAGGATGAAAAGACTGACCTAGATGACCATTTATTAAAACTGCCATTGTAACAGATGTAACGGATTTTTGAACCAACGTAATCCAATTGGTGTTGAAGCCCATGTTGGTTATAATATCCAAGACAAAAGACCATTCCACCAGATCAAACGCGTTTGACATATCCACCTTGTAATAAAAGTGCCTCGAGGCAAAGCCATAGAGTGTCGCATCATTTGTAGCAGTTCATGGGCAACCGATATTTGATCTGAGATGAGGTGTCCTTGTACAAAAGCTCCTTGATTGTCAGATATAACATAGGACATAACGGTTTTTATCCTATTGATCAATTGATATAACTCTGTAAGTTGTGTTGTATAGTGAGATCGGTCTGTAATCCCCTATGGAAGTTGCGCCTTTACGTTTTTGAGATCAATACAAGATAAGTATGGTTAACCGTGTGAATCAGTTGACCATTATTGAGAAAACCTAGAAATGTAGCGATAAAATCTTCACTAATAATTGGCCAGAAAGTCCTTAGGAACATGCCATTAAGAGCTTTAGATGGGTTCATCTGTTGATAGGCTACACCTACCCCTTCTCTAGTGTATGGCAATCCCATACAATCATACATGTGAGAAGGAACACGATCTTCAACAGAAAAAATGTCTTGTATTCGGTCAAAAATCTCAAGTACTCTTGATATACTTTGTCGAAAAGCAGCTGCATATAAAATACTATCACGTCGAAAAAGTGGGGAATGTGCCCTTACTTGAAGTCTTCTCCCAACAACGGTTTTACGCCTTTAAAAACGTATAGAACCTGTGATTATGTTTCGACGCATGCCCAGTATGGAGCCGACTATCGTTTCACAGCATGAAGTAGACTCGAAAGTTTACCGTAGGGTCACCACTCTTGCTAAACGTGAAACCAACAAACTGTAATCAGGTTAAGGTCTAGTGGATGTGGGTAGCGTAGTAAATAACTATCGAGCCACACCTTCAATGCATGTCCAAGAAGTATGTGGGGGTTGACTATCCAAAGATAAAGCATGTATGGCATTCTTGTGTGTGCGATCCCTATATCTTAAGAAAAAATGCAGTGTTACGGTGCCTTTTTGATAGCCATTGATGGCGAGACCATTGGTGGAGCCTTATTTCCTCTTTGAGCAGAATAGTGTCCAATGTGGAATTTAGTTCATTCCACCGATCCAAGTTTGCCTGAGACGGAGAAGCAGAGGCAAAAATATCCAACTCCTTTTTAGTATGCATAAGATGTTTTTTCTCCGCCCAATAATGAGTTCATCCCCAACGCTGTAACTGTTGTCCACAAAGGGCTACTTTATCTGTATGCGACATAGGCAGACCATTGTTGCTCCGGTGCGAGTAGCTAGATATTTGCAATGAGGGTCCTTGGCCCAAAATTTTCAAATGTAAATGGTTTTGGCCAATGTCTAACAAAGGGTTGAAAGAATCAACTTGATCGGTTTATGATCGGATCGACCCAATAGAAGATGAAGGTTCTGCGCATGTGGGTAAAGATGCAGACATTGGTCATTGCTAAGGAAGCGGTTTAAGACGACACTTAACATTCAAATTGTGACGAGCTTTGTTTGTGTATGTGAAGGCAGAACCTCTGTAGCCCTAGTCATTCAAAATTACAATCGTGGAGGAAATTTCGAAAAGCTTGCATAGATGAGCTTGATCTAGTTTCGCAACCATAATGCTCAGAGAGTGCAAATTTTGGTTAAAATCTCCACCAATGACCCATGGGCCATCCCATTGCTGATACTAGTAAGACAAAGCTACATAGTTTTCCATTTGTCATTCGAATTTGACAATCTTATTCTCCACTTTCTTCTTTACTCACATTCAGCCATCATTTCTCTAATTTTTGGGGGAAAATTTTTGCAATCATACCCATTTTTAGAAAAAAAGTTACCTGTAAAATGTTGTTGAGAAGACTCCTTAGAGGTGAAGAGTCTTCATAAATTTGAACAAAAAACTCTCTAGTGTGAGGAGTATTGCTTCACCACTAGAAGAAGCCTCAAGACGAGGCATTTCTGGCACTTTTTTTTAAATAAAAAACACCATACTTTTGACTTTATATTATTTTACTTTATGTTTGCTTTAAGTATCTTATCTCAAAATAAATAACATATTTGTAATTGTTCAAAGTTGGTTTTGTAGTCAAGATCTTAGTTATGGTTGGACATGTAAATGTTGTTCAAGTTCTACCAAATTTTTATAGTAAACCTTGTAGATGTTGTACACCACTTTATCCAAGTTTCATTGTGTGGCCATCTTGATACGGCCCTTCTTCCAAAATTATCATTGCATGAAAAGGGAGGTTGGTGGACAATGAAAGGAGAGGGTGCACGATGATCAATTGGAGATTAGCCATGTCTCTACCGTTGGTGATATGACATTCCTGATTCTTATGATAGGTAACTAGCACAGTCTCCCACAGCTTGATCTTGCAAATGATATTAAAATTGGTTTAAGCCATCAGCCTGTTACAACATATAACTTAAATTTTAGATAATTATTTATTTAAGTTGAACTATTAAGTTGTTTTTTCTTATAAAGAACGAACAACAAACTTCAAGTACTTACTAGTATGGAATGTCGATGAGCTTGGAGGTGTACCACCTTAGGTTGTGTTGTTGATACCATAATATGTACTCATAATTGATTGTTAGAGGAACTGTGTAGGGGTACCATTCAAGGTTTACTAATATATCCCCCTGTCATTCCACGACTCAATGTGTCGTGCATTTATGGCAGACCAATTAACTTCAACATGGCCCGTTCACTTCCGGCTATGAAGTTTATCACAATCTAACATCATGACCGAACTGGCTTAACACCTGATCCGGCTGATGACCCTCCACTATGTTGTTTATGATAAGTGACAAGACTACGGCTGTAACACCCCCGTTTCTTAAACACTTGAAGCCTCTTAAATCCTCATGTTTTACAGAAATACAAAAAACTCTTAGGTGTTACCGCCACATCTTAAGGGAATGTTAAGGCTAAACACTTCTTTAAAACCAGCTTTAAACTTTCAAACATTTGGGCATGCCTTAACAAGGCATGTCTTTTAAATCCATAAACACATTTATGCAACAAAACATGATTACCAAGAATATAACCACATGGACATGACCAACTAGTGGCTTCGAAAGGTAGTACCTGTGATTTACAAAGTAGCATGGACCATGTGCCCATACATTTGGTCATCATCTAATGCATTGCTCAAGTTGTAAATAAGAAAAGGCTGATCAAACATGGTAGCCATACATATAACCATGTTGGAAAAAAAAAAACTTAAGCACTCTCAAAAATCAGATTATACCATACAAAAACGTAAGAAAGTTCTTGAAAGAAAATGTAACACCCCATCCAAAGCCATTCGTGGTTATCGCAAAACTGAACACTTAATCGAATACGTCGCAGCGGAACTAAATAACACCTGGACCTTGCCACGGTCTGATCGTTAGAATATACCGGTCTTAACATTTACAATACTTATCCATCTCAAAACATCACCAACCACAATACCACAACCAACCGAGTACAAGTATCTTAAACATAATCTCAACCTTACTTCAGTTTAAATATAAATAGTCGGGTGCACAGGTGCAACCCGAACTCAAAATAAACATCCCACCCTAAGTCTAACCGCTCCTACTCTCGTAGTGCGTCCTCATGGGTCTCTTACCTGCAAGTGTAAAAATAGCCCTCGAGGGGGTCAGCACGAATGCTGGTACACCCTCTCATGGCCCCAAGCTAACGGGGCTACACCGACTAATTGTCGATAGCATGGAAATTGATTACATACACAAGCATAATATGAAGTGCAACAACAATAACCACAGATGAACATGTATAGTTCACAAACAAATGAACGACTTAAGCGTTCCCTTATCAAGTGGGTTAGTAACCCCCTCCTTAGTCCTCATTTCCTTAATCTCAGTTCCTTACCTTACCTTAATCTTAATCTTAATCTTAATCTCAGTATACAAACCTTTCCTGGAAGGGATTGGTTGTAGCTTAATTCGAACCTGGGATTTAGGTGATCCCACCGCCCCATCTTAATGCCACCTACTCTGGACGGGAGTCCAGCGTAGCTGAGCCGGCAACCGGCCCTAGGCTACAAGTCCGAAGACAAGTCCTTAAGCGGAGGGCGGATCTGATTCAGATACCGTCCCCCTTTTTCCTTAGCATACATGACCGGAGATCGGTCCCGGGTTTCCTCACTCAAGTTCCAGTTAGTAGACATCTTAATCAACATGTGCTAGCTAAGCCCTAACGGGCATTAACCAACGACCACCAAACTTAACTCTTATTCTTAACTCAGGAAGTACTAAACTTGGTTAGTAACCATCTCAAGTCTCGCGGGTTAGTGTAAATATAACACAATCACAGCGAGAACAAAATAACCGGTTGCATGCTTTATCTTGTTTTAGTCATAGCAATTAAACAGATAGCACACAAGCAGAGGGACACCTCGTTAGCAAGCAGGTCACAAGAAGGATTGTACCGTTCACCGTCGATCGTTGTTTGTTTAACCTTCTTCGGTGTTCCAATTCACAAACCTAAAACATTCATTCATTTTTAGGTCATTAGTTATTTGCACCTTACTTAACTCACTTAGTCCCTAAGGATTCCCATTCAATAACCTCTCAAGTCTTTGCCACTTAGCTTACAAACTTAACTTTAAACATTAAAACTTATACTTAATCTTAACTTAATTCCTTAAGTTCTTAGGGTCCTAATCATTACTACCCTACCAAAGGTATACCTTATTACCTATTACCATCCTTAGAATTCCAAATTTCTTATTTATTTATTTATTTATTTTTTATTTTTAGGCTCGACCGAACTTCCGACCGACCTTACCTAAGGTCGGTCCATTCCAGAACACTTCACCGTTTGAAAATTCTACCCCGACCGACCTTGCAAGTCCGGTCCCCAAGGTCGGTCCATTCCCGAGAGTTTCCCCGAGGGAAATTTAAGCTCGACCGAACTTGCCAAGTCCGGTCCTATGTTCGGTCGATTCCAGAGACTTATTACCGTACAAAATACATGCCCGACCGACCTTGCAAGTCCGGTCCCAAGGTCGGTCCATTCCAGAGACTTAATTCCTTCACAAAAATACAGGCCCGACCGACCTTGCAAGTCCGGTCCCAAGGTCGGTCCATTCCAGAAACTTTCTCCGGTAGTGTAAACTGAGCTCGACCGACCTTGCAGGTCCGGTCCTAAGGTTGGTCGGCTCCAGAACCTTGTTTCTAAATTCTCTTTCAATTCCAAACTTCTCCTCATATATCCTAGTATGTTATAACCTCATTTGGGCACCTCAAATACACCTTAAGCCCTCCTCAAAACACATTAAATCATTCCCAAGATCCATCTTAGTCATTATGCATTTTCCTTTGTAGTAATGCTAACACTTGTAATGTTTCCACTAGGTTTCTAGGTGGTGGTTCATACCTAATGTGACCACTATGCCAAATGTTTTCCTCACCACTATAACATCATCTCCCAAGCATCTTTCACCATTCAAAACTCTTTTATGCCTTTACTTAAAGTTCCTTCACAAGCTTAAACTTCCATCCATCAACACATTATTTCCTTCCTAGTTGTTTACCAACATTTGCCTAAGTCCTAAATACTCAAATACATTCTCTTGATTCCTAAATCCTTCATAGTAATACCTAAGTCATTGTAAGTCATTAGAACACCTTAACCTCACCCTTTTTCATCGAGACAACCCATAGAACATCCTAGTACTTCCTTAGTCATTAAATCCCCTTAGAATATCTTAAACACTTAAGTTCTCCTTTAAATTTTGCCATGGGTTCTCTAGTATGTAGTACATCCTAACACTTGGTTTTTCTCCATCAAACAACCAATATCACTCAAATTCTCATCACAACACCTTAACACACAATTTACACAAAAACTACACCACATCATCTTATAGTGCATAAACTTACACTGGTGGAACGCGACCCATTAATTACGGTCCAAAACCGTGTATAATTACGGTTCTGGACCGTAATCTACGCGGGCGTCAATAAAGATGGCGTTTCTTTAATTACGGTTTAAAACCGTAATTAAAGTCCATTTTCCGGCCCGCGTGTCATTGACTTTACATTACGGTTATTTGTAAAACCGTGATCTAAAGTCCTTTAGCGCGCGCGAACCAAAGGACTTTAGATCACGGTTTTACAAGTAACCGTAATGTAAAGTCGACACTTTAGATGACGGTTTTGGCAATAACCGTCATCTAAAGTCTTTTGGCGCGCGCGCCCAAAGGACTTTAGATTACGGTTATTGTTAGAACCGTAATCTAAAGTGTAATTTTTTTTTTATTTTTTTTTTTACAAATCTACACAATTGCAACAGAGACAGAATTGTAACAGATAAGCAACAGAGGGCAGAAACTGCACAATTGAACCCCCTGAATCAAATACCAACAACACAAATTCATTCTCTGCGCACAATTGCAAAAGAGATAACATCTAATAAAGCACCAGATCGAAAATCTGTAACATATTCAATCTGTTACACAATTGCAACAGAGATAACATCTAATAAAGCACAAGATCGAAAATCTGTAACATATTCAATCTGTTACACAATTGCAACAGAGATAACAATTGCAAATTCATTTCTACGCACAATTGCAACAGAAACATTCAATACAACAGCTAGAATCTGTTACAGCAGCAGCTAGCATAATTCATTACAAACAGAATCAGAGCAACTAACAAAAAATATAATTTGTTACACAATATAATCTGTTGCAGCAGCAACTAACAGAATCAGAGCAGCAACTAACAAAAAATATATGTTACAGCATCAGAGCTAGCTAGTCTACCACTCCATTCTCATAAACATGGCTGCCATGCTCTCTCTGACATGCAACAAGTCGGCAGGAGCATAAGTCTTGAATCTGGCATAATGCTCTTTAATCTGCAACAAGAAAAGGAATGGAACACATAATGAGATTAAGATAAAGACACAAAAAATCTGCCGAAAGAATTAAATACAAGACAGCGTTCGTATTACCTTGTCAATATCATTCTTAAAACTTGGGAAGTACCCGCAGAACTCGTACATATACCGCATCACGTAGTACCCGCAACTCTTAGAATCCTTTTGGGTAGGGCACTAAATCACCAAAATTCACAAATGTAAAACAATTGTACAAAGATAATAGCAGCACGAATGAAATACATGAATTACCAAACCTTGATGTAATTGACGGTCAAATCACCAAACTCTCCCTGAGGGGTTTTTTTGTAACAACTGTTACATATATTACAAAAGCGTTTAGCAAAATGAACAAGTACATTAATTTTGGTTCAAAAAACTTACAAACAATTAAATAGTAATAAAAACTTACTCTTTGATTAAGTCTTCAGTGTTGAATTCTGTCCACTGCCCTAATGGATCTAGAACGAGCAGAGTAGCGGTGGCAGCGCAGAATATAAACAAAGCCCAGTGGTGGCTACAATGTCAAATACAAAATGAAATGAGAAATGAAGGTAAAAAAGTTAGCTAATTAGTATGTAATTTTATATTAGAACTCACGTTTGGTGATACGGCATTAGAATGAATAATTTATTCTGTTGATCAACAACATTGAAGCAATGAATCATGTATTCACAAAACCTCCCCGGGTCCCTAGTGACTGAGTCGTACGATAAACGCTCCGGGCACACCGCAGTAATGGAGGTCATGTCCTTCTCAGCACATCTCTCAAGCAGACATCTATTATATCACATGTACTATAAAAAGTTAGCCAATGCAACTTCATAGATACTTATTCTATATGTTTTTACAGTATGAGGAAAGAACACTTACTTTAGATAAGCTTGATAATGTTAATGTTCAGATAATCTCCACACATCATCTCTCTGATGTCCTCAAAGTTGATTGCCGTCATCATATCTTCTTCGTAGTGAAACATCGACTTTGGAAGCGTCATCATGAAGTTGTAGTTTGAGATGACTTCAACATGATCTTGTCGTAGAGATTCATCTGCTTGGGCCCCAAAACATTAACAAGTTTTTGTGGCAGTGTGAGCTTATTTTTAGGCGCCTCAGAAGTCCTGGTGCGACCCCGGACGGGCGCTGGATTCTTATCTGATCCTATTTCTGCAGTTTCAACCCACGGGTCGGACCTCTACCTCTGGGTCTCTGAGTAGCACTCGTAGAAGGTGCACTCATGGAAGGGCCAACAGTAGTAGCAGGAGCGTGGATGGGGCAACAGCAGCAGCGGCAGATGTAGATGGGACCGGTACCATTCGCTGCTCATTTTCCTCATCCTCACGACAAAATAAATCGAACTCTGCATCAGCCATGTCCTGATCAGCCATGCCTGCAAGGATTGAAATACAATTTGAATTAAATTAAGCATTTCATAATGGTCATAAACAAGCAGTAAATAAAAGAGTGGTAATTTCATATAAATTTTTATAGTAATAACTTACATACACCATTATCTCTCAACCCACATTCCCTCGTTATGGTCTGATCGTATATACTCACGATGACCTGTGACCTCAGCCTCTTCCAATGAAATAGGAACAGTTGGTGGTTCATCTGCATCATACTCATCCTCATCAACCACACCATCCACACCAACTATTCCTCTTCTCCCTTTAAGCACAACAGACCATCTAGGATTACAGGGATCAGTTACATAAAATATCTGCTTAACCTTCGTCCCAACAACGAATGGCTCAACCGTGGGAGTAGCTCTAGACAGATCAACCAGTTTCATACCATGCTCCTCCTCACGGTAGCCATGAATGTTGTTAACCCAGTTACAACGGAAAACACACATTTCGTAGCTGTTGTAGTCCAATACCCAGATGTCTTGTATAACACCGAAATATGATTGTTGTACTGAGACAGGACTATGACCCACGACACCGACGTCATATAAGTTTTGATAAGCTTCAAGCTCTACACCACTGAAGATTCTCTGCGTCTTTCTCAATGGAGAACAAACGTCTGAACCTTGGAATGATGGGCAGGTACCACAATACCTTAGCTGGTGAACCTTTCTTACTACCGCTGATGTGAGTTTGTTGTTTCTTATACCGTGACGCTCCACATGCTGAACAGCTTTCAGCAAATTCATCCGATTTCCAAAACAGCATGCAACCATTTGGACAAGCATGAATTTTCTGGTACCCCATACCCATTGGGCACATCATTTTTTTGGCTGAGTACGTAGTCGTTGGTAAAACGTTGTCCACCGAAAGAACGTATTTCAATAGTTCCAGGAGGTCAGTGAAACTTACGTCGCTCCAGCCATGTTTCGCTTTCAAGTTGAATAGCTTGAGGACGACACTCAACTTGCTTAACTTTGTAGGGTCACACCCGGGGTACAACGGTGTTTTGGATGAATCCAACAAATTTTCATGCTTGTCTGGCGTGTTAGAGTAATGTCGTTCCACATCTTCAAGCATAGTCTCAATGTCATCATCCCAGAAATCTGGCACAACGTTCGCTGTAACGTCTTCTGGATCACCAGCAACTGTATCATCTCCAAGTTCTGTTTCTGTGTTTGCCTGACCATTATCCCCTTCGTCAGGCTTAATAACATCGAACGCACTCTGACCATGCCATCGGATTATGTCTTGGAAATCTTTTGTAAAACCGCGGCGGATCAGATGTTCCTTAATTGTTTCAACGCCGCGATATCTCAGATTGTTTTGGCAGTCGATACACGGACAAAATATGTATCCCTTGTCTGTAGGTTTCAGATTGTTCGCCAACACCGTGCATAACTTATCAACTCCTTCTAAAAACTTGTCGTCCAAATTTCCGCTGTAAATCCACGAACGTTCCATCTCCTTCTAGCTATTTATATGAAGGCAGCCATTTCATACCGTCACCCGTGGCAGAGTCTTTACACTTTTGTATCTTATCAACCTAAATCCATCCATGAGTATTAAATCCCACCGGTGAACGTGTTTTTAATATGTAATTTATTGAAAATTTCGGCAGCATCTCCCTACAGTTCTTCAAATGCACGATATTATGATATTAATCAATAATATATGCATTCGAAGAACAATAAAGAGATACTGCTGAAATAATCAATAAAGTACATATTAAAAGCACATTCACACCCTAGGTGTGTGATTTAACAATCGTGGACAGTCCCGACAGGGACTGCCGAAGATATACCTCTATTAGGTATATCTTGGGCGGATAACTATGTTTGGTAGTTTGTCAAATATTATATGTATATATATAAATCTTACCTCTGGTAGACGATTAGCCGATGCTAAGACGGTTGAGGTCGGAAGCCTAAATAAAGTCGTAGTCCTGATGCATAAATGAAAAACGACAACATTAGAATTCATCAAAAAATCAAGGTTAAATGCTAGCTAAACCGCGGAAAAAAATCGACAGCATCTCCCCTATATTTCTAACGTCTCCAAATCAGTTTTATCAAAGTCAAATTCGCACGCACCATCTAGAACTGGTAACATACATAAACTTATCTTCACTGATGTATTTAGTTTACAGAAACAGAAAAACGACAACATCTTTCTGTTGCCTCTACTGAACAGATTCACACAGAACTCAAACAGAAATAGAAACTGAAAGAAAAGAAACAGACAGACAGAGACTGGTGTATGACTCCTCTCTGTTTGTTCACGTGTTTGAATTCTCAAACCTTTCTAAACTGTCGATCCTGTCAATTTGGTGTGTTATAAAGTTTCTAACTCAACTAAACCCAAGGCAACTTTGTTACAGATGCAGAATTAGTCAGAACCTGATCTGATACGAAACTGAAGCTGAAATCCAAACTGAAATCAAAACAGAAACTGAGTTGTGTTCTTGCTTTCTTCCCTGTCTGTTTTTTTCCTTTCAACTGATTATACTTCTCCTAACTCCTTACCCAGTTACTTAAATATTCCATTAAGCTTTTAAATCCAGACCAAAACTCAAACAACTTGTTACAGTTCTGTTCCATTCATGAAACTGAGATATGCTACAGTTCTGTACCATTCATTTTTCAGGAATCGGTAATATACTTGAACTTACTTTCTTTCCTGTGGCAGTTTTAAGTAGTAGCATTTTTAAAACTACACTATTATGTATTAATTGTAATACTAAATGCTAAGAACAAATAAATACAGCAGTTTACAGATTGGTTTGCAAAGTTACCGTAACTAAGCACCGAAGTGGGCAAGTAGTGTAGAAATCAGCCCACGAACTAGGTCGCAATTAACTGTGAATCTGGGCACAAATATATGAACAAGGTTAGAACATTTGCCATTACACTCTCAGGATTCGATACAAACGAGGTTAGAACTTGCAATCGAAATGCATGTATATGAACAAAGTTAGAAAAAAACGACAATCAATCGCGATCGCATACCCAATACGCGATAGAGACGTCGACGGTGAGACCAGTGGTAGATGGGTGGTGACCGGCGGCGATGGGAGTGACAAAGGTGGTGGGAGCGACGGCGGCGATGGCCGTTAGCAAGGTGACGGGAGAGAGGAGGCAATTTCAGTGAGGAAGATAGCGCGAAAGAGAAGAAGAGTTACTGTGAGTAGAGTGTGCAGAGTGTAGGCAAATGTTTAAATGGACTTTAGATTACGGTTTACATGTAAACCGTAAACTAAAGTCACACTTTACATGACGGTTCTCACAAAAACCGTAATCTAAAGTGTAACGAAATTAAAAAAAAAAGCGCGATAATTATTTGGCATATGTTGGGTTTCAAACATAGGTAACACATTAATATAAAGTTTTTATTAATCTAAAATACACTGATAAAACGACGTCGTTAAATGTAATCTAAAGTGTAACGAAATTAAAAAAATAGCGCGATAATTATTTGCCATATGTTGGGTTTCAAACATAGGTAACACATTAATATAAAGTTTTTATTAATCTAAAATACACTGCTAAAACGACGTCGTTAACTGTAATTTAGATTACGCGCGGAGTCGAATAAATCAAATAATACGGGAAATTTTTTTCGTCAGGTCAAAACGACGTCGTTGACGAGGTTGGCGCGCCTTTTTTAGGAGGGACTTTAGATGACGGTTTTTAGTAAAACCGTAATCTAAAGTCCGTTGACCGTAAAGCGCGCGTCAACACGGGACTTTAGATTACGGTTTTACTAAAAACCGTCATCTAAAGTCCCTCCTAAAAAAGGCGCGCCAACCTCCGATCGATTATTGATTACGGGTTAATCAATCATCGTCGCTAATAAATTCCGGCCTTCCTATTAATCACGGTGTCTGTTTAAACCGTGATTAAACCACCGTCATTAAAGCCTCGCGTTCCACTAGTGTTAAATGCTTGGCACTTAGGCCCTTAAATGACAATAATCTTAACCACTGAATTTCCACATATATTTGCCTTCAACCTGCGAATACACACAACAAGGCTCCCATTGAAATAAAATGCTTCTTGTAATTCACCTCAACATTGTTTTAACTATCTCTTCTTCTCATTTGCTCTTTAGTCACAAGTTCACAAATATGCTCATTGTTTCTCCTAGGTTTTATATCACCCTTTTCTAATGTAAACTCTACACTAAACTCATCACATATCTAAATCCCATTCCCTTAAACAATAAAACACCTTAAGGTAAGTAATTTACCTTGTTCTTTTACAAGCTTTAAAAGCTTTCTTCCTTAGGTTTTCCTTTGCTCAATCTCGGTCACCAATATATATCTCCTTGCCAATGTTCTAACCAATATCCAATGACTCCAATGAGTACTAGATAATACATTAACCCTAAGGAACAAACCCTAGGTTAAAAATATGCTTTAAGGTATTAAGGTGATTGTTTTACCTTGGTTTCTCAAGACAAGCTTGGATATGAAGCAAGAAGGACCTCCTCAATCCTTTGAAGAGTAGAAAACAAGCTAGAACAAGGCATAAACATGGAGTCCCATGAGTGTAAATTTTCGGACAAGGAAGAAAATGATGGAAACCTAGATTTTCTTACACTTTCTTTACCTTAAGAGAATGGAGAAGCCAATGGAGTCTCCAAACTTGAATTTCCTCCTCTAATGGTGGTTTGACTTGGCACCAAAATGAAGCTCTTGAAGTTTTGAAAAGATAGAAAGAGAGAGCTTGAGCTAACTAAGGAGAATATGTAATTTTTTTGGTTTTGGAGCTAAAATGAGTGAGTTGTGTGCAAAGCTAGATGGAGCTAGCATGGAGTTGTGCTTCACGTCAATGGAGAAGGGAGAGAGCAGCTCAAACCGTGGGAAAACCAAGGAGAATGAAGAAGTGAGGAGAGAGAACTAATAAAGTGTGATATTTATGTAAAAGGTGAATAGTGCTTTTGCTTTATAACTCTTATTTGCTTTCTTATTTGCTTAATGACTCATGAAGGTGGTGACTCACCTCATAAGAAACCGGCCCCCTTTTAATAATGAGGGTACTTAAGTCTTTGTTGACCAAATGTCTCACTTATATAGACTTATGTTATAAACTAGCTTAATTAATTCACTATTCACAAAACAAGGCACATTGTTGTGAAATTTTTGATTTCCCATTGATATAGACTTCCAAATGTGATACTATATAGTACACATGTTAATTAAAGAGTAATGATGGACATTTAGCCATTCAAAACTCATTTACAAGACAATTTTTCAAAAACGTGCTTTAAGACTCCTTAAAGCACATTTTGTGTTTTAACTTGTTTTCAAGTCTGGTTTTCTTTGGTAATTGATTTAAAATGACCATTAGGATATTACTAAGGTCTTAGAACAACATTTGGGTACTCTCCCAAGTCTCTCCAAGCTTAGAGCATGTTTTTGCTTAAACTGCTCTTTTGGTGTTTCCTTATATTTCCTTTGATTAGAAATGTTTCTTAATGTTTCTAAGGCATTATTTAGCCTCCTTATATCTTAGTTTATCATTTAAACACCATATCTAAGTTTGGGGTATTTCAATCTACCCCCCTTAAAAGAACTTTGTCCTCAAAGTTCATATGTGCTTAATCATTCACGGTACTCAATTTCCTTAATCTTAACACCACATCTTATACTCACATTCACACATCTCAAGACTCAAAGGTCAATCTCAAATACAATACATAAGTATTATACATAACTCAAACTTAACACCAAAGTGTAGCAAATTACACAGATTCACATCTTAACAACCAAACAAACGACAAACATGATCGTTGCCTAACTCAAAAGCGAGGAAGCTCTACCCCCCTTAAAAAGGGGTACGCCCCGTACCCTATACAGACGATCTAGTCAGTAAACAAAGAAGGGTACTTCGCCCTCATCTTATCCTCTAATTCCCACGTGGCCTCTTCGACATCCTGGTTAGACCAGAGAACCTTCACCAGTCGCACTGACTTGTGGCGAGTGTCCCTAGTCTTACTGTCCAAGATTCTCTGAGGAGTCTCCACGGATCTCATATTCGGTTCTAAAGTCAACCTCTCAGGTTCTAACACATGGGAGGGGTGGTGCATGTATTTCTTTAGCTGTGAAACATGAAAAACATCATGCACTTTACCCATCTCAGCAGGTAAATTCAACCTGTAAGCAACCGGGCCCACCCGCTCCGTAATCTCATAAGGACCAACAAATTTCGGGCTTAATTTGCCCTTCTGCCCAAACCTGAATACACCCTTCATCGGTGAAACTCGCAGAAATACCTGGTCGCCCACTGCGAACTCCAGGTCCCGTCGTCGAACATCAGCATACGACTTCTGCCTATCTTGAGCAGCTTTCATGTTCTCCCTGATTTGCTGAACTTCAGCCTTAACTTGTTCTAAGTACTCTGGTCCTATAATGACCGTCTCACTCGACTCCTCCTAGCAGAGCGGTGTACGACATGGTCTACCGTACAACGCTTGAAAAGGTGCCATCTTGATCGAAGCGTGATAGCTGTTGTTGTATGAAAACTCGATCAGATGCATCTGTCAATCCAACTGCCCTGGAAGTCTAAGGCACATGCTCTCAGCATGTCCTCGAGTGTCTGAATAGTACGCTCAGTCTGACCATCTGTCTGAGGATGGAACGCGGTACTCAGCTTGAGTTCTGTACCTGTGGAGGGTGATTTTTCGGTATGAGGGGGGTCTATGCAAATATGGTCTGACTGAAAAGTCAAGCTCCTAGAAATATGCCATTCTGTGGAGGGTGAAAACCCGTTATTCTGGCATCCCTCAAATACCTACTACATCGTCCGTCTTTCCCAGAAAGCATAAAGGGGAGTGCAAGTGTGCACTACACCCGCTCTCAATGGGCTCCACGCGGACTTATGCCTCTATAAGGCGGATTTGACTAGAGTCGCCACTAGTTTGACCTAAGGAACTAGGAAGGAAAGATGAGGGTTCTAAGAACCGTTAATTGACTCTGAGATTGTTGCCTATGGATAGGAGTTATCTGGTCAGATCAGAGATTCTATTGTGGGTTCGCACTGGGTTACACCCCTTAGAAGTGGCAACGACCACGACTTTGGATTGGTGCCCGAGGAAATCTCGGTCTCCATTGTCGGGATTGCCTTCTTTCAAAACCTTATTAGAGAGATTCAAATAAAAGCCAAAGGATAGGATTGAGTGTGGGTTGAGGATTAGATGATTTAGAAGAGAAGAAGAATAGGCTGGTCTTGGAGTTGGTTTGATTGAGGCGTTGAGAGGTTTTGATTGTTTTGAGAGGCTTGAGGTTGTTTTGGCTTTCACGGGGATTAAGAGGATGATGGGAGTTGAGGAGTAATTGGTCATTTTTGGTGGAGTTAAGGGGTTTCGGATTATTTTGGTGGAATTGAGGAGTTGTTTGTGTTTGTGAAGTTCGGATCTTGAAATGGTTGGGTTTTTGAAGTGTTTTGGGAAGTTGAAAGTGTTGAAGGGAAACTCGGGTTTTCAAAACGATCGAGTATGGAAGAGGATGCTTGGTTTACAGGTGTTCGGATTTCTGAAGATGTTTCAGGTTTCTGGGAGTCTTCAAGAATTGGAAGTCCTATTTGACTTAGAGTTGGTTCAGAGGAGGGTTGGGAATTGTTTATGGGTCCTAGAGCTCTAATGGAAATGTTGGATTGATTTATTCAGAATTGTCTCTCTTAAAGTTTTTAAGACTGAAAAATCATTTTTTTTGTAAAAGGGCGGATAATCCCGAGGGATTACCCTATGTACCCCCTTGAACACGACACTTAATTAATGGTAAGTGCCGAGGCTCGAAAGATGGGGCAATGAATTTATGTCGAAAAATAGGATTCAGAGAGAAACACCATGAATGAGATGTTCTCGGTCGAACCCTAATAACGTCTCTAACTCCCGGGTTTTAAAACATTAAAAACCGAAAACATTGAAATCGAGTGGAAGGGAGTTAGACGATTCTAAAATCCCGGCTGCAACTAGGAAGGTTGTTACTTCCCTAGCACCCCGCCTTGTAAAAATCTAGGCTGCAATTAGGGGAGGTTTGTCACCCTAATGCCCCGCCTAAAGAGATCCAGACTGCGACAAGGGAGGTTATGACCCCAGTGCCCCGCCTCGGATTTTTTTTTGGGAAGGGAGACAAGCGATGTTCTAACCGTGGAGGAAATGTTTTGAAGGGGTTAGACATTCCTTGCTCCCCGAAAACAACTTATTTGAATTAAAAAACTGAATTGGAAAAATTTTAAAGTTGTTCGGAATTCTACAAAGAAACACTGATTTTGGGAAATGTTTTAGGAGAAAACTTTCTGTATATGTGAGAAGAACTTTCTGTATATGAAGAAGAGTTTTCTGAGATGTGAGAAGAGTTTTTCCTTTAAAATTCCACAAAATGGTTTCTTTGAAAACTTGATGAGACTTGAATAAAATAATGGTTTGAAATTCTTTTTGGTTTTTTAGGATTTTGAAAGGATTTTACAAGTTGAAAATGAGTTGAAAGGAATCGGGTTTGAAAAATGAGTTAGACTTGATTTGATTTTGGTTTGACTTGTATTGGAAGATGAGTTGGATCACCGTTCGGGTTTGACTTGATTTGGTTTCCTGGTCAAGGTCAAATCTTGGTCAAGGTCAAGGTCAAAGTTTGGTCCGGGTCAAAGCTTGGTCAAGGTCAACGTTTTTGGTCAAGGTCAAAGCTTGGTCAAGGTCAAAGCTTGGTCAAGGTCAAAGCTTGGTCAAGGTCAAAATTAGGTCAAGGTCAAAATTAGGTCAAGGTCAAAATTCGGTCAAAGTCAAAATTCGGTCAAAGTCAACATTTGAATCGGTCAAGGTCAACGTTTTTGGTCAAGGTCAATGTTTTTGGTCAAGGTCAATGTTTTTGGTCAAGGTCAACATTTTTGGTCAAGGTTTGACATTTGTGGACTTGTTTTGACTTGTGTGGACTTGGTTTGACTTATGTGGACTTGGGCCTTATTTGAGACATGGATCTTTTATGGTTTTGGGCTTTCTTGGTGTTGGGCCAGGGTTTGGGGCTTCGGGTTTTGGGCCTCGGGTTTGGGCTTTGGGTTTGGGCCTCGGGTTTGGCCCCTGGATTTGGGCTTCGGATTTGGGCCCTGGGTGGTTTGGGCCGAGATTGGGTTCTGCTCGGGCCGTGGGTTTGGATAATGGGCCGAGGGTGTTGGGCTCGGATTTGTGGGCCGAGTTGTGCGACGGACCAGATTATAAGATGGGCCGGCCTTGGGCTTGGGTATTAGGTTTGGGTTTTGGGTTTGGTAGAATTGGGTCGGGCTTGTGAACTTGGGCCGAGTTTGGTTTCTGTTTGGGCCGTGGGCTTGGATAATGGGCCGAGAGTTTGGGTTCTGCTTGGGCCGTGGGTTCGGATAATGGGCCGAGAGTTTGGGTTCTGCTTGGGCCGTGGGTTTGGATAATGGGCCGAGTTGGTGATGGGCCGAATTTGGATTTGGTTTGTGGGCTGAGGGTGTTGGGCTTGGATTGTGGGCCGAGTTGGTGATGGGCCGAATTTGGATTTGGTTTGTGGGCTGAGGGTGTTGGGCTTGGATTGTGGGCCGAGTTGGTGATGGGCCGAGTTTGGATTTGGTTTGTGGGCTGAGGGTGTTGGGTTTGGATTGTGGGCCGAGTTGGTGATGGGCCAAATTTGGATTTGGTTTGTGGGCTGAGGGTGTTGGGCTTGGATTGTGGGCCGAGTTGGTGATGGGCCGAATTTGGGTAGTACAATTTTTATTTTTGGGTTTTTTGAACTAAATTTTTAAAAGAAAACAAGTGAGAGTTAAAGGTTTGTTTTTACACAGTGATGAAAACATGAAAAATTTGAGAGACAATTCTGGATAGGATGTGGAGTGAGGGGATGGGTGTTTGGAGGAATTTTTTGGTTTGAAAGGAAAAGTTCATTATTTATATATACATATTTTAAATGTGTGTTTTAGGGTTTAGGGTGTCACCTTGACCAAGAAGGACACATGACCCACTAAGTGCCAAGGGACACCCACTAACCTAATGGCTAGGACCTAGAGGACATAATAACTATGGCTTAGTTAATAGCTAAAGAATACAAGGAATAATTAACATTGCGGAAGAGTTACACAGCATGTACAAATATAACACAAAACAATCAACAGGGGTGAACCACATGCTGGGAAAGAAAGCAACCAGAGATCTGTATAAAATTCAGCATCGGGTGATCAGAAGGGCACATCAGAATGTATATGATTGTGCAGTGTATTTTTCAAAGCGAATGAATATCCACTTATACAAGACATTAGACCGCATTCAGGTGAGCATGTTGAGAGTTTGATCAGTCTAAAACTAGTTCCAAGCCTAAATTAAACTCCTAGCTGAAATTAGCAAACCTGTTTTCAAGCTGTACGAGAAGGAAAACCTAAACTAAACACATTACTTCCACTGTTAATCACCTAACTGCAAACATGCTCTAACAGACACTAAATTCCTAATGAACTGCTAGTTATCAGCAAGGAAATAAGGACTGGTTACTTGCTAAAGAAGAATAAAACAGTGTAACTGATTATGGGCTGCCAATATCGATCCTACCGTTTCATAGACAAATGAAATGAAAGTTCCAACTCTAAGGTTTCTGCTGTTTCTTAAACTCTCATAAACATGAACAAGTTTCAGAGGCTAAACCTAGCGGCATGCATTTCAAAAAAATGAGACAAACTGTAATAACAAGGGTCAGGAATCGGCACAAAAGTGTGGAACACAACAAATATCCACCCGTTGATAGACATTAATCTTATAGGCATACGTTTCAGGCAGAACAAGCAAGACAGGTCCAAGCAGTGTTTAAAGAGTGATAAGGAGAGTCAAGAATCTGTACCGACAGAAGAACATATGTGATTTCCTGCAAGCATCTCAAAATACAATCGAGACTCAGCAAAGGATTAGTCCGATTAATAGGCAACAGAACAAAGCCAAACCAAGCATTATAAAAGAAAGAAACTAGCTATACTGAAGGAGGAAAATGAGAGCAAGGTGTGGGTATATCATAGGGGTTGTGAACTCGTCTCAGGCGAGGACTCATAGGCGGTATTCTGAATAACACACACTCTTCTGGAGTTTACGACTCCAAGCAGAACACAATCAAACCTCAAACGGAAACGAAATCCGCTTCAGAAATATGAGCAACACTGAGAACAAATCAAGCCAAGTAAACGACATTCGTAAGAAGGATTCCCCGTAAACAGAAGCGAAAAACTTCTCAAATACCCGGTGCTGGTGAACCGGATCAACTTCAGATATACATGTAAACCCAGGACCTCCAACTTCTTAGCGCCATCACTCGAACCCGAAGACCCATGGTGGGTTCGGTATTCGGGCATGCATTCGAAGGGAAAACAAAGAAAGAGCAACGCAAAAATATCGGTAAGAAAATTGAACAGCAGACGTGAAGTGAACAGATGATTGCAAAAATAAAGAAGTTTGAAGAGCAGTTGAGAAACAAGGTTTTAAAAGCTTGTCTGAGTTCCTGCCATGTTCGTGAACTTCAAGGTTCATACCAGGCTAGAGTTTCACAATCGATTTATACAGGAAACAAACGGAAATGAAACAAAAGAAATGGAGTTGGGGAAGAGATGGCCGCTTATGTTCGGAATGGTTACCGAAGCGGTATCCGCTTCCTGTCAGTCGACCGAATGCAACAGGGGAAGTAATATAAAACGTAAATAAAGTTCCACATCCTTCACCAAACCCAGGGATATGCGAAATGTGGATTCGAAACCCCTGGTTCGAGAGCGTTATCGGTAAAATACAACGGGAGACGGATTTTTTCTCAGAAAAAGATTTTTGACAACCCAAAGTTCACCGTCTCAATTTGGAATCGAAAACAGAAGTAGGATGCGTGAAGCAAGGAGATGAAGATGAGAAGATTCAGGGGAGAAAAGAGACGCTGCCTGAGCATTAATCTTACCTGGTAGACTCGGAAATCGAACGGGGATTCAAACAAGGTGACCGAGTTCGAAGAATGAATCAGATAGAGAGGTCGAGGGATTCGGAGGAAGGTTTCTGGGTTCTTCACTCGGGTTTGAAAACTGGGGAATAGCCAAGAGACCAGTGAATCGACAATAGAATTAGAATGGGGATCAGCGTCGGCTAAAAGAACGTGGTGCTACTGTAGGTTTTTTGGATGTTTTATAATGGAGGAGGGAGTGGGCAGATGTCAAATTGGGGCTTCTCTTTGTAGACGTGGGCTTGTGAACTGATTTTTATTTGGGCTGACAGAGAATTGGGCTTTTCTGAGGTTAAAAAATCGGACAGGGATGATAGAAGAAGCAAAAACGGGTTTTAGCAGCTCCCCAGTCTCGAACTCACAACCTCTAGCATACCCCTTGCATGCCTCTACCAGTTAAGCTATGACAGAACTCATTAAATGAAGCAACGAAATAAAAGAAGAACCAAGTTGCGGGCTGAAGCGGATAAAGAAAATGCTTTTGTTCACGCCAAGAAACGAACCCGAGACTCACGGGCTATACACGAGTACTTTAACCAGTTAAGCCAGGTCGAATTCCAGTATATACATGGGAGAAATAATACAAACGCTCTAAAATTTACTGGATAACTCTCCTAAAAATACGACGAATCCAAAAGAAAGTATACAATAAAATGAGATGATTAATCTGATGACATGAAAGTATGTAATACAATTAAAAATAAGATACAAAACGTAAAGATATATAAAATAAAAGAAAAGCATACGTACATGAAATGATGAAAATTAAAGCTCGTAATGAAGATAAAACACTCAAAGTAAAATAGAAAATAATGGTAGTAAAAGGACACACAAAATGATAGTAAAAATATTGATGATAAAACAGAGAAAGTCAAAAAAAAAGAAATAACAAATAAGTATAAAGTATAAATCGATCGAACACGTAAAATAATACATGGTAAAATCAAAAACCGTGAAATGTTTTAAAAAGCAACAAAATATGTATACGAAAAGAAGTCAGTTAAAAACAGATTTCAATAAAAAGCTCGTGCTCCTTTTCCATAGGAATGTGAGGTTTAAATGTCGGGAAAAAGAAATTCGCTTAGTTGAAAACGGGGACGACCGCTTTGTTTCTAGAAGCATGTTTATCTTTGTATTTTTGTTTCAATATAAATGGGTGAGAATTTTTGGTGTCTACAGATGGCTCCCCTTGATTCAATTTTGCAGGACCTTGCAGAATTGGATCAAGGTTGACGGGGCGCCAAAAATTCTCGCTGCGGTTTAGTGGTGCGTTGGGATGCGACCGTGAGTGTGTGAATACGATTGGAAGTACGAGGACTTATGACGAGCCTCAGTTAGACCTCTTGACATCTAACCCTAGGACTTATGACGAGCCTAGGATACTAATAATCCGACTTGGTTTTAGGGTGCACGAGGGCTTAGGAGCGCCTCAACTGGACCTCTTGATATCCAGTCCTAGGGCTTATGACGGGCCTAGAATGCGATTGAAAGTACGAGGACTTAGGAGTGCCTCAACTAGACCTCTTGATATCTAGCTATAGGACTTATGACGAGCCTATAATACCAACAACCCGATTTGATTTAAGGTGCACGAGGGCTTAGGAGTGCCTCAACTGGACCTCTTGATATCCAGTCCTAGGGCTTATGACGGGCCTAGAATGCGATTGAAAGTACGAGGACTTAGGAGTGCCTCAACTAGACCTCTTGATATCTAGCTATAGGACTTATGACGAGCCTATAATACCAACAACCCGATTTGATTTAAGGTGCACGAGGGCTTAGGAGTGCCTCAACTGGACCTCTTGATATCCAGTCCTAGGGCTTATGACGGGCCTAGAATGCGATTGAAAGTACGAGGACTTAGGAGTGCCTCAACTAGACCTCTTGATATCTAGCTATAGGACTTATGACGAGCCTATAATACCAACAACCCGATTTGATTTAAGGTGCACGAGGGCTTAGGAGTGCCTCAACTGGACCTCTTGATATCCAGTCCTAGGGCTTATGGGCCTAGAATGCGATTGAAAGTACGAGGACTTAGGAGTGCCTCAACTAGACCTCTTGATATCTAGCTATAGGACTTATGACGAGCCTATAATACCAACAACCCGATTTGATTTAAGGTGCACGAGGGCTTAGGAGTGCCTCAACTGGACCTCTTGATATCCAGTCCTAGGGCTTATGACGGGCCTAGAATGCGATTGAAAATACGAGGACTTAGAGTTGCCTCAACTAACCTCTTTATATCTAAGCTATAGACTTATGACACCTGTAATACTTTGATGGAGTTTGTACGAAACTCGCTGCGTGAAAGGTTGATCTGAAGTCGATTTAGTTGGTCAGTTGATTCGGGGTCGGCGCTTTCTGATGGGTCCTCTTCGATCCTCAACGAAGGATTTGAGATTGGAAAATTTTCTCTTGTGTTGTCTCCTTTAACTGCATGGGTGCTCGGGATGTATGGGATTGGGTGATTCCTATATATACGGTTGGGTGGTCTGACATACCTTTGGGACCGTGGTGGTCAAGTGCGATTTTTGTGATCTTGGGAGGGCTTCGGCCGACGACTCTGGTAGTTTGACGGTGGCCTGGTTTGCACTGGGATGGCTCCGGCTTTCTCTGAGATGGTTCCGGTATGGCTCTTATATGGCTCCGTTTTGATATGTTACTCCCTTGTGAGCAACGACTCTGGGATGGTTTGATGATGGAGTGCTTCGATATGATCTGAGGGCTCTGGTATGATCGGATGCTCCTTGCGGTCGGGTGGCTCCATTGCGGTCAGATGGCTCCGGTTTCGTATGTGACTCCCTTGTTGAGCTACGACTCTGGATGGTTGATGAGTTTGGGTTCGATATGACCTGAGGGCCCCGGTATGATCGGATGGCTCCATTTTTGATCGGTTGGCTTCGGTACGGCTCTGAGATGTGCTCCGGTTTCGCCCCGATATCCACTCGATTAGACGGGTTTCTTCATAGAGTGATGGCACTGGCATTGTAGTTCGAGGGGAGGAAGGTTTTTTATTTGGGACGGGGTCGCACCCTGAGAGGGTTGCCTACGTACTCAACTCCCTGTTGAGATCAGACCTTACGTAGTTCATGTTTTTGGCGAGTGAGGAGTTTGGCGGTGAGGGGGAATGTCTTGTGGGGCATTTTCTTTGAACAGCGCCGAAACTTTTGATCCTTTGTTTTGATGGCTGTGCGGTCTCCGAGAATTCTGTCGTGCCGGTTGGTGAAGGGACAGGCTCTGTGCTGTGGCTTCCCCTTCTAAAGAGCATACTCATTCTTCTCTTTCCGTGGTGTAGGATATTTTGTCTGAACCGATGGATGCAAATCTATTCTACATGCATTTTTTTTTGGATATGATTGAATGCAACGAGGATGTCGTGTCAAGGTGAGCTCAGCCAAGAATTCTAGTTAAGTCAGATTAGTCATTTCTGAGCCACTTCTTTCTTGAAAATCTACCCAAAGAGGTCTCTCGGGATCTCTTATACCTTTCCGTTTCCTTTCTTAAGGTCAGTTAGGCTTTCTTTAATCGGGGTGATGACACTCGTTTTTTTCTCTACCTTCCTGATTCTTTGACTTTGACGCTCGTTTGTGCGTGATTGTATTGACAAGATCGGACGCGTCGTGCCGTTCATTGTTCGAATTTGGTACTTTCGAATCAAGCAAATACCATCTCTAAGTCGGAGGTCTTTCGATGGGTTATAACGGGCTGCAGGGTATGTCACATGGGACTGGAGGATTCGTTTGAGATTGTGGGCTTTGGTGCAACGGAGGATATGCTTCACCTTTGCCATGGATGGAGTGATTTTGGACTCTTTTTCGCGTTTGTGCGATTATTTGCTCCTCATTTTGATTTGCTACTTTTTTGAGCAGTCTATTTGCATTTCTTTCGTGTGTTGACATTTCTGGTCTCATCTATTTGGTGTTTGACATTAATTGGTGGGACTTTCATTTCCTCTCTTTATTTTTGAGCGTTTTGTGCTCCGCTTCTCTCGTTTTTATCCTCTTTGGGTCTCTTTCAAGCTTTCCTCCATGCTTTAAATGGTGGGGAAGAACCATGGCTCCAGCTCTTTTATCCTCCTCTTTGCAGGGGAATGGTTGCGTGATGTGGGATGGTATATCGTGGAGCTGTTTTCGAAAAGATTCTCAATGAAAGGCTCAGCGGGGTTTACTAAGGATCGTTTTCAGGGTCAATAAGGCTTTTGGCCTTGTGGAGGTTTTCTTCGATCCTAGGTGCCTCGTCATCCCTATTGACAGATAATTGTTTCCTCTACTATTCCCAAATTTTGACATGAATGGTAACGCGCTTTTCTCATCAATATTTAGTTCCATGAAGGGGGATCCTCACCTGGGCTTTGAATTTAAATGCATCAAACGCTCTGGGTTTTGCACGCTCTGTGTTTCTCTCATGCACTCAACTCTCACGGAGGTTAGAGATCCTTTCAAGACCTCTTCGGGAAAATGATACAGAGTTCGTCGCCTTTGATGACTTATGTGACTTTCCTAGAATTAAACGAGATGCACCCGACACTAGGGATATGCAAATGCTGAAATGCAATTAAGCTAAACCTAATGCAATGATAGATACTTTTGTGTGGATGCATTTTTTTTTTAGATTTTTTTTTTGCATTTTTGTGGATGCATTTTTTTTGATTTTTGAATGCGTGTGTGTTTTTTTTTTTTGATTTTTGTGACGGTTCAGACATAATATCGTTTCAACCGGTCGAGATTGACAAGGCTTTGAAATTCTTCTCCGTCCAAATCTGTTAGTAATACACACCATGAGGGGTTATTTCTTTGACCAGGTAAGGGCCCACCCAGTTCGGTCTGAACTTCCCTCGTGGGTCTGGTAAATCTTTCCTCAGCTCTTTTAGGACGAGATCACCCACTTGGATGTTTCGTTCTTGACCCTTTTGTTGAACGCTCTAGCCATTCTCTTCTGGTAACCCTGGATGTGATATAATGTCTGTAGGCGTTTTTCATCAAGAAGAGCAAGACTGTCATAGCGCTGTTGCAAACCAGTTTCCATCACTTTCATTCACAATTTTCAGTTCATTAGTGACCCGAAGAGTTGGAATTTCAAGCTCGATTGGCAAACACATTCTGACCCATACACCAAGGAATACGGAGTGGCTCCGGTTGCAGTTCTGACAGTAGTTCGGTATCCCCAGAGAGCGTAGTGTAGCTTTTCTGGCCAATCTCTGTACGTTTCGACCATTTTTGACAGTGCACTCTTCACGGCTTTGTTGGCGGCTTCGACCGCTCCGTTGGTCTGAGGTCTGTATGGAGATGATCTGTGGTAACGGATGTGTATTTTTCCATGACCCGGATAGTGTCTCCGTCGAACTGGGGACCGTTATCTGATACGAACTCTGATGGAACCCCGTATCGGCATATGATATCCGCTCGATGAACTGGGCAACTTGCTTTGATCCGATGTTCGCGAACGACCGTGCCTCTACCCATTTGCTGAAATAATCTATCGCTACAAGGATGTAGCGGTGTCCATTTGAAGCTTTGGGGTGGATTTCTCCGATGATGTCGATTCCCCATATAGAGAACGGCCAAGGAGCCGCCATGGCTGTTAGGGGTAGGGAGGCAGGTGTTGCAAGTTAGCATGGGTCTGACACTTGGCGCACTTTTTCACGAATTCGTGACAATCGGCTTCCATCGTTGTCCAGTAGTACCCTAGCTGAGGATTTTCCGGGATAGGGAATGTCCTCCAGCATGGGTCCCGCATACTCCCTCGTGGATGTCCTCGATGATCTTATCAGCCTCTTTTCGGGTCACACACAAGTGTTGGACTCCATTCGGCATTCTCTTGTAGACCCTGGTTCCGCAGACCACATACTGATTTGACATTCTTCTTAGCGATGCGGTCCTGCTTAGTGGCTTCTGGCGGATACTCTCCTCTTCTAAGGAAATTCTCGATGTCCACAAACCACTCATCCTCGACTTCCCCTGTCTCGATGGCTCCAATCTCAAACGAGGGTGTATTAGTCATGGTTATCCACAAGGGGAAGTATAGTGAACCGGTCGGTACTTGAACCACTGAAGCCAAGGAGGCTAAAGAGTCAGCAAAGATGTTCTGGCTCCGGTTCACGTGCTTGAAAGTCACATTTCGAAAGCATGTGATCAAGTATGAAAGGTAGTCATGGTAGGGGATCAATCGTTCTTCTCGGATCTCCCAAGTCTGATTGACTTGCGAAATAACGAGATTAGAATCGCCAAAGACCTCTAACTCCCCACTTGCAATTCTAATGCCATTTCAGTCCCAGGATGCAGGCTTCGTATTCCGCCATGTTGTTAGTGACCGGATAATTGATTTTTACTGCAGCTGGAAGTAGATCCCCCTCCGGATGGATCAACAAGATCCCCGCTCCTTTACCCTTATGGTTGACGGCACCATCAAAGTACAACCTCCAACAGGTTTTCCGTAATGTCATGATTTGTTCGTCCGGGAAATCATCATTTCCGAAGAACTCGGATGCTACAGGGCATTCTGCTAGATGTTCGGCTATGGCACTCCCTTTGATTGACTTCTGAATTTTGAAAGTGATGTCGAACTCAGACAACAGTAGGGACCATCTGGATAAGCGGCCGTCGAGAATTGGCTTTTCCAGTAGGTACTTTATAGGGTTCATGCGTGCAATCAGATGAACCTCTTGTCCTAACAAGTAGTGCCTTAGCTTCTTCGTAGCCCAGACCAAAGCAGCACAAAATTTGTGGATGTCAGAGTATCGTGTTTCTGCATCGACCCATTTCTTGCTGATATGGTAGATTGACTTTTCACGCGGTGGGGATCCTTGTTCTGGGCCAGCATGGCGCCCATGGATGTTTCCCGAGCTGTCAGGTAAAGAATCATTGGCTTACCCTCCTGGGGCGGTACCAAGACGGGCGGGTTCTGCAAATAGGTTTTGATCTTTCAAAGGCTTCCTGACACTGTTCATTCCAGACTTAGACGCATCTTTCTTCAACAGACGGAAGATAGGCTCACAGGTCTCGGTTAGCTGCATGATGAATCTTCTGATGTACTGAATTCTGCCTAAGAAACCTCTGATTTCTTTTTCGGTTTTCGGAGGAGGCATTTCTTGAATGGCCTTTATTTTATCTGGGTCTACCTCGATTCCCGGGTAGTGATCATGAAGCCCAAAAGCTTTCCTCCGGTCACTCCGAATGTACATTTCTCGGGTTTAGCTTCATCTGGTACTTCCGCATCCGATCAAAGAACTTTCTCAGATTTATCAAGTGGTCCTCCCGTTGGGCAGCTTTGACAATCATGTCATCTACGTATACCTCCACTTCCTTGTGAATCATATCATGCAATAAGGTGTGGCGGCCCTTTGATACGTGGCTCCGGCATTTTTCAAGCCAAAGGGCATGTTCACGTAACAAAAGGTTCCCCACTGTGTAATAAAAGACGTCTTTTCCTGATCTTCTACAGCCATTCGATCTGATTGTAACCTGAAAATCCCATGAATGACAGTAGTGCATGTTGGGCAGTATTATCAACAAGGATATCATGTGGGGTAAGGGAAAGCTGTCTTTGGGGCTGCCTCGTTCAAGTCCCGAAAGTCAATACACACTCGCACCTTTCCATTTTTCTTTGGGACGGCTACGATATTGGCTAGCCAATCGGGGTAATTGACGACCCGAATGAAGCCAACACGTAACAACTTCTCAACTTCCTCTTTCACTTTCAATTGGTGCTCGGTTTCATTCTTCTCAAACGTTGTTTCTTAGGTTTGGCATTTGGATACAACGGTATTCTGTTGGACAATGTCGGGGTCAATCCCTGGCATGTCTGCGTAGCTCCAAGCAAAAACATCGACATATTCAATTAGCAGGGAAGTCAAGTCACGTTTTTCCGTTTCACTCAGACCCAAACCACTTGTAAAGTTTTGGGTTATCGGTGTTCCGATATTTATTGCTACAGTGTCCTCCACATTGAGTGTGGGTGGAATATTGTTCTGTGGGAGGCATATCTCCTCGTCATATTCTCTTCTTCTTGCCTCATAGTTTGCATTGAATCAAGTGACAAGAGATGAATTTTCTGAATAAACTGAACTTTCATTAATATTCGAAGATGGGTAACTCGTGATTGTCAGAAAATTGCCACCATTTTTACAACGGAAAATAAATGGTGGCTCCCCCTCTTCTTCTTCATTGAAATTAAAGATACCATCTCATCATCAGCACTACGAGAACTACTGCTACTACTATCACTATCACTAGAATGATGAATGGCTCCTGGAAAATCAGCTCCTCTCTCTTATGATAGACGACAAGACACGCTCCATGGCCATCACCGAGGGTGCGGGGTCCTTGATGACTGGTTTGGTCGTGACACTGCTCTCCGCTGCATCCTCGGGCATTCCTTGGTTGCATCCCTTGTCGTCATGGTCTTCAAGGCATGAGTAGAGGGAAGTAAGTGGTCGACCAGCTCTCCCACTCCATTGTCTCCTGACTTCCCTGAGCTTGAACTGCTTTCTGCTTATCACAACTCACAGATACACATGGTTCAAGGTTAACTGGTAGAAAAAATCTATGGGGATTCTTACATGTGAATCTGTCAACATCATACCTGGCATTTCTGTGAATCCTAACCCGGCTCCTCGGCCTCCAGCATATGGTGCTAACGGCTCTACCATGCCCTGTAGCTCCTTTCCTAATCCATTCCCCTGTTTGTAGCCCATCCGAGACATCATGTGCTGTGATGCGGGGCTATAGACACTAGGGTCGAAGTAGAGAGGAGTGATGAAAGAAGTTTGACTTACCTGCTGCGCCGGTTTTGCCACTGTGAACCCCCCAAGGGTTAGCTCCCGTTGACCTGGCGCTTTGATCTCGAACAGTTGGGATTCATTCCTTGCCTCTCCTAGCACTTCCACGATCCGTCCTCCATGCTTAAACTTGAGCTTTTGGTGGACTACTGAGGGCACACCCTTGATTTGGTCAATGAAATTCCGGCCCAACAGTAAGTTGAAGGTGGAAGAAATATCGATGACCATCACTTCGATAGAGAAGGAGGCATCCTCGATTAGGATTGGCAGGGTGATCATCCCCAACACTTTTCTGTGGCTGTTATCGTATGCGCTTAAAGTCATCTCCACAGGTTTGAGATCGTTATACCCCATGTGTCGAGCAACACGCAGCGGGCAGACATTTACTTCAGCACCGTCATCGATGAGTGTCTTGGGGACATTGAAACCCCCGCTTTTACAGATATGTAAGGGCTCGTCCAGATGGCGGGAGATTTCCTCATCCGTGAAGGTGATTGCCATAGCAGGGGTCTGGGTCAAGTGGGCTACAATGGTGTCTACACTGACCGTTTGTTTCTTATCCATTTTAAGATGTCGGGCCACTGCATTCTTGTGTTCCTCTGACATGGTCAACAGGGACCAGATTGTGATTGGGATGCTCGTGCTCTTCAACTTCTTGAGCAATTCTTCTCTCCAGCCAATTTACTTTCCGATTCACTCAAGTGAGATCATGCACTTTCTGGGGTAATGACGCGGCCTCTTCAGCAAGCTCGACCGGCTTGTAGTGTTTTCCTGAACGGGTAAGATGGTGAGTCTGACTTAGATCTTCATCTTTGATCAAAAGAGGTGCCCTGATCGGGGTTACCGCAGGCGGACCATCATCTTCGTTGGTGATCAGGATGACACTGCACTCCGAAATTCTCCTTCCTCGCCTTCGGCAACCTTCTGTCGGCACCAAGCTTCTACCACCTCCAATGCTTTCATAGTATTGTAGAGCTCTCGTGCCTCAAAATTCAGTCCCACGAGTAACTCAAGGTTCTTTTCCATTTGCCGTCCTACTATCAGCAGGGTGATGATGGACACCCTTCCTTGTCCTACTAGACGCTCGACTGTAGCACGTATCTCATGCGTCATTGCTAGATATTCATGCATTTGCGGTGAATATCATGCTGGATTTCTGGACGATGAACTCGGAAGGCGTCTAGCTCCGGAGATAGCACGATTGGAGGGGGTGTGCTCTGGTTGCCCGGCTCAGAGGAATTCTCATGGCATGGATCCTTATGATTCTGCTAACATCCGATCTTCTTCTTCTCCTTCTCCATCAGGCTCATCATATTCACATGCCTGGGGATAGAGTTGTTTTGAGTGTTCGGATTAGTTTTCGGGAATTCCACCTCCCCTGCATCGATCAAGTCCTGGATGGCATGCCGCAAGGCCCGGCAATTTTCAGTACCATGTCCCTTGATCATGTGGTATTCACAGAAACTGGCAAGGTTGGTTCCCATCTGGGTAACTCCTGGTTTGGGTTTCGGGTGTCCCAGCAAAAACCCACTTTTCTTCAGCTTTTCATAGGCTTTGTCCATTGGCATTCCTAAGCTGGTGTAATTCCTTCTGGGTTGAGTCTGGTAGCTGCTTGGCGGTGGAGTTGCAGAGTAGTTTGAAGTTGACCCACTAACTTGGGCTTGAAATACTGGTGGCTGGGATTGATTAGTTGATGGGGTAGGGACAGATTTTCCAATTGTGTCTGCCTTGGACTGCCTATTCTGATAATTCATCCCTCTAGGGTTTGACCCTTGAAAATTCAAACCCTTCAGACGTCCAGCTAGGGACAGTTCTTCTGCAGCAGTGGCAGCAGCTTTCAAGTGTCGGAAATCACAAATTCCGAGGGACTTAAGATGGTCTGAATAAGGGTTTTCCAGGCAATCGATAATGATTCTTATTTGCTCATCTTCGTTGGGCCGGTCTAGCATCTGCCCCCCTTCTCTCTCCATCTGGTGATGAATTCCATCACTGTCTCATGATTTCTTGGTCTCATGGTTTCTAGGTCTCTCCGGGTGACCCCTAGGTGAGTGTTATAACTGTACTGCTCCACGAAAGTCTGGTAGACCTCTTCCAACTTCTTCCCTGAGAAATCCATTCTTGATACCCAAGTTTGGGCTGACCCTTCAAGATAACTGGGGAAACAGATTATCTTCATCTCGTCATCTAGCCCATACATAGTCATGACCCGGTCAAACTGGGCGAGATGGTGTCTGGGGTCCCCTTTCCCTGAGTACTTAGAGATTTCTGGCAGTTTTAGATTTTCGGGCAATTTGGAGCTTGGCTTTAGTTGGAACTGACGAAAACCCAACATCTTGGCTCTCTCCCCGAGCTGCATCTCCGCTAGTCTCTTCTTTCAGGGATTTCTTCATTTGATTGAGGTCAAGTGGAAGATGTTCAGCAGGCGGGGCTTGGTTGTAACCATGAATCAGATGGTTAGATGGTTGGGGTAACAGTTGGGTCTGGGGAATTGCCTCCTCAAAACGGACAGCATGTCCGGGAGTGGTGTACTGGTATTGATTGAGTTGGATGGGGTCAGGGTGTGGTGAGTTGGGATGAATTCTGGTTGTTTGGCTTGATATAGGTGGGCTGTTTGGACAGTGGCTCCAGCGGGTGGGAACGGTGGTAGTCTGGGGAAGGTGGTTGGTACTGTAGGGACCGTGGTCATGATTGGAGGTGGCAGGGGTGCTCCTGAGAGTAGGTCAGCCGTTTGAAAAGTTGTGGTGACTGGGTGGATGATGGTGCGTTCTTTCCCTGTGGTCGGTTGTGGTATGTTGGTGTTGAACATAGGGTTTTGATTGCTCCAGACTCGTTGGGGTGTGGGGAGGAGTCCTCAATATAATCCTCATCGGGGTCAGTAAGGTATGGATCCTTTCCCTTGGCTGACCTCTCTTGGCGCAATTGCTCCTCTAGCCTCTCAACAGTTTGCTTCAGCATGTTCTCATTTCTTGTTGACTGTTCTAGCATACGGTAGAGAATACTTGGATCAGGAAGACGTGAGCTACCGCCGCTAGCTCCTACAACTGCGCTTACACCCGCATCAATAGCTGTGGTTGCCAGGGCACCTTCTGGGGCGGTGGGATTGATCAGGTTTTGGTCCATAGTTTCCGACGAGGTTTCAGTTGTGGTGTCACTGGCCAGCCTTCCCCGGGAATCTCTTTTCCACAGTCGAGTAATGTTGGTAAAACTGGAAGAACACTCCTGACACTGTGCTCTGCTCTGGTTGGTTTTCTGCGATACCAGGGAATATGGAATACGTGGAAGATGTCAGTATGAAAGCAAGTTAAAAGGATGGGAGAAGGAACGAGGAGGGAGGGGTCGTCCCCAGAATACATTTTGAAAAATCAGATCCTTCGTGAATCTGTTAAATAAAGAAAAGGCTCACGAGCCGGTTTTATTTCCAAGAACAGATGCCGTATTGTTCATTACGCAGTTGTGATTGCAATGTAGTAAGGAAAAGGGGAATTACAAAAGTGTTTAGAAAAGGGGAAACAGATCGTTAGTGTCAATAAAACTGTTTATCATTACATATCCGAGAGGAGGGGGAGTTACATCCAAACTCGAAAGGGGAAACAGGGGAATTACATTGGAACAAAAGGGGAGGGATGCAACTACTAGTCATTACCTAATCTTAATTACATAGCCGAGGGAAAAAGGGACTACATCTGGGTTTAATCCTAATTACATAGCCGAGGGAAAAAGGGATTACATCCGAGTTTAATCCTAATTACATAGCCGAGGGAAAAGGGGATTACATCTGAGTTTAAGAGGGAAACTTAATTAAGTTTTACTAGCGCCTACACGAACATGATCATCTAGCTAAAAGGGGGGTTACATCTAAATTCAAAATGGGGAAAGTGTAATCAACCCTAATCAGTCCAACGGTGGTCGACGCGTGAGTCAACCCACGGTCTTCTTACGCTTCAGCTTTTCTTTCTCTAACTTCCTCTTCTGAGTGGCTGATAGTGGGGGTTGTAGATTTTTCACGATCGGGAGACTGGGGTCTTGCTTAATCACTGGACGACCCTGAGCATAAGCGCCAATGACTCCTCTGTCGATTCTGTCTTCCAGCCAAGCCCTATATTTGTCATTCAAACTTCTATAAGGGGCGTAGATATTGAAGACTGCCCATTTCAACCCTGTGTCATAGATACGGCTGACATATCTGATCGCTCCATCCGTAAACTGATGATCCTCGAATTCAGACTCAACCATACCAGGAATGGTTTGCTCGCGCCCAAACTGTCTCATGGCTCTCAACGGATGTATCTTAACGAATCGATCGAGTCCAACGAGGATCAGCCCATTGTGACCGGCTGATCCCACTGCTCCGCCCTGCACATCCCAATCCTTGATGACCCACTCAATTTGGCCTTCAAAGTAGACATCCCGAAAGAACACCTTCCACCCTTCTGGCGGGGTCAACTGTCGCTTCCTTGACAGCATGTATGTGTTCATGTTAACTACCACATACTGGTCGGCTAATGGCAGTCTCTTCAAGTGGTCGAACAACCAGATTTGTAGCAGTAGCGGACTTCCGATGAAAAACTTGTCTACCTCTCCCGTTTCCTTCCAACGATCTAGAGCTCGAACAATCTCAGCTGTAACCACAGATCCAACACTCTGTCCATCCTTCAAAGCTTTTAACATGTAAATGACCTTTGGATTCATCCGTAAGTCTCTTTGACGAAAAAGGTGAAGGCCCATGATGCAGAGGTCCAGGACGCGCCTCCTGGTTCTCAACGCACGGTAGGGTCGGCTGAATAACTCTAGAATCCCAGGTAAACTTATACTCATATCCTTGAAGTTCCATACTTCTGCTATATCGACTTCAAGAAACTCTGCAACGAACTTTGGAATCTGCTCCCGTCCAGCAGGGAGGAACGGGATACTTTGGTGAGGTTTAATCTTCAGGAATGCATCCATCTCAGCTGGGAGTATGACTAGCTCTTCTAACCCGAATCGGTATAAGTGGTTGTTTGGGTCCCAATATGTGATCGACTCGAACAAAGCTTCATAAACCAGGTCAACTTTACATAACCGAGCGAGTCCTGTTAGGAGCGGTTCACAAACATTCTTCAGCGCTATGCAACGTTCCAGGAGTTCTTGGGCAAAGACCTTTTCCCTATTCAGTTCTGATTGAAAAGCTGAGACTTGGTTTTGCTCCCCGGATGTTGATCCTTGACTGGGCTGTGTTTGGACCTTCCTTCGTTTATTCTCTCCAGGCACCGATACCAATCGGCTGAACATCTTCCCTTCTGCAAAAGAAATGTAGACAAACCAAAAAAGAGGGGAAGAAGGGTAATGAGTAAGAATTGGGGAAAACAACTAAGCAATGTTAACATGGCACATGTTCTTGGAAATGAAAACTAGTTTTGAAAAAAAAAGGTTTGAAAACCGAAGGAAGACGGTTGGAAAACTGATCTATCTTTGAAAACCGGTAAAAGGTATATCAAAACTCCCGAATGGTTGTGAGTAAATCAGATGGAGTTTGAATTTGCAAAACAACTTCTCTTTTTTTTAAAGGAGAATTCCGAACATGTTTTTCAAAACTTCGAAGAGGTCGGTTTTAAAATGATGGTTTGCACACAATGCAGATAATGTGAAATAAATCGTGGCTGGTTTTGATGTGGAGCTGAGTGCAAATGATTGGGATAATCACTTTCCAGGTCTAAATCCATACACGAACCACGGCCAGTGATTATCACAACATATCCACTTTGGGAAACTTGGGGAAGTACTGCATGGGAACGGGTCTCTCGTCATCTGCACGGTCAGGTGTGTCTAAAGTCCAAGTTATTCACTGACTACGTTGTGCCATGTATGGGTATCCGGTAAATACGGGATCCTCTATGGACGTGTAGCGTGACATTGGGCTTTAGAGACACCCGTGGTGCAGAGGAACAATGGAGAACTGAGCCCATGCAATCTTCAGGTAAGGCAGAAGGGTGGTCAGACAGGCGGCATACAAGGGGGTGACTCTCCGTAAAACCCGTCCTGGACACCGGATCAAGCAGCTGGACACTGAAGGCTCATGGTTCACTATATGCTGGCTTAGACTCGGATAATGGAGGATATATTTGGATCATGAGTATCAAGGCGTAGGTCGATGACCATCTCGCCCCGTGGGTATAACCATTCAAATGAATGACCCGACTCATGGGGAATCAATCGTGGACCGATCGGCATCCCGTGACTCGTGAATATAGCGGGTGACACAGAGGAATGCATGTCCTAAGCTACCCCACCAATGCACCCCACAATAATACAACATATAAGTAAAGTAGGGAAGTTAGCACCAACCTATTTACTAAACGTTTGTCTTGAAGGTGATAATTCCAATTTGGTTGTTTATTAACCTAAAGGGAAGTTAGCTTCATTCAATCCTAAGTGTCTCTTTCTAATCGTGAGCTAATTATTAACCCAATTGTTGCAATGTTTGCTGAGGATCTAACAAGTCCTAGCTGTCCTGATCAGCTACACACTCCAAGTATGGAGTAGAATAATCCTAAAGGCTTTGAAAAGAATCTCTTGAAGGTTTTGAAAGAGGTGGGGAAGTCCCGACAATTTTAAATGGAGTTCAGTCTTCCTTGAGTTTGAGAAAAACTTACTCAAGTTTTCCCCAGCAGAGTCGCCATTCTGTGGAGGGTGATTTTTCGGTATGAGGGGGGTCTATGCAAATATGGTCTGACTGAAAGTCAAGCTCCTAGAAATATGCCATTCTGTGGAGGGTGAAAACCCGTTATTCTGGCATCCCTCAAATACCTACTACATCGTCCGTCTTTCCCAGAAAGCATAAAGGGGAGTGCAAGTGTGCACTACACCCGCTCTCAATGGGCTTCACGCGGACTTATGCCTCTATAAGGCGGATTGACTAGAGTCGCCACCTAGTTTGACCTAAGGAACTAGGAAGGAAAGATGGGGTTCTAAGAACCGTTAATTGACTCTGAGATTGTTGCCTATGGATAGGAGTTATCTGGTCAGATCAGAGATTCTATTGTGGGTTCGCACTGGGTTACACCCCTTAGAAGTGGCAATGACCACGACTTTGGATTGGTGCCCGAGGAAATCTCGGTCTCCAATTGTCGGGATTGCCTTCTTTCAAAACCTTATTAGAGAGATTCAAATAAAAGCCAAAGGATAGGATTGAGTGTGGGTTGAGGATTAGATGATTTAGAAGAGAAGAAGAATAGGCTGGTCTTGGAGTTGGTTTGATTGAGGCGTTGAGAGGTTTTGATTGTTTTGAGAGGCTTGAGGTTGTTTTGGCTTTCACGGGGATTAAGAGGATGATGGGAGTCTTGAGGAGTAATTGGTCATTTTTGGTGGAGTTAAGGGGTTTCGGATTATTTGGTGGAATTGAGGAGTTGTTTGTGTTTGTGAAGTTCGGATCTTGAAATGGTTGGGTTTTTGAAGTGTTTTGGGAAGTTGAAAGTGTTGAAGGGAAACTCGGGTTTTCAAAACGATCGAGTATGGAAGAGGATGCTTGGTTTACAGGTGTTCGGATTTCTGAAGATGTTTCAGGTTTCTGGGAGTCTTCAAGAATTGGAAGTCCTATTTGACTTAGAGTTGGTTCAGAGGAGGGTTGGGAATTGTTTATGGGTCCTAGAGCTCTAATGGAAATGTTGGATTGATTTATTCAGAATTGTCTCTCTTAAAGTTTTTAAGACTGAAAAATCATTTTTTTTGTAAAAGGGCGGATAATCCCGAGGGATTACCCTATGTACCCCCTTGAACACGACACTTAATTAATGGTAAGTGCCGAGGCTCGAAAGATGGGGCAATGAATTTATGTCGAAAAATAGGATTCAGAGAGAAACACCATGAATGAGATGTTCTCGGTCGAACCCTAATAACGTCTCTAACTCCCGGGTTTTAAAACATTAAAAACCGAAAACATTGAAATCGAGTGGAAGGGAGTTAGACGATTCTAAAATCCCGGCTGCAACTAGGAAGGTTGTTACTTCCCTAGCACCCCGCCTTGTAAAAATCTAGGCTGCAATTAGGGGAGGTTTGTCACCCTAATGCCCCGCCTAAAGAGATCCAGACTGCGACAAGGGAGGTTATGACCCCAGTGCCCCGCCTCGGATTTTTATTTTTGGGAAGGGACAGCGTGTTCTAACCGTGGGAAATGTTTTGAAGGGGTTAGACCTTCCTTGCTCCCCTAAAAACACTTATTTTGAGATTAAAAACTGAATTGGAAAAATTTTAAAGTTGTTCGGAATTCTCGAAACAAAGAACCTGATTTTGGGAAATGTTTTTAGGAGAAAAACTTTCTGTATATGTGAGAAGAACTTTCTGTATATGAAGCAGAGTTTTTCTGTGATGTGAGAAGAAGTTTTTCCTTTAAAATTCCACAAAATGGTTTCTTTGAAAACTTGATGAGACTTTGAATAAAATAATGGTTTGAAATTCTTTTTGGTTTTTTGGATTTGAAAGGATTTTACAAGTTGAAAATGAGTTGAAGGAATCGGGTTTGAAAAATGAGTCTAGACTTGATTTGATTTTGGTTTGACTTGTATGAGATGAGTTGGATCACCGTTCGGGTTTGACTTGATTTGGGTTCCTGGTCAAGGTCAAATCTTGGTCAAGGTCAAGGTCAAATTTGGTCCGGGTCAGCTTGGTCAAGGTCACTTTTTCTGGTCAAGGTCAAAGCTTGGTCAGGTCAAAGCTTGGTCAAGGTCAAAGCTTGGTCAAGGTCAAATTAGGTCAAGGTCAAAATTAGGTCAAGGTCAAAATTCGGTCAAGTCAAATTCGGTCAAAGTCAACATTTGAATCGGTCAGGTAACGTTTTTGGTCAAGGTCAATGTTTTGGTCAGGTCAAGGTTTTTTGGTCAGGTCAACATTTTTGGTCAAGGTTTGACATTTGTGGACTGTTTTGACTTGTGAGGACTTGGTTGACTTGTGTGGGACTTGGGCCTTATTTGAGACATGGATCTTTTATGGTTTTGGGCTTTCTTGGTGTTGGGGCCAGGGTTTGGGGCTTCGGGTTTTGGGCCTCGGGTTGGGCTTTGGGTTTGGGCCTCGGGTTTGGCCCCTGGATTTGGGATCTTCGGATTTGGGCCCTGGGTGGTTTGGGCCGAGATTGGGTTCTGCTCGGGCCGTGGGTTTGGATAATGGGCCGAGGGTGTTGGCTCGGATTTGTGGGCCGAGTTTGTGCGACGGACCAGATTATAAGATGGGCGGCCTGGGCTTGGGTATTAGGTTTGGGTTTTGGGTTTGGTAGAATTGGGTCGGGCTGTGAACTTGGGCCGAGTTTGGTTTCTGTTTGGGCCGTGGGCTTGGATAATGGGCCGAGAGTTTGGGTTCTGCTTGGCGTGGGTTCGGATAATGGGCCGAGAGTTTGGGTTCTGCTTGGGCCGTGGGTTTGGATAATGGCCGAGTTGGTGATGGGCCGAATTTGGATTTGGTTTGTGGGCTGAGGGTGTTGGGCTTGGATTGTGGCCGAGTTGGTGATGGGCCGAATTTGGATTTGGTTTGTGGGCTGAGGGTGTTGGGCTTGGATTGTGGGCCGAGTTGGTGATGGGCCGAGTTTGGATTTGGTTTGTGGGCTGAGGGTGTTGGGTTTGGATTGTGGGCCGAGTTGGTGATGGGCCAAATTTGGATTTGGTTTGTGGGCTGAGGGTGTTGGGCTTGGATTGTGGGCCGAGTTGGTGATGGGCCGAATTGGGTAGTACAATTTTTATTTTTGGGTTTTTTTGAACTAAATTTTTAAAAGAAAACAAGTGAGAGTTAAAGGTTGTTTTTTACACAGTGATGAAAACATGAAAATTTGAGAGACAATTCTGGATAGGATGTGGAGTGAGGGGATGGGTGTTTGGAGGAATTTTTTGGTTTGAAAGGAAAAGTTCATATTTATATATATACATATTTAAATGTGTGTTTTAGGGTTTAGGGTGTCACCTTGACCAAGAAGGACACATGACCCTAAGTGCCAAGGGACACCCACTAACCTAATGGCTAGGACCTAGAGGACATAATAACTATGGCTTAGTTAATAGCTAAAGAATACAAGGAATAATTAACATTGCGGAAGAGTTACACAGCATGTACAAATATAACACAAAACAATCAACAGGGGTGAACACACATGCTGGGAAAGAAAAAGCAACCAGAGATCTGTATAAAATTCAGCATCGGGTGATCAGAAGGGCACATCAGAATGTATATGATTTGCAGTGTATTTTTCAAAGCGAATGAATATCCACTATACAAGACATTAGACCGCATTCAGGTGAGCATGTTGAGAGTTTGATCAGTCTAAAACTAGTTCCAAGCCTAAATTAAACTCCTAGCTGAAATTAGCAAACCTGTTTTCAAGCTGTACGAGAAGGAAAACCTAAACTAAACACATTACTTCCACTGTTAATCACCTAACTGCAAACATGCTCTAACAGAACACTAAATTCCTAATGAACTGCTAGTTATCAGCAAGGAAATAAGGACTGGTTACTTGCTAAAGAAGAATAAAATAGTGTAACTGATTATGGGCTGCCAATATCGATCCTACCGTTTCATAGACAAATGAAATGAAAGTTCCAACTCTAAGGTTTCTGCTGTTTCTTAAACTCTCATAAACATGAACAAGTTTCAGAGGCTAAACCTAGCGGCATGCATTCAAAAAAATGAGACAAACTGTAATAACAAGGGTCAGGAATCGGCACAAAAGTGTGGAACACAACAAATATCCACCCGTTGATAGACATTAATCTTATAGGCATACGTTTCAGGCAGAACAAGCAAGACAGGTCCAAGCAGTGTTTAAAGAGTGATAAGGAGAGTCAAGAATCTGTACCGACAGAAGAACATATGTGATTTCCTGCAAGCATCTCAAAATACAATCGAGACTCAGCAAAGGATTAGTCCGATTAATAGGCAACAGAACAAAGCCAAACCAAGCATTATAAAAGAAAGAAACTAGCTATACTGAAGGAGGAAAATGAGAGCAAGGTGTGGGTATATCATAGGGGTTGTGAACTCGTCTCAGGCGAGGACTCATAGGCGGTATTCTGAATACACACTCTTCTGGAGTTTACGACTCCAAGCAGAACACAATCAAACCTCAAACGGAAACGAAATCCGCTTCAGAAATATGAGCAACACTGAGAACAAATCAAGCCAAGTAAACGACATTCGTAAGAAGGATTCCCCGTAAACAGAAGCGAAAAACTTCTCAAATACCCGGTGCTGGTGAACCGGATCAACTTCAGATATACATGTAAACCCAGGACCTCCAACTTCTTAGCGCCATCACTCGAACCCGAAGACCCATGGTGGGTTCGGTATTCGGGCATGCATTCGAAGGGAAAACAAAGAAAGAGCAACGCAAAAATATCGGTAAGATCAAAATTGAACAGCACGTGAAGTGAACAGATGATTGCAAAAATAAAAGAAGTTTGAAGTGCGAGAAACAAGGTTTTAAAAGCTTGTCTGAGTTCCTGCCATGTTCGTGAACTTCAAGGTTCATACCAGGCTAGAGTTTCACAATCGATTTATACAGGAAACAAACGGAAACGAAACAAAAGAAATGGAGTTGGGGAAGAGATGGCCGCTTATGTTCGGAATGGTTACCGAAGCGGTATCCGCTTCCTGTCAGTCGACCGAATGCAACAGGGGAAGTATAAATATAAACGTAAATAAAGTTCCACATCCTTCACCAAACCCAGGGATATGCGAAATGTGGATTCGAAACCCCTGGTTCGAGAGCGTTATCGGTAAAATACAACGGGAGACGGATTTCTTTCTCAGAAAAAGATTTTTGACAACCCAAAGTTCACCGTCTCACATTTGGAATCGAAAACAGAAGTAGGATGCGTGAAGCAAGGAGATGAAGATGAGAAGATTCAGGGGAGAAAAGACGCTGCCTGAGCATTAATCTTACCTGGTAGACTCGGAAATCGAACGGGGATTCAAACAAGGTGACCGAGTTCGAAGAATGAATCAGATAGAGAGGTCGAGGGATTCGAGGAAGGTTTCTGGGTTCTTCACTGGGTTTGAAAACTGGGGAATAGCCAAGAGACCAGTGAATCGACAATAGAATTAGAATGGGGATCAGCGTCGGCTAAAAGAACGTGGTGCTACTGTAGGTTTTTTGGATGTTTTATAATGGAGGAGGGAGTGGGCAGATGTCAAATTGGGGCTTCTCTTTGTAGACGTGGGCTTGTGAACTGATTTTTATTTGGGCTGACAAGAGAATTGGGCTTTTCTGAGGTTAAAAAATCGGACAGGAGGAGGATAGAAGAAGCAAAAACGGGTTTAGCAGCTCCCCAGTCTCGAAACTCACAACCTCTAGCATACCCTTCCATGCCTCTACACCTATAAGGTATGACGAACTCATTAAATGAAGCACGAACATAACAGAAGAACCAAGTTGCGGGCTGAAGCGGATAAAGAAAATGCTTTTGTTCACGCCAAGAATCGAACCGAGACTCACTATCGGGCTACACGAGTACTTTAACCAGTTAAGCTAGGTCGAATTCCAGTATATACATGGAGAAATAATACAAATGCTCTAAAATACTGGATAACTCTCCTAAAAATACGACGAATCCAAAAGAAAGTATACAATAAAATGAGATGATTAATCTGATGACATGAAAAGTATGTAATACAATTAAAATAGATACAAAACGTAAAGATATATAAAATAAAAGAAAGCATACGTACATGAAATGATGAAAATTAAAAGCTCGTAATGAAGATAACACTCAATAAATAGAAAAATATGGTAGTAAAGGACACACAAATGATAGAAAATATTGATGAAAAAACAAGAAAGTCAAAAAAAAAAAGAAATAACAAATAAGTTAAAGTATAATCGATCGAACACTAAATAATACATGGTAAATCAAAAACCGTGAATGTTTTAAAAAAAAAGCACAAAATATGTATACGAAAGAAGTCAGTTAAAAACAGATTTCAATAAAAGCTCGTGCTCCTTTTCCATAGGAATGTGAGGTTTAAATGTCGGGAAAAGAAATTCGCTTAGTTGAAAACGGGGACGACCGCTTTGTTTCTAGAAGCATGTTTATCTTTGTATTTTTGTTTCCATATAAAAAACGGTGAGAATTTTGGTGTCTACAGATGGCTCCCCTTGATTCAATTTGCAGGACCTTGCAGAATTGGGATCAAGGTTGACGGGCGCCAAAAATTCTCGCTGCGGTTTAGTGGTGCGTTGGGATGCAACCGTGAGTGTGTGAATACGATTGGAAGTACGAGGACTTATGACGAGCCTCAGTTAGACCTCTTGACATCTACCCTAGGACTTATGACGAGCCTAGGATACTAATAATCCGACTTGGTTTTAGGGTGCACGAGGGCTTAGGACGCCTCAACTGGACCTCTTGATATCCAGTCCTAGGGCTTTGATGACGGGCCTAGAATGCGATTGAAAGTACGAGGACTTAGGAGTGCCTCAACTAGACCTCTTGATATCTAGCTATAGGACTTATGACGAGCCTATAATACCAACAACCCGATTTGATTTAAGGTGCACGAGGGCTTAGGAGTGCCTCAACTGGACCTCTTGATATCCAGTCCTAGGGCTTATGACGGGCCTAGAATGCGATTGAAAGTACGAGGACTTAGAGTGCCTCAACTAGACCTCTTGATATCTAGCTATAGGACTTATGACGAGCCTATAATACCAACAACCCGATTTGATTTAAGGTGCACGAGGGCTTAGGAGTGCCTCAACTGGACCTCTTGATATCCAGTCCTAGGCTTATGACGGGCCTAGAATGCGATTGAAAGTACGAGGACTTAGGAGTGCCTCAACTAGACCTCTTGATATCTAGCTATAGGACTTATGACGAGCCTATAATACCAACAACCCGATTTGATTTTAAGGTGCACGAGGGCTTAGGAGTGCCTCAACTGGACCTCTTGATATCCAGTCCTAGGGCTTATGACGGGCCTAGAATGCGATTGAAAGTACGAGGACTTAGGAGTGCCTCAACTAGACCTCTTGATATCTAGCTATAGGACTTATGACGAGCCTATAATACCAACAACCGATTTGATTTAAGGTGCACGAGGGCTTAGGAGTGCCTCAACTGGACCTCTTGATATCCAGTCCTAGGGCTTATGACGGGCCTAGAATGCGATTGAAAGTACGAGGACTTAGGAGTGCCTCAACTAGACCTCTTGATATCTAGCTATAGGACTTATGACGAGCCTATAATACTTTGATGGAGTGTGTACGAACTCGCTGCGGTGAAAGGTTGATCTGAAGTCGAATTAGTTGCATTGATTCGGGGTCGGACGCTTTCTGATGGGTCCTTCGATCCTCAACGAAGGATTTGAGATTGGAAAATTTTCTCTTGTGTTGTCTCCTTTAACTGCATGGGTGCTCGGGATGATGGGATTGGGTGATTCCGATATATACGGTTGGGTGGTCTGACATAACCTTTGGGGACCGTGGTGGTCAAGTGCGATTTTTGTGATCTTGGAGAGGGCTTCGGCCGACGACTCTGGTAGTTTGACGGTGGCCCTGGTGTTGCACTGGATGGCTCCGGCATTTCTCTGAGATGGTTCCGGTATGGCTCTTAGATGGCTCCGGTTTGATATGTGACTCCCTTGTGAGCAACGACTCTGGGATGGTTGATGATGGAGTGCTTCGATATGATCTGAGGGCTCTGGTATGATCGGATGGCTCCATTGCGGTCGGGTGGCTCCAGTGCGGTCAGATGGCTCCGGTTTCGTATGTGACTCCCTTGTGAGCACGACTCTGGGATGGTTGATGAGTTTGGGTTCGATATGACCTGAGGGCCCCGTATGATCGGATGGCTCCATTTTGATCGGTTGGCTTCGGTACGGCTCTGAGATGGCTCCGGTTTCGCCCCGAGATGATCCACTCGATTGAGACGGGTTTCTTCATAGAGTGATGGCACTGGCATTGTAGTTCGAGGGGAGGAAGGTTTTTTATTTTGGGACGGGGTCGCACCCTGAGAGGGTTGCCTACGTACTCAACTCCCTGTTGAGATCAGACCTTACGTAGTTCATGTTTTTTGGCGAGTGAGGAGTTTGGCGGTGAGGGGGGAATGTCTTGTGGGGCATTTTCTTTGAACAGCGCCCGAAGACTTTTGATCCTTTGTTTTGATGGCTGTGCGGTCTCCGAGAATTACTGTCGTGCCGGTTGGTGAAGGGGACAGGCTCTGTGCTGTGGCTTCCCCTTCTAAAAGAGCATACTCATTCTTCTCTTTCCGTGGTGTAGGATATTTTGTCTGAACCGATGGATGCAAATCTATTCTACATGCATTTTTTTTTGATATGATTGAATGCAACGAGGATGTCGTGTCAAGGTGAGCTCAGCCAAGAATTCTAGTTAAGTCAGATTAGTCATTTCTGAGCCACTTCTTTCTTGAAAAATCTACCCAAAAGTCTCTCGGGATCTCTTATACCTTTCCGTTTCCTTTCTTAAGGTCAGTTAGGCTTTCTTTAATCGGGGTGATGCACACTCGTTTTTTTTCTCTACCTTCCTGATTTCTTTGACGCTCGTTTGTGCGTGATTGTATCGACAAGATCGGACGCGTCGTAGCCGTTCATGTTTCGAATTTGGTACTTTCGAATCAAGCAAATACCATCTCTAAGTCGGAGGTCTTTCGATGGGTTATAACGGGGCTGCAGGGTATGTCACATGGGACTGGAGGATTCGTTTGAGGATTGTGGGGCTTTGGTGCAACGGAGGATATGCTTCACCTTTGCCATGGATGGAGTGATTTTTGGACTTCTATCGCGTTTGTGCGGATTATTATGCGTCCTCATTTTTGATTTGCTACTTTTTGAGCAGTCTATTTGCATTTCTTCGTGTTTGACATTTCTGGTCTCATCTATTTGTGTTTGACATTTCTTGGTGGGAGACTTTCATTTCCTCTCTTTATTGTTTTGAGCGTTTTGTGCTCCGCTTCTCTCGTTTTTATCCTCTTTGGGTGTCTCTTTCAAGCTTTCCTCCATGCTTTAAATGGTGGGGAAGGAACCATGGCTCCAGCTCTTTTATCCTCTTTTGCAGGGGTGAATGGTTGCGTGATGTGGGATGGTATATCGTGGAGCTGTTTTCGAAAAGATTCTCAATGAAAGGCTCAGCGGGGTTTACTAAGGGATCGTTTTCAGGGTCAATAAGGCTTTTGGCCTTGTGGGGGTTTTCTTCGATCCTAGGTGCCTGTCATCCCTATTGACAGATAATTGTTTCCTCTACTATTCCCAATTTTGACATGAATGGTAACGCGCTTTTCTCATCAATATTTAGTTCCATGAAGGGGGATCCTCACCTGGCGCTTTGAAATTTAAATGCATCAAACGCTCTGGGTTTTGCACGCTCTGTGTTTCTCTCATGCACTCAACTCTCACGGGAGGTTAGAGATCCTTTCCAGACCTCTTCGAGGAAAATGATACAAGAGTTCGTCGGCCTTTGATGACTTATGTGACTTTCCTAGAATTAAAGATTGAGATATACCCTGACACTAGGGATATGCAAATGCTGCAAGCAATTAAGCTAAACCTAATGCAGATGATAATGATAACTTTTGTGTGGATGCATTTTTTTTTTTAGATTTTTTTTTATTTTATGCATTTTTTGTGGATGCATTTTTTTGATTTTTGAATGAATGCGTGTGTGTGTTTTTTTTTTTTGATTTTTGTGACGGTTCAGACATAATATCGTTTCAACCGGTCGAGATTGACAAGGCTTTGAAATTCTTCTCCGTCCAAATCTGTTAGTAATACAGCACCATGAGGGGTTATTTCTTTGACCAGGTAAGGGCCCACCCAGTTCGGTCTGAACTTCCCTCGTGGTCTGGTAAATCTTTCCTCCTCAGCTCTTTTAGGACGAGATCACCCACTTGGATGTTTCGTTCTTTGACCCTTTTGTTGAACGCTCTAGCCATTCTCTTCTGGTAACCCTGGATGTGATATAATGTCTGTAGGCGTTTTTCATCAAGAAGAGCAAGACTGTCATAGCGCTGTTGCAGCCAGTCACTTTCAGCAATTTTCAGTTCATTAGTGACCCGAAGAGTTGGAATTTCAAGCTCGATTGGCAAAACACATTCTGACCCATACACCAAGGAATACGGAGTGGCTCCGGTTGCAGTTCTGACAGTAGTTCGGTATCCCCAGAGAGCGTAGTGTAGCTTTTCTGGCCAATCTCTGTACGTTTCGACCATTTTTGACAGTGCACTCTTCACGGCTTTGTTGGCGGCTTCGACCGCTCCGTTGGTCTGAGGTCTGTATGGAGATGATCTGTGGTAACGGATGTGGTATTTTTCCATGACCCGGATAGTGTCTCCGTCGAACTGGGGACCGTTATCTGATACGAACTCTGATGGAACCCCGTATCGGCATATGATATCTCGCTCGATGAACTGGGCAACTTGCTTTGATCCGATGTTCGCGAACGACCGTGCCTCTACCCATTTGCTGAAATAATCTATCGCTACAAGGATGTAGCGGTGTCCATTTGAAGCTTTGGGGTGGATTTCTCCGATGATGTCGATTCCCCATATAGAGAACGGCCAAGGAGCCGCCATGGCTGTTAGGGGTAGAGGAGGCAGGTGTTGCAAGTTAGCATGGGTCTGAACCTGGCGCACTTTTTCACGAATTCGTGACAATCGGCTTCCATCGTTGTCCAGTAGTACCCTAGCCTGAGGATTTTCCGGGATAGGGAATGTCCTCCAGCATGGGTCCCGCATACTCCCTCTCGTGGATGTCCTCGATGATCTTATCAGCCTCTTTTCGGGTCACACAAAGTGTTGGACTCCATTCGGCATTCTCTTGTAGACCCTGGTTCCGCAGACCACATACTGATTTGACATTCTTCTTAGTGCGATGCGGTCCTGCTTAGTGGCTTCTGGCGGATACTCTCCTCTTCTAAGGAAATTCTCGATGTCCACAAACCACTCATCCTCGACTTCCCCTGTCTCGATGGCTCCAATCTCAAACGAGGGTGTATTAGTCATGGTTATCCACAAGGGGAAGTATAGTGAACCGGTCGGTACTTGAACCACTGAAGCCAAGGAGGCTAAAGAGTCAGCAAAGATGTTCTGGCTCCGGTTCACGTGCTTGAAAGTCACATTTCGAAAGCATGTGATCAAGTATGAAAGGTAGTCATGGTAGGGGATCAATCGTTCTTCTCGGATCTCCCAAGTCTGATTGACTTGCGAAATAACGAGATTAGAATCGCCAAAGACCTCTAACTCCCCCACTTGCAATTCTAATGCCATTTCCAGTCCCAGGATGCAGGCTTCGTATTCCGCCATGTTGTTAGTGACCGGATAATTGATTTTTACTGCAGCTGGAAGTAGATCCCCTCCGGATGGATCAACAAGATCCCGCTCCTTTACCCTTATGGTTGACGGCACCATCAAAGTACAACCTCCAACAGGTTTTCCGTAATGTCATGATTTGTTCGTCCGGGAAATCATCATTTCCGAAGAACTCGGATGCTACAGGGCATTCTGCTAGATGTTCGGCTATGGCACTCCCTTTGATTGACTTCTGAATTTTGAAAGTGATGTCGAACTCAGACAACAGTAGGGACCATCTGGATAAGCGGCCGTCGAGAATTGGCTTTTCCAGTAGGTACTTTATAGGGTTCATGCGTGCAATCAGATGAACCTCTTGTCCTAACAAGTAGTGCCTTAGCTTCTTCGTAGCCCAGACCAAAGCAGCACAAAATTTGTGGATGTCAGAGTATCGTGTTTCTGCATCGACCCATTTCTTGCTGATATGGTAGATTGACTTTTCACACGGTGGGGATCCTTGTTCTTGGGCCAGCATGGCGCCCATGGATGTTTCCCGAGCTGTCAGGTAAAGAATCATTGGCTTACCCTCCTGGGGCGGTACCAAGACGGGCGGGTTCTGCAAATAGGTTTTGATCTTTTCAAAGGCTTCCTGACACTGCTCATTCCAGACCTTAGACGCATCTTTCTTCAACAGACGGAAGATAGGCTCACAGGTCTCGTTAGCTGCATGATGAATCTTCTGATGTACTGAATTCTGCCTAAGAAACCTCTGATTTCTTTTTCGGTTTTCGGAGGAGGCATTTCTTGGATGGCCTTTTTTTTATCTGGGTCTACCTCGATTCCCGGGTAGTGATCATGAAGCCCAAAAGCTTTCCTCCGGTACTCCGAATGTACATTTCTCGGGGTTTAACTTCATCTGGTACTTCCGCATCCGATCAAAGAACTTTCTCAGATTTATCAAGTGGTCCTCCCGTTGGGCAGCTTTGACAATCATGTCATCTACGTATACCTCCACTTCCTTGTGAATCATATCATGCAATAAGGTGGTGGCGGCCCTTTGATACGTGGCTCCGGCATTTTTCAAGCCAAAGGGCATGTTCACGTAACAAAAGGTTCCCCACTGTGTAATAAAAGACGTTTTTTCCTGATCTTCTACAGCCATTCGGATCTGGTTGTAACCTGAAAAATCCATCCATGAATGACAGTAGTGCATGTTGGGCAGTATTGTCAACAAGGATATCGATGTGGGGTAAGGGAAAGCTGTCTTTGGGGCTGGCGTTTAAGTCTCGAAAGTCATACACACTCGCACCTTTCCATTTTTCTTTGGGACGGCAACGATATTGGCTAGCCAATCGGGGTAATTGACGACCCGAATGAAGCCAACACGTAACAACTTCTCAACTTCCTCTTTCACTTTCAATTGGTGCTCAGGTTTCATTCTTCTCAAACGTTGTTTCTTAGGTTTGACATTAGGATACAACGGTATTCGGTGTTGGACAATGTTGGGGTCAATCCCCGGCATGTCTGCATAGCTCCAAGCAAAAACATCGACATATTCAATTAGCAGGGAAGTCAAGTCACGTTTTTCCGTTTCACTCAGACCCAAACCGACTTGTAAGGTTTTAGGGTTATCGGTGTGTCCGATATTTATTGCTACAGTGTCCTCCACAATTGAGTGTGGGTGGAATATTGTTCTGTGGGAGGCATACTCTCCTCGTCATATTCCTCTTTCTTCGGCCTCATAATTTGCATTGAATCAAGTGACAAGAGAGATGAATTTTCTGAATAAACTGAATTTTCATTAATATTCGAAGAATTGGGTAACTCGGTGATTGTCAGAAAATTGCCACCATTTTTACAACGGAAAATAAATGGTGGCTCTTCCCCTCTTCCTTCTTCATTGAAATTTAAAAAGATATCATCCTCATCATCAGCACTACGAGAACTACTGCTACTGCTATCACTATCAACTAGAATGACTGAATACGGCTCTGGAAAATCAGCTCCTCTCTCTTATGATAGACGACAAGACACGCTCCATGGCCATCAACCGAGGGTGCGGGGTCCTTGATGACTGGTTTGGTCGTGACACTGCTCTCCGCTGCATCCTCGGGCATTCCCTGGTTGCATCCCTTGTCGTCATGGTCTTCAAGGCATGAGTAGAGGAGAAGTAAAGTGGTCGACCAGCTCTCCCACTCCATTGTCTCCTGACTTCCCTGAGCTTGAACTGCTTTCTGCTTATCACAACTCACAGATACACATGGTTCAAGGTTAACTGGTAGGAAAAAATCTATGGGGATTCTTACATGTGAATCTGTCAACATCATACCTGGCATTTCTGTGAATCCTAACCCGGCTCCTCGGCCTCCAGCATATGGTGCTAACGGCTCTACCATGCCCTGTAGCTCCTTTCCTAATCCATTCCCCTGTTTGTTTGTAGCCCATCCGAGACATCATGTGCTGTGATGCGGGGCTATAGACACTAGGGTCGAAGTAGAGAGGAGTGATGAAAGAAGTTTGACTTACCTGCTGCGCCGGTTTTGCCACTGTGAACCCCCCAAGGGTTAGCTCCCGTTGACCTGGCGCTTTGATCTCGAACAGTTGGGATTCATTCCTTGCCTCTCCTAGCACTTCCACGATCCGTCCTCCATGCTTAAACTTGAGCTTTTGGTGGACTACTGAGGGCACACCCTTGATTTGGTCAATGAAATTCCGGCCCAACAGTAAGTTGAAGGTGGAAGAAATATCGATGACCATCACTTCGATAGAGAAGGAGGCATCCTCGATTAGGATTGGCAGGGTGATCATCCCCAACACTTTTCTGTGGCTGTTATCGTATGCGCTTAAAGTCATCTCCACAGGTTTGAGATCGTTATACCCCATGTGTCGAGCAACACGCAGCGGACAGTTTACTTCACTTCAGCACCGTCATCGATGAGCGTCTTGGGGACATTGAAACCCCCAGCTTTTACAGATATGTAGAGGGCTCGTCCAGATTGGCGGGAGATTTCTTCTCATCTGTGAAGGTGATTGCCATAGCAGGGGTCTGGGTCAAGTGGGCTACAATGGTGTCTACACTGACCGTTTGTTTCTTATCCATTTTAAGATGTCGGGCCACTGCATTCTTGTGTTCCTCTGACATGGTCAACAGGGACCAGATTGTGATTGGGATGCTCGTGCTCTTCAACTTCTTGAGCAACTCTTCTTCTCCAGCCAATTTACTTTCCGATTCACTCAGAGTGAGATCATGCACTTTCTGGGGTAATGACGCGGCCTCTTCAGCAAGCTCGACCGGCTTGTAGTGTTTTCCTGAACGGGTAAGATGGTGAGTCTGACTTAGATCTTCATCTTTGATCAAAAGAGGTGTCCTGATCGGGGTTACCGCAGGCGGACCATCATCTTCGTTGGTGATCAGGATGACACTGCACTCTCCGAAATTCTCCTTCCTCGCCTCTCGGCAACCTTCTGCCGGCACCAAGCTTCTACCACCTCCATGCTTTCATAGTATTGTAGAGCTCTCGTGCCTCAAAATTCAGTCCCACGAGTAACTCAAGGTTCTTTTCCATTTGCCGTCCTACTATCAGCAGGGTGATGATGGACACCCTTCCTTGTCCTACTAGACGCTCGACTGTAGCACGTATCTCATGCGTCATTGCTAGATATTCATGCATTTGCGGTTGAATATCATGCTGGATTTCTGGACGATGAACTCGGAAGGCGTCTAGCTCCGGAGATAGCACGATTGGAGGGGGTGTGCTCTGGTTGCCCGGCTCAGAGGAATTCTCAATGGCATGGATCCTTATGATTCTGCTAACATCCGATTCTTCTTCTCCTTCTCCTATCAGGCTCATCATATTCACATGCCTGGGATAGAGTTGTTTTGAGTGTTCGGATTAGTTTTCGGGAATTCCACCTCCCCTGCATCGATCAAGTCCTGGATGGCATGCCGCAAGGCCCGGCAATTTTCAGTACCATGTCCCTTGATCATGTGGTATTCACAGAAACTGGCAAGGTTGGTTCCCATCTGGGTAACTCCTGGTTTGGGTTTCGGGTGTCCCAGCAAAAAACCCACTTTTCTTCAGCTTTTCATAGGCTTTGTCCATTGGCATTCCTAAGCTGGTGTAATTCCTTCTGGGTTGAGTCTGGTAGCTGCTTGGCGGTGGAGTTGCAGAGTAGTTTGAAGTTGACCCACTAACTTGGGCTTGAAATACTGGTGGCTGGGATTGATTAGTTGATGGGGTAGGGACAGATTTTCCAATTGTGTCTGCCTTGGACTGCCTATTCTGATAATTCATCCCTCTAGGGTTTGATCCTTGAAAATTCAAACCCTTCAGACGTCCAGCTAGGGACAGTTCTTCTGCAGCAGTGGCGGCAGCTTTCAAGTGTCGGAAATCACAACCGAGGGACTTAAGATGGTCTGAATAAGGGTTTTCCAGGCAATCGATAATGATTCTTATTTGCTCATCTTCGTTGGGCCGGTCTAGCATCTGCCCCACCTTCTCTCTCCATCTGGTGATGAATTCCATCACTGTCTCATGATTTCTTGGTCTCATGGTTTCTAGGTCTCTCCGGGTGACCCCTAGGTGAGTGTTATAACTGTACTGCTCCACGAAAGTCTGGTAGACCTCTTCCAACTTCTTCCCTGAGAAATCCATTCTTGATACCCAAGTTTGGGCTGACCCTTCAAGATAACTGGGGAAACAGATTATCTTCATCTCGTCATCTAGCCCATACATAGTCATGACCCGGTCAAACTGGGCGAGATGGTGTCTGGGGTCCCCTTTCCCTGAGTACTTAGAGATTTCCGGCAGTTTTAGATTTTCGGGCAATTTGGAGCTTGGCTTTAGTTGGAACTGACGAAAACCCAACATCTTGGCTCTCTCCCCGAGCTGCATCTCCGCTAGTAGCTCTTCTTTCAGGGATTTCTTCATTTGATTGAGGTCAAGTGGAAGATGTTCAGCAGGCGGGGCTTGGTTGTAACCATGAATCAGATGGTTAGATGGTTGGGGTAACAGTTGGGTCTGGGGAATTGCCTCCTCAAAACGGACAGCATGTCCGGGAGTGGTGTACTGGTATTGATTGAGTTGGATGGGGTCAGGGTGTGGTGAGTTGGGATGAATGAATTCTGGTTGTTTGGCTTGATATAGGTGGGCTGTTTGGACAGTGGCTCCAGCGGGTGGGAACGGTGGTAGTCTGGGAAGGTGGTTGGTACTGTAGGGACCGTGGTCATGATTGGAGGTGGCAGGGGTGCTCCTGAGAGTAGGTCAGCCGTTTGAAAAGTTGTGGTGACTGGGTGGATGATGGTGCGTTCTTTCCCTGTGGTCGGTTGTGGTATGTTGGTGTTGAACATAGGGTTTTGATTGCTCCAGACTCTGTTGGGGTGTGGGGAGGAGTCCTCAATATAATCCTCATCGGGGTCAGTAAGGTATGGATCCTTTCCCTTGGCTGACCTCTCTTGGCGCAATTGCTCCTCTAGCCTCTCAACAGTTTGCTTCAGCATGTTCTCATTTCTTGTTGACTGTTCTAGCATACGGTAGAGAATACTTGGATCAGGAAGACGTGAGCTACCGCCGCTAGCTCCTACAACTGCGCTTACACCGCATCAATAGCTGTGGTTGCCAGGGCACCTTCTGGGGCGGTGGGATTGATCAGGTTTTGGTCCATAGTTTCCGACGAGGTTTCAGTCGCGGTGTCACTGGCCAGCCTTCCCGGGAATCTCTTTTCCACAGTCGAGTAATGTTGGTAAAACTGGAAGAACACTCCTGACACTGTGCTCTGCTCTGGTTGGTTTTCTGCGATACCAGGGAATATGGAATACGTGGAAGATGTCAGTATGAAAGCAAGTTAAAAAGGATGGGAGAAGGAACGAGGAGGGAGGGGTCGTCCCCAGAATACATTTTGAAAAATCAGATCCTTTCGTGAATCTGTTAAATAAAGAAAAGGCTCACGAGCCGGTTTTATTTCCAAGAACAGATGCCGTATTGTTCATTACGCAGTTGTGATTGCAATGTAGTAAGGAAAAGGGGAATTACAAAAGTGTTTAGAAAAGGGGAAACAGATCGTTAGTGTCAATAAAACTGTTTATCATTACATATCCGAGAGGAGGGGGAGTTACATCCAAACTCGAAAGGGGAAACAGGGGAATTACATTGGAACAAAAGGGGAGGGATGCAACTACTAGTCATTACCTAATCTTAATTACATAGCCGAGGGAAAAAGGGACTACATCTGGGTTTAATCCTAATTACATAGCCGAGGGAAAAAGGGATTACATCCGAGTTTAATCCTAATTACATAGCCGAGGGAAAAGGGGATTACATCTGAGTTTAAGAGGGAAACTTAATTAAGTTTTACTAGCGCCTACACGAACATGATCATCTAGCTAAAAGGGGGGTTACATCTAAATTCAAAATGGGGAAAGTGTAATCAACCCTAATCAGTCCAACGGTGGTCGACGCGTGAGTCAACCCACGGTCTTCTTACGCTTCAGCTTTTCTTTCTCTAACTTCCTCTTCTGAGTGGCTGATAGTGGGGGTTGTAGATTTTTCACGATCGGGAGACTGGGGTCTTTCTTAATCACTGGACGACCCTGAGCATAAGCGCCAATGACTCCTCTGTCGATTCTGTCTTCCAGCCAAGCCCTATATTTGTCATTCAAACTTCTATAAGGGGCGTAGATATTGAAGACTGCCCATTTCAACCCTGTGTCATAGATACGGCTGACATATCTGATCGCTCCATCCGTAAACTGATGATCCTCGAATTCAGACTCAACCATACCAGGAATGGTTTGCTCGCGCCCAAACTGTCTCATGGCTCTCAACGGATGTATCTTAACGAATCGATCGAGTCCAACGAGGATCAGCCCATTGTGACCGGCTGATCCCACTGCTCCACCCTGCACATCCCAATCCTTGATGACCCACTCAATTTGGCCTTCAAAGTAGAATCCCGAAAGAACACCTTCCACCCTTCTGGCGGGGTCAACTGTCGCTTCCTTGACAGCATGTATGTTCATGTTAACTACCACATACTGGTCGGCTAATGGCAGTCTCTTCAAGTGGTCGAACAACCAGATTTGTAGCAGTAGCGGACTTCCGATGAAAAACGTGTCTACCTCTCCCGTTTCCTTCCAACGATCTAGAGCTCGAACAATCTCAGCTGTAACCACAGATCCAACACTCTGTCCATCCTTCAAAGCTTTTAACATGTAAATGACCTTTGGATTCATCCGTAAGTCTCTTTGACGAAAAAGGTGAAGGCCCATGATGCAGAGGTCCAGGACGCGCCTCCTGGTTCTCAACGCACGGTAGGGTCGGCTGAATAACTCTAGAATCCCAGGTAAACTTATACTCATATCCTTGAAGTTCTCTACTTCTGCTATATCGACTTCAAGAAACTCTGCAACGAACTTTGGAATCTGCTCCCGTCCAGCAGGGAGGAACGGGATACTTTGGTGAGGTTTAATCTTCAGGAATGCATCCATCTCAGCGGGAGTATGACTAGCTATCTGGATGTGCTCTCTTCTAACCCGAATCGGTATAAGTGGTTGTTGGGTCCCAATATGTGATCGACTCGAACAAAGCTTCATAAACCAGGTCAACTTTACATAACCGAGCGAGTCCTGTTAGGAGCGGTTCACAAACATTCTTCAGCGCTATGCAACGTTCCAGGAGTTCTTGGGCAAAGACCTTTTCCCTATTCAGTTCTGATTGAAAAGCTGAGACTTGGTTTTGCTCCCCGGATGTTGATCCTTGACTGGGCTGTGTTTGGACCTTCCTTCGTTTATTCTCTCCAGGCACCGATACCAATCGGCTGAACATCTTCCCTTCTGCAAAAGAAATGTAGACAAACCAAAAAAGAGGGGAAGAAGGGTAATGAGTAAGAATTGGGGAAAACAACTAAGCAATGTTAACATGGCACATGTTCTTGGAAATGAAAACTAGTTTTGAAAAAAAAGGTTTGAAAACCGAAGGAAGACGGTTGGAAAACTGATCTATCTTTGAAAACCGGTAAAAGGTATATCAAACTCCCGAATGGTTGTGAGTAAATCAGATGGAGTTTGAATTTGCAAAACAACTTCTCTTTTTTTTAAAGGAGAATTCCGAACATGTTTTTCAAAACTTCGAAGAGGTCGGTTTTAAAATGATGGTTTGCACACAATGCAGATAATGTGAAATAAATCGTGGCTGGTTTTGATGTGGAGCTGAGTGCAAATGATTGGGATAATCACTTTCCAGGTCTAAATCCATACACGAACCACGGCCAGTGATTATCACAACATATCCACTTTGGGAAACTTGGGAAGTACTGCATGGGAACGGGTCTCTCGTCATCTGCACGGTCAGGTGTGTCTAAAGTCCAAGTTATTCACTGACTACGTTGTGCCATGTATGGGTATCCGGTAAATACGGGATCCTCTATGGACGTGTAGCGTGACATTGGGCTTTAGAGACACCCGTGGTGCAGAGGAACAATGGAGAACTGAGCCCATGCAATCTTCAAGGTAAGGCAGAAGGGTGGTCAGACAGGCGGCATACAAGGGGGTGACTCTCCGTAAAACCCGTCCTGGACACCGGATCAAGCAGCTGGACACTGAAGGCTCATGGTTCACTATATGCTGGCTTAGACTCGGATAATGGAGGATATATTTGGATCATGAGTATCAAGGCGTAGGTCGATGACCATCTCGCCCCGTGGTATAACCATTCAAATGAATGACCCGACTCATGGGGAATCAATCGTGGACCGATCGGCATCCCGTGACTCGTGAATATAGCGGGTGACACAGAGGAATGCATGTCCTAAGCTACCCCACCAATGCACCCCACAATAATACAACATATAAGTAAAGTAGGGAAGTTAGCACCAACCTATTTACTAAACGTTTGTCTTGAAGGTGATAATTCCAATTTGGTTGTTTATTAACCTAAAGGGAAGTTAGCTTCATTCAATCCTAAGTGTCTCTTTCTAATCGTGAGCTAATTATTAACCCAATTGTTGCAATGTTTGCTGAGGATCTAACAAGTCCTAGCTGTCCTGATCAGCTACACACTCCAAGTATGGAGTAGAATAATCCTAAAGGCTTTGAAAAGAATCTCTTGAAGGTTTTGAAAGAGGTGGGGAAGTCCCGACAATTTTAAATGGAGTTCAGTCTTCCTTGAGTTTGAGAAAAACTTACTCAAGTTTTCCCCAGCAGAGTCGCCATTCTGTGGAGGGTGATTTTTCGGTATGAGGGGGGTCTATGCAAATATGGTCTGACTGAAAAGTCAAGATCCTAGAATATGCCATTCTGTGGAGGGTGAAAACCCGTTATTCTGGCATCCCTCAAATACCTACTACATCGTCCGTCTTTCCCAGAAAGCATAAAGGGGAGTGCAAGTGTGCACTACACCCGCTCTCAATGGGCTCCACGCGGACTTATGCCTCTATAAGGCGGATTTGACTAGAGTCGCCACCTAGTTTGACCTAAGGAACTAGGAAGGAAAGATGAGGGTTCTAAGAACCGTTAATTGACTCTGAGATTGTTGCCTATGGATAGGAGTTATCTGGTCAGATCAGAGATTCTATTGTGGGTTCGCACTGGGTTACACCCCTTAGAAGTGGCAACGACCACGACTTTGGATTGGTGCCCGAGGAAATCTCGGTCTCCAATTGTCGGGATTGCCTTCTTTCAAAACCTTATTAGAGAGATTCAAATAAAAGCCAAAGGATAGGATTGAGTGTGGGTTGAGGATTAGATGATTTAGAAGAGAAGAAGAATAGGCTGGTCTTGGAGTTGGTTTGATTGAGGCGTTGAGAGGTTTTGATTGTTTTGAGAGGCTTGAGGTTGTTTTGGCTTTCACGGGGATTAAGAGGATGATGGGAGTTTTGAGGAGTAATTGGTCATTTTTGGTGGAGTTAAGGGGTTTCGGATTATTTGGTGGAATTGAGGAGTTTTGTTTGTGTTTGTGAAGTTCGGATCTTGAAATGGTTGGGTTTTTGAAGTGTTTTGGGAAGTTGAAAGTGTTGAAGGGAAACTCGGGTTTTCAAAACGATCGAGTATGGAAGAGGATGCTTGGTTTACAGGTGTTCGGATTTTGAAGATGTTTCAGGTTTCTGGGAGTCTTCAAGAATTGGAAGTCCTATTTGACTTAGAGTTGGTTCAGAGGAGGGTTGGAATTGTTTATGGGTCCTAGAGCTCTAATGGAAATGTTGGATTGATTTATTCAGAATTGTCTCTTTAAAGTTTTTAAGACTGAAAAATCATTTTTTTTGTAAAAGGGCGGATAATCCCGAGGGATTACCCTATGTACCCCCTTGAACACGACACTTAATTAATGGTAAGTGCCGAGGCTCGAAAGATGGGGCAATGAATTTATGTCGAAAAATAGGATTCAGAGAGAAACACCATGAATGAGATGTTCTCGGTCGAACCCTAATAACGTCTCTAACTCCCGGGTTTTAAAACATTAAAAACCGAAAACATTGAAATCGAGTGGAAGGGAGTTAGACGATTCTAAAATCCCGGCTGCAACTAGGAAGGTTGTTACTTCCCTAGCACCCCGCCTTGTAAAAATCTAGGCTGCAATTAGGGGAGGTTTGTCACCCTAATGCCCCGCCTAAAGAGATCCAGACTGCGACAAGGGAGGTTATGACCCCAGTGCCCCGCCTCGGATTTTTATTTTTGGGAAGGGAGACAAGTGATGTTCTAACCGTGGAGGAAATGTTTTGAAGGGGTTAGACATTCTTGCTCCCCGAAAAACTTATTTGAATTAAAAACTAATTGGAAAAATTTTAAAGTTGTTCGGAATTCTCGACAAAGAAACACTGATTTTGGGAAATGTTTTAGGAGAAAACTTTCTGTATATGTGAGAAGAACTTTCTGTATATGAAGAAGAGTTTTCTGTGATGTGAGAAGAGTTTTTCCTTTAAAATTCCACAAAATGGTTTCTTTGAAAACTTGATGAGACTTGAATAAAATAATGGTTTGAAATTCTTTTGGTTTTTTGGGATTTTGAAAGGATTTTACAAGTTGAAAATGAGTTGAAGGAATCGGGTTTGAAAAATGAGTTGACTTGATTTGATTTTGGTTTGACTTGTATTGGAAGATGAGTTGGATCACCGTCGGGTTTGACTTGATTTGGTTTCCTGGTCAAGGTCAAATCTTGGTCAAGGTCAAGTCAAAGTTTGGTCCGGGTCAAAGCTTGGTCAAGGTCAACTTTTTTGTCAAGGTCAAAGCTTGGTCAAGGTCAAAGCTTGGTCAAGGTCAAAGCTTGATCAAGGTCAAAGCTTGGTCAAGGTCAAAATTAGGTCAAGGTCAAAATTAGGTCAAGGTCAAAATTGGTCAAGTCAAATTCGGTCAAAGTCAACATTTTGAATCGGTCAAGGTCAACGTTTTGGTCAAGGTCAATGTTTTTGGTCAAGGTCAACATTTTTGGTCAAGGTTTGACATTTGTGCTTGTTTTGACTTGTGAGGACTTGGTTTTGACTTGTGTGGACTTGGGCCTTATTTGAGACATGGATCTTTTATGGTTTTGGGCTTTCTTGGTGTTTGGGCCAGGGTTTGGGGCTTCGGTTTTGGGCCTCGGTTTTGGGCTTTGGGTTTGGGCTCGGGTTTGGCCCCTGGATTTGGGCTTCGGATTTGGGCCCTGGGTGGTTTGGGCCGAGATTGGGTTCTGCTCGGGCCGTGGGTTTGGATAATGGGCCGAGGGGTTGGGCTCGGATTTGTGGGCCGAGTTTGTGCGACGGACCAGATTAAGATGGCCGGCCTTGGGCTTGGGTATTAGGTTTGGGTTTTGGGTTTGGTAGAATTGGGTCGGGCTTGTGAACTTGGGCCGAGTTTGGTTTCTGTTTGGGCCGTGGGCTTGATAATGGGCCGAGAGTTTGGTTCTGCTTGGCCGTGGGTTCGGATAATGGGCCGAAGTTTGGGTTTGCTTGGCCGTGGGTTTGGATAATGGGCCGAGTTGGTGATGGGCCGAATTTGGATTTGGTTTGTGGGCTGAGGGTGTTGGGCTTGGATTGTGGGCCGAGTTGGTGATGGGGATTGGAATTTGGATTTGGTTTGGGGGTGGGGGTGAGGGTGTTGGATTGCCGAGTTGGTGGTGTGGGGGAGTGGTTTGCCGATTTGGATTTGTGGGCTGAGGGTGTTGGGCTTGGATTGTGGGCCGAGTTGGTGATGGGCCAAATTTGGATTTGGTTTGTGGGCTGAGGGTGTTGGGCTTGGATTGTGGGCCGAGTTGGTGATGGGCCGAATTTGGGTAGTACAATTTTTATTTTTGGGTTTTTTGAACTAAATTTTTAAAAGAAAACAAGTGAGAGTTAAAGGTTTGTTTTTACACAGTGATGAAAACATGAAAAATTTGAGAGACAATTCTGGATAGGATGTGGAGTGAGGGGATGGGTGTTTGGAGGAATTTTTTGGTTTGAAAGGAAAAGTTCATTATTTATATATATACATATTTTAAATGTGTGTTTTAGGGTTTAGGGTGTCACCTTGACCAAGAAGGACACATGACCCACTAAGTGCCAAGGGACACCCACTAACCTAATGGCTAGGACCTAGAGGACATAATAACTATGGCTTAGTAATAGCTAAAGAATACAGGAATATTAATTAACATTGCGGAGAGTTACACAAGCATGTACAAATATAACACAAAACAATCAACAGGGGTGAACCACATGCTGGGAAAGAAAAGCAACCAGAGATCTGTATAAAATTCAGCATCGGGTGATCAGAAGGGCACATCAGAATGTATATGATTTGCAGTGTATTTTTCAAAGCGAATGAATATCCACTTATACAAGACATTAGACCGCATTCAGGTGAGCATGTTGAAGAGTTTGATCAGTCTAAAACTAGTTCCAAGCCTAAATTAAACTCCTAGCTGAAATTAGCAAACCTGTTTTCAAGCTGTACGAGAAGGAAACCTAAACTAAACACATTACTTCCACTGTTAATCACCTAACTGCAAACATGCTCTAACAACACTAAATTCCTAATGAACTGCTAGTTATCAGCAAGGAAATAAGGACTGGTTACTTGCTAGAAGAATAAAACAGTGTAACTGATTATGGGCTGCCAATATCGATCCTACCGTTTCATAGACAAATGAATGAAAGTTCCAACTCTAAGGTTTCTGCTGCTTTCTTAAACTCTCATAAACATGAAAAGTTTCAGAGCTAAACCTAGCGGCATGCATTTCAAAAAATGAGACAAACTGTAATAACAAGGGTCAGGATCGGCACAAAAGTGTGGAACACAACAAATATCCACCCGTTGATAGAAATTAATCTTATAGGCATACGTTTCAGGCAGGCAAACAAGCAGACAGGTCCAAGCAGTGTTTAAAGAGTGATAAGGAGAGTCAAGAATCTGTACCGACAGAAGAACATATGTGATTTCCTGCAAGCATCTCAAAATACAATCGAGACTCAGCAAAGGATTAGTCCGATTAATAGGCAACAGAACAAAGCCAAACCAAGCATTATAAAAGAAAGAAACTAGCTATACTGAAGGAGGAAAATGAGAGCAAGGTGTGGGTATATCATAGGGGTTGTGAACTCGTCTCAGGCGAGGACTCATAGGCGGTATTCTGAATAAACACACACTCTTTGGAGTTGTGCGACTCCAAGCAGAACCACACTCATCAACCTCAAACGGAAAAACGAAAATGCCGTTGCAGAAATATTAGCAACACTGAGAAAATCAAGCCAAGTAAACGACATTCGTAGAAAGGATTCCCCGTAACAGAAGCGAAAAACTTCTCAAATACCCGGTGCTGGTGAACCGGATCAACTTCAGATATACATGTAAACCCAGGACCTCCAACTTCTTAGCGCCATCACTCGAACCCGAAGACCCATGGTGGGTTCGGTATTCGGGCATGCATTCGAAGGGAAAACAAAGAAAGAGCAACGCAAAAATATCGGTAAGATCAAAATTGAACAGCAGACGTGAAGTGAACAGATGATTGCAAAAATAAAAGAAGTTTGAAGAGCAGATGAGAAACAAGGTTTTAAAAGCTTGTCTGAGTTCCTGCCATGTTCGTGAACTTCAAGGTTCATACCAGGCTAGAGTTTCACAATCGATTTATACAGGAAACAAACGGAAACGAAACAAAAGAAATGGAGTTGGGGAAGAGATGGCCGCTTATGTTCGGAATGGTTACCGAAGCGGTATCCGCTTCCTGTCAGTCGACCGAATGCAACAGGGGAAGTATAAATACAAAACGTAAATAAAGTTCCACATCCTTCACCAAACCCAGGGATATGCGAAATGTGGATTCGAAACCCCTGGTTCGAGAGCGTTATCGGTAAAATACAACGGGAGACGGATTTCTTTCTCAGAAAAAGATTTTTGACAACCCAAAGTTCACCGTCTCACATTTGAATCGAAAACAGAAGTAGGATGCGTGAAGCAAGGAGATGAAGATGAGAAGATTCAGGGGAGAAAAGAGACGCTGCCTGAGCATTAATCTTACCTGGTAGACTCGAAATCGAACGGGGATTCAAACAAGGTGACCGAGTTCGAAGAATGAATCAGATAGAGAGGTCGAGGGATTCGGAGGAAGGTTTCTGGGTTCTTCACTCGGGTTTGAAAAACTGGGGAATAGCCAAGAGACCAGTGAATCGACAATAGAATTAGAATGGGGATCAGCGTCGGCTAAAAGAACGTGGTGCTACTGTAGGTTTTTTGGATGTTTATAATGGAGGAGGGAGTGGGCAGATGTCAAATTGGGGCTTCTCTTTAGACGTGGGCTTGTGAACTGATTTTTATTTGGGCTGACAGGAGAATTGGGCTTTTCTGAGGTTAAAAAATCGGACAGGGAGATAGAAGAAGCAAAAACGGGTTTTAGCAGCTCCCAGTCTCGAACTCACAACCTCTAGCATACCCCTTGCATGCCTCTACCAGTTAAGCCAGTTAGCAGAACTCATTAAATGAAGCAACGAAATAAAAGAAGAACCAAGTTGCGGGCTGAAGCGGATAAAGAAAATGCTTTTGTTCACGCCAAGACGAACCCGAGACTCACGGGCTATACACGAGTACTTTAACCAGTTAAGCCAGGTCGAATTCCAGTATATACATGGGAGAAATAATACAAACGCTCTAAAATTTACTGGATAACTCTCCTAAAAATACGACGAATCCAAAAGAAAGTATACAATAAAATGAGATGATTAATCTGATGACATGAAAGTATGTAATACAATTAAAAATAAGATACAAAACGTAAAGATATATAAATAAAAGAAAAGCATACGTACATGAAATGATGAAAATTAAAGCTCGTAATGAAGATAAAACACTCAAAGTAAATAGAAAATAATGGTAGTAAAAGGACACACAAAAATGAGTAAAAATATTGATGATAAAACAGAGAAAGTCAAAAAAAAAGAAATAACAAATAAGTATAAATATAAATCGATCGAACACGTAAAATAATACATGGTAAAATCAAAAACCGTGAAATGTTTTAAAAAGCAACAAATATGTATACGAAAAGAAGTCAGTTAAAAACAGATTTCAATAAAAAGCTCGTGCTCCTTTTCCATAGGAATGTGAGGTTTAAATGTCGGGAAAAAGAAATTCGCTTAGTTGAAAACGGGGGACGACGCTTGTTTCTAGAAGCATGTTTATCTTTGTATTTTTGTTTCAATATAAATGGGTGAGAATTTTTGGTGTCTACAGATGGCTCCCCTTGATTCAATTTTGCAGGACCTTGCAGAATTGGATCAAGGTTGACGGGGCGCCAAAAATTCTCACAGCGGTTTAGTGGTGCGTTGGGATGCGACCGTGAGTGTGTGAATACGATTGGAAGTACGAGGACTTATGACGAGCCTCAGTTAGACCTCTTGACATCTAACCCTAGGACTTATGACGAGCCTAGGATACTAATAATCCGACTTGGTTTTAGGGTGCACGAGGGCTTAGGAGCGCCTCAACTGGACCTCTTGATATCCAGTCCTAGGGCTTATGACGGGCCTAGAATGCGATTGAAAGTACGAGGACTTAGGAGTGCCTCAACTAGACCTCTTGATATCTAGCTATAGGACTTATGACGAGCCTATAATACCAACAACCCGATTTGATTTAAGGTGCACGAGGGCTTAGGAGTGCCTCAACTGGACCTCTTGATATCCAGTCCTAGGGCTTATGACGGGCCTAGAATGCGATTGAAAGTACGAGGACTTAGGAGTGCCTCAACTAGACCTCTTGATATCTAGCTATAGGACTTATGACGAGCCTATAATACCACAACAACCCGATTTGATTTAAGGTGCACGAGGGCTTAGGAGTGCCTCAACTGGACCTCTTGATATCCAGTCCTAGGGCTTATGACGGGCCTAGAATGCGATTGAAAGTACGAGGACTTAGGAGTGCCTCAACTAGACCTCTTGATATCTAGCTATAGGACTTATGACGAGCCTATAATACCAACAACCCGATTTGATTTAAGGTGCACGAGGGCTTAGGAGTGCCTCAACTGGACCTCTTGATATCCAGTCCTAGGGCTTATGACGGGCCTAGAATGCGATTGAAAGTACGAGGACTTAGGAGTGCCTCTAGACCTCTTGATATCTAGCTATAGGACTTATGACGAGCCTATAATACCAACAACCCGATTTGATTTAAGGTGCACGAGGGCTTAGGAGTGCCTCAACTGGACCTCTTGATATCCAGTCCTAGGGCTTATGACGGGCCTAGAATGCGATTGAAAGTACGAGGACTTAGGAGTGCCTCAACTAGACCTCTTGATATCTAGCTATAGGACTTATGACGAGCCTATAATACTTTGATGGAGTTGTACGAAACTCGCTGCGGTGAAAGGTTGATCTGAAGTCGAATTTAGTTGCATGTTGATTCGGGGTTGGACGCTTTCTGATGGGTCCTTCGATCCTCAACGAAGGATTTGAGATTGGAAAATTTTCTCTTGTGTTGTCTCCTTTAACTGCATGGGTGCTCGGGATGATGGGATTGGGTGATTCCGATATATACGGTTGGTGGTCTGACATAACCTTTGGGGACCGTGGTGGTCAAGTGCGATTTTTGTGATCTTGGAGAGGGCTTCGGCCGACGACTCTGGTAGTTTGACGGTGGCCCTGGTGTTGCACTGGGATGGCTCCGGCATTTCTCTGAGATGGTTCCGGTATGGCTCTTAGATGGCTCCGGTTTGATATGTGACTCCCTTGTGAGCAACGACTCTGGGATGGTTGATGATGGAGTGCTTCGATATGATCTGAGGGCTCTGGTATGATCGGATGGCTCCATTGCGGTCGGGTGGCTCCAGTGCGGTCAGATGGCTCCGGTTTCGTATGTGACTCCCTTGTGAGCTACGACTCTGGGATGGTTGATGAGTTTGGGTTCGATATGACCTGAGGGCCCCGGTATGATCGGATGGCTCCATTTTGATCGGTTGGCTTCGGTACGGCTCTGAGATGGCTCCGGTTTCGCCCCGAGATGATCCACTCGATTGAGACGGGTTTCTTCATAGAGTGATGGCACTGGCATTGTAGTTCGAGGGGAGGAAGGTTTTTTATTTTGGGACGGGGTCGCACCCTGAGAGGGTTGCCTACGTACTCAACTCCCTGTTGAGATCAGACCTTACGTAGTTCATGTTTTTTGGCGAGTGAGGAGTTTGGCGGTGAGGGGGGAATGTCTTGTGGGGCATTTTCTTTGAACAGCGTCCGAAGACTTTTGATCCTTTGTTTTGATGGTTGTGCGGTCTCCGAGAATTACTGTCGTGCCGGTTGGTGAAGGGGACAGGCTCTGTGCTGTGGCTTCCCCTTCTAAAAGAGCATACTCATTCTTCTCTTTCCGTGGTGTAGGATATTTTGTCTGAACCGATGGATGCAAATCTATTCTACATGCATTTTTTTTTGATATGATTGAATGCAACGAGGATGTCGTGTCAAGGTGAGCTCAGCCAAGAATTCTAGTTAAGTCAGATTAGTCATTTCTGAGCCACTTCTTTCTTGAAAAATCTACCCAAAGAGGTCTCTCGGGATCTCTTATACCTTTCCGTTTCCTTTCTTAAGGTCAGTTAGGCTTTCTTTAATCGGGGTGATGCACACTCGTTTTTTTTCTCTCTACCTTCCTGATTTCTTTGACGCTCGTTTGTGCGTGATTGTATCGACAAGATCGGACGCGTCGTAGCCGTTCATGTTTCGAATTTGGTACTTTCGAATCAAGCAAATACCATCTCTAAGTCGGAGGTCTTTCGATGGGTTATAACGGGGCTGCAGGGTATGTCACATGGGACTGGAGGATTCGTTTGAGGATTGTGGGCTTTGGTGCAACGGAGGATATGCTTCACCTTTGCCATGGATGGAGTGATTTTTGGACTTCTATCGCGTTTGTGCGGATTATTATGCGTCCTCATTTTGATTTGCTACTTTTTGAGCAGTCTATTTGCATTTCTTCGTGTTTGACATTTCTGGTCTCATCTATTGGTGTTGACATTTCTTGGTGGGAGACTTTCATTTCCTCTCTTTATTGTTTTGAGCGTTTTGTGCTCCGCTTCTCTCGTTTTTATCCTCTTTGGGTGTCTCTTTCAAGCTTTCCTCCATGCTTTAAATGGTGGGGAAGGAACCATGGCTCCAGCTCTTTTATCCTCTTTTTGCAGGGGTGAATGGTTGCGTGATGTGGGATGGTATATCGTGGAGCTGTTTTCGAAAAGATTCTCAATGAAAGGCTCAGCGGGGTTTCTAAGGGATCGTTTTCAGGGTCAATAAGGCTTTTGGCCTTGTGGGGGTTTTCTTCGATCCTAGGTGCCTCGTCATCCCTATTGACAGATAATTGTTTCCTCTACTATTCCAAATTTTGACATGAATGGTAACGCGCTTTCTCATCAATATTTAGTTCCATGAAGGGGGATCCTCACCTGGCGCTTTGAAATTTAAATGCATCAAACGCTCTGGGTTTTGCACGCTCTGTGTTTCTCTCATGCACTCAACTCTCACGGGAGGTTAGAGATCCTTTCTAGACCTCTTCGAGGAAAATGATACAAGAGTTCGTCGGCCTTTGATGACTTATGTGACTTTCCTAGAATTAAAGATCGAAATATACCGAGACTGGGGATATGCAAATGCTGATGCAGTTAAGCTAAACCTAATGCAATGATAATGATAACTTTTGTGTGGATGCATTTTTTTTTAGATTTTTTTTTTGCATTTTTTTGTGGATGCATTTTTTTGATTTTTGAATGAATGCGTGTGTGTTTTTTTTTTGATTTTTGTGACGGTTCAGACATAATATCGTTTCAAACTGGTCGAGATTGACAAGGCTTTGAAATTCTTCTCCGTCCAAATCTGTTAGTAATACAGCACCATGAGGGGTTATTTCTTTGACCAGGTAAGGGCCCACCCAGTTCGGTCTGAACTTCCCTCGCGGGTCTGGTAAATCTTTCCTCAACTCTTTTAGGACGAGATCACCCACTTGGATGTTTCGTTCTTTGACCCTTTTGTTGAACGCTCTAGCCATTCTCTTCTGGTAACCCTGGATGTGATATAATGTCTGTAGGCGTTTTTCATCAAGAAGAGCAAGACTGTCATAGCGCTGTTGCAGCCAGTCACTTTCAGCAATTTTCAGTTCATTAGTGACCCGAAGAGTTGGAATTTCAAGCTCGATTGGCAAAACACATTCTGACCCACACCAAGGAATACGGAGTGGCTCCGGTTGCAGTTCTGGCAGTAGTTCGGTATCCCCAGAGAGCGTAGTGTAGCTTTTCTGGCCAATCTCTGTACGTTTCGACCATTTTTGACAGTGCACTCTTCACGGCTTTGTTGGCGGCTTCGACCGCTCCGTTGGTCTGAGGTCTGTATGGAGATGATCTGTGGTAACGGATGTGGTATTTTTCCATGACCCGGATAGTGTCTCCGTCGAACTGGGGACCGTTATCTGATACGAACTCTGATGGAACCCCGTATCGGCATATGATATCACGCTCGATGAACTGGGCAACTTGCTTTGATCCGATGTTCGCGAACGACCGTGCCTCTACCCATTTGCTGAAATAATCTATCGCTACAAGGATGTAGCGGTGTCCATTTGAAGCTTTGGGTGGATTTCTCCGATGATGTCGATTCCCCATATAGAGAACGGCCAAGGAGCCGCCATGGCTGTTAGGGGTAGAGGAGGCAGGTGTTTGCAAGTTAGCATGGGTCTGACACCTGGCGCACTTTTTCACGAATTCGTGACAATCGGCTTCCATCGTTGTCCAGTAGTACCCTAGCCTGAGGATTTTCCGGGATAGGGAATGTCCTCCAGCATGGGTCCCGCATACTCCCTCGTGGATGTCCTCGATGAACTTATCAGCCTCTTTTCGGGTCACACACAAGTGTTGGACTCCATTCGGCATTCTCTTGTAGACCCTGGTTCCGCAGACCACATACTGATTTGACATTCTTCTTAGTGCGATGCGGTCCTGCTTAGTGGCTTCTGGCGGATACTCTCCTCTTCTAAGGAAATTCTCGATGTCCACAAACCACTCATCCTCGACTTCCCCTGTCTCGATGGCTCCAATCTCAAACGAGGGTGTATTAGTCATGGTTATCCACAAGGGGAAGTATAGTGAACCGGTCGGTACTTGAACCACTGAAGCCAAGGAGGCTAAAGAGTCAGCAAAGATGTTCTGGCTCCGGTTCACGTGCTTGAAAGTCACATTTCGAAAGCATGTGATCAAGTATGAAAGGTAGTCATGGTAGGGGATCAATCGTTCTTCTCGGATCTCCCAAGTCTGATTGACTTGCGAAATAACGAGATTAGAATCGCCAAAGACCTCTAACTCCCCCACTTGCAATTCTAATGCCATTTCCAGTCCCAGGATGCAGGCTTCATATTCCGCCATGTTGTTAGTGACCGGATAATTGATTTTTACTGCAGCTGGAAGTAGATCCCCCTCCGGATGAATCAACAAGATCCCGCTCCTTTACCTTTATGGTTGACGGCACGTCAAAGTACAACCTCCAACAGGTTTTCCGTAATGTCATGATTTGTTCGTCCGGGAAATCATCATTTCCGAAGAACTCGGATGCTACAGGGCATTCTGCTAGATGTTGGCTATGGCACTCCCTTTGATTGACTTCTGAATTTTGAAAGTGATGTCGAACTCAGACAACAGTAGGGACCATCTGGATAAGCGGCCGTCGAGAATTGGCTTTTCCAGTAGGTACTTTATAGGGTTCATGCGTGCAATCAGATGAACCTCTTGTCCTAAAAGTAGTGCCTTAGCTTCTTCGTAGCCCAGACCAAAGCAGCACAAAATTTGTGGATGCCAGAGTATCGTGTTTCTGCATCGACCCATTTCTTGCTGATATGGTAGATTGACTTTTCACACGGTGGGGATCCTTGTTCTTGGGCCAGCATGGCGCCCATGGATGTTTCCCGAGCTGTCAGGTAAAGAATCATTGGCTTACCCCCTCCTGGGGCGGTACCAAGACGGGCGGGTTCTGCAAATAGGTTTTGATCTTTTCAAAGGCTTCCTGACACTGCTCATTCCAGACCTTAGACGCATCTTTCTTCAACAGACGGAAGATAGGCTCACAGGTCTCGGTTAGCTGCATGATGAATCTTCTGATGTACTGAATTCTGCCTAAGAAACCTCTGATTTCTTTTTCGGTTTTCGGAGGAGGCATTTCTTGGATGGCCTTTATTTTATCTGGGTCTACCTCGATTCCCCGGGTAGTGATCATGAAGCCCAAAAGCTTTCCTCCGGTTACTCCGAATGTACATTTCTCAGGGGTTTAACTTCATCTGGTACTTCCGCATCCGATCAAAGAACTTTCTCTCAGATTTATCAAGTGGTCCTCCCGTTGGGCAGCTTTGACAATCATGTCATCTACGTATACCTCCACTTCCTTGTGAATCATATCATGCAATAAGGTGTGGCGGCCCTTTGATACGTGGCTCCGGCATTTTTCAAGCCAAAGGGCATGTTCACGTAACAAAAGGTTCCTCACTGCGTAATAAAGGATGTTTTTTCCTGATCTTCTACAGCCATTCGGATCTGGTTGTAGCCCAAAAATCCGTCCATGAATGACAGTAGTGCATGTTGGGCAGTATTGTCAACAAGGATATCGATGTGGGGTAATGGAAAGCTGTCTTAGGGGCTAGCCTCGTTTAAGTCTCGAAAGTCGATACACACTCGCACCTTTCCATTTTTCTTTGGGACGGCAACGATATTGGCTAGCCAATCGGGGTAATTGACGACCCGAATGAAGCCAAACAACAACTTCTCAACTTCCTCTTTCACTTTCAATTGGTGCTCAGGTTTCATTCTTCTCAAACGTTGTTTCTTAGGTTTGACATTAGGATACAACGGTATTCGGTGTTGGACAATGTTGGGGTCAATCCCCGGCATGTCTGCATAGCTCCAAGCAAAAACATCGACCATTCAATTAGCAGGGAAGTCAAGTCACGTTTTTCCGTTTCACTCAGACCCAAACCGACTTGTAAGGTTTTAGGGTTATTGGGTGTTCCGATATTTATTGCTACAGTGTCCTCCACAATTTGAGTGTGGGTGGAATATTGTTCTGTGGGAGGCATACTCTCCTCGTCATATTCCTCTTCTTCGGCCTCATAAATTTGCATTGAATCAAGTGACAAGAGAGATGATTTTCTGAATAAACTGAATTTTCATTAATATTCGAAGAATTGGGTAACTCGGTGATTGTCAGAAAATTGCCACCATTTTTACAACGGAAAATAAATGGTGGCTCTTCCCCTCTTCCTTCTTCATTGAAATTTAAAAGATATCATCCTCATCATCAGCACTACGAGAACTACTGCTATCACTACTGCTACTGCTATCACTATCAACTAGAATGACTGAATACGGCTCTGATGGAGAATATGTGACTACTTCTACCACATAGGCAGTGTACCTATCGTTTTGCGGATATAGTGAATGAGTGGGTTGTCGATCTCAGGGACCTCGTACAATTAATTGACAAATATTTGATTAAATGGAATTATTAGTTAAACTAAGGAAAACAGGAAATATTACTTTTTCGGTTCTGATTAATTAATTAAAATGAAACTAAACTACAAGGAAAAAAATAATTTAAAAGATAAATAAACACAGAGGGATTTAAAGAGTGGTGAATGTGATAAATAGAAAAGCGCACCCCGGGTTGTTTGCTTACCTATTCCTTTTATATCTGTTACTAAATTCTTCCTTAATTTTACTGCAATAACTCAGAAACTTTAATTAATTCATTAACGACTAAGTATAATGAATCCTAACCAATTGTTAGACCTAGCAGCAGGCTAATGTTCTAGACCGGATACAATTAATCGCATAAAGAGTAGTTTCTATTGGAGTCTAATTAACCTATAGGCCGGATTAGGCTTCTAGCTGTTAATTAGGTTCAACTTCCTCTGTCTAGTTATTTATCTCAGCTCTCGCATTTTAATAAAATAACTACAAGGGTTGTTTTAACTACCGGCCAAATAATTAAAACACTTGAAGGACAGGAATTGAACTGTTGCAGATAACTAAATTTATTTAAAGAAATACATAACAGGATTTAGGAAATAGGTTCGCTTCCCAACCCGGGAAGCTAAAATACTTACTCGCTCATCGTTACAAAAACAACGATAACAGAAAAGGAATGCATTAAATAAATTAAAGTAAGGGTAAGAGGTAACTCCAGTTTAGAAGTTCACTCCGGTTCCTCGCTTCAACTTCGTCTTGCGCTGTCCCTGACTGCTAATTTATTCCTGTAGAGCTGGTGCGTAATAGTGGAAATAAAATGGAAAGTGGGGTGTATGTATTACGTGGGAATTTAATGGAGTGGATGGGTGATGATTTTTGATGAAGTGAGTGGAGTACGATTGTGGGAGACTGCGTGGGTGAACGGATTAATTCGTGGACTGATAGATGGATGGATGACTGGATGGATGGATCGTTGGATTTGTTGTGTATTTTAGCTTCCAGTAGTGGGGTTTATATAGGCGGAGGACATGGGAAACAGACAAAGGAGAAGTGACAGGGTGAATCAAGATAGTCGGAGGAGTTGGTGCAGATCCGTGAAGATTGAGATTTCATCGGGCAGTGCAATTGATTTCAGACAGATTTAATTGATGATCTGCAGCAGCCATTATTGAAGAGCCGGCGTCACGCTCGCGCAAATTAAGGTGGGCGATCGCAATTAATGAAGTAGTTCGACTGCGGCGGCGTGAAGAAGGAAGAAGAAAACTCTGTTCGGAATTCTGTTTTGTCCGCGGCGGTCATCTGTGTGCTGTCCGCCCGATAAGAGGCGGATGCTCTGTCCTGTCCGCGACCAAACCAGGCGGAACTCTCTTCCGCGTCCGCGAGGCGGTTTGTTTCTTCGCCTTGTCCGCGACCAAACCAGGCGGACCTCTCTTCCGCGTCCGCGAGGCGGTTGTTTATCTCTTGTCCGCTACTTATGAGGCGGACGCCTCTGTTGTGTCCGCGCCTCTCCTGTCCGCCAGTTATATATATATCTATATATATATATATATATATATATATATATATATATATACACGATTGTAGTCCAATCTTGAATCGGCTCCAGATTATTCGTTATAAGTCCGTTTGACTCGCCGTTTGTTGCGTTGGAAAGCTTGTGAAGTAAACTACTTGATTCCAACACTTTTTCCTACATTTATAACACATAAAATATACCAATTCATATCAAAACATAAACCTAGGAAAATCGTCAGATAAGTGAGAAATATTACTTAAAATACTGCAAATTATAAGGTAATTAAACCCTTAAAAGTCTATATATTTGCACTTATCAAACTTCCTCACACTTATCTTTTGCTTGTCCTCAAGCAAATAAAGAACAAACTTTCTCTAAGGTTACCGTATCAAACTCCGGGATTCAACAATCGTGGAAGGAAATCAAGCTAAATGGCAATCAAAAGAATAATCCTGCTCTTAGATGTAGGTTTTTGTAAACAGTGAAACAAAAAATTTTTAATAAGAGCATGGATAAGTCAGATTGTAAAAATTGAACATAGATTATCTTGGAACCTTCCACCAATTTCTTTTCTCTAACCTTTGGATGACAAGGGGTGTGAAGTAACACCTTATTCCGTGATACCTTTCAACACCACATACTCATGATCAAAATATGAAAAATTACGACAATTATTCAGCATTAAGAGTTTTGCATGTTCATTTTTTTTTTTCTTTTTCTCTTCTCTTTTGTTTTTTTTTCATTATTTGCACAATTGTTTTCATCCCCCAGACTTTTCTCTTCACCCATGTAGCGGTTTTGGGCCTTCTATCCCAGATCACAAGACCTTAGGTAGATGGGTGATAAGGCACCCCAAGGACTTAATAACCGAATGAACGAGGCCTGTTTTGGTTCAGAAAACTTCATTATATGATCAGAGGAGTACCTTGCCTTATCCTTTCCATACCAAACTTTCACTTAGTCCCATGATTGCCAAGCTAAGGTAACTCAATTTCCACAATCAGCTTATCCACCAGATTTCAGTGAAAATAGATTAAATTTTGAAGAAAGAAATCGATACATACAAACAACGTCAAGCAGAACGATTCTTGAGGTTGTCATCAGGCTCGATTTCAAAAACTTCCACAAAAATTTTAGCCCGAAAATTCAACATGTATTGGCCTTTAGAGAAGCTTACTATCATAATTAGAGAACAATAAAAATCAAGTGTGGCATTAGGTACTACTGGCATATTTTCAGGGAAAGGTCTAAACTTCCTCACACTTAAGAGGAGCAATGTCCTCATTGTTCATAAAATAATCAAGAAAAGACCTTTCAAAATATGCCAGACTCATGAATCAACAGTTAAAGCTCGAGTGGCTGAACATAAATATTAAAAATAAAGGAACTGAGACTCCCCTGATATCGTGAGATTGAGGAAGGTGCCCTTCCTCACACTTGAGTCTAAGCAAGGGTTCAGCTTGGAGTGATTGCAACAACGGTTTACCTACACACACTGTCAAATACCAAAATAACGCTAGGAAGCGTTGCGTTAATAGCACAGGTCTAATTATCTCCTTCCTCTTCTTCTCTTCCTCGCCCTTTTTTCTTTTTTTTTTTTATATATATATATCACAATATATTAGAGAGAAATAGATGCGTAGCTTATAAAACATGAATTTGAAAATTACCCCTGGGCCTCCCAGTCAGCTGCCCTCTTTATAGTCATTGGCTGGACTTTGTGAAGTAGCTAACCTGCAGTTGGATCTTTAAGAGATATTTCATATGTAGCAGCTTGATCCAGTGTAGTACCCAGAAATTTCTTGACTCTTGACCCATTGACTTTAAATGTTCCCCTTTGCATTGGCGAGTTCAATCGCACCGAATGGGGAAATGCTAATAATAGGGTAAGGTCCTGACCAGTATGATTTCAGCTTACCTGGGAAGAATCTCAGCCTGGAGTTGAAAAGTAAAACTTGGTCCCCCACCTTGAGTTCCCGATTGGCAATCATCTTGTCATGCCAGCGCTTGGTACGTTCCTTATATATTACAGCATTCTCATAAGATTCGTTCCTGAGTTCCTCCAACTCTGTCAGCTGGAACTTACGTTTATCACCGGCTTGCTGTCAGGTCTTAAGCTTAGCACTTTCCACAGTGCTGCAATACTACAATTCCACAGCAAGTGGCATGCCTTCCCAAAAACCACTTGTAGGGAGACATGCCAATTGGTGTCTTGAAAGCAGTGCGGTAGGCCCAGAGCGCTTCATCTAATCGAAGTGACCAATCCTTTCGAGAAGAGTTCACCGTCTTTTGCAAGATCCACTTGAGCTCTCGGTTCGTCACTTCGGCCTGCCCATTTGTTTGAGGATGGTAGGGTAAGGAAACCTTATGTCGAACCCCATATTTCTTTAATAGTGCTTCAAACTGGCGGTTACAGAAATGGGAGCCACCGTCACTGATTATGGCTCGAGGAACGCCGAATCGAGTGAAAATATTTTTCTTCAGGAATTTCACAACAATTTTAGCATCATTAGTAGAACAGGCAAGGGCTTCCGCCCATTTGAAACATAATCAACAGCTACTAAGATGTACAGATTACCGAAAGAGTTTGGGAAGGGACCCATAAAGTCAATACCCCAGACGTCAAATAGCTCAACTTCTAACATGTTATTCAGTGGTAGCTCATTTCGACGAGATAGATTACCTTGCCTTTGACACCGATCACATGTCGAAACAAACGCATGACAATCCTTGTGAAGGGTGTTCCAGAAAAAACCTGATTCTAGTATTTTTGCAGCGGTTCGAGTGGCACCATGATGTCCACCGGCTTCTCTGGAATGGCAATGGAGGAGAATGTTTCTGACCTCTGACTTCTGGACACATCTCCTAATGATACCATCTGCACAGACTTTAAACAGATAAGGGTCATCCCAAAAATAATGTTTGACAATGGAAAAGAACCTCTTTCTCTGCTGATAAGTCATATCAGCTGGAACAATCTTTCTAACAAGGTAGTTAGCGATATCAGCAAACCATGGATCCTCAACATCTTCTGCCGCAAATGCTGACTCATCAGGGAAGGACTCGTTGATGGGAGTCCCGTCATCAGATGCTTCCATTCTGGACAGATGATCAGCTACCACATTTTGTGTTCCCTTTTTGTCCCTGATCTCAATATCAAATTCTTGCAATAGGAGAATCCACCTAATTAACCTGGGTTTAGACTCTGCTTAGCAAACAAATACTTAAGAGCGGAGTGGTCAGTATGCACAATAATTTTGCCACCCAGTAAATAAGATCGAAACTTATCTAGAGCAAAAACTACAGCTAGTAATTCTTTTTCTGTGGTCGCATAATTTTTCTGGGCATCATTTAAAGTTCGACTTGCATAATATACTACCCGAAGAATTTTATCAACCTTCTGACATAACACGGCTCCCACAGCGTAATCACTAGCGTCACACATTATCTCAAAAGGGAGTGACCAATCAGGAGACACAACGACAGGTGCAGAAATTAGCTTTTCTTTTAATGAATTAAAAGCTGTCAGACATTCTTCAGAAAAATGGAACTTAACATCCTTCGCCAGTAGATCACACAGAGGTTTAGAGATTTTGGAAAAATCTTTGATGAATCTTCTATAAAAACCTGCGTGTCCAAGAAAACTACGAATATCTCTAACAGAAGATGGTGGTGGGAGCTTTTCAATTACCTCGACTTTAGCCCGATCTACCTCAATACCTTTTGAAGAAATTTTGTGGCCCAGGACGATTCCTTCTCGAACCATGAAGTGGCATTTTTCCCAATTTAATACCAGATTGGTTTCTTCACACCTGGACAACACAAGATCAAGGTTTTCTAGACAGGATTCAAATGTTAGACCATAAACAGAAAATCGTCCATAAAAACCTCAATGCATTTCTCAATATATTCAGCAAAGATGGCCATCATACAACGTTGAAACGTAGCAGGAGCATTACATAATCCAAATGGCATTCTTTTATAACTATAGGTTCCATACGGACAGGTAAAAGTTGTCTTATCCTGATCCTCAGGAGCTATAGGGATTTGAAAATAACCTGAAAAGCCATCCAGAAAGCAGTAGTAGTCATGTCCAGCTAGTCTTTCCAACATTTGATCAATGAAAGGTAATGGAAAATGGTCCTTACGAGTGGCATCATTTAATTTTCTATAATCAATACAAACCCGCCATCCTGTAGTGGGACGCTGGGTAATCAGCTCACCCTTTTCATTAGGAACCACAGTTATTCCTCCTTTCTTTGGTACTACCTGAACTGGACTTACCCATTTACTGTCTGAAATAGGGTAAATAATGCCTGCATCGAGTAGTTTGATTACCTCTTTCTTTACTACCTCTTTAGGACTGGGTTAGGCGTCGCTGAGGCTGAGCCAATGGTCGGTAGTTATCTTCCATATAGATTCGGTGAGAACACAACTGAGGGCTGATTCCCTTAATATCTGCTATAGACCAACCAATAGCTGATGTGTGATTGCGCAACACCTCCAGTAGTTGCTTCTCTTGAGTTCCTGTCAAGTCAGAAGAGATTATAACAGGTAATTCCGATGGTTCATTAAGAAAAGAATATTTCAAATGAGAGGGAAGAGGTTTCATCTCCACTGTAGGAGGTTTTCAATAGATGGTCTTGGCCGGTCAGCACTCCGCTCGACTTTCTCAAATTGCTGCTGGTGCTGGTACTGTGGAAGTGTGGCCGCCTTTTGTTTAACTCCTCAGCCATGAGGGCCATATCTGGATCCTCATCATCAGCTTCGCAAGATGCCATAAGACATCTTTCCAGGATTTCCTCTTCTTCTCTGCTTAAAATAGTTTCCTGCACTAAAGAGTCAATAATATCTATAGCAAAGCAGGATTGAACAGTGGCAGGACGCTTCATGTTGCGTGTCATGTCGAAAACAACCTGCTCATCATGAAATCTTAGAATAATCTTCCCTCCTTCCACATCAATGAGAGTGCGGGCAGTTCTCATAACGGTCTGCCCAAAATTAGTGGTACATCTGTATCTTCCTCCATATCAATGATGATAAAATCAGCAGGGAAATAAATTTATCAATAGAAACTACCAGGTCCTCAACTTTTCCTTTAGGATAATTATGGAACGGTCTGCTAGTTGTAACTGAACAGATGTGGGAGCACATTGACCTACACCTAATTTCTTGAAAATAGATAAAGGCATCAAATTAATACTTGCTCCTAAATCACATAAACCGTTACCGCAATCAACCTTCTCGATAGCGCATGGAATGATGGGAAGACCCGGATCTCCTAACTTGGGTGGCAGTTTCTTCAGGAGAACTGCAGATACTCTTTCTGTCAACTTGACTGTGTCAGACTCTAGCAAAGAACGCCTGTTAGACAAAATATCCTTCATAAATTTAGCATACATAGGCATTTGAGACAAAGCATCAGAAAAAGGGATATTAATTGTTAATTTCTTAAAGATATTAAGAAATTTTCCATATTGCTCGTCCATGTTCTTTTTCTTTAGTCTGTTAGGGAATGGAATAGGAGGATTATAAGAGAGTTGAGAAGGTTTAATAGTGAGAGATTCAGGAGACTCCTTCTCCTTGGGATTTGTTGTTTCCTCCACTTCAGGTTGAGATTCAGCTGGCTTATTAAAATCTTCTTCAACTTCTGGAACATCAGAAAACTAGTTCCTTGCCGCTTCTCAGAGTTACTGCTTTTGCATGCTCCCTTGGGTTAGGGTCAGGCTGACTGGGAAGTGACCCCGTCGGTCGCTGTGCCAGCTGTTGTGAAATTTGACTCATTTGCCTCTCTAGGCTCAGGTTGATAGAAGCTTGATCAGCGTTTTTAGCGGCTTGTTCAGAAAGTTTAGCTTCTATTTCGGCAATCCTGGAGTTTGTAGTTTGGCCTTGTTTAAGGATTTCTGCCAGCATATTCTCAATTTTACCACTGCCTCCTTGAGAATTTGGGATTGCTCCTGCTGTCTAAAGTAAGGTGGTCTATTTTGATTGAACCCAAAATTACCTATAGACTGATCATTACCCCTCCATGGAGGTTGTTGATTGTTCCTCCAATTATTCTGATTGAAATTGTTAGGATAGGGTTACCTGGTCTGTTGTTGATCGATTTTAGCTCTTCGGGGTTACCTGCAAAGCTAGGACCTTCACAGTTGAACGTTTCGTGGGCTCCTCCACAATTCTCACAGCAAGGATTCAGGAAAGGCGAAGAAGTAGCTGCTGCCTTCGGGTTTGCTGTTGCGTCTGGTTTACAGCTAACTTTTCCACAACTTTAGTAAGAGCTCCTGTTAGTTAGCGTATAAATGATCTGTGGGGGAATATTATACATACCTTGTTTTGGATCACCTCTCCCCTTGTTCTTGCACCACTGTCGGGTACTAGCGGTCATGGTGTCCAAAAGCTCCATCGCTTCATCCCCAGTTCTTGCCATAAAGTTTCCTCCAGATGAGGAACTTAGTACCATTTTGTTTGAATCATTTAATCCCTTAAAGATGACAGTACTAGTATTCGCTACTCATACCATGGTGTGTGGCATTGAATTGCAGCTCCTTGAATCTATCCCAAGAATCATACAGGGACTCACCTGGTTCTTGACAAAAGTTTGTGATTTCAGCGATCTTTCCCTTGTCTTTGACGGTGGATAGTACTTCGCCAGGAACTGGTTTGCAAAGTCAGCCCAAGTGTGGATGCTACCCGTTGGCAGACTCCTTAGCCACCTGGACGCTCCGTCTTTCAGAGAATAGGGGAACAGCTGTAGACGAATGCGCTCGTTCAGGTTCCCCGTCTTGTTGAATGTATTGCAGAAGTCCAGGAATGCAGAGATGTGGTGTGGGGCATCATCTGAGTCAAGTCCGCTGAATGGTCCCTGGTGGTACAACGTGGTGATGAAGCTCTCTTGAATTTCCAGGCGTCGAGCTCAGTTTGCGTCACTTGGGAGGACGATAGCAGAAGAAGATCGTCCTTCTACTGATGGTTGCTGGTACTCCCCTAGAGTTTGTCTGGTGTCATGGCAAACTGTAGTTGTCGCCTGCTGTGGAGAACTCTTTCGATCTCTGGCTGAAATTCAGCTATAGGTTCTCCTGCAGCGGGTCGACGCATAAGAGACGAGTTGGTATGAATATGGAAAAAACTAGATTAACTATATACGTGGCAAAAATAAAGAGAAAATATTAAACAGAAAATAAAAATAAAAGAATGAAACAATTTAACTTATCCCAATTAAATAATAATTGTCAATAAACCGTGCCGGAGGTCCCCGGCAACGGCGCCAAAAACTTGATGAAGAAATATGTGACTACTTCTACCACATAGGCAGTGTACCTATCGTTTTGCGGATATAGTGAATGAGTGGGTTGTCGATCTCAGGGACCTCGTACAATTAATTGACAAATATTGATTAAATGGAATTATTAGTTAAACTAAGGAAAACAGGAAATATTACTTTTTCGGTTCTGATTAATTAATTAAAAAGAAACTAAACTACAAGGAAAAAAAATAATTTAAAAGATAAATAAACAGAGGGATTTAAAGAGTGGTGAATGTGATAAATAGAAAAGCGCCCGGGTTGTTTTGCTTACCTATTCCTTTATATCTGTTACTAAATTCTTCCTTTAATTTTACTGCAATAACTCAGAAACTTTAATTAATTCATTAACGACTAAGTATAATGAATCCTAACCAATTGTTAGACCTAGCAGCAGGCTAATGTTCTAGACCGATACAATTAATCGCATAAAGAGTAGTTCTATTGGAGTCTAATTAACCTATAGGCCGGATCGGCTTCTAGCTGTTAATTAGGTTCAACTTCCTCTGTCTAGTTTTTCTTCAGCTCTCGCATTTTAATAAAATAACTACAAGGTTGTTTTAACTACCGGCAACATAATAAAACACTTGAAGGACAGATTGAACTGTTTGCAGTTAACTAAATTTATTTAAAGAAATACATAACAGGATTTAGGAAATAGGTTCGCTCCCCACCCGGGAAGCTAAAATACTTACTCGCTCATCGTTACAAAAACAACGATAACAGAAAAGGAATGCATTAAATAAATTAAAGTAAGGGTAAGAGGTAACTCCAGTTTAGAAGTTCACTCCGGTTCCTCGCTTCAACTTCGTCTTGCTGTCCCTGACTGCTAATTATTCCTGTAGAGCTGGTGCGTAATAGTGGAAATAAAATGGAAAGTGGGGTGTATGTATTACGTTGGGAATTTAATGGAGTGGATGGGTGATGATTTTTGATGAAGTGAGTGGAGTACGATTGTGGGAGATGCGTGGGTGACGGATTAATTCGTGGACTGATAGATGGATGGATGACTGGAGGATGGGCGTTGGATTTGTTGTGTATTTTAGCTTCCAGTAGTGTGGGTTTATATAGGCGGAGGACATGTGAAACAGACAAAGGAGAAGTGATAGGGGTGAATCAAGATAGTCGGAGGAGTTGGTGCAGATCCGTGAAGATTGAGATTTCATCGGGCAGTGCAATTGATTTCAGACAGATTTAATTGATGATCTGCAGCAGCCATTGATTGAAGAAGCCGGTGTCACGCTCGCGCAAATTAAGGTGGGCGATCGCAATTAATGAAGTAGTTCGACCTCGGCGGCGTGAAGAAGGAAGAAGAAAACTCTGTTCGGAATTCTGTTGTGTCCGCGAGGCGGTCATCTGTGTGCTGTCCGCCCGATAAGAGGCGGATGCCTCTGTCCTGTCCGCGACCAAACCAGGCGAAACTCTCTTCGCGTCCGCGAGGCGGTTGTTTCTGCCTTGTCCGCGACCAAACCAGGCGGACTCTCTTCCGCGTCCGCGAGGCGGTTTGTTTATCTCTTGTCCGCTACTTATGAGGCGGACGCCTCTGTTGTGTCCGCGCCTCTCCTGTCCACCAGTTATATATATATATATATAATATATATATATTACACGATTGTAGTCCAATCTTGAATCGGCTCCAGATTATCGTTATAAGTCCGTTTGACTCGCCGTTTGTTGCGTTGGAAAGCTTGTGAAGTAAACTACTTGATTCCAACACTTTTTCCTACATTTAACACATAAAATATACCAATTCATATCAAAACATAAACTAGGAAAATCGTCAGATAAGTGAGAAATATTACTTAAAATACTGCAAATATAAGGTAATTAAACCCTTAAAAGTCTATATATTTCGCACTTATCAGGCTCTGGGAAAATCAGCTCCTCTCTCTTATGATAGACGACAAGACACGCTCCATGGCCATCAACCGCGGGTGCGGGGTCCTTGATGACTGGTTTGGTCGTGACACTGCTCTCCGCTGCATCCTCGGGCATTCCCTGGTTTCATTCTTGTCGTCATGGTCTTCAAGGCATGAGTAGAGGAGAAGTAAAGTGGTCGACCAGCTCTCCCACTCCATGTCTCCTGACTTCCCTGAGCTTGAACTGCTTCTGCTGATCACAACTCACAGATGCACATGGTTCAAGGTTAACTGGTAGGAAAAATCTATGGGGATTTTAATGTGAATGTCAACATCATACCTGGCATTTCTGTGAATCTAACCCGGCTCCTCGGCCTCCAGCATATGGTGCTAACGGCTCTACCATGCCCTGTAGCTCCTTTCCTAATCCATTCCCCTGTTTGTAGCCCATCGAGACATCATGTGCTGTGATGCGGGGCTATGGACACTAGGGTCGAAGTAGAGAGGAGTGATGAAAGAAGTTTGACTTACCTGCTGTGCCGGTTTTGCCACTGTGAACCCCCCAAGGGTTAGCTCCCGTTGACCTGGCGCTTTGATCTCGAACAGTTGGGATTCATTCCTTGCCTCTCCTAGCACTTCCACGATCCGTCCTCCATGCTTAAACTTGAGCTTTTGGTGGACTACTGAGGGCACACCCTTGATTTGGTCAATGAAATTCCGGCCCCAACAGTAAGTTGAAGGTGGAAGAAATATCGATGACCATCACTTCGATAGAGAAGGAGGCATCCTCGATTAGGATTGGCAGGGTGATCATCCCCAACACTTTCTGTGGCTGTTATCGTATGCGCTTAAAGTCATCTCCACAGGTTTGAGATCGTTATACCCCATGTGTCGAGCAACACGCAGCGGACAGACGTTTACTTCAGCACCGTCATCGATGAGCGTCTTGGGGACTTGAAACCCCCAGCTTTTACAGATATGTAGAGGGCTCGTCCAGATTGGCGGGAGATTTCTTCATCTGTGAAGGTGATTGCCATAGCAGGGGTCTGGGTCAAGTGGGCTACAATGGTGTCTACACTGACTGTTTGTTTCTTATCCATTTTAAGATGTCGGGCCACTGCATTCTTGTGTTCCTCTAACATGGTCAACAGGGACCAGATTGTGATTGGGATGCTCGTGCTCTTCAACTTCTTGAGCAACTCTTCTTCTCCAGCCAATTTACTTTCCGATTCACTCAGAGTGAGATCATGCACTTTCTGGGGTAATGACGCGGCCTCTTCAGCAAGCTCGACCGGCTTGTAGTGTTTTCCTGAACGGGTAAGATGGTGAGTCTGACTTAGATCTTCATCTTTGATCAAAAGAGGTGTCCTGATCGGGGTTACCGCAGGCGGACCATCATCTTCGTTGGTGATCAGGATGACACTGCACTCCGAAATTCTCCTTCCTCGCCTCTCGGCAACCTTCTGCCGGCACCAAGCTTCTACTACCTCCAATGCTTTCATAGTATTGTAGAGCTCTCGTGCCTCAAAATTCAGTCCCACGAGTAACTCAAGGTTATTTTCCATTTGCCGTCCTATTATCAGCAGGGTGATGATGGACACCCTTCCTTGTCCTACTAGACGCTCGACTGTAGCACGTATCTCATGCGTCATTGCTAGATATTCATGCATTTGCGGTTGAATATCATGCTGGATTTCTGGACGATGAACTCGGAAGGCGTCTAGCTCCGGAGATAGCACGATTGGAGGGGGTGTGCTCTGGTTGCCCGGCTCAGAGGAATTCTCAATGGCATGTATCTTATGATTCTGCTAACATCGATTCTTCTTCTCCTTCTCCTATCAGGCTCATCATATTCACATGCCTGGGGATAGAGTTGTTTTGAGTGTTCGGATTAGTTTTTGGAATTCCACCTCCCCTGCATCGATCAAGTCCTGGATGGCATGCCGCAAGGCCCGGCAATTTTCAGTACCATGTCCCTTGATCATGTGGTATTCACAGAAACTGGTAAGGTTGGTTCCCATCTGGGTAACTCCTGGTTTGGTTTCGGGTGTCCCAGCAAAAACCCACTTTCTTCAGCTTTTCATAGGCTTTGTCCATTGGCATTCCTAAGCTGGTGTAATTCCTTCTGGGTTGAGTCTGGTAGCTGCTGGCGGTGGAGTGGAGTTGCAGAGTAGTTTGAAGTTGACCCACTAACTTGGGCTTGAAATACTGGTGGCTGGGATTGATTAATTGATGGGGTAGGGACAGATTTTCCAATTGTGTCTGCCTTGGACTGCCTATTCTGATAATTCATCCCTCTAGGGTTTGATCCTTGAAAATTCAAACCTTTCAGACGTCCAGCTAGGGACAGTTCTTCTGCAGCAGTGGCGGCAGCTTTCAAGTGCCGGAAATCACAAATCCGAGGGACTTAAGATGGTCTGAATAAGGGTTTTCCAGGCAATCGATAATGATTCTTATTTGCTCATCTTTGTTGGGCCGTCTAGCATCTGCCCCACCTTCTCCTCCATCTGGTGATGAATTCCATCACTGTCTCATGATTTCTTGGTCTCATGGTTTCTAGGTCTCTCCGGGTGACCCTAGGTGAGTGTTATAACTGTACTGCTCCACGAAAGTCTGGTAGACCTTCCCAACTTCTTCCCTGAGAAATCCATTCTTGATACCCAAGTTTGGGCTGACCCTTCAAGATAACTGGGGAAACAGATTATCTTCATCTCGTCATCTAGCCCATACATAGTCATGACCTGGTCAAACTGGCGAGATGGTGTTTGGGGTCCCCTTTCCCTGAGTACTTAGAGATTTCCGGCAGTTTTAGATTTTCGGGCAATTTGGAGCTTGGCTTTAGTTGGAACTGACGAAAACCCAACATCTTGGCTCTCTCCCCGAGCTGCATCTCCGCTAGTAGCTCTTCTTTCAGGGATTCCTTCATTTGATTGAGGTCAAGTGGAAGATGTTCAGCAGGCGGGGCTTGATTGTAACCATGAATCAGATGGTTAGATGGTTGGGGTAACAGTTGGGTCTGGGGAATTGCCTCCTCAAAACGGACAGCATGTCCGGGAGTGGTTGTACTGGTATTGATTGAGTTGGATGGGGTCAGGGTGTGGGTGAGTTGGGATGAATGAATTCTGGTTGTTTGGCTTGATATAGGTGGGCTGTTTGGACAGTGGCTCCAGCGCGGGTGGGAACGGTGGTAGTGGGGAAGGTGGTTGGTACTGTAGGGACCGTGGTCATGATTGGAGGTGGCAGGGATGCTCCTGAGAGTAGGTCAGCCGTTTGAAAAGTTATGGTGACTGGGTGGGTGATGGTGCGTTCTTTCCCTGTGGTCGGTTGGGTATGTTGGTGTTGAACATAGGGTTTTGATTGCTCCAGACTCTGTTGGGGTGTGGGGAGGAGTCCTCAATATAATCCTCATCGGGGTCAGTAAGGTATGGATCCTTTCCCTTGGCTGACCTCTCTTGGCGCAATTGCTCCTCTAGCCTCTCAACAGTTTGCTTCAGTATGTTCTCATTTCTTGTTGACTGTTCTAGCATACGGTAGAGAATACTTGGATCAGGAAGACGTGAGCTACCGCCGCTAGCTCCTACAACTGCGCTTACACCCGCATCAATAGCTGTGGTTGCCAGGGCACCTTCTGGGGCGGTGGGATTGATCAGGTTTTGGTCCATAGTTTCCGACGAGGTTTCAGTTGTGGTGTCACTGGCCAGCCTTCCCGGGAATCTCTTTTCCACAGTCGAGTAGTAATGTTGGTAAAACTGGAAGAACACTCCTGACATTGTGCTCTGCTCTGGTTGGTTTTCTGCGATACCAGGGAATATGGAATACGTGGAAGATGTCAGTATGAAAGCAAGTTAAGAAGGATGGGAGAAGGAACGAGGAGGGAGGGGTCGTCCCCAGAATACATTTTGAAAAATCAGATCCTTTTGTGAATCTGTTAAATAAAGAAAGGCTCACGAGCCGGTTTTATTTCCAAGAACAGATGCCGTATTGTTCATTACGCAGTTGTGATTGCAATGTAGTAAGGAAAAGGGGAATTACAAAAGTGTTTAGAAAAGGGGAAACAGATCGTTAGTGTCAATAAAACTGTTTATCATTACATATCCGAGAGGAGGGGGAGTTACATCCAAACTCGAAAGGGGAAACAGGGGAATTACATTGGAAAAAAGGGGAGGGATGCAACTACTAGTCATTACCTAATCTTAATTACATTGCCGAGGGAAAAAGGGACTACATCTGGGTTTAATCCCAATTACATAGCCGAGGAAAAAGGGATTACATCCGAGTTTAATCCTAATTACATAGCCGAGGGAAAAGGGGATTACATCTAAGTTTAAAGGGGAAACTTAATTAAGTTTACTAGCGCCTACACGAACATGATCATCTAGCTAAAAGGGGGGTTACATCTAAATTCAAAATGGGGAAAGTGTAATCAACCCTAATCAGTCCAACGGTGGTCGACGCATGAGTCAACCCACGGTCTTCTTACGCTTCAGCTTTTCTTTCTCTAACTTCCTCTTCTGAGTGGCTGATAGTGGGGGTTGTAGATTTTTCACGATCGGGAGACTGGGGTCTTGCTTAATCACTGGACGACCCTGAGCATAAGCGCCAATGACTCCTCTGTCGATTCTGTCTTCCAGCCAAGCCCTATATTTGTCATTCAAACTTCTATAAGGGGCGTAGATATTGAAGACTGCCCATTTCAACCCTGTGTCATAGATACGGCTGACATATCTGATCGCTCCATCCGTAAACTGATGATCCTCGAATTCAGACTCAACCATACCAGGAATGGTTTGCTCGCGCCCAAACTGTCTCATGGCTCTCAACGGATGTATCTTAACGAATCGATCGAGTCCAACGAGGATCAGCCCATTGTGACCGGCTGATCCCACTGCTCCGCCCTACACATCCCAATCCTTGATGACCCACTCAATTTGGCCTTCAAAGTAGACATCCCGAAAGAACACCTTCCACCCTTCTGGCGGGGTCAACTGTCGCTTCCTTGACAGCATGTATGTGTTCATGTTAACTACCACATACTGGTCGGCTAATGGCAGTCTCTTCAAGTGGTCGAACAACCAGATTTGTAGCAGTAGCGGACTTCCGATGAAAAACGTGTCTACCTCTCCCGTTTCCTTCCAACGATCTAGAGCTCGAACAATCTCAGCTGTAACCACAGATCCAACACTCTGTCCATCCTTCAAAGCTTTTAACATGTAAATGACCTTTGGATTCATCCGTAAGTCTCTTTGACGAAAAAGGTGAAGGCCCATGATGCAGAGGTCCAGGACGCGCCTTCTGGTTCTCAACGCACGGTAGGGTCGGCTGAATAACTCTAGAATCCCAGGTAAACTTATACTCATATCCTTGAAGTTCCCTACTTCTGCTATATCGACTTCAAGAAACTCTGCAACGAACTTTGGAATCTGCTCCCGTCCAGCAGGGAGGAACGGGATACTTTGGTGAGGTTTAATCTTCAGGAATGCATCCATCTCAGCTGGGAGTATGACTAGCTCTTCTAACCCGAATCGGTATAAGTGGTTGTTTGGGTCCCAATATGTGATCGACTCGAACAAAGCTTCATAAACCAGGTCAACTTTACATAACCGAGCGAGTCCTGTTAGGAGCGGTTCACAAACATTCTTCAGCGCTATGCAACGTTCCAGGAGTTCTTGGGCAAAGACCTTTTCCCTATTCAGTTCTGATTGAAAAGCTGAGACTTGGTTTTGCTCCCCGGATGTTGATCCTTGACTGGGCTGTGTTTGGACCTTCCTTCGTTTATTCTCTCCAGGCACCGATACCAATCGGCTGAACATCTTCCCTTCTGCAAAAGAAATGTAGACAAACCAAAAAAGAGGGGAAGAAGGGTAATGAGTAAGAATTGGGGAAAAAACAACTAAGCAATGTTAACATGGCACATGTTCTTGGAAATGAAAACTAGTTTTGAAAAAAAAGGTTTGAAAACCGAAGGAAGACGGTTGGAAAACTGATCTATCTTTGAAAACCGGTAAAAGGTATATCAAAACTCCCGAATGGTTGTGAGTAAATCAGATGGAGTTTGAATTTGCAAAACAACTTCTCTTTTTTTAAAGGAGAATTCCGAACATGTTTTTCAAAACTTCGAAGAGGTCGGTTTTAAAATGATGGTTTGCACACAATGCAGATAATGTGAAATAAATCGTGGCTGGTTTTGATGTGGAGCTGAGTGCAAATGATTGGGATAATCACTTTCCAGGTTTAAATCCATACACGAACCACGGCCAGTGATTATCACAACATATCCACTTTGGGAAACTTGGGGAAGTACTGCATGGGAACGGGTCTCTCATCATCTGCACGGTCAGGTGTGTCTAAAGTCCAAGTTATTCACTGACTACGTTGTGCCATGTATGGGTATCCGGTAAATACGGGATCCTCTATGGACGTGTAGCGTGACATTGGGCTTTAGAGACACCCGTGGTGCAGAGGAACAATGGAGAACTGAGCCCATGCAATCTTCAAGGTAAGGCAGAACGGTGGTCAGACAGGCGGCATACAAGGGGGTGACTCTGTAAAACCCGTCCTGGACACCGGATCAAGCAGCTGGACACTGAAGGCTCATGGTTCACTATATGCTGGCTTAGACTCGGATAATGGAGGATATATTTGGATCATGAGTATCAAGGCGTAGGTCGATGACCATCTCGCCCCGTGGGTATAACCATTCAAATGAATGACCCGACTCATGGGGAATCAATCGTGGACCGATCGGCATCCCGTGACTCGTGAATATAGCGGGTGACACAGAGGAATGCATGTCCTAAGCTACCCCACCAATGCACCCCACAATAATACAACATATAAGTAAAGTAGGGAAGTTAGCACCAACCTATTACTAAACGTTTGTCTTGAAGGTGATAATTCCAATTTGGTTGTTTATTAACCTAAAGGGAAGTTAGCTTCATTCAATCCTAAGTGTCTCTTTCTAATCGTGAGCTAATTATTAACCCAATTGTTGCAATGTTTGCTGAGGATCTAACAAGTCCTAGCTGTCCTGATCAGCTACACACTCCAAGTATGGAGTAGAATAATCCTAAAGGCTTTGAAAAGAATCTCTTGAAGGTTTTGAAAGAGGTGGGGAAGTCCCGACAATTTTAAATGGAGTTCAGTCTTCCTTGAGTTTGAGAAAAACTTACTCAAGTTTTCCCCAGCAGAGTCGCCATTCTGTGGAGGGTGATTTTCGGTATGAGGGGGGTCTATGCAAATATGGTCTGACTGAAAAGTCAAGCTCCTAGAAATATGCCATTCTGTGGAGGGTGTGAAAACCCGTTATTCTGGCATCCCTCAAATACCTACTACATCGTCCGTCTTTCCCAGAAAGCATAAAGGGGAGTGCAAGTGTGCACTACACCCGCTCTCAATGGGCTTCACGCGGACTTATGCCTCTATAAGGCGGATTTGACTAGAGTCGCCACCTAGTTTGACCTAAGGAACTAGGAAGGAAAGATGAGGGTTCTAAGAACCGTTATTGACTCTGAGATTGTTGCCTATGGATAGGAGTTATCTGGTCAGATCAGAGATTCTATTGTGGGTTTGCACTGGGTTACACCCCTTAGAAGTGGCAACGACCACGACTTTGGATTGGTGCCCGAGGAAATCTCGGTCTCCAATTGTCGGGATTGCCTTCTTTCAAAACCTTATTAGAGAGATTCAATTCAAATAAAAGCCAAAGGATAGGATTGAGTGTGGGTTGAGGATTAGATGATTTAGAAGAGAAGAAGAATAGGCTGGTCTTGGAGTTGGTTTGATTGAGGCGTTGAGAGGTTTTGATTGTTTTGAGAGGCTTGAGGTTGTTTTGGCTTTCACGGGATTAAGAGGATGATGGGAGTTTTGAGGAGTAATTGGTCATTTTTGGTGGAGTTAAGGGGTTTCGGATTATTTGGTGGAATTGAGGAGTTGTTTGTGTTTTGTGAAGTTCGGATCTTGAAATGGTTGGGTTTTTGAAGTGTTTTGGGAAGTTGAAAGTGTTGAAGGGAAACTCGGGTTTTCAAACGATCGAGTATGGAAGAGGATGCTTGGTTTACAGGTGTTTGGATTTCTGAAGATGTTTCAGGTTTCTGGGAGTCTTCAAGAATTGGAAGTCCTATTTGACTTAGAGTTGGTTCAGAGGAGGGTTGGGAATTGTTTTATGGGTCCTAGAGCTCTAATGGAAATGTTGGATTGATTTATTCAGAATTGTCTCTCTTAAGTTTTTAAGACTGAAAAATCATTTTTTTTTTGTAAAAGGGCAGATAATCCGAGGGATTACCCTATGTACCCCCTTGAACACGACACTTAATTAATGTTAAGTGCCGAGGCTCGAAAGATGGGGCAATGAATTTATGTCGAAAAATAGGATTCAGAGAGAAACACCATGAATGAGATGTTCTCGGTCGAACCTAATAACATCTCTAACTCCCGGGTTTTAAAACATTAAAAACCGAAAACATTGAAATCGAGCGGAAGGGAGTTAGACGATTCTAAAATCCCGGCTGCAACTAGGAAGGTTGTTACTTCCCTAGCACCCCGCCTTGTAAAAATCTAGGCTGCAATTAGGGGAGGTTTGTCACCCTAATGCCCCGCCTAAAGAGATCCAGACTGCGACAAGGGAGGTTATGACCCCAGTGCCCCGCCTCGGATTTTTATTTTTGGGAAGGGAGACAAGCGATGTTCTAACCGTGGAGGAAATGTTTTGAAGGGGTTAGACATTCCTTGCTCCCCGAAAACAACTTATTTGAATTAAAAAACTGAATTGGAAAAATTTTAAAGTTGTTCGGAATTCTCGACAAGAAACACTGATTTTGGGAAATGTTTTTAGGAGAAAACTTTCTGTATATGTGAGAAGAACTTTCTGTATATGAAGAAGAGTTTTCTGTGATGTGAGAAGAGTTTTTCCTTTAAAATTCCACAAAATGGTTTCTTTGAAAACTTGATGAGACTTGAATAAAATATGGTTTGAAATTCTTTTTGGTTTTTGGGATTTTGAAAGGATTTTACAAGTTGAAAATGAGTTGAAAGGAATCGGGTTTGAAAAATGAGTTAGACTTGATTTGATTTTGGTTGACTTGTATTGGAAGATGAGTTGGATCACCGTTCGGGTTTGACTTGATTTGGTTTCCTGGTAAAGGTCAAATCTTGGTCAAGGTCAAGGTCAAAGTTTGGTCCGGGTCAAAGCTTGGTCAAGGTCAACATTTTTGGTCAAGGTCAAAGCTTGGTCAAGGTCAAAATTAGGTCAAGGTCAAAATTCGGTCAAAGTCAAAATTCGGTCAAAGTCAACATTTGAATCGGTCAAGGTCAACGTTTTGGTCAAGGTCAATGTTTTTGGTCAAGGTCAACATTTTGGTCAAGGTTTGACATTTGTGGACTTGTTTTGACTTGTGTGGACTTGGTTTGACTTGTGTGGACTTGGGCCTTATTTGAGACATGGATCTTTTATGGTTTTGGGCTTTCTTGTGTTGGGCCAGGGTTTGGGGCTTCAGGTTTTGGGCCTCGGGTTTGGGCTTTGGGTTTGGGCCTCAGGTTTGGCCCCTGGATTTGGGCTTCGGATTTGGGCCCTGGGTGGTTTGGGCGAGATTGGGTTTGCTCGGGGCCGTGGGTTTGGATAATGGCCGAGGGTGTTGGGCTCGGATTTGTGGGCCGAGTTGTGCGACGGACCAGATTATGAGATGGGCCGGCCTTGGGCTTGGGTATTAGGTTTGGGTTTTGGGTTGGTAGAATGGGTCGGGCTTGTGAACTTGGGCCGAGTTTTGAGTTGTTTCTGTTTGGGCCGTGGGCTTGGATAATGGGCCGAGAGTGAGAGTTGAGTTTGGGTTTGTTATAACCCAAGGTTTGGTTATAGTTTTTATTTCGTTACTATGGTTCATTAAGATGGTCCATTCTGAATTTAGGACACGGAAGTCCTTATTAAGAAGCCAGGGGCGAGGAAGTCTTTTGTTTTCTATCAGATTTAACCAGGTGAGGATAATACTTAATTCTTTATCTTTTCCCTCATTAATTATCCTCTCTCTAATCACGTTCCTCACCACGATCTAATTCACAACCCTTATTCCTTATCAGTTCTCAAGACGTTAAGCCTCTCTTCTCCCTTCTCTCTCTCAACTTTCTTCTCTGTTGATCGATCCGTTGTGCTACTGGGTTGGAGATTCGAGTGCTTGTGGATTCTTCATCGTCTTGCTGTTCTCCCGTATTCACGTTTTGTGTTGCGTCGCTTAGTTTGCAATCAGTTTGGAGAACTTCTCCAATCCCTAATTTCTTTTCTCTGCAATCTGATTGTGATCAGTGGATTCTCCGACGTCTGCGTCGATCTCTCCTCTGCTGTGGATTGCTGCTGTGTCGCGCATCAGAATTCAGGTGAGGGTTTCGTCACAGTTTTGGATTGTAATTCTAGTTTTAGAGTTTGGGGTTCCGTTTTCTGAATTGGGAGTTTGCAATTGTGTTTTGCTCAGTGATTGGTTGCGTTCGGTCTGCGTTTGAGGGTCTGCATTGTCTGGATTCTGCTGCTTCAGATCGGGTGGTTTCGTCTCTGCTGTATTTGATGTAGGTGGCTTTCGGATTCGATCCGTGTGTTCAGCCTTGGGGAGTTTGGATTCTACCAGTTAATTCAATGATTTGATCCTGTGTTGGTGTGTGTCTTACGTCTGTTTAATGCCTTTTTAATGGATTAAACCCCCAAGGTTGTTTTGTAAGATGTGTGAGTTGATTTGGATTGGTTTTTGTGCCTCTGTTCGTTTGAATTCGCTTCTGATTTCTGAGGTTTTCGGCATGTCCGAACTTCCGTCCGAGCTTTGAAGTTCGGACATGCCCTTCTGCGCTTAATCTTTTGAAAATCTTCGCTGTGTCCGAACTTCCGTCCGAGCTTTGAAGTTCGGACACAGCCTTTGCATTCTCTGATTTTGGCTTCGACTTGTGTCCGAACATTGGATGTCCGGACACAAGTTCGGACTCTCCGCGTGTCTGTTTTCGTAAAATGTCCGAACATCCGTCCGAACTTGGATGTTCGGACACATCTGACTCTTCTTCTGTTTTAAGGTTCGACTTGTGTCCGAACTTTGATGTCCGGACACAAGTTCGGACATCTGTCTGATTTCGCCTTCTGAGTCTCGACTTGTGTCCGAACATTGATGTCCGGACATAAGTTCGGACAGGCTACTGTTTTGGCCATAACTTGCTCGTTTGAGCTCCGTTTTGACTTCTGTTTGCGGGGTTGGATTCCCCTTCTGATTTCCAAGCTATCTATGAGCTTTCTGGTGCCTTTGGTGCACATATGCTTATCTGTATTTAAGCTTCTGTTTTGGGACCTAGTTATCTCTGTGTCTGAGCCTTTGGATGGCTGGTTTCGCTGTCTCGTAGCGCGCTATGTAGGATCCTTCTGTTCACGGGTGATGGTCCCCGTTCTGTTCACGGGCGGTTACACTGTTCTGTTTACGAGTGAGGTTTCCTCATTCTGTTCACGAGCTGATTGCTTGTTCTGTCTGTATGCTGTGATCGCTAGTGTCCCACTCTGTTTTCTGCTTCTGTCTGCTTCTGCTTCTGCTCTGTTTAGTCCTTTGACGAGTGGACTTCTGTTTCTGACTTCTGATATGTTACGGATTCTCTTGACTCCTTCTGATTTGGTAACATTCTTAAATGTTTTGAGCATGCTGGTTGATGAAGTTTGTCATCTACTGGGCATAGTTGTGTGCTCATTCCCCTATTTCTATCTAACATTGCAGATTGATCAGTGAAGGTCGTTTTGCAGCTCTGGAGTTAGATGTTTCATTATTAGTTACTTTTGAGACTTTGTATTCGGATTTGAGCCTTTGGGCCTTTTGTTAGCTTCCGTTTCTGTTATACGTTTGGTGGGTTCTGTAAAACCTTTTGAGGTGTTAAGACTTCATGTGGTTATACTTTGTTCAAGTATTCTGTTTGGGCCTTATTTGAATATGTGTTTAAGTTCGTTCTTTTAGAGCCTTGCGTTATTATGTAATAATACGCGGCGTGTAATACCCCTAACTCCTAGGCCAGTGTTTGGGGGGTGTTACATTTAGTGGTATCAGAGCTCTGGGTTCTAATCTGCTGGGATTTTAAGTTAGCCAGTCAGTCAGAAATATCAGTGTTAGTGTCGGAGTCTAACTGCTTGCTGTTGGACTTTCAGAATGCCGCAAGAAGAAGAGCGAATAACCCTCCAGGGAATGTTGCTGATGCTGTTCAGCAGTTCATGACGCAGCTCATGCAGACCATGGCTGCGGGGGGCGGTCCAGCTGGAGGAGGACCAGCTGGCGGAGCAGGCCGGCTGGGGCAGATGCTGGAGGGAGGAACGTGAAGGCGCTTCAGGAATTCATGAAGCTGAAGCCGCTGTCGTTCGATGGGGCAGGAGACCCCCAGGAGGCCAGCCACTGGTTGTCAGAGGTGGAGGATTTGCTTCGAGTGATGGGCTCTGAGGAGGAGCAGAAGGTCGACTTCGCTACCTTTCTGTTCAAGGCGAAGCCAAGGAGTGGTGGAGGTCAGTGATGGGGAAGTTCCCACAGCCATGGACGTGGGAGCAGTTCATTGGGGAGTTCAACAAGCAGTTCTACCCCGACGTCTACAAGGATCAGCGCATCCTGGAGTATAACCGACTACGCCAGGGTCGGGACATGAGCGTTGAGGAGTACGTCCGCAAGTTTATCAGCCTATCTAAGTTTGCACCTGAGCCTGACGAGCATAGGAAGGCCAGGAAGTTTGAGAGCGGCCTGAGGCCGGATATCCGATCTGCTGTGTACGCCGCTGCGTCACAAGACCTTCAGGGACGTTGCTGATGTCGCCCTGTTGGTAGAGGCTGACTTGAGAGGTCGCCAGTCCGGAGGGAAGGATCAGAAGAGGAAGCAGAGGTCCGATGACAGTGATAGGAGGGATCAGCCTGCTCTCAGAAGAAGCAGTCTACTGGAGACCGCTCTGGGGACCGTTCACGAGATAGAGGGGGTTCGTCTTCGTCAGCTCCTGCTCCGAAGTGCCAGGTCTGTGGCAAGTTTCACAGAGGTCAGGACTGCTACAGGAAGTCCGGGCCTACTTCAAGTGTGGATCCATGGGGCATAGGATTGCTGATTGCCCTCAGGCTGAGAGGAGCAGAGGTAGCTCTGGAGGTGGAGCCAGAGGATCTGCATCTGGGTCTAGAGATCGAGACCGGGCTGAGCAGAAGAAGCCCCAGGGCCAGGCCAGAGTGTACGCGATGGCTGGAGAGAGGGACCGATCGACTGACAGAGTTGTCACAGGTATTCTCCAGCTGTCATCTCGTTCTGTTTTCTGTTTGTTTGACTCTGGAGCCACCCACTCTTTTATTTCTGCTGAGTTGGTGGGTGAGCTCGGTTTGCCTGTTGTGCCTCTGGGTGTTGAGTTATGTGTGCATAGTCCATTAGTTAGGGACTCTTCTATGCTGTTGAATTCTGTTTGCAAAGATAGTCCTGTGTTAGTCAGAGATAGGACTCTGTGTGCTAACCTCATCCCGATGGAGATGACTTCTTTTGATGTGATCCTGGGCATGGATTGGCTTGCTGCGCACCATGCCCACATTGATTGTGCTGCTTCGAGAGTCACTTTCGAGGAGCCGGGCCAGCCCCGTTTGATTGTAGCAGGGAATGGACTCCCGTGCTCGCCGCCAGTCATATCAGCTATGCAGGCGTTCCGTTTTCTGAGGAAAGGATGCCAGGGATATCTGTGCTACATCCCTGAGGTTCGCAAGGATGCGAAGTTGGAGGAGATTCCAGTGGTCAGAGACTTCCCAGATGTGTTCCAGGATGATGTACCTGGGCTTCCCCTGTCAGAGAGGTGGAGTTCTCGATCGAGCTCGCACCTGAGACTCAGCCATTTCGAAGGCCCCATACCGTATGGCGCCTGCTGAGCTCAAGGAGCTGAAGGTCCAGTTGCAGGAGCTGCTGGATAAGGGCTTCATTCGCCCGAGTGTGTCGCCTTGGGGAGCGCCAGTGCTATTTGTAAAGAAGAAGGACGGTAGCATGCGGTTGTGCATTGACTACAGGGAGCTCAACAAGGTTACCATTAAGAATAGGTATCCTCTCCCGCGCATAGACGACTTGTTCGACCAGTTAGCAGGAGCTAAGGTGTTTTCGAAGATCGATCTGAGGTCGGGATATCATCAGCTGAGGATTAAGGCAGACGACGTGCCTAAGTCCGCTTTCAGGACTCGCTATGGACACTACGAGTTCCTAGTGATGCCATTCGGGTTGACGAATGCGCCGTCAGTATTTATGGATATGATGAACAGAGTCTTCAAGCCGTTTTTGGACCAATTCGTGGTGGTGTTTTATTGATGACATCTTGGTGTATTCCAAGAGTACTGAGGAGCACGAGGAGCATTGAGAACCGTTCTCCAGACTCTGAGGGAGAACGAGTTGTATGCGAAGCTGAAGAAGTGCGAGTTCTGGCTAGATCAGGTGGTATTCTTGGGACATGTGGTCTCCAAGGATGGTATCTCCGTGGACCCGGAGAAGATTCGAGCTATTACTGAGTGGGCCATGCCTACTAATGTCGGAGATATTCGTAGCTTCCTTGGACTAGCGGGCTACTATCGCAAGTTTGTGGAGGGCTTCTCCAAGTTGGTGATTCCGTTGACTCGTCTGCTGCAGAAGGATGTGAAGTTTGAGTGGAGCGATGCCTGCAAGCAGTGTTTTCTGGAGTTGAAAAAGAGGTTGACTACTGCGCCGATCTTGACTCTTCCGGAGGGGACCGAGGGTCTTGAGGTTTTCTGTGATGCGTCCTATAGGGGACTTGGATGTGTTCTGATGCAGCATGGGAAGGTAGTAGCATATGGCTCTCGTCAGTTGAAGCCATATGAGAAGAACTATCCGACCCACGATCTGGAGCTGGCTGCGGTGGTCTTTGCATTGAAGATTTGGAGGCACTACTTGTATGGGGCAGCGTGCAAGGTGTATACGGACCATAAGAGCCTCAAGTATCTGTTCACTCAGAAGGAGTTGAACTTGAGGCAGAGGAGATGGCTGGAGTTGTTGCACGATTATGATTTAGAGATCCTCTACCATCCGGGTAGGGCGAATGTGGTTGCTGATACGCTCAGTAGGAGGGGTCCGTCTGGGACTGTTTGTGCTTTGTCGGTGTGGAGAGGTCTGCTCAGGAGTTGCAGCGCATGGGTATCTGGGTTGTCCGTCCAGAGAGGTTTGGGATGTTAGCAGCACTGCAGGTTCAGCCTACCTTGATCGACCGGATCAAGGCCAGTCAGGAGCTTGATGTCAGTCTGTGTAAGATCAGAGAGAGTTTGTCTGCTGGTCAGGAGTCCGAGTTCCGGGTTTCAGAGGATGACTGCCTGAGGTTCAGAGGCCGTGTTTGTGTGCCGGCAGACGACGCGTTGAGGCGTGAGATCATGCAGGAGGCTCATGGAGCTCCGTACTCGGTACACCCAGGAAGGGTGAAGATGTACCGGGACCTACGTGAGACATTCTGGTGGAGCAACATGAAGAGAGACATTTCAGACTTTGTATCCAGATGTCGGACCTGTCAGCAGGTCAAAGCTGAGCATCAGAGACCAGCTGGTTTGCTTCAGCCTCTTCCCGTTCCGGAGTGGAAGTGGGAGAGCGTCGGGATGGATTTTGTCATGGGACTGCCTAAGACTCCGTGGGGTTTTGATGCGGTTTGGGTCATTGTGGACCGGCTCACGAAGAGCGCTCGCTTCCTACCTGTCAGGAAGACTTTCAGTTTGCACCGCTTGGCTCAGTTGTACATTGATGAGATAGTACGTCTGCATGGGGTTCCGGCTTCAATTGTGTCTGACAGAGATCCGAGGTTTGTGTCCAGATTCTGGCAGAGTTTGCATCAGGCTTTGGGGACGAAGTTGTCCTTCAGTTCAGCTTATCATCCTCAGTCAGACGGGCAGACAGAGAGGACGAATCAGGTCCTAGAGGACATGCTCAGGGCATGTGTACTCGACTTTGGGGGCAGCTGGGATCAGCACGTGGCGCTGATAGAGTTCGCGTACAATAATAGTTTCCAGACCAGTATTGGGATGGCACCGTTCGAGGCCTTGTATGGCAGGAGGTGCAGATCACCCATCTGTTGGGATGATCTGAAGGAGAGAGCGGTGATTGGTCCAGACTTGGTTCAGGATGCGGTGGGCAAAATTCAGTCTATCAGGGAGCGTTTGCTAGTGGCTCAGAGTCGCCAGAAGAGCTACGCCGATCGGAGGAGATGACCTCTAGAGTTTGAGGTGGGCGATCATGTGTATCTGAAGGTTTCTCCTGTGCGAGGAGTCGTTCGTTTTGGGAAGAGAGGCAAGCTTAGCCCTCGTTTTGTGGGTCCTTTTGAGGTCCTAGAGAGGATCGGACCGGTTGCCTATCGTTTGGCTCTGCCTCCGTCTTTAGCAGCAGTGCACAGTGTGTTCCACGTTTCTATGCTGAGGAAGTACATTCCGGACCCGTCTCATGTGATCGACTTCAGTCCGCTTCAGTTGAGGGAGGACTTCACCTTTGAAGCAGCTCCTTCGAGGATTTTGGCCCGGGATGTTCGTAAGCTCAGAAGTAAGACCATGCCCTTGGTGAAGGTGCAGTGGTCGGGTCAGTCTGAGGAAGAGGCGACCTGGGAGGTCGAAAGCGAAGTTCGTTCTAAGTTTCCCGCCCTCTTCGAGCAGTAGGTATGTTTTAATTTCGAGGACGAAATTCTTTTAAGGGGGAGGTGATGTTATAACCCAAGGTTTGGTTATAGTTTTTATTTCGTTACTATGGTTCATTAAGATGGTCCATTCTGAATTTAGGACACGGAAGTCCTTATTAAAGAAGCCAGGGGCGAGGAAGTCTTTTGTTTTCTATCAGATTTAACCAGGTGAGGATAATACTTAATTCTTTATCTTTTCCCTCATTAATTATCCTCTCTCTAATCACGTTCCTCACCACGATCTAATTCACAACCCTTATTCCTTATCAGTTCTCAAGACGTTAAGCCTCTCTTCTCCCTTCTCTCTCTCAACTTTCTTCTCTGTTGATCGATCCGTTGTGCTACTGGTTGGAGATTCGAGTGCTGTGGATTCTTCATCGTCTTGCTGTTCTCCCCGTATTCAGGTTTGTGTTGCGTCGCTTAGTTTGCAATCAGTTTGGAGAACTTCTCCAATCCCTAATTTCTTTTCTCTGCAATCTGATTGTGATCAGTGGATTCTCCGACGTCTGCGTCGATCTCTCCTCTGCTGTGGATTGCTGCTGTGTCGCGCATCAGAATTCAGGTGAGGGTTTCGTCACAGTTTTGGATTGTAATTCTAGTTTCAGAGTTTGGGGGTTCCGTTTTCTGAATTGGGAGTTTGCAATTGTGTTTTGCTCAGTGATTTGGTTGCGTTCGGTCTGCGTTTGAGGGTCTGCATTGTCTGGATTCTGCTGCTTCAGATCGGGTTTCGTCTCTGCTGTATTTGATGTAGGTGGCTTTCGGATTCGATCCGTGTGTTCAGCCTTGGGGAGTTTGGATTCTACCAGTTAATTCAATGATTTGATCCTGTGTTGGTGTGTGTCTTACGTCTGTTTAATGCCTTTTAATGGATTAAACCCCCAAGGTTGTTTTGTAGATGTGTGAGTTGATTTGGATTGGTTTTTGTGCCTCTGTTCGTTTGAATTCGCTTCTGATTTCTGAGGTTTTCGGCATGTCCGAACTTCCGTCCGAGCTTTGAAGTTCGGACATGCCCTTCTGCGCTTAATCTTTTGAAAATCTTCGCTGTGTCCGAACTTCCGTCCGAGCTTTGAAGTTCGGACACAGCCTTTTGCATTCTCTGATTTTGGCTTCGACTTGTGTCCGACATTGGATGTCCGGACACAAGTTCGGACTCTCCGCGTGTCTGTTTTCGTAAAATGTCCGAACATCCGTCCGAACTTGGATGTTCGGACACATCTGACTCTTCTTCTGTTTTAAGGTTCGACTTGTGTCCGAACTTTGATGTCCGGACACAAGTTCGGACATCTGTCTGATTTCGCCTTCTGAGTCTCGACTTGTGTCCGAACATTGATGTCCGGACAAGTTCGGACAGGCTACTGTTTTGGCCATAACTTGCTCGTTTGAGCTCCGTTTTGACTTCTGTTTGCGGGGTTGGATTCCCCTTCTGATTTCCAAGCTATCTATGAGCTTTCTGGTGCCTTTGGTGCACATATGCTTATCTGTATTTAAGCTTCTGTTTTGGGACCTAGTTATCTCTGTGTCTGAGCCTTTGGATGGCTGGTTTCGCTGTCTCGTAGCGCGCTATGTAGGATCCTTCTGTTTCACGGGTGATGTTCCCCGTTCTGTTCACGGGCGGTTCGCCTGTTCTGTTTACGAGTGAGGTTTCCTCGTTCTGTTCACGAGCTGATTGCTTGTTCTGTCTGTATGCTGTGATCGCTAGCGTCCCACTCTGTTTTCTGCTTCTGTCTGCTTCTGCTTTTGCTCTGTTTAGTCCTTTGACAAGTGGACTTCTGTTTCTGACTTCTGATATGTTACGGATTCTCTTGACTCCTTCTGATTTGGTAACATTCTTAAATGTTTTGAGCATGCTGGTTGATGAAGTTTGTCATCTACTGGGCATAGTTGTGTGCTCATCCCCCTATTTCTATCTAACATTGCAGATTGATCAGTGATGGTCGTTTTGCAGCTCTGGAGTTAGATGTTTCATTATTAGTTACTTTTGAGACTTCGTATTCGGATTTGAGCCTTTGGGCCTTTTGTTAGCTTCCGTTTCTGTTATACGTTTGGTGGGTTCTGTAAAACCTTTTGAGGTGTTAAGACTTCACTGTGGTTATACTTTGTTCAAGTATTCTGTTTTGGGCCTTGTTTGAATATGTGTTTAAGTTCGTTCTTTTAGAGCCTTGCGTTATTATGTAATAATACGCGGCGTGTAATACCCCTAACTCCTAGGCCTGTGTTTGGGGGTGTTACAGGTTCTGCTTGGGCCGTGGGTTCGGATAATGGGCCGAGAGTTTGGGTTCTGCTTGGGCCGTGGGTTTGGATAATGGGCCGAGTTGGTGATGGGCCGAATTTGGATTTGGTTTGTGGGCTGAGGGTGTTGGGCTTGGATTGTGTGCCGAGTTGGTGATGGGCCGAATTTGGATTTGGTTTGTGGGCTGAGGGTGTTGGGCTTGGATTGTGGGCCGAGTTGGTGATGGGCCGAGTTTGGATTTGGTTTGTGGGCTGAGGGTGTTGGGCTTGGATTGTGGGCCGAGTTGGTGATGGGCCGAATTTGGATTTGGTTTGTGGGCTGAGGGTGTTGGGCTTGGATTGTGGGCCGAGTTGGTGATGGGCCGAATTTGGGTAGTACAATTTTTATTTTTGGGTTTTTTGAACTAAATTTTTAAAAGAAAACAAGTGAGAGTTAAAGGTTTGTTTTTACACAGTGATGAAAACATGAAAAATTTGAGAGACAATTCTGGATAGGATGTGGAGTGAGGGGATGGGTGTTTGGAGGAATTTTTTGGTTTGAAAGGAAAAGTTCATTATTTATATATATACATATTTTAAATGTGTGTTTTAGGGTTTAGGGTGTCACCTTGACCAAGAAGGACACATGACCCACTAAGTGCCAAGGGACACCCACTAACCTAATGGCTAGGACCTAGAGGACATAATAACTATGGCTTAGTTAATAGCAAAAGAATACTAGGAATAATTAACATTGCGGAAGAGTTACACAGCATATACAAATATAACACAAAACAATCAACAGGGGTGAACCACATGCTGGGAAAGAAAAGCAACCAGAGATCTGTATAAAATTCAGCATCGGGTGATCAGAAGGGCACATCAGAATGTATATGATTTTGCAGTGTATTTTTCAAAGCGAATGAATATCCACTTATACAAGACATTAGACCGCATTCAGGTGAGCATGTTGAAGAGTTTGATCAGTCTAAAACTAGTTCCAAGCCTAAATTAAACTCCTAGCTGAAATTAGCAAACCTGTTTTCAAGCTGTACGAGAAGGAAAACCTAAACTAAACACATTACTTCCACTGTTAATCACCTAACTGCAAACATGCTCTAACAGAACACTAAATTCCTAATGAACTGCTAGTTATCAGCAAGGAAATAAGGACTGGTTACTTGCTAAAGAAGAATAAAACAGTGTAACTGATTATGGGCTGCCAATATCGATCCTACCGTTTCATAGACAAATGAAATGAAAGTTCCAACTCTAAGGTTTCTGCTGTTTCTTAAACTCTCATAAACATGAACAAGTTTCAGGGCTAAACCTAGCGGCATGCATTTCAAAAAATGAGACAAACTGTAATAACAAGGGTCAGGAATCGGCACAAAAGTGTGGAACACAACAAATATACACCCGTTGATAGACATTAATCTTATAGGCATACGTTTCAGGCAGAACAAGCAAGACAGGTCCAAGCAGTGTTTAAAGAGTGATAAGGAGAGTCAAGAATCTGTACCGACAGAAGAACATATGTGATTTCCTGCAAGCATCTCAAAATACAATCGAGACTCAGCAAAGGATTAGTCCGATTAATAGGCAACAGAACAAAGCCAAACCAAGCATTATAAAAGAAAGAAACTAGCTATACTGAAGGAGGAAAATGAGAGCAAGGTGTGGGTATATCATAGGGGTTGTGAACTCGTCTCAGGCGAGGGCTCATAGGCGGTATTCTGAATAACACACACTCTTCTGGAGTTTACGACTCCAAGCAGAACACAATCAAACCTCAAACGGAAACGAAATCCGCTTCAGAAATATGAGCAACACTGAGAACAAATCAAGCCAAGTAAACGACATTCGTAAGAAGGATTCCCCGTAAACAGAAGCGAAAAACTTCTCAAATACCCGGTGCTAGTGAACCGGATCAACTTCAGATATACATGTAAACCCAGGACCTCCAACTTCTTAGCGCCATCACTCGAACCCGAAGACCCATGGTGGGTTCGGTATTCGGGCATGCATTCAAAGGGAAAACAAAGAAAGAGCAACACAAAAATATCGGTAAGATCAAAATTGAACAGCAGACGTGAAGTGAACAGATGATTGCAAAAATAAAAGAAGTTTGAATAGCAGATGAGAAACAAGGTTTTAAAAGCTTGTCTGAGTTCCTGCCATGTTCGTGAACTTCAAGGTTCATACCAGGCTAGAGTTTCACAATCGATTTATACAGGAAACAAACGGAAACGAAACAAAGAAATGGAGTTGGGGAAGAGATGGCCGCTTATGTTCGGAATGGTTACCGAAGCGGTATCCGCTTCCTGTCAGTCGACCGAATGCAACAGGGGAAGTAAAATACAAAACGTAAATAAAGTTCCACATCCTTCACCAAACCCAGGGATATGCGAAATGTGGATTCGAAACCCCTGGTTCGAGAGCGTTATCGGTAAAATACAACGGGAGACGGATTTCTTTCTCAGAAAAAGATTTTTGACAACCCAAAGTTCACCGTCTCACATTTGGAATCGAAAACAGAAGTAGGATGCGTGAAGCAAGGAGATGAAGATGAAAGATTCAGGGGAGAAAAGAGACGCTGCCTGAGCATTAATCTTACCTGGTAGACTCGGAAATCGAACGGGGATTCAAACAAGGTGACCGAGTTCGAAGAATGAATCAGATAGAGAGGTCGAGGGATTCGGAGGAAGGTTTCTGGGTTCTTCACTCGGGTTTGAAAACTGGGGAATAGCCAAGAGACCAGTGAATCGACAATATAATTAGAATGGGGATCAGCGTCGGCTAAAAGAACGTGGTGCTACTGTAGGTTTTTTGGATGTTTTATATGGAGGAGGGGAGTGGGCAGATGTCAAATTGGGGCTTCTCTTTGTAGACGTGGGCTTGTGAACTGATTTTTATTTGGGCTGACAAGAGAATTGGGCTTTTCTGAGGTTAAAAAATTGGACAGGGAGGATAGAAGAAGCAAAAACGGGTTTTAGCAGCTCCCCAGTCTCGAACTCACAACCTCTAGCATACCCCTTGCATGCCTCTACCAGTTAAGCTATGACAGAACTCATTAAATGAAGCAACGAAATAAAAGAAGAACCAAGTTGCGGGCTGAAGGGATAAAGAAAATGCTTTTGTTCACGCCAAGAATCGAACCCGAGACTCACGGGCTATACACGAGTACTTTAACCAGTTAAGCCAGGTCGAATTCCAGTATATACATGGGAGAAATAATACAAACGCTCTAAAATTTACTGGATAACTCTCCTAAAAATACGACGAATCCAAAAGAAAGTATATAAAATGAGATGATTAATCTGATGACATGAAAGTATGTAATACAATTAAAAATAAGATACAAAACGTAAAGATATATAAATAAAAGAAAAGCATACGTACATGAAATGATGAAAATTAAAGCTCGTAATGAAGATAAAACACTCAAAGTAAAATAGAAAATAATGGTAGTAAAAGGACACACAAAATGATAGTAAAAATATTGATGATAAAACAGAGAAAGTCAAAAAAAAAAGAAATAACAAATAAGTATAAAGTATAAATCGATCGAACACGTAAAATAATACATGGTAAAATCAAAAACCGTGAAATGTTTTAAAAAGCAACAAAATATGTATACGAAAAGAAGTCAGTTAAAAACAGATTTCAATAAAAAGCTCGTGCTCCTTTTCCATAGGAATGTGAGGTTTAAATGTCGGGAAAAAGAAATTCGCTTAGTTGAAAACGGGGACGACCGCTTTGTTTCTAGAAGCATGTTATCTTTGTATTTTGTTTCAATATAAACGGGTGAGAATTTTTGGTGTCTACAGATGGCCCCTTGATTCAATTTTGCAGGACCTTGCAGAATTGGATCAAGGTTGACGGGGCGCCAAAAATTCTCGCTGCGGTTTAGTGGTGCGTTGGGATGCGACCGTGAGTGTGTGAATACGATTGGAAGTACGAGGACTTATGACGAGCCTCAGTTAGACCTCTTGACATCTAACCCTAGGACTTATGACGAGCCTAGGATACTAATAATCCGACTTGGTTTTAGGGTGCACGAGGGCTTAGGAGCGCCTCAACTGGACCTCTTGATATCCAGTCCTAGGGCTTATGACGGGCCTAGAATGCGATTGAAAGTACGAGGACTTAGGAGTGCCTCAACTAGACCTCTTGATATCTAGCTATAGGACTTATGACGAGCCTATAATACCAACAACCCGATTTGATTTAAGGTGCACGAGGGCTTAGGAGTGCCTCAACTGGACCTCTTGATATCCAGTCCTAGGGCTTATGACGGGCCTAGAATGCGATTGAAAGTACGAGGACTTAGGAGTGCCTCAACTAGACCTCTTGATATCTAGCTATAGGACTTATGACGAGCCTATAATACCAACAACCCGATTTGATTTAAGGTGCAGGGGCTTAGGAGTGCCTCAACTGGACCTCTTGATATCCAGTCCTAGGGCTTATGACGGGCCTAGAATGCGATTGAAAGTACGAGGACTTAGGAGTGCCTCAACTAGACCTCTTGATATCTAGCTATAGGACTTATGACGAGCCTATAATCCAACAACCCGATTTGATTTAAGGTGCACGAGGGCTTAGGAGTGCCTCAACTGGACCTCTTGATTCCAGTCCTAGGGCTTATGACGGGCCTAGAATGCGATTGAAAGTACGAGGACTTAGGAGTGCCTCAACTAGACCTCTTGATATCTAGCTATAGGACTTATGACGAGCCTATAATACCAACAACCCGATTTGATTTAAGGTGCACGAGGGCTTAGGAGTGCCTCAACTGGACCTCTTGATATCCAGTCCTAGGGCTTATGACGGGCCTAGAATGCGATTGAAAGTACGAGGACTTAGGAGTGCCTCAACTAGACCTCTTGATATCTAGCTATAGGACTTATGACGAGCCTATATACTACAACCGATTTGATTTAAGGTGCACGAGGGCTTAGGAGTGCCTCAACTGGACCTCTTATCCAGTCCTAGGGCTTATGACGGGCCTAGAATGCGATTGAAAGTACGAGGACTTAGGAGTGCCTCAACTAGACCTCTTGATATCTAGCTATAGGACTTATGACGAGCCTAATACTTTGATGGAGTTGTACGAAACTCGCTGCGGTGAAGGTTGATCTGAAGTCGAATTTAGTTGCATGTTGATTCGGGGTCGGACGCTTTCTGATGGGTCCTTCGATCTCAACGAAGGATTTGAGATTGGAAAATTTTCTCTTGTGTTGTCTCCTTTAACTGCATGGGTGCTCGGGATGATGGGATTGGTGTGATTCCGATATATACGGTTGGGTGGTCTGACATAACCTTTGGGGACCGTGGTGGTCAAGTGCGATTTTTGTGATCTTGGAGAGGGCTTCGGCCGACGACTCTGGTAGTTTGACGGTGGCCCTGGTGTTGCAGGGATGGCTCCGGCATTTCTCTGAGATGGTTCCGGTATGGCTCTTAGATGGCTCCGGTTTGATATGTGACTCCCTTGTGAGCAACGACTCTGGGATGGTTGATGATGGAGTGCTTCGATATGATCTGAGGGCTCTGGTATGATCGGATGGCTCCATTGCGGTGGGGGTGCTCCAGTGCGGTCAGGATGGCTCCGGTTTCATATGTGACTCCCTTGTGAGCTACGACTCTGGGATGGTTGATGAGTTTGGGTTCGATATGACCTGAGGGCCCCGGTATGATCGGATGGCTCCATTTTGATCGGTTGGCTTCGGTACGGCTCTGAGATGGCTCCGGTTTCGCCCCGAGATGATCCACTCGATTGAGACGGGTTTCTTCATAGAGTGATGGCACTGGCATTGTAGTTCGAGGGGAGGAAGGTTTTTTATTTGGGGGGGTCGCACCCTAAGAGGGTTGCCTACGTACTCAACTCCCTGTTGAGATCAGACCTTACGTAGTTCATGTTTTTTTGGCGAGTGAGGAGTTTGGCGGTGAGGGGGGAATGTCTTGTGGGGCATTTTCTTTGAACAGCGTCCGAAGACTTTGATCCTTTGTTTTGATGGTTGTGCGGTCTCCGAGAATTACTGTCGTGCCGGTTGGTGAAGGGGACAGGCTCTGTGCTGTGGCTTCCCCTTCTAAAAGAGCATACTCGTTCTTCTCTTTCCGTGGTGTAGGATATTTTGTCTGAACCGATGGATGCAAATCTATTCTACATGCATTTTTTTTTGATATGATTGAATGCAACGAGGATGTCGTGTCAAGGTGAGCTCAGCCAAGAATTCTAGTTAAGTCAGATTAGTCATTTCTGAGCCACTTCTTTCTGAAAAATCTACCCAAAAGAGGCTCTCGGGATATCTTATACCTTCTGTTTCCTTCTTAAGGTCAGTTAGGCTTTTTTATCGGGGTGATGCACACTCGTTTTTTTTCTCTACCTCCTGATTTCTTTGACGCTCGTTTGTGCGTGATTGTATCGACAAGATCGGACGCGTCGTAGCCGTTCATGCTTCGAATTTGGTACTTTCGAATCAAGCAAATACCATCTCTAAGTCGGAGGTCTTTCGATGGGTTATAACGGGGCTGCAGGGTATGTCACATGGGACTGGAGGATTCGTTTGAGGATTGTGGGGCTTTGGTGCAACGGAGGATATGCTTCACCTTTGCCATGGATGGAGTGATTTTTGGACTTCTATCGCGTTTGTGGATTATTATGCGTCCTCATTTTGATTTGCTACTTTTTGAGCAGTCTATTTTCATTTCTTCGTGTTTGACATTTCTGGTCTCATCTATTTGGTGTTTGACATTTCTTGGTGGGAGACTTTCATTTCCTCTCTTTATTGTTTTGAGCGTTTTGTGCTCCGCTCTCTCGTTTTTTATCCTCTTTGGGTGTCTCTTTCAAGCTTTCCTCCATGCTTTAAATGGTGGGGAAGGAACCATGGCCAAGCTCTTTTATCCTCTTTTGGCAGGGGTGAATGGTTGCGTGATGTGGGATGGTATATCGTGGAGCTGTTTTCGAAAAGATTCTCAATGAAAGGCTCAGCGGGGTTTACTAAGGGATCGTTTTCAGGGTCAATAAGGCTTTTGGCCTTGTGGGGGTTTTCTTCGATCCTAGGTGCCTTGTCATCCCTATTGACAGATAATTGTTTCCTCTACTATTCCCAAATTTTGACATGAATGGTAACGCGCTTTTCTCATCAATATTTAGTTCCATGAAGGGGGATCCTCACCTGGCGCTTTGAAATTTAAATGCATCAAACGCTCTGGGTTTTGCATGCTCTGTGTTTCTCCATGACACTCAACTCTCACGGGAGGTTAGAGATCCTTTCTAGACCTCTTCGAGGAAAATGATACAAGAGTTCGTCGGCCTTTGATGACTTATGTGACTTTCCTAGAATTAAAGATCGAAATATACCCTGAGACTGGGGATATGCAAATGCTGATGCAGTTAAGCTAAACCTAATGCAAATGATAATGATAACTTTTGTGTGGATGCATTTTTTTTTTTTACATTTTTTTTTGCATTTTTGTGGATGCATTTTTTTGGATTTTTGAATGAATGCGTGTGTTTTTTTTTTTGGATTTTTGTGACGGTTCAGACATAATATCGTTTCAACCGGTCGAGATTGACAAGGCTTTGAAATTCTCTCCGTCCAAATCTGTTAGTAATACAGCACCATGAGGGGTTATTTCTTTGACCAGGTAAGGGCCCACCCAGTTCGGTCTGAACTTCCCTCGTGGGTCTGGTAAATCTTTCCTCAGCTCTTTTAGGACGAGATCACCCACTTGGATGTTTCGTTCTTTGACCCTTTTGTTGAACGCTCTAGCCATTCTCTTCTGGTAACCCTGGATGTGATATAATGCTGTAGGCGTTTTTCATCAAGAAGCAAGACTGTCATAGCGCTGTTGCAACCAGTCACTTTCAGCAATTTTCAGTTCATTAGTGACCCGAAGAGTTGGAATTTCAAGCTCGATTGGCAAAACACATTCTGACCCATACACCAAGGAATACGGAGTGGCTCCGGTTGCAGTTCTGACAGTAGTTCGGTAACCCCAGAGAGCGTAGTGTAGCTTTTCTGGCCAATCTCTGTACGTTTCGACACCATTTTTGACAGTGCACTCTTCACGGCTTTGTTGGCGGCTTCGACCGCTCCGTTGGTCTGAGGTCTGTATGGAGATGATCTGTGGTAACGGATGTGTATTTTTCCATGACCCGGATAGTGTCTCCGTCGAACTGGGGACCGTTATCTGATACGAACTCTGATGGAACCCCGTATCGGCATATGATATCTCGCTCGATGAACTGGGCAACTTGCTTTGATCCGATGTTCGCGAACGACCGTGCCTCTACCCATTTGCTGAAATAATCTATCGCTACAAGGATGTAGCGGTGTCCATTTGAAGCTTTGGGGTGGATTTCTCCGATGATGTCGATTCCCCATATAGAGAACGGCCAAGGAGCCGCCATGGCTGTTAGGGGTAGAGGAGGCAGGTGTTGCAAGTTAGCATGGGTCTGACACCTGGCGCACTTTTTCACGAATTCGTGACAATCGGCTTCCATCGTTGTCCAGTAGTACCCTAGCCTGAGGATTTTCCGGGATAGGGAATGTCCTCCAGCATGGGTCCCGCATACTCCCTCGTGGATGTCCTCGATGATCTTATCAGCCTCTTTTCGGGTCACACACAAGTGTTGGACTCCATTCGGCATTCTCTTGTAGACCCTGGTTCCGCAGACCACATACTGATTTGACATTCTTCTTAGTGCGATGCGGTCCTGCTTAGTGGCTTCTGGCGGATACTCTCCTCTTCTAAGGAAATTCTCGATGTCCACAAACCACTCATCCTCGACTTCCCCTGTCTCGATGGCTCCAATCTCAAACGAGGGTGTATTAGTCATGGTTATCCACAAGGGGAAGTATAGTGAACCGGTCGGTACTTGACCACTGAAGCCAAGGAGGCTAAAGAGTCAGCAAAGATGTTCTGGCTCCGGTTCACGTGCTTGAAAGTCACATTTCGAAAGCATGTGATCAAGTATGAAAGGTAGTCATGGTAGGGGATCAATCGTTCTTCTCGGATCTCCCAAGTCTGATTGACTTGCGAAATAACGAGATTAGAATCGCCAAAGACCTCTAACTCCCCACTTGCAATTCTAATGCCATTTCAGTCCCAGGATGCAGGCTTCGTATTCCGCCATGTTGTTAGTGACCGGATAATTGATTTTTACTGCAGCTGGAAGTAGATCGAGGATGGATCAACAAGATCCCCGCTCCTTTACCCTTATGGTTGACGGCACCATCAAAGTACAACCTCCAACAGGTTTTCCGTAATGTCATGATTTGTTCGTCCGGGAAATCATCATTTCCGAAGAACTCGGATGCTACAGGGCATTCTGCTAGATGTTCGGCTATGGCACTCCCTTTGATTGACTTCTGAATTTTGAAAGTGATGTCGAACTCAGACAACAGTAGGGACCATCTGGATAAGCGGCCGTCGAGAATTGGCTTTTCCAGTAGGTACTTTATAGGGTTCATGCGTGCAATCAGATGAACCTCTTGTCCTAACAAGTAGTGCCTTAGCTTCTTCGTAGCCCAGACCAAAGCAGCACAAAATTTGTGGATGTCAGAGTATCGTGTTTCTGCATCGACCCATTTCTTGCTGATATGGTAGATTGACTTTTCACGCGGTGGGGATCCTTGTTCTGGGCCAGCATGGCGCCCATGGATGTTTCCCGAGCTGTCAGGTAAAGAATCATTGGCTTACCCTCCTGGGGCGGTACCAAGACGGGCGGGTTCTGCAAATAGGTTTTGATCTTTCAAAGGCTTCCTGACACTGTCATTCCAGACTTAGACGTCTTTCTTCAACAGACGGAAGATAGGCTCACAGGTCTCGGTTAGCTGCATGATGAATCTTCTGATGTACTGAATTCTGCCTAAGAAACCTCTGATTTCTTTTTCGGTTTTCGGAGGAGGCATTTCTTGAATGGCCTTTATTTTATCTGGGTCTACCTCGATTCCTCGGTAGTGATCATGAAGCCCAAAAGCTTTCCTCCGGTCACTCCGAATGTACATTTCTCGGGGTTTAGCTTCATCTGGTACTTCCGCATCCGATCAAAGAACTTTCTCAGATTTATCAAGTGGTCCTCCCGTTGGGCAGCTTTGACAATCATGTCATCTACGTATACCTCCACTTCCTTGTGAATCATATCATGCAATAAGGTGTGGCGGCCCTTTGATACGTGGCTCCGGCATTTTTCAAGCCAAAGGGCATGTTCACGTAACAAAAGGTTCCCCACTGTGTAATAAAAGACGTCTTTTTGATCTTCTACAGCCATTCGAATCTGATTGTAACCTGAAAACCCATCCATGAATGACAGTAGTGCATGTTGGGCAGTATTATCAACAAGGATATCAATGTGGGGTAAGGGAAAGCTGTCTTTGGGGCTGCCTCGTTCAAGTCCGAAAGTCATACACACTCGCACCTTTCCATTTTTCTTTGGGACGGCTACGATATTGGCTAGCCAATCGGGGTAATTGACGACCCGAATGAAGCCAACACGTAACAACTTCTCAACTTCCTCTTTCACTTTCAATTGGTGCTCGGTTTCATTCTTCTCAAACGTTGTTTCTTAGGTTTGGCATTTGGGTACAACGGTATTCGGTGTTGGACAATGTCGGGGTCAATCCCTGGCATGTCTGCATAGCTCCAAGCAAAAACATCGACATATTCAATTAGCAGGGAAGTCAAGTCACGTTTTTCCGTTTCACTCAGACCCAAACCACTTGTAAAGTTTTGGGTTATCGGTGTTCCGATGTTTATTGCTACAGTGTCCTACAATCTGAGTGTGGGTGGAATATTGTTCTGTGGGAGGCATACTCCTCGTCATATTCTCTTCTTCGCCTCATAGTTTTGCATTGAATCAAGTGACAAGAGATGAATTTTCTGAATAAACTGAACTTTCATTAATATTCGAAGAGCTGGGTAACTCAGTGATTGTGAAAATTGCCACCATTTTTACAGCGGAAATAAATGGTGGCTCCCCCCTCTTCTTCTTCATTGAAATTAAACAATACACCTCATCATCAGCACAAGAAACTACCGCTATCACTACTACTACTATCACTATCACTAGACTGATGAATGGCTCCTGGAAAATCAGCTCCTCTCTCTTATGATAGACGACAAGACACGCTCCATGGCCATCTACCGAGGGTGCGGGGTCCTTGATGACTGGTTTGGTCGTGACACTGCTCTCCGCTGCATCCTCGGGCATTCCTTGGTTGCATCCCTTGTCGTCATGGTCTTCAAGGCATGAGTAGAGGGAAGTAAGTGGTCCACCAGCTCTCCCACTCCATTGTCTCCTGACTTCCCTGAGCTTGAACTGCTTTCTGCTTATCACAACTCACAGATACACATGGTTCAAGGTTAACTGGTAGAAAAAATCTATGGGGATTCTTACATGTGAATCTGTCAACATCATACCTGGCATTTCTGTGAATCCTAACCCGGCTCCTCGGCCTCCAGCATATGGTGCTAACGGCTCTACCATGCCCTGTAGCTCCTTTCCTAATCCATTCCCTGTTTGTAGCCCATCCGAGACATCATGTGCTGTGATGCGGGGCTATAGACACTAGGGTCGAAGTAGAGAGGAGTGATGAAAGAAGTTTGACTTACCTGCTGCGCCGGTTTTGCCACTGTGAACCCCCCAAGGGTTAGCTCCCGTTGACCTGGCGCTTTGATCTCGAACAGTTGGGATTCATTCCTTGCCTCTCCTAGCACCTTCCACGATCCGTCCTCCATGCTTAAACTTGAGCTTTTGGTGGACTACTGAGGGCACACCCTTGATTTGGTCAATGAAATTCCGGCCCAACAGTAAGTTGAAGGTGGAAGAAATATCGATGACCATCACTTCGATAGAGAAGGAGGCATCCTCGATTAGGATTGGCAGGGTGATCATCCCCAACACTTTTCTGTGGCTGTTATCGTATGCGCTTAAAGTCATCTCCACAGGTTTGAGATCGTTATACCCCATGTGTCGAGCAACACGCAGCGGGCAGACATTTACTTCAGCACCGTCATCGATGAGTGTCTTGGGGACATTGAAACCCCCGCTTTTACAGATATGTAAAGGGCTCGTCCAGATGGCGGGAGATTTCCTCATCCGTGAAGGTGATTGCCATAGCAGGGGTCTGGGTCAAGTGGGCTACAATGGTGTCTACACTGACCGTTTGTTTCTTATCCATTTTAAGATGTCGGGCCACTGCATTCTTGTGTTTCCTCTGACATGGTCAACAGGGACCAGATTGTGATTGGGATGCTCGTGCTCTTCAACTTCTTGAGCAATCTTCTTCTCCAGC